>CM052883.1:16057805-16091679 GCA_028534135.1 Potos flavus | reverse complement strand
CAGATGAATGGATAAAGAAGATATGGTCCATATATACAATGGAATACTATGCCTCCATCAGAAAGGATGAATACCCAACTTTTGTATCAGCATGGACAGGACTGGAAGAGATTATGCTGAGTGAAATAAGTCAAGCAGAGAGAGTCAGTTATCATATGGTTTCACCTCTGTGTGGAGCATAAGGAAAATCATGGAGGACATTGGGAGAAGGAAAGGAAGGGTGAATTGGGGGAAATCAGAGGGGGAGACGAAACATGAGAGACTGTAGACTCTGAGAAACAAACTGAGAATTTTAGAGGGGAGGTGGGTGAGGGGTTGGGTGAGCCCGGTGGTGGGTATTGAGGAGGGCACATATTGCATGGAGCACTGGGTGTGGTGCATGAACAATGAATCTTGGAACACTCAAAAAATAAAATAAAATTAATTTAAAAAAAGGCAAGATTTGGACAAAGAGATACACACATACATAGGAGAACAGCATTTAAAGGCCAGGGAATGCCCGACCCTACTGGAAACTAGAGAAGATGCATGGAAGATTCTCCCTGTTGGGCCAAAAGAAGGAACCAAACCTGCTGACATCTTGATCTCAGATTTTCAGTCTTCAGACTGTGAGACAATAAATTTCATGTCAGTCACCCATTTTGTGGTGGTTTGGTACAGCAGCACCAGGAAACCAATATAAATATGTTTCAAAATTTCCAAGAAATGCTTGGTCAGATTCTTATTATTTATTTCTAATTTTATTACTATATTTTAATTAGAAAATGTAGCCAATAACATCTTTACCTTTCAGCAGTGAAGTGTTTTCCCTGGTTAGAATCATGATCAGTTTTAGAGATTTGTTTCAAGTGGCAAATTCTCTACCCGAAAATTTCATTCAGATGTCAAAGGTTGTCATAGGGGTGTTCTTTACTGCTCAGTAGTTTAAATAATGTCACCCTCTTCTAATTTACTGCATTCAGGGTTTTGTACTTGAATTATAAAAAAAAAATCAGATTCATCTTTCTAAAAAAATGAATAAACCCTCTTGATTTAGAAGTGTATGTTTATGTTCATTTTTCACTTGTTTTATGATTAAGTTACACTGATAAGAATGCCTGAAAGTAGACTAGGTTGATCCAGGCATTGTAAATGTTGTCTTTTAGTGACCCATGATCATGTCTTCTTTTTTTCTTTCAGTCCTTCTTTCCTTTTCTCTTTCTTATTTTCTTTTTTACTGAAGCAGCTCAATATTTCCTTCAGACAGCTATCTGCAAGGCCTGTCTATGAGATCCCTCCATTTCTGTCAAGCAGTCCCTTAGAAGTTACAAAAAAGTGCTCATTACTACGAAAATCTTCCTTTCCATACAGACGGGGCTGAGCCTGAGAGCAATATTGCAGCTCAGCTGGGAAAGGAAATGGGGAAAAAGAATTGGGCAGGAGAAGGAAGATGGAAGGTAATAGATTACATGCTGTATTGTTCTCAGGAAAAAATTAGATGCCATTAGACGGCATATTGGATTTAAGTACGTGATTTATGATCCACTGAAATCATCTGTGTTATTCCGAATTATGCAAATATTATTTTATGACCCGATCTTGAATCAGGTAAGAGAATAGTTCCAACTTATGTGTGTTTTGCCCTTTGCTATCCCAAACACTATGATCTTGATGCTATTTTAACTTACATGTTTATACATGTAAAAGTGTCTAAAATAATTAATATAACCAATTTTGTGTCTTCAAGATTAGCTGTTTGCAAACAACAAACAAGTTCCGTGAGAAACTAGAGCAAGTCTTTCCAGTTGGACTATATTAGAATTCCATCTACATTTTAATTTGGCTCCTGCTGTGTGGATATATTAGACTGAATCTATTACCTGGCTCAATGGTCCTCTTAGACAATTTCCCTTTCTCATTCTGATTTTATTGTAAGTGATCGTCAACATACTGTAGAAGTCTGAAAATCCAATTTTGATCACTCCCATGAGGCACTGCTAACTATGACCTTACGTTAAAAGAAATAAAAACAAACAAAACAACGGGAGTATAGTGATATTTATAGATTACATTTTGATGAAAGGTGCTAGTTATAGGTATAGTGTGAGACTTTATATTTGGACTATGTTTGGGTGTTGTGCACAAGAAAATTCTATAGTAATCATCCCCCTGGGGCAGGACCTGGTTTTTTATTTAATATTCCAGCTTTATGTTTACTGTTGTTTTGAGTTGCCTCTTTTCCTGATGCTCATGAACCACCTGCTGTTTTTTCGTTTGGAGATAATGTTTCTCTGAGTATTGATTAGAATTTCAGCTTTAAATATAGTCTTTTCATGCATTTAATACATTTAATTCTTACTGTGAAACAGATTAATGGACCTTTGGTGTAGAGCTGAGCAACATTAATTGAGTTCACTCTGGTTTATTTAACTGTGTTGCCATCTTACTGGGATATACCTTTTCAGAACATGTCTAGAAGTTAAGAGAGATGATATCAGATGGTAATGCAAGGCATTTCATTTTCTCATGCTGCCCACGGTTTGATGAAGAGTCTTCTTAGGGAAAAATAAATAGTAGTTATTCATTCCATATGCAGCTTGATATTCTCATCTTTATCTTCAGAACTGTCCTGACATCACCTGTGTCTGGTACCTTGTTTTGACCCCTCATCCTGACTCTCAGATCATTTCTTCCTGATTCTCTTTTCTTTCTTCTTCCTGTTTTTGTTTCTTTGAATATTTCATTCTTAATGTAGCCCCTGTCTCTCAGATGCCTGATACATATATTCCTACCTGGATATCCTGCTAACATATTAAATGTTATGTTTGAATGTAAATTTCTCATCCTTTACTCAAAAACAAGTTTTCATTGTAACTTCTCCATCTTTGTGCATGGTATCACCATTTATTCCCCTGGGTCTTAGGCTTGATTTCAGTGCCATCAGTGACTTAAGTCTCTTGTGTTTCTTCTATGTATCAATTAAATATGAAGCTTTTTTTCTCATTTACTCTTTTCTTCCTCTTTCTCTGGACACTTTTATTACTGTAACAACCTCTTGACTGGACTAACAAGTTTAGTTTTTATCCTCTGCTGATCCCAAGAAACCTAACAGATTAAGATTTTATATTATAATATTCATGGATCATTTTCCAATTTAAAATTCTTCAGTGCTTTGCAGTTTTTTGCTGCTTAAAATGCTATCTAATATTCATAGCTTTAAATGTCTGCTATAATCTCTGTTATATCTATTCAAAATTAGTTCTTATTCGTTTCACAACATCTTCTCTCCACCAGCAGGTCCTGCTCCCAGAATTCTCTGTTCCTTCAATATCATTACTTTCTTAAGAACAGGAGGTAATAGCTCATATTTGGAACCATCTTGCTATAGACTGAATGTTTGTTTCCCCCTGAAATTGGAAATTCATATGTTGAAACTTAATCCCCAATGTGATGGATTAGGAAGTGGGCCTATGGGAAATGATTAGATCCTGAGGATGGAGGCCTGATGAATGGAATTCATGTCCTTATAAAAGAAACTCCCTTGCCCCTCCACCACGTGAGGATGCAGCATAAAGATGGCCACCCATGAACCGTAAGTGAGTCCTCACCAAGTGGCTAATCTACGGATACCTTGGTCTTGGACTTCTCAGACTCTAGAGCTGCGAGAAATAAATTTCTGCTGTTTATCAGCTACCTAGTCTGTGGTCTTCTGTTAGAGCGGCCTGAGGGGACTGAGATACATGTGTATATCACTTTCTCAGCACGGTGTCTAATCTATGGTAGATGTTCAAGTAACATGATTTTTTGTTGTTGATTTTCAATGTCAGTCAGGGTCATCTTTAGATGGTTGGGATGGTGATTTATCTTTTATCTTGCCTTTTAGACTTTAAGACCAAGATCTCTGGGGTCATATCATGGGTTTAGCTGTAACCCTTGTTTTGTGACTTTAAACAATTTACCTAATGTTTCTGCGTCTTAGTTTCCTCATCTATAAAATGGAGATAACAGCTATACTAACCTAAGAGAGTTGTTATGAGGACTAAATAAGAAAATACATCTATAGGGTTTTAAAAGAGTAACTGATACATAGTAAGTTCTCAATAAGGTATCAGTGAGATTTTGCTGATGGAATATATCTTTCTAGGTGGATGTTATTAAGAGCATTTCCAGTTACTTGGCAAATTATGTAGAGAGAAAAGCCTTATTGGGGACCTCATTTTTAAGAATTTTATTCATTGTCATTATCAATACATGTATTTTTTACAGTAAGACTATTTATATATACATCATTATTTTTGTCTTGTTGAATCAAATTGGTACCTGAAAATATTGATGAAAGTGCTGATAACCATAGGAATACTGAATTTGCTGTTTGTAGGATTAATTATATATTAATGCTGTTTGACTACTCCTACCACCACCATCACTACCATCATTTATTGAACACTGATCATTTGTCATTTGAATTTTATTAGTAAATTACAATTGATACACTAAATACTAAGTAAAATTTCATTATTAGATATGCACACGTAAATTATTAGCACAAAAGCATATACATGTCAAATAATAAAGAATTAAAATTACCCTTTAAAAATTATCTGGTGGGAAAGTTGCCCATTTTACATATTATCCATACTTCTTAAGCTTTCTTCATCTCTCTCCCCACCATTATCTCAACTGTTTTTGGCTATTAAGTGTAGAATTTGATTGGAGTTGTTCTTTAGAGCTCTGGATTTTATTCTTCCATCACCTCTAGTATATGAAAGAAAATATCCAAAATAATTCAAATTTTAAGTGGCTTTTTCTAGAGTCTGGTAATGTCTTTTAAAATATTTGGAGCTGTGCTGAAAAACATCACTCCTTAATGAGGAGAAGAATCTGAGTTTTGCTGCTTTTAACAGGGTAGAAAGTTTTGTGCAGGTTGACTTTTTACCTTGGTGATTGATCTCATCAGAGTTGATCATGAAGAGTTGGGAGAATGTCGAATATAATTTTGCTGTTAAGTTCCATTGAATGAACATATGTTTAATATTTTTTGGACGTGAGACTCTGTGAGGTGCTGAAAGTCCAGGGAACACTGAGGCTTATGTCCTTCCTCTGTGACTCTCATATTCTAACAAGGAAGATGATGAATAATCCCAGTAGAGAGAGGTCAACACAGCAATAGAAGTATGGATCAGACAGTGGAAGGATTAGCTTTATTAGAAGAAGAAACATAAACAGGGCTGGTTGTGGAATGCTTCCCCGTGGGGGTACATGCGTACAGCATTCACCTTTTTTTTTTTAAATTTAATTGCAATTTGGTAGGTATATTTCCTTTTATTTCCATGTGTTTGATACTAAGCAAGAATATTTTTTTTTCTGGCTGCTATAAAATTGTTGTACCAAATCTTCTTAGCCATGACACAGTCATATACCTCACTGTAAAGTTGGGTTTTATCTCCTTCACAGGTGATATTTAGAGTTTGGCATCCATCAACAAAGCTTCAAAACAGAATATTACTAGCAAAGAAAAGGAGCTTAAACAGGCAGTTCAAAATTTTATTTATACTCCAGGAGTAGTAAGGAACCTGTTTACGACAGCTATTTCTCTCCTTTTAGGCGAAGATGCTTCATCTTTTAGCAGTGTTAGTTGAGCAAGGATACCGTGGAGAAATAGTTTTTTTTTTTTTTCCTAGAGCACTCTAGGCTATCAATTTTATAGACTCTGCATAATTCTCGACAAGAATGTAGTTTGAAGCAAGCTGTTATGATTAATTATTGCTCGTTAACTGGATCTTCACTCTGCATGAAAGAATATTACAGTTTTTTTCTCATTCCAAAAATCATGTTGTTTATATTAAAATGAAATGCATTTGGGGAAGTTGGAAGTTGAGATGTGCAGGGTAGGCTGTGGGGAGAGCAGGCATGTGAAAGTCTTGCTTTTGTAGTACTGTAAATGCCATGGTGATTTTTCAGTAAAACTGAGTTAGATTGCTCAACAGAAAAATTTATATAATAAATCATTAGTGATGGAGATTGCATATCTTGTACTTTATAAATCTGTCTTCTTGGCAAGAGTCCTTGGTCAATGTGTACATTTAGAAGATCTTGAGAGAATAAAGTACCAAAATTACTCATGTCCTTGAACTCAGATCAATTTCTTGTCTTTACAGGATATTAACTAAACTATTAATTTGGTTTATCAATAGCTATTTGAAGAAAAAACTAGAATAGTAACATGCAGTTTTTCAATTTTTCACTCTCTTCTACTTATGTAAAGATAGGAGATATAGATTTTACGTGTCATTATATGAATAAATCTTCCTTAATAGCTGAGCTGTAATCTGTCAATTTCTCGGTTTTTCTCCACATCTACCTTTGAGAGTCTGATACATATGATTATGCTCATGTAAATAATGGAAATAGCATAAGAAAGAAAATGCCTTAGTTTCCAACTTACAGGCAAAATTTGTCTATAGCCAATTAGGATGGTCATTTCTAATAACTCTAATATTTTGTAGGTCCTAAAGAAAAAGACAGTGAGAAAGATTGGTTGCTGAGATTTGTTTTATTAGTGAGGCCACAGTTTTCAGAGGATCCCACAGATATAGTTGCTACTTTTCTTACTAAATAAGAAAATTTTTGATAACACTGTAGTAGAAACTAAAGACAGTATAAACTGATTGACAAGGTGTTTTTCACTATTACACCACTATGGGGGGGTGGCACCTGGGTGGCTCACTCGGTTAAGTGTCCCACTGGTGATTTTAGCTCAGGTCATGATCTCATGGGTCTAGATTAAGCCCTGACATCATGGTCTACACTCATCGGGGAGTCTGCTTGGGATTCTCTCCCTCCCTTTCCCTCTGCCCTTCCTCCCACTTGATTGCACTCGCTCCTCTCTCTCTCTCTCTCTTAAATAAACAAATAAATAAAATCTTAAGAACACTATGGGGGACACCACTGCAAAAAGCCATAGGAAGGATTATGTACTGATCCTCTTGTTAATGTTCTTAATTCCTAACACATAAAAAACAAGAAACCAAGGGCCAAAGCAACAGGAAATAGAGCAAATGCATTTTTAAATTAAAATTAAATTAAATTAAAGAG
Source organism: Potos flavus (assembly GCA_028534135.1). Classification (NCBI taxonomy): domain Eukaryota; kingdom Metazoa; phylum Chordata; class Mammalia; order Carnivora; family Procyonidae; genus Potos; species Potos flavus. The sequence continues at coordinate 16,084,605 of CM052883.1, read as the reverse complement.
TATCACCATAACTTAAAATGTTCTGAGTTGAGTTACTTTATTTTTTCCCTCCAGAGAAGTTGATCTTTTTTTTTTTTAAAGATTTTATTTATTTATTTGAAAGAGAGTGAGAGTGAGAGCAAGAGTGAGAATGAGAGAGAGAGAGAGAGAGAGAGAAAGAGGGAGAGAGCACAGAGGGAGGGGGAGAAGCAGACTCCCCGCTGAGCAGAGAGCCCAACGTGGGGCTCAATCCAAGGACCCTGAGATCATGACCTGAGCCAAAGACAGATACTTAACTGACTGAGCCACCCAGGTGCCCCAAGAAGTTTATCTTAATATACATCATCTTTTACTGTTTCTTATTCTATCCCTCTCTTCTGATGTTTCTGAATATTTTCTTAGTAAATAGCCAAAGTTTGGCCACCTTTTGGATCCTTTTCCAGTGGAAATAAATCCTTTCATGTATAAGTTTATAAGCTTGAACATAAATTGGAAAAAAAAAGCATTTAGGAGGTGATGTTAGTGGTGTTATTGTGTGTTCCTCTATGAGAGATACCATTTTGACGATAAAGATGTCTTGGTGTTAAGTTTTCTTCCTTTTTTTTTTAGTGTGAGAAAAATTGTGTAAAAATAAGGATCAAAAAAGCATATGGTTTATCAGCCCATTATTGCTGTTTAACAAGCAACCACAAAATCTCAGAGGCATACAACCGTAGTGTTTAGTTCTTGCTCAGATCAGTTAGGGTTTGGCTGACCTAGGCTTGATTTAGCTTGGCTTTGACTCTGAACTCTGGGCTGGGTCCAAGCAGGTCTGTTCCAGGCTTTGGCTTGTGGGGATGTGCTTCGATCTGTTTCCTGTGTGCTCATTTCGGGGCTGCGATGAAGGAAAAATAACCACTCAGGAGAAATCTGTTCTCTTGGTTGTTGGCAGGAGTGTAAGAAAGCAAATGAAAACATGCAGTGCCTCTTAAAGATGAGGCTCAGAGCTGCCCCACTGTCACTTCTGTCTATTGTCCATTGGTCAAAACCCATCAGTGGATGAGGGAGCATATTTCTCCCATGAATTTGGAGGATGCAAGGAGTGAATACTTGCTAAACAATGAGCTGACCTTCCAGTACGAAGTGAAATACAGGAAGTGGCACAAATTCAAATTCTGTAGGAGGTTGGAAATAAAAGGATCTCTTGATAGTGTAATAGTCACTACCATTTCCCCGTGCTAACATGGGCGTGCATGATGGTAAAAGCGTGCCTGCATTGCCTTATGTCTCTCTCAACCACGGCACTACTGACGTGTAGAGTCAGGGGTCCTCTTTACTGTGGGGAGTTTTCCTGTGCAATGTAGGGTGTTTAGCACTATCCCTGGCTTCTACCCACTAGAGGCCTGTAGCATCTTTGCTCATTTTCCACCTATAACAGCCAGAAATATCTCCAGAATTGCCATATGTCCCCTGGGGAGCAAAGTCACCGTCAGTTGAGAACCACTGAGTTAACTTATACCGGTAATCTTTGATATAGGGGGTCACTTCATTTTACAGATGGAGAAATTGAGGTGCAGAAAAGCTACTTGTCTCAGGGTTACATTGAGGTAAATAACAGAGTTGGGATTAAAATCCAGATCCCTCTAATTCCAAAGTACATGGTCTTAAGCCATACTTTAAATGGCTAATACAGAAGATGCCTCTGAATTGGGTTTTCCTTCAATAGTGGGGTTTGAAAAGGCAATCACAATATGCAGAAAGTCAGGTCTTTGAAAAGCATGCTTGGGGAATTCTGAGAAGAGGGTGAGAACAGAGCAGGACCCTCCACTCACACTTATTGAGGCCAACAGCTGCAGGATTAGATGAACTACTAACAGGGCTAGTGATAATTAACCAGATGAAGGAAGACAGTATGGGTTGCACTGAATAGAGACCCCAGTATATAGAGAGTCTTATGTATAAAGAAAGCAGGAAAATGGAGAGTGTCATGGAGGAAATGGCTGGAAATGAAGACAGAGGCAAAGCCAGCAGTAATTGATGCCGTTCTAGGGATTCTGAACTTTAATCCTAAAGGCAATGTTGGACACACACAGGCATTTTAAACAGGAAAATTACAGACAAAATTACAGACTCATATTTGAATTTTAGAACGTCACTGTTCCCCTGTGAAGGATGGATGAGAAGGGGGATTATAGATGACAGGAAAATGTGCTACAGAAGCAAGAAAATTATGTGGGAGGATATATATTGGAGTATAAGAGTATTTATCCTCAGATGAAGATTGTGGTTTTAATTTTCCTTTTTATTTATTTTGAATTTTTCTACAGTGAAAAAAATACTGCTTTCATAATAGGTAATATGTTTCATAAGAAAGAATAGGACATTGTAGCAAATCAGGCAGGAAAGTGCAAGAAGGGCTGGAGAAGGAGCGATTTGCTGAGAATGATGGAGGAGGTGAACCTGTCAGGGCTTGGAGACGCATGTTTGAGGGCACTGCTGAGGGGAAGGGAAGGGAAGAGTCTAGGAGGCTCCTTGAGTTTCAGGCTTGAGCAGTTCATAGAAAAGGGGATGTAAGAAGATGGGGTGACAGTTTTGGGGAAAGAATAAGTTCCGTGTTGAATGGTGCTTCTGGAGCATCTACGTGGAGGAGGTACCAAATTGTTCGTCAGAAAGAGGAGCTCAGGAGAGGTTTGGTGTAGCTATAGATTTTGGAATAACTAAAATATAGAGTTATCTTTTTTGGGTAAAATTATCCAGGAAGAATGCACAAATGGGGAAAAGAAAAGGGATGCGGGTGAATTTTTAATGGTAAAAATGAGGTGTACAAAGGGCATGAAGAGTGTCTAGCCAGGGCAATGTCAAGGAAGCAAGAACGAATATTCTCAGAGGACAGGGTAGGAAACACTGAAAAGACAGAGAGGCCAAATGTGATGCCACACATTTTTTTATATTGAGCATTTAGGTCTTCAGTACCAGGGCAAAAGCCATTTCAAAGGGATTGGTGGTTACAGTTAGAGGTTAAATAGCAGTGGGTTGTGGTCACAAAATCAAGGCTGTGAGAGGAAACCATTCCTTTGAGACATTTGCTTTACAAAGAAAGTGGGGGAGTAGATGACCTTTTGATGTACTGGAAAACTCACCATGTTATTCATATTTCTTTCATACAGAAAAATTTCCCGACAGGACTTAGAGAAAAAAATGGATTAATTTAGGTGACATTATTCAATATTAAGGGAACTTTTAATATGAATATTGTGTTTCGTGAGTTTTTTTTTCATTTTGCTTTACTGTTAAGTTTATCTATGTTTTTATTTATTTATTATTTTTTATTTAAAATTTTTAGTGGGGGAGGAGCAGAGGGAGAAGGAGAGAGAGAGTCTTAAGCAGGATGCATGCCCGGTGAAGAACCCATCGTAGGGCTCGATCCCTTAACCCTGAGATCATGACCGGAGCCAAAATCAAGAATTGGGCGCTTAACTGATGAAGCCACCCAGACGCCCCATCTATGTTTATAAAAGTCACTAAAACTTGAGGAAAAGAGTTAAGACCTTTGTACCAGAAACTTAGCATTACTCTTTTTATTGAAGAAGGGAATCAGTCCACTAAAATGAGAAAGGTACCCTTTTGAAGGGTTTGCCTTTTGAATGGTATGTGCATTTATAAATTTATTTTTATATCTCCAAAGAGTCACTTAAAAATGTTGTTAAGATGAATGATTTCCTACCTATTTATTTTACTTTTTTTCTTTTTTTCTGAGTCATTTTTTCCTTCCTGTCTTTAAAATTTTTTTAATGCTAAAAAAGGAGAAATAAATGTAATTATTATTATGTAAGATATAAATAAGGCATTTTATACTATCAGTTAAGGTTTTTTGTTGTAGTTTTATCATCCATTATTTTAAACTGTAAGTACTATTTTTCAATTGTTTACCATATTTCAAAACCTTTATTTAAAAAATTTCTTATTCAAAACACTACTTAGATTTTGAATGCTCTGAGAAATATATTTTTATTAAACTATTTTGAATGCTCTGAGAAATATATTTTTATTAAACTATTTCCTTTTTCTTTTCTTAATGTAATTGATGTATATATGATGAAAGAAGCATAAAAATAGGTATCAGCTATCAATCAAGAGTCTTGTGCCTAAATTTCTAGGTTTTCTCACTAACAATGTGACTTTGGTCAAATCATTTATCCTTTACTCGAATTAATAAATTTCATTTATTAGAAAGAAACTCTTGACATTTTAGCTTTATTACCTATTTATATCTGAAAATGAAATAAATCGATTGTCATGAGAGCACCTAAACCTTCATTAAAGGGGGAAGTTTTAAAATTTGAGAAGAAGTATATGGTTGTGGAAAATGAAATAATATAGGGGAGTGAGGTCAAACTGTACGGTGTTTCTGGGGCAGAGGTGCAATCAGTCAATATTCTTGGACACCAATTATGAAGGTTGTTGGGCTTCTTGGGGTAAAAGTAAAGAGAAATAGGATCTGGTAACAGATAATAGAAAAAGAGATAGAAAGTTATTAAAGCTTAGAAATTCACTAATATAGTCTACTTAAAAGTTTTGTTATGGGTAGCTACACATAGAACATTAACCCATGCCATTCAAACGAAATTGCATTGTTGGTTTTGCAGTAGGAAATTAGCAAATTCCCAATACAAATTCTTAGGATTAATAGGAAATCAACCAAGTTGTGGAATTAAATTTAATGTGGCTTCATTTTCTAAATTCAGCATACCTACCAATACTAGCTAATGACATGTCAATCATACTCAAATAAAAACATTTTAAAAGTTAGATAAAGTAGTTTTAGAGTATATTTCATTTTACTATAATGATGTAGATAAACTTAAATTGTATAATGACAGAAAATGGAAAAGAATTTCTGTTTTTCTGTGGCCCTTACATTCTCAGAGGGTAAAATTGAAAGGGAGAAACCTGCTGAAATTAAAAAAAAACAAACATGCTAAAATTATTTGTGATAAAAAAGGAATAAATTCATTTTACTGTATATATTTGCAGAATCAGAAGTGAATGCAGGTTTTATGCTTTAACTTCTGTTAACATGGAGACCGTAGCCCTAATACATTCTTCTATGGAACTGAACTTTCTCTGTATGTGTTGGGTGTGTATATATCAAAGCTGAAGATGTTCTGAATAGGAAGAATAATTAGAAAGTTTTTGACAAAGAAAGAGATTTTATTTATTTCAGTTTGGCAGACTTTATACATTTGATGTATTTCAGGCTCTTCCTGTGAAATGTGTATTGTGTAAACTATAAACATATCTTCATTTATGGAACCACAGACAGCCGTACTATGGACAGAATATGTCTCCTAAAATGGACGATTGCTTTTTACAGTATGGAGAGAGAAATAGAACACTAATCAATTAATTTTCTAAATTTCCCCTGCTGTGGGTTTCACTTTAGTGTTAAATCCTTCACCACATATACACGTCTTTCTATAAAGAGCGATGTGTGGTAAGAGATAGTTGAGCTGCCATTACTTGGCTGCATAGGAAAACCACTTTTATAAACCATTACGAATTCAGCATGACTATCCATTACTTACTCCTAAAAGGCTCTTTTGTAAAACTTTCTAAATAATTCACTAGAACTTCAGTAAATATTGCAGTTAAATTTCTATCAAGACATATTGGATAGGAATTCTGTTAGGCTCTTTCCTGAAAAGACAGGCTGAGGATGGGAAACAGAATATTTCAGAATTGAGGAATAACTTGCAAAGAAACTTTGTATATATATATCATATAGCCTTTAGTATTGCTAATTTTTAAGTTTTTGGAATCCTGCTTGGTACTCTTAGTATATTATAGACTAATATTATCATAATAGTTTTCAGATCTATAATTTCTATTGGTTGTAAGCTACTATATTTGATTCTGTCATGCTTAAACTAAAAAGAGGATTAGTTGGAAAAATTTTGAGGTGCTCTCAGTTTAAGAGGAAATGTCGAACTGAACCTTAAGAAAGAAAAGAACAGGGCAACGAGAAAGAACGTTTAGCCAATTTGTCGCCATTTTCTCTAGAACCTTGTCCTAAACATGACAGCACCAATCACTCCCAGGCTCTTTGCTTTTCTATTAAAATTTAAAATTCTGGGAGAGAGAATTCTTTTGGCTTAGTGTGAGCAAGGTATCTGTTCCAGTGGATCAATCAGCTATAGCCAGCAACCAAGGTCACATTGTACACACATGACCGCTAAGGGGATGGGATAGCCACGTATTTTGTGCCCAGTGTTCCCAAACCCTGTGTGTTCATACATTCCCTTCCCCCTTGTTCAGCTACTGCATTGAGAGCATCATGGGACTACTGTTCTCTGAGTCCAGGAACTCTTAGTGACTTTTCTTTGCTAGTAGTGTTATGATCTTGTCTTGAATGGCTGCAAATGGGGAAATTCTACCCCAACTCCCAGCTCACAGACTCAGAGTCTTTTGCATCAAGGAGACTAGATTCTACTGGGGAAGAACTCAGTTTTACCTTTACCAGACGGTACTATGAAACGTTTTTAAGCCTTACCAAAGAAGACTTTTAATTAGAAGGCTGTACTTTGCAAAAAGAGGAATGCCCAAACTTTGGGGTTATATGGGATAATGGATCTATGTTAAAACTAATTCTTGTGGACCTTGGACCACTGTGCTCCAAGTCAGTAATTAAACTACGGTGTCATACTAATAGTGTTTTTATCTAAACAAAAATTACCACTATGGTTATAATAAACATAATCAGAGGGTGACTTCAGTTTGGCTACAATCAATCCTAGATGTAGTCTTGAAGCACATTCATAGAGCTCCCAATATTTTATGTGGCAAAAATTTTCTCCCTTCTCATACGCAGGAATCATGAAAAGCACCTGTCAGTTACCTGAGAGCAGATTTTCTCTCACCTTCCCACTGAGCACCTCACAGATCCATTACATTAATAATGCCATGATGATGAGAGCTAAAGAGCAGGAAGGAGCGTGGCAAGGGGTGGGGATAAATCCCTGGGAAACAAGGAGTCTCTACTTCAGTGAGGTCCCTGTTGGTGAAGTCATCTAAGACTGCTTCTCCTACTTCAGTGTACATACAGATCATCTGAGCATGTTATTAAAATACAAGTTCCGATTCAGTAAGTCTGAGAGTTGTCTGCATTTCTAACAAGTTCCTAAAGGATATGTTACTGGTTCCTAACTTATGCTTTAAGACCTATAACTGATCAGTTGGGATATTCCCTCCAAAACGAATTAGTCTTGCCAGAAAGGCACAGTGATAGATGAGCTCTTGGAGTTTGGATAGTCTGCTTACAGCTATTAATTAATTAATTAATTAATTAATTAATTTATTTATTTATTAATTATTTATATTTATTTATTTATGCCGGCTTTTAGCATTAATTTACTATGTCTTTTAACAGACTGTTAAATTTAAGTCAGGTACAGGCTAAAGAAGGGTCTCTGGCTGGCCCAGGGTCCAGTACAAATTGTTCTGTCATTCAGTCCTGCATGATGTATGAAGTTTATGGCAAGCTTTGATGGAAAAATCTGGAGCCGACCCTTGGGGAATAGGATTAAGGCCAAGTGTCCTTCAGAACGTAACATCTATTGGTTTGATACTTGGCTACACTATTAACGGGACATTAGGTGACCATTTAATCCAGGCTACCATCATACACTGGGTGCTACAGATAAACTTAGCTGTAAAGTCAGGACTACTCAGCGGCTTCCTGTAATTGAGTCAAATTGGTTTATGTGATCAAGCCCGAGAGAGCCCCCAAAGGCAGGAGCCAGTTGCGCAGAACCGTGTGGGAAGGTTGGACAAATACTGCTCTTCTTCAGGTAATTGACAGTTGCTTTTTGTGATTCCGATGTATGAGAATGAAGACAATTTTTTGTGATTCTGAAGTATGAGAATAAAAATATTCAGAGATCTATAAATTTGCTTCAGTTAGAAGAGCACATCTAGGATTGATTGTAGCTGAATTGAAGTCACCCTCTGATTTTTTGTTACAATCATAGTAATACTGTTTATTTAGATAAAAATACCGTTAATATGTTACCATAGCTTAATTACTGAATTGGAGCACAGTGATCCAAGGTCCGCGGGAATTAGTTTCAATTAGATCTATTATCCAATCTAACCCCAAAGTTTGGGCATTCCTCCTTTTGCAAAGTACGGCCTTCTAATTCAAAGTCACTTCTGGTAAGGTTAAAAAGGGTTCATAGTATGTACGGTCTGCTGAAGGTAAAGCTGAGTCCTTCCCCAGTAACATCTGGTCTCCTCTTGATGCAAGAGGGTCTGGGTGTGTGGCCTGGGAGTTACGCTAGAGGCTCTATCCTCTAGGCTCGTTGCTTATGTAAGGCCCTTGTAAGTTAACACTGAAATTGTTTTGTTTTACAACATTAAGACTTTAGGAAATGTCAAATGATTTTATTTCTGGAGATCTCTTGATTAAGTAATTGTATCCAGGAATCTGTATGTCAAACTACCCCGTGTACCCTCCTGACTACTCCAGACCTATTGCTTGTTATGATGCACATGCCCACTTTGCTTCTGGTAATTAAATATCACTGTCTGAACTTGGCCATCCTGGGCTCCTGTGATTTCCAGTGGGATTGAGGCTTATATAAATCCTCCCCACTAACATTCCTGCCCTAGAGGTAATAGCTGGTCAGGCACAATTGAAAATTTGGTTGTCTTAACTTGTCTTGACACTATCCTTCTCGTTTCAAGGAGGGAGTAGAGAACATTATAAATTAATATTAAATTATATTATATGTTGAATTTGTTATTCATCATTAATATGGCTGTCATATTTATTTTTAGAGGCAGCACTGTCAAATTAGAGCTAAGTTTTACTTTAAAAAGTGGCAGTTTATTTGCTTTTGTAATACATTATTTTTATAGAATATATTTTTTCTCTAAATGAGCTCTCTAAAATGTTTTGACATTCTTTTTTGTGTGTGTGTGTGTGTATTTCACCCTATGATATCTCATTTGCTTCTTAGGTTAATTTTTGATGCATTGAAGAGAGCACTGTGACATATTGGGAAATGATGTGATAGAAGGAAAAGCATAGGGTCAAGAACAAAGCAGCGGATCTTGACTCTGTCTCTCACTAGCTCAGTGAGCTTGGAAGGATTGTCACCTTCTTTGTACCTTAATTTCTTTTCGCGAAAAATGAGGAAAATGTCCTCTTTACGTGATAGGACTTTTGCTTTGAATATTTAAGAAAATATAAAAATAAATTTAAGTTTTATATATGTCAGGAAATCTTTATCAAGCCTACGCCTTGAACCAAGTTCTGTTCCAGTCACTCAAAATGCACATGTGGGAATTTACAATAAGCTTTCATTAGGGCTCTAAATTCTGAGAAAGCTTAATTGCATTTGGCAAAAATCTAAGGGACAAAATTATTTTGAATACAATTACCATATGTGTATACCTGGTTGTGAGTATCTATGCATGCTTGTAGTCATATACATTCCTATTTTGACTTGGGAGAGGAGTTGGAGAAGCTGTGGTAAACTAGAGGCATTTTTTCCCCTCATTTTTTGCATATTTTCTCAGAAAATTAATGAATTTTAGTTTAAAATAGTGGAGATGTCTTTAGGGATGGTGAACAGCTCCAAAAGTGGAAAATAGTGTGATTTGAGAGACCATTGATTGAATAAACATGTACGAAAGCTTGTTGTATTACTAGATACTCTGTGGGCACAGTGACATTATTTGTACTTTTCCTGCCCCCTTCCCCCCAACCACCACCAAGCTCTCTTCAGAACGTTTCTCTTCAGTGGGTGAACACTGCTATATTCTATGCTTGCTACTCAGTGTGTGGTTTATAGACCAGCCATGTGGGCATCACCTGAGAGCTGGTAAAAGTGCAGAATCTCAGGCCCTACCCCAGACCTACTGATTCGGAATCCTCATTTTAATAACAATATGACCCAGAGATTCTTATGCACATTAAAGTTTGAGAAGCTCTGCTCTGGATCACATAATATAATCTTGGGTTCAGATTTGAAATTTTTCCAAGTAATTTGGCAGGTTTTTTCCTCTTCCTGCACAAACTACCCCCTTTCCTTTTTAAGTATATATTATTTTTTCAACCTCTCCCATCTCAAAACAGAAAAGATTAAAAACAAGTGAACTAGTAGCAATAATACAAACATATTCTGGTCTTTTTTTTTCTTTTCTTCTTCTTCCAACTAAGATCTTGAAATGTTCAGTTTCCTATCTGTCTATAGTTACCTGGGTAACCAAGATTCTAGCATTAGTAATTTCTCTTTTCTCTTCTTACTAGACTAACCACTGGGCTCATTCCAATTCCCACCCCTACATTGCTCCTTCATGATTAATTGGTCTTTACCAATGAATCACTTTCTTTAACAGAACTCTGCGATTTACAATTTCCCTCTCTATTCAAGCCAAACTGCTTCTCAAATAGACACCGACCTCCTTTTCCCCCTCACTGAACCTTTTAAATATATTTGAATAAAACTTAATGTAGCAAAATCGTTTTAGTTATGTTAAACCCATTGGGTTCTTTTTAGAGGCCTTTCCAGAAACCCTCAAATAATACTAAATAGTCTGCTTCCAGTTTGGTTATTTGTTATATTCACTTTGATACCAGCTTGCCAGGGCTAAGGAGGGGAAAAGGTTAAGAAATAATTAGAAAATTTCTAAGACTAGCTATCTCCTGGTCTTGGTGTCTTAGAGCAAACACAAAACTAAACCAGATGAACTCTGCTCAGTTAAGGCTATCTTTGAGAAAAGTGATAACAAACAAACAAACAAACAAAACCCCAATATGGTGGCTTTAAGATAAACCTTAAAAGGAAGAATGGGCATGCCTACCACTTAGTTATGAATATGAGAAAGAGGGTGAGCAAATTGGAATGTGACATCAAGTTCTGGACTCAGAGAGTTTATACTGGATGGGTAAAGCAAAGGAAATTCTGTTGACTGTAGTGAACAGAGAAGCAAGAAAGGGTTAGGTTGTGTTGGATTGGGTTGGGTTGAAGAATGGCTCATGGTTCTCTTCACATTCTGCCTGGCATGATTCTCTGTTAAGGCTATATTGTTACAGAACAAAAGCTATGACTGATTTTGGGTCTGAGGAATTGAAAATTGTGTAAGGAGTGTCTAAGAAATAAAAATAAGCAAATTGAGCTTTGATACAGGCTTGATATCCTTCCTTATTTGTAGTACTGTTTCATGGAATGGTTTCTTTTTGAAGAGATTTAACCTTTAAGCATATCATTGTTAGATCTTACCTCTATTTCTCCTTTAAACATCAGACAGTATACTACATGAAGCTTGTCTATTATCCTAAATTTTGTCCCCATTGCATGAACCCAGTATGTTAATATTTTCCAATCAAATGATGTCATCAGAAGGTGTTTGCCAGGCAACTGCCATGAGTAACATTTTAACATTGGTCATTAAAAGAGGTTTTGTTGGTGATATTTACACTACAGATAAGGAGATAGTTCTATAAAATAATGTACAAGGTAGTGCGCTTGGAGAAATTACATTATATACACATTTAATTTCACTAAGTTTTTGAGTCAGGGGTGAGAGATTAAGGGAGAAATACAACAAATTAAATTGTTCTATTCATGGAAAGAATATGACCCAGTGAATACATAAGGTGGGAAAAATGGACCTGGTGTTCTAAGTTTCCATATTCCTGTTATGGTATCTATGGTCATGATGGTTTTCTTAGTATGAAGCATCTTTTTGAGCTGAGTTTGATGTAGAACTGAGATTCTTTTATGGGTGATTTAAGAGGGTTTAAAGGATTGTTTAGATAATACAATACTTGATTTTCACTTTATTCCTTAACACTTTATACCTTGTAAGCTACTCTTTCCTAATGCCAAAATGTGTCATTTGTTAGGGGAGATTAGAAAGGTAAAGTAGGGGCACCTACTCAGTTGGTTAAGTGTCTGCCTTCAGTTCAGGTCATGATCCCAGGGTCCTGGGATGGAGCCCTGCATCAGTGGGGAACCTGCTTCTCCCTCTCCCTCTGCCTGGTGCTCCCCCTATTTGTGCTCTCTCTCTGTCAAACAAATAAATAAAATCTTAAAAAAAAAGAGAAAGAAAAGTGAAATAGTTCCCTCAGGGAAGTTGGAGCAATTTGAGTTGTGTCTAAAAGGACAGCTAGACATAAATGGCACAAGATAAACTCTGAGTGTGTTGTATGAATAAAATGCATGAATAAGTGAGTTAATATGGGTAGCTAAGTTAGACTCAATGTTGACCTCTCTCCTTTTAAAATTTGTTTCAGTTTGAATAATGAGGGCTCACAAAAACCATTTAAATAATTTTCCATGCTACTTCAACTTTTTTGTTTATTCCAAATATGTACAGTTTAAAGTTGTTTTAATTGCCATCATATAAGGCATCCTATAGTCTAAGGGAGCTAAGTCCTCCCCCCACCTTTCCTTTTTAAGTAAGACAAGTGTTGCGTTAGGGACGTTTTAGTAAAACCTAATTGCTCTGGATAAACAGAAATGTAGTTACTGATTCAAAAATACTTGTGATAACTGTTACCAATTTAATTACCTTTGAGTAGAGACATGGGAAAATCAAGAGCAGGAATGGGAAAGAGATTTACCTTTCCAAGTACATTCCTAAGTATGTCTGTAAGTTTGTACCACATGTACATATGGATTATTAAAAAAACGGGTTGTCACCAAAGTTGGTTATAATACTGTTTATATACCCATGTGTGTTGTATGTTTAGTTAAATACCAAATGAATAGAACAGATAGACTGATTCTTTGGGACGGGATTATTACTGTTACGGTAAGGGATGGCATTTGTATACATTGTTTCTGCTTAGTTAGAAGAATTGGAGGGGAGACATGTTGGGGTGAAGGTTTGCTAGGATGCTCCACTGGGATGTTGGATGGAAAGAGCAAGACATGTGAACTGGAGAGATATGTGCTAGGTGAATCACCAGGTACTATTCATGATGGTGGAGGGAAGAAGCTTCAAACTTTCATGCCCAGTCACTGGGGAAATTGAGACCGCCACTGAGAAGTAAGACATTTCAAGAGTTAGTTCTAGGGGAAAGGTAATGATTTGGGGTTTTAAATAAAAGAGGCAGGTGGTGAACTAGGACATTTAGGTAGCACTCCTTCGGGGTTTTATTTGTTGTTTTTGATTTAATTTCCATTTCTTATGAAGACTTTTTAGCCCGTAGATTGTTTAGCCTAGGTTGGTACGAGTTACAGTAAACTAGTTATAAATATTTGTTGACTGTTGGTGTTATTATTCAACTTGTATTTGAAATCGGGGCTCCACTTTTTAGCACGATGGCAATAAATATGTATTTTTGAAGAAAAGGTGGGATATGTGTTTAACTTATTTCACAGTCTATCTAGGACCAGTCTAGAGAGGAATCACGAAATGTGCAAATTGCTTTACTCAAGGAAAACAGTTGAAATTTTATTTTTTGCTTCCTCTTTGCCATACAAAGTGTACATTAGGGGTCATGTCACCTAGTTTTACATTCTAGAACTGCACGTCCAGCTGCCCTGAACTTTTCACTTTTCCCAAAACATGCCGTGTCCCTTCCTTACTCTTTCCTTTGCACCTAATGTCTGGACTAAGATTGCACTGCTCACTTTAACTCTTTGCCTTTTCAAACTTCTGTTCTTCTTGCACGATTCAGTGGAAATGCCCCTGTGAGAATTTTCCCCCCTGTAGTCATTTCATCGTATTCATTTCTGTAACAAATGACCACAGACCCACTGACTTAAAATGGAAAAATTAATTTTCTCCTAATTGTAGAGGCCGGAAGTCCAAAATCGAAGTGTCCATGGGACCATGCTCCCTGCAGCAGGTCTAGAGACATTCTGCTCCTTACGTCTCCCAGATCCTGTGGCTCCAGCTGTTTCCTGGCTTGGGATTGAGTAGCTTCTATCCCTGCCTGCACCTTCACGGTTCCTCTGTGGTGGCATCTTCGCCTCTTCTGGCTCTTATACATCGTTGCATTTAGGATCCATCGGAGCATTTGAGGATGTTCTCCTTTCAAGATCCTTAATTTCATCTTCAAGGACCCCTTTTTTCAAATGAGTTCATGGTCACTGGTTCTGGGTGGACCTATTGTTTGGGGGACCACTATTCAAGCCACTACCCTCACCTAACCCACAGTTCATTCATTCATCCATTTAACGTCTATTGAGCAGTTAATAGTCAATTCCTCTTGTAATATTCTGAGGGGTTTAGTTCATATCTCTATTTTAGCACTCAGGCCATTACATTACAATTATATATTTACTTCTGCCCCACTAGGTTAGAAAGTTCTTTGATGGATAACATTTGATTTAGCTTTTCTCAGTCCTTCAAAATGGAAACCTCTGACTCATTGTCATTCTCTCCAAACACTAATTTTCAGTGCTTTAAAAAACAGCTAAGGGGATCCTTCCAATACACTGACTCTTTGGCTACTTAATGTCCTTTCTTCCAATGATCTCATCCTCTGTGTTCTCTCAAGCATTTGGTCAAGGGATGTACCCTGGTTCTTATTATCACTAATAACCAGCTCCTCCAAAATGTCCATTTGAAGCAGAGTACTCTCCTGTGATCACCACCTACGTTTTTTCCAGATGCTTCTCTCAAGAACGACTTCTTAATGATTCCTTGGTCCCACCCCCTTTCCACTGTTCTCAGTCTCATGTACTTGTGTTTCTCCTTATCTAAGCACATTTACTGCCAATCATCACAATCATTCTCTTGTATCCTCTTCTTTATCTTTGTCATAATCTTTTTTTTTTTTGCACCATTATTTTTTCTTTTCCTGTTTCCATCAACATAATAATAAGCTCTTATTTCTCCCATCAAAACAAAATATCTTTTGAGAGATTTCCCCCCTTCCGCTGCTCCACTTTTTTTTTTCCTGTTACAGAATGTCTTTCAAAGGGTTATCTAGCTTGCTATCTGCAGTTTCTCTCATCCTATTCTCTTTTGAATCCACTGCAACAGACTTTCACCTGTGCCACTTCAAAGAACCACTTCTTATCAACATCCCCAAAGATCTCCACACTGTGAAATCCATTGTTCAATCCAGGTTTCTGTCTTCATCTTAATTGACTTATAAGCAGCACTGACAGCACGATCCCTCCCTTGTCTCTAATTTTTTTTCTTTTGCTTTCAGTGTCACATTTTCTTGGTTTTTCTCCTTTCTTACTGACTGCCTGCCTTTCCTTAGTCTCTTTTGTTGATTTTTTAATCGCCTCCAGTGTTATCTTGAAACCGCACCAAGGTTCAATTCTTTAATTCTCCTCTTATTTTCATCTGTATTCACTTTTTAAAAATGATCTCACTGAGTTTTCTGGCTTTAAATATCAAAATTTCTGTTTTCATCCTAGACCTCCGTCCTGAACTGTTGACTAATATATCCAACGGAATATTTGACATCTCCACTTGAATTTCTTCTTGCTTTCTTTAAAATTTTAATTTTAGTTAGTTAACATACAGTGCAGTATTGGTTTCTAGAGTAGACCATCACTTACATACAATACCTGCTGCGCGTCATAATAAGTGCCCTCTTTAATACCCACCACCCATCTATCCCATCCGCCACCCACCCCCCTCTGTCAACCCTCAATTTGTTCTCTATCTTTAAAACTCTCTTATGGTTTGTTTCCCTCTCTCCTTTTTTTCTTCTCCCCCCTCCCATATGGTCATCTGTTTCTTTCTTAAATTCTACATATGAGTGAGATTATGCGGTACTTGTCTTTCTCTGACTTATTTCATTTAGCAAAATACACTTTAGCTCTATGCACATTGTTGCAAAGGGCAAGATTTCTTTCTTTCTTTTGTTTTTTTGTTGGCTGAGTAATATTGCATTATACACACACACCCACACATACACACACACACACACATATCCCACATCTTTATCCATTCATCAGTCCATGGACATTTGGACTCTCTCCCTAGTTTGGCTATTGTTGATAATGCTGCTATAAACATCAGGGTGCACGAATCTGCATTTTTGTATCCTTTGGGCAAATACAAAATAGTGCAATTGCTGGAATGTAAGGTAGTTCTATTTTTAACTTTTTGAGGAGCCTCCATAGTATTCTCCAGAGTAGCTGTACCAGTTTGCATTTTTACCAACAGGACAAGAGGGTTCACCTTTCTCTACACCCTCAGCAGCACCTGTTGTTTCTTGTGTTGTTAATTTTAGCCATTCTGAGAGGTGGGAGGTGGTATCTCATTGTGGTTTTGATTTGATTTCCCTGATGATGAGTGATGTTGAGCATCACTTTTCTTTGGAAAAGTTTCCATTCATGTCTTCTGCCCATTTCTTAACTGGATTATTTGTTTTTTTGGATGTTGAGTATGATAAATTCTATATAGATTTTGGATATTAACCCTTTATCAGCTATGTCATTTGCAAATATCTTCTCCCACTTCATAGGCTCCCTTTTAGTTTTGTTGATTGTTTCCTTTGCTGTGCAGAAGCTTTTTATCTTGATGAAGTCTTAATAGTTTATTTTTGTTTGTTTCCCTTGCCCATGGAGACATGTCTAGTAAAAGTTTCTATGACTGAAGTCAAAGTTATTGCTGCCTGTGTTCATTCTCCTGTAGGATTTTGATGGTTTCCTATCTCATATTTAGGTTTTTCATCCATTTTGAGTTTAATTTTGTGTATGGTTTAAGAAAGTGGTCCAGTTTCATTCTTCTGCATGTCGCTGTCCAGTTTCCCAACACCAGTTGTTGCAGAGACTGTCTTTTTTCCATTGGATATTCTTTCCTGCTTTGTCGAAGATTAGTTGACCACATAGTTGTGGGTTCCACTTGAATTTCTAATGGATATCTCAAACTCCAAACTCAGCTCATGATTTT
Organism: Potos flavus; assembly: GCA_028534135.1. Lineage (NCBI taxonomy): Eukaryota > Metazoa > Chordata > Mammalia > Carnivora > Procyonidae > Potos > Potos flavus. The sequence goes on along the minus strand of CM052883.1, from coordinate 16,067,769 downwards.
ATTTCCCAAACTTGCTTCACTGAAAATCTGCCTTTTCACAATTAATAGATATTCTTTTCTGGGGTCATCTTTGATTCTGATCTTTCTCTTATATCTCTGCTCAATATGAACATATATTATTTGCTCTTTTCCAAGTAGATCTATAATTTGACTATATCTTACTCTTTCCACCGCTTGACTTGTCCAAGCCACTATTCTTTTTATATCTAGATTCTTACACTATGCTGACCATTCTTCCTGTTTTCTGTCCTTGACTCCTGCAGTCTGTTTTCAGTATACCAGCTAAAGTTGGAGTGGAGGTAGGGGAGCTGCCAACTCCTACTGCTCAAACGCCCAAATCCCTCCAATGACTCCCATTTCGTTCTGGGTAACCGAACCCTGTTATGGTTTACACTCAATCCAGCCATGTCTGATGTCATCTGCAGCTTCTCTCCTATGTTCTCACTCTTCTAGCAGCAGTGGTTTCCTTGCTTTTCCTCTAGCACATTAGCAGTCTAGTTCTTCAGGGCTTCGACATTTGGTCCTTCTACCTGGAACACTTTTCTCCAGGATAGCTTATAAAGCTTGGCATTTGCTTGTAATGTCTTCTCTGACTACTCTATTTAAAGTGGTGTCAACACTCCCTTCCAAAAGAGAGAAACCAAGAAACACCAGTAAAGAATGCATCTTGTAATCTTTTATAGCTAAATCTAAACAAAGAACAATAATATGATAGGGAAGTGCAGTGTTAAGAAAAAATTCTTAAAGCAATATTGAATTCTGTAAAAGAATAAAAATAAAAACTTGAAACCAAAATTGAAAGCTTTGTCAGCAAATATGTTCTAGGAATACTTGGTAAGTGGCATATTCTTGATGTGGAGTTGGGTCTTCTTATTCTAAATGCCCTTAATAACAACCAGTATCTTCCCTCCCGTTTCTCTTTTCTCATATGCTTACTGCTTCTTTGCTTATTTTTTCCTTTTATATGTATGTGAATAAACAATTTACATATTTTTTTCTGTCCTCTAGGTTGTTTTTAAGAGACAGAACCAATAATGGTCCTTTGTGGAACAAGCTTGTTATAACTACTAGGAAAGATGTATGGTCATTTATAACTATAGTTATAGTTTTATACGTAGATCTAACTTTGAGTCATTGTAATCATATTTCTGTCCAAATAAACTTTATTTAAAATCTTTCTGTATATTATTCTGTATCACATATTTTACTGAAGTCAGCTATAGGTTATGCTTCTTCTGTCTTTTTTCTCAACCTGTGAATTCTCTGCCATAAAGAAAAAAAAAAGTCATTAAATTAGTCTGGCCTGGCAAATGCATTAGTTTCTCTAATGTTCTCTGTGTGATGGTTCATTATTTCTCTACTTGTTCAAGTATCTTTTAGAAGGGATGATACAGTATTTTTTTTAGTTGTTTTAAATATCCTCTTCTCCCCTTCATGCTCTAGATGCGTATATCTATTGCATTTAGCTTCATTAAATAATTGCAGTATATACTCATTTTCCTAACCATGTACAAATTAATCTGCACGAATTAGTCAATGAAAATCAATGGCCATTCTCCATTAAGTCACCTATATTGAGGCAGAGTGTTAAGGAGTTGCAGGTAAAAAACTGGAACTGTTGCTCTGTGAGGAAGGCAGGACCTCAGTTTTGGGATCATATTTGATGGTATCAATGTCAGTATTGATAAAGAGATGATTTTAATGCATTTAAAGTAAAAATGGGAATATATTATTTCCACCATTTCCCCCAATTTTCATTTTAATATGAAGGTTTATTCTACTGCCTGATATTCTCTAGTTATTTCTAATTGCACATAAACAAATATTCAAACTCCTCACTTTGTTTTCTAGACTCTTTTCATGCTTGATGTTCCCTCACTCTAGCTCCCTACCCCAAGTTCTATCTTAGCTACTTTTTTTCATTATTGAGGTCTTGGCTTTCAGAGATACCCATCGAAGGCCCCCCCTTTTTTGTTTATGCTTATCACTTTTAAAAAAAGATTGTTTATTGTTTTACTTTTTCTTCTGTTACCCCCAGGAATTGTGGGTTGCATGTCTTGTTGACTGACTGACTGACTGACTGAACAAATAAAGGAGAAAAAAGAGCAACCTGCGTGTAAGCAGAAGGAAGTGGATGCACAGAGATTGAGAAGTGTAATGGGCCATGATTTGATAGTTTGTCAAAGAAGCAGAAAGCGGGGACTCCGCCATGACTCCCATGTGAGTTGAGGGTAGGGCAACCTAGTGCATGGGAAATGAAAGCGCAAAAGTGTAGGTTGAAGAATCTGGGGGAACATGTTTTTACACATGGTAGTAAAATAATCATATTTGTGTTTGAAAAGATAACTCCTTGGAGGGTGGAGGATGAGTAATTGGTGGACAGTGTAGTAATAGGGGAGCCAAGTAGGAAACTACTTCAATAACACAGGTGATTGATGTCAAGGGATGGAACTCAGGGTGTTCCAGAGGAAATGAAGAGAAAAGGGACCCGAGGTGATCTTCTGGACCTAGAGTTGGTGGACATGTTAAGCTCTGGTCTACAAGGGAGGGAGAGAAAGTCCAACATGGCGTTGGGATTCTCCCTCAGGTGACTGGATGCTTGTTATTATCCAAGGGTAAGAACAGAGGATTAGGTATAATGAGTTCAGGTTGGGTTTGGTGAAATTTGATGGATCAGTGTATTATTGCAAGGAGAGATGTTCAACAAATAATATGTGTTTGTTTCTTTGGAGACCAAAATCTGGGTCCTGAGCAAGGAAGTGAACACTGAAACAAGAAAGGGTGGGAACCTAGGAGAAGAAAGCCAAGGAGGAAACTTAGGTAAGACAGGAAAAACACCTTGGTTTTTCCTACTAACTCTCTAAATATTCTTCTTAGTCATTTTGCTACATCTTCCTCATACAGTGTGTTTTGAAAATTCAGCTTTCCTTAACATTTTGATTCAGCAGTTTCCTCATCACTTCTTTTTGCATATGGCTCATGGTTGTTTTGATTTTTTTTTAATAACTCCTGTCTCACTTCTGCTGAACCACGTAAATTGCAATGTCATGGGAATGAATTTGTTTTCCACTTAGCCCTCTCTGTTTGGTTACCTCCTTCTGCTGTCTGGCTTATCTGGAGGCAACTCGTTCCCCACCTCACAGAGGCAGCCATTCCCAATACCGTCTAATTCAGCTCTTTAGACTGGTCATTCCTAGTACCTTAATCTGAAAGAGGCGCCTTGAGTTGCTTTCCATTACAATAGGCTGCATTAATTTTCATATAAAAATCACCACTGTCCAACACATGTTGTCTGTGTTTGTTCATTGTCTGTGTCCATCTATGGGAAGTGAGCTCTGGGAGAGCAATCACTTACTGGCTTTGTGTTCTGAACTCCTTTTTGTGTTTCACTTGGGCTTTAATATTTTCCCTTTCAGGAAACTTTCCCCTTAGATATCCTCTTGAATCATGCCCTCATTTCACTTTAGTTATTTGCTCACATGCCAGCTTATCGGGAAAGTGTTTTCTGTCTCTTCTCTATCAAATAGACCCCACTGCCATTCTGATCACCATTTACACTCTTTTTCTTCTTAACAGCACTGACCTATTTTTTAATGTATTTGCTGTCTCTCAACATTTGCAAACCCTTAAAGATAGACACTGTTTTCTTTGCTACTATGACCTTAGAAGTTAGAGTGGTTCTTGGCACATAGAATTTACTCAATTAATATTTGATGACTACATGACAGAATGTATAGAAATAGAGATGTCTTTTTTGCCGGGCATTAGAGTGAGACTGTTGTTCAGCCAGTTTGGCATCTGATTCTTCCTGCTGACGCATCCTTCTTTTACTTGTGATCTATTTTGGATACATTGGACACACATGAGATGGGTATTGGGGAGGATTCCCATCAAAGAACAAGATCTAAGAATATATAGAAACAGACCTATGAATGTATAGTATAATAGTTGGATGACTATTCTTGCCACTGAGGTACTCAAATGCAATTGATTTGAATCCAGTTTCATCATCCATGAAAGTTCATAACCCTTCTTTAAATTTCTGTAAACAGAGACTGGGGGGGGGGGTCCTTAAGGTCCCTTATGTTCCCTCTACCTTCTAGACTTTCAGCTCCCTGTGTGCTAGCTCTGTGCCACAGCACATCAATCCGGATATAAAACTCAACTCTTCAAGTTTCACAAAATAAAACAAAAATAAATGAACTAATTAACCCTTCTCTAAGTCAGTAACCACTCCTCCTCGCTGTCTCCCTCTCCCAACATTTGGTTAACTATTCTCATCTGCTGTCATCTCTTTTCTTACTCTTTGTCCTTTGCACTTTTTTGTTTCCCTCAATGTCATTTTAGTGGTGCATTAGTAGGGGAAATCCATAAATGTATGCATTTAGGATGCCATTTTAATTGGAAAATTCTTTTACCTTTAACTTCTTTTTAAAAGATGTAGTAATTTTCCAGATACTCTTATCTCCTCAAATACAGTCTTTTGATTAACTCAGATAATAAGAAAGTTTTAAGCAGTTTAAAAGTGCTGATATATTATTTTATTTAGCTTTCTCTTTGTAGAATAGGATTTATTGTGAAAGAGGGAAGGATGCTAATATTTTTGTGTTCCTATTATGTGATACGGGCTTTGCATAGTTTCCCTCATTTAGCAGTTCAAAGCAACTCCATTAGGCATATGTTCTATTAGTCCTATTTTATAGAACAGAAAATCGAGGATCAGAGAAGAGGATTTCTTTGCCTGAGATTGGAAGGTAAATAAGTACTCTATTTAAGTCAAGGTCTTCTGATTCCCAAGTCCACACTCTTTCCTTACATTCCATTTTTTCTTAGGAATAAACTTGTTACTCTTTAAAGGTGAGTAATTATTTTATCAATTTAAATAAAGATTCATAAAAGTAATTCTAAGAAAAATAGATGTATTTAAAAATGAAAAGAAAATGAAAAATTGTTATCCTTTCTAAAGTTTCACCCTCTTTATTTAATGTGTAAGACCATTAATCTTGCTCTCTTGTTTCTGTGGCTTCTGTAATGAGTTTCTCTGTTCTATTGCAGTGTAGTCTCATTTCCCAGTATTTTATTTTGATTGTCTCTTGCTCATCCTATTAACAGGATACTGTGAGATATCACAAAATTGCATAAAATTCTGAAAGCATGAAAGAGCTATATGCCAATAAGCTCTTTGAGTTTATGGATAATATAGAAGCAAAGTAGTTAACAAAGGATAAGTCAAATTTACTTCCATACGGCGAAGCAGAAAACATTCTCAAATCAGAGTGTTTGAGAAAGGCAAAAGATTTAAATCAAAAAATGGCTTTGAATAAAACATTTTAAAGCATATTTAAAGTAAAAGCACATTAATGTCAATCTAAATTTAAAATGTATAATGGATTATCCTTGGGTGACTTTTATTAGTAACTTAGATCATAAAACATGATGTTCTGAGTTTTTCCTGCTTACTAAATTGACTGATATTTGTTTATTATAGCTGTTATCCAAGTAAAAGTTTAAATACTATTACAGAAGCAGAACATGCCTACTATAAGAAAAAAATGAAAAAATGAATGTTAAGTCCCATTGGTTTTCAGTTCCCATTCCCTAGCCCCAAGCTAAACAGAGTATTTTGTTATATTCCCTTTCATATGTATCAAATATGCATATTCTCCATTTTCAAATATGTATATGCTTGTTAGTAAGCACCCATATGTCAAATGAAATTATACTGAATATGATTTTCTGAAACTTTTCTTTTGTAGCATATGAAAAAAATGTTTAAATTGAGATTAATACTGAAAATGCTGAGAGTGTACTTAATTGAAAAAGTGTGTAACTGTCTTTAAAATATTTTTTAGTTTTAAAGCTTATAACTCTAGAACAACCTGTATTTAAAGAAAGTAAATTTCAAAAGATAAATGCACGCCTATGTTTATGGCAGCATTATTTACAACACCTAAGGTATGGAAGTAAGCTAAGTGCCCATCAATAGATGAATGGATAAAGAAGATAAGAAGACACACACACACACACACACACACACACACACACACACACTGGGATATCGCATAGCTGTAACACACACACACACACACACACACACACACACACACTCTGGGATATTGCACAGCCATAAGAAAGATGAGATCTTGCCATTTGCAACAACACGAATGGACCTAGGGGTTATTGTGCTAAGTGAACTAAGTCAGGCTGAAAGATAAATACCATATAATTTCACTCATATGTGGAATCTAAAAAGTGAAACAAATGAATAAACAAATAAAAAGCAGATTTAGACCTATAAATACGGAGAACAACCTGATGGTTACCAGAGGGAAAAGGAATGGGGGAGTGGGCAAAATGGGTGAAGGAGAGTGAGAGATATAGCCTTCTAGTTATGGGATGAATAAGTCGTGTGAATAAAAGATAGTATAGGGAGTATCGTCAATGACATAATAGTGTTGTATGGTGACAGTTGGTAGCTATACTTGTGGAGAGCATAGCATAACATACAGAGATATTGAATCACTGTGTTGTACGCCTGAAACTAACATGCAACTAAACTAAAAAGAAGAAAAATGTTTAGACAATGTCTTGAATTTGAGTGAAAGAGATAGTAAAAATATAAGTGATAAGTGACCTTTCTCATTATTAGATTTTTGGCATTTTTAAAGATTATCATCAGATGATCGAGATACCTTATATTTTCAAAAAGGAGAAAATTGGGCTTAAAAACAATCCACACAAAAAAAGAATCATGGCGTTTGCTCATGACAAAACTTATTAGTTCAACATAATATGAATTGAATGTGAAAAATGCTAAAGCAAAATTAGATTGCATTTCTAGAAGTGAAATGTTGGGAACAAGGGAGGATGCGATTTCCATCATCTGCAGTTGAGAAAACATGTCTGATAGAAAATGGTCTGTCCAAGAAGCCACCTTGTTAGATGAACATTGGCAATTAGGGCTTATAAAAAGGAGGGGAGCCATGATGGCATTACAGTGGAAAACTGTGCCATATGAAGACTGACTGAAGGAATTGAAGGTGTTTTATTTTGTTAAGTAGGTTTTGTTAGTATGGCTACAGGCAGAATAGGAACAGTAGAATTGATAAGAAATCAAGTTTTAAGCTCAGTAGAAGGAAGACAAGAAGATCCATTTATTAAGTGCCAACCCTGTGTCAGGAATCAAGAGAAGTGCTATGCACATTTGGTCAAGGTGGAATTTTGAATGAGTTTTCAAAAAGATGGATTAATCACCAAATATGCTTCAGATAACTGATCGGAAAAAATAACTCATTACTTCACATCTCACTGTAAAAGAAATAAAAAAATATAAAATATTAAGGAGTTAAATGTAAAAAAATTCTATGTAAATATACAATTATACAGAATCATAGCTATTCTATCAATTTATCGCATTTTAAAGATTAGGCAGCTGAGGATCCAGGAGCCCAGGGAATCTGCCCAAAGAAAGTGTTAAAAGGTTAGAAAGCATGAGAGGTAAGGTTAGCCCTGCTCGGACCCCAAAGCCCATGTTCCAGCTTACATACTATGATCCGTAACATAGTCATCAAATACAAAGGTGTCGTAGGTTGCCAGACAAAATGGTATAAGAGTTTCTGAGACTTGTGGATTGAGACAAAGTCTGAAGTACCATCTATATTGTTGTTGAAATGATTCCTATAGGAAGTAGGAGGTTGTATGGGTTGATGATTGATGTTCTCTACAAGTCTTAATTGTTTTGATGTCCAAATAAATAAGGGTATAAAAAGGAGAACTTCTTAAATATTTTATTTTTAAGGTAAAACTCAAAAGCATTCAATGCTCAGACCTATTAAGTAAGATGCATATCACAGGTCAAATCACTCCCTAACTGGAACTCGCATGCAAACAAATTTGAGTTCAAGGCAATGACTGTCCCAGTATGTTGTACCAAGGTTCTTCAATTAGGTCTTTAAAAGTGCTCAAAAGAAAGCTTAAACATTCATGTTTTAAGAGATCAAATAGTGAGAAATACATATTTTCACAGGCATTCTTATGAAAAGTTTCACTGGTTTACAAATTATGCTACAATATATATTCATGAATGGTAGATATGATTAATAACCTCATTTTAGAATGCCAGGAAAGCAATATTTCATTTTGAAACCTTGTTTTTCGTGTTACATGAGAATAACATTAATATAACACTAAATGCTCAAAAAAAAGTGTTTGTGTTAAAATGTTTCCAGCTTAGCTTTCTTTTATTTTCTAAAGTAACATTTTAATTCAAAGCCATATGTAATTACATGGGAATCCTTTAAAATTAGTTATGATCTGTTTTAGTGTATTCATGTAGTTGCCTTATATGGGGCATATAGCCAAGTAATATTTATTTAATGATTAATGTATAATTTATAGGAATTTCTAGTTCTTATATCAGCTGTATCTAAAGAGGCTTGAGTACACAAGATGAACTCTTTGGAAGTAAAATAAATTAATAATTTGGTTGCAGTGTTTCTGATCCCAGCTGGTGATCAATATCTGAGTAAGCTAAGATTATGTTCATTGTTACCGCTTGTAACATCAGCATTCCCACATGGCTTCTTATGAGTCTCTTTTCATTTTCCTCTATTTACATACTCCCTTTTGTAGAAAGTCTACTATATATGATATTTTTTATTGTTACTTCTCCCTATTATTATATTTTTTGAGAAATGATATTTGATAGCTATAAAATATTACATACATACATTGTTTTATTATAAAGTCATATTCTTTCCAATGTTGAATTGTAAACCTGATGATTACAGCTATCATCTATATTGTGCTAATTTTGTGCCAGGAGCTGCCCTACGTCTTTAGAGATACCATCTTGTATAATCTGCAGAACAACCTCAAAAGTAGGTGCTGTTATTATCCCCATTATAGACATGTGAAAACCAAGGTTATAGAATTTCACCGGAGTCTTGCAGCTGGGAAGTAGCAGAGTTTGATTTTGAAAGCAGAATGTCTGGATCCAGAGTCATCTCTGGTAATCAGAATGCCAGGCAAACTCTGGAAAGGTAGAGCACATTATGCATCCAGCGATGTACAATTTCTGTCTATATCTTCATTTTTCTTTCTGAAAAAACTCTAAACATTTATAAGGATCTTGGCACATACTGTCAAATTGTTTTCTAGAAAGATTGCATTAACTTATGCCCCATCAGGATTATCACTCAGGCTCCTTTTTCCTTTAGTCCCTTCAGTAATGGGTACTTTTTTTTTTAAGTTTTTGTTAATTTTACTGAAAAGAGTCTGTTAATTTTCATTTATTGCTTATTTTCTGTTCGTATTAGCTAATTATATTTCTTTTATGAGTTATTAGTCCATTGTTTGTCTTTTTTTTCTAATTGAGGTGTGAATGATTAAAAAGTTTTATCTTGATCCTTTATATATTTATGTTCTGTAACTAGATGTCATTCCTTTTTCTTCTGAGATATCTTATAATGCACTGCTTTTATACACAGACTTTCTGTACCCTAGATCAGCTATTTATTTCAGTATGATCCTTCTTAAGCTATTTATATTGATTTTAAAAACACACACACATACAATACTTCTATCCATTTAGGTTATATTTGAGTTTGTACTTAACCTCTTGTCTCAGAAAAATTTCCTTTCTCCTTTCTTTTATGATACTAGTTTTCTAATAAAGGAAATGTGTACACAAACCACACAGACACTCATTCACACGCATGGTCATTTCTTTGCGATCTCATTTGCTTGGAATTCAGTGTAATAGAGTGAAAAAGAAAAGGTCACTGGAGCCAGACGGCCTGAGTTCAAGTCCAGACCCAACACTCACTTAGCTGTACTATACTGCCAGGGTTTCCATCTCCTTATTTATAAAGTGGGGATAATAAGAGAGCTTTCCTAAAGAGTTCTTGTAAAGATTAATAAATTGGTCTGTGGCAAGCACTTAGAATAGTGACTAGCACATGGG
>CM052883.1:16027290-16057305 GCA_028534135.1 Potos flavus | reverse complement strand
TTTTTTTTTTTCTTAATTCAGTTACCCAACACATAGTACATCATTAGTTTCAGATGTAGTGTTCAAAAATTCATCAGTTGTTCATGACTTTTATCTACCTTTTCCTCTGGATCCTTTGACATGCTAGTCATAGTTCTTTGAAAATCCCTGTCTGATAGTTCCAACATCTTTAGGGTCATCTCTAGTTTTAGTGTCGTTACCTAATTTATGTCTGGACAGTGGGTGAGTTTTTTCCTTGCTCCAGTTTTTCTCATGAATACCAGTGGAAGTCTCTGAAAAGGAGCTGGTGAATGGGTACAGATTTTTTTTATGAGCAGGACTACGAGAAATTAATGAAAAATGTGAGATACACACACACACACACATACTTGTATTTACATACATGCACACACAATACCCACAATGGAATGTCATTCAGCTTCAGAAAAGAAGGCAGACCTGCCATTTGTGTCAACGTGGATGAAGCTGGAGGACATTGTGCTAAATGAAATAATTGAAACACACAAAGGTAAACACTATATGATTTCATGTATATGTAGAATCTAAAATAACCAAACACATAGAAACGGAGAATAAAATAATGGTCACCAGGACCTGGAGGGAAGGAGAAATGGGGAGATGTTGGTCAAAGGGTACAAACTTTCAGCTATGCAAAATAAATAAGTTTTGGAGATTTACTGTACAACCAAGGGCCTGTGGTTAAGAATTGTATATTTAAAAATTTACCGAGAGAATAAATCATATGTTAAGTGCTCTTACTATAAAAGGAATAAATTCAGGTGGCAGAAAGGAACGTTTGAAGGTAAGCTTATGACATTGATAATGTTGTTAGTTTCATGGATATAACCTATCACCAAACATATCAAGTTTCATACATTAAATATCTACAAGTTTTGCATGCCAATCATACTTCAATAAAAGTGAGTTAAAATTATATAAAAACATGCATTTAAATATAATTTTTAAAAAAGTTTATGTCTTGAAATAAAATAACCAAAATAATGCATACTTTAGAGTTACACGTTGATTTAGGTAAAATTTTATAGTATCTCATTTTAATAAACAGAGAGTTTCAGATTCCTAACGAACAGTGGCATCTTAGGCCACACGATGAGCAGGTTGCAAATCTGTAACTGGTGCTCGCACCTTCTGAGTGTACTTTTCATACTGCCATGCTCTCACACGTACAGCACCCTGAGTCTGGATATTGAATTATTTAATTTTCAGTATGGGATCCTTTAAAGGAGTTCATTAACTTTCATAACTTTTTCAGTAAAGTAGTTAAAATGGAGTATTTTATTTTTTTCTGGAAGGGACTGACTTGTTGAAAATCTTAGTGACTTAGGTTCCAATATCTTATGTAAGTGGGTCTTGCAACGAGTAAGTTATGATCAATCATTGTACCCTGTATTTCCATCTGTTCCTTATTCCTGCACGACTAGGGAGGTAAAGAAAAGCTGACTCATGACCGCTCTCTTCCTTTATTCATTTGCACATTTTTACGTTTACGTTTTTATGATATGGCAATTACTCATCAAAGATAGGGTGATAATGAGGATTTGCAGATGGGGCAGGTTAGTGTTTAGCTATTTAGCTGTGTAGCTAAAGCCTCAGTGATTTCCATATGAAGGTAATTATTTGTAATTGCAAACTGGGTTTGGATAAAGTTCTAGAATACTTTAGGTTGAACAGAGAAAGTTATTCCAAGAAAAAGAGAACTTAGAAATCAACGAATCAATGAAAAATACAAAGAAGGTATCAAAATTTAATGAGGTAAGTTTAGGAATCTTTGGGGGTCCAGAAGCACAAAATAGAAATTGCTGGCGAAGGAGGGACAATGTGTGTTGACTGGCTGTGGATGGGTGGGAGCGAGCTAGAGACTGTAATCATGAAATCCAGACATCCTGGAAAGAGTAGAACCAATGAAAAGAATACCAGTTTGTATAATGGGTTCTCAACTTAGCGAAAATCTTCATGTTCACAACTTGCCAACAGGACTAAATATAAGCTGATCTTGAAAATGTGAAATAAATTAATAAAAAATGAGAAGACTCACAGTGGTAGGTTACTATATGCAGTAGATAGATTGCATTCACAAATAATGTAATAAGAACATTTTGTGTGTGTGATGGTTAATTTTATGTGTGAAGTTGACTAGTCTCTTGTGTTTGATTTAACGCCACTCTAGATGTTACTGTGAAAGTATTTTTTAGATGTGATCAGCATTTGTGTCAGTAGACTTTGAGGAAAGGAGATGGCCTCCACAACGTGACTGTGCCTCACCCAATCAGTTGAAGGCCTTAAGAGGGAAACACTGAAGTTTCCTGAGGAAGAGGGAATTCTGCCCCCAAAATGCCTTAGGATGCATGCCTGTGGTATCAGCTCTTTTCTGAGTGTCTAGCCTGCAGGCCTGCCCTGAAGATTTTGGAATTGTCAGCCTCCACAATAGCATGAGCCAATTCCTTAAAATAAATCTCTCTCTTTATCTATATACAGTCTATTGGTTGTTTCTCTAGAGAATATAATGTGGATAACTTATTTTAACAATTATAAAGTACCCATCACTGCCTGCTACATTAGGGTAGTTTAACAGACATGAAACCAATTAGTGATTTTCTATAGAAATGATTTGGTGTTTTTGGTAATTATTAAAGTTATAAGCAGAAATCATTAAATTTTAATAATTGGGGATTTGGGCTTTTGAGCTAGCTTTCATAACTTAATTTTAAATTCTGGTAGTTATATCTGTATGTAATGTATTATAACTCTTTAATTGATGTTCTTGTGGAGATTTAAAATAAGCCCCCAAACTGAATAATGATGGTTCGATTATCTTTTGTCACCTGGAACAAGGCCAAACTGCTTGTTTACATTTGTCATCTGCAGAAAAGATTCAGTTTCTAGAATTGTCGGGCTGGCAGGGTTCATAAGAAGGGAAACCAGTTCAGAGAAATTAATGTAAAGCACAGTCTTCACACAATGCAGATCTTCGTGGGGTTTCTGTTTTTCATTTAAGTCCCACAATATTCACGGTTGTCCTAGGAATTGGAGCTGAAGCAACTTCTGGAATTTTTTTTTTTAATTTTTTTTATTTTTTAATTAAAGCATAATGTATTATTTGCCCCAGGGTACATGTCTGTGGAATGTTTGAGAGAGAAATAGGAACACATGCCAAAGAATACTGCCAGTGCCTTCTTACAAGATAGCTTAGTTAAATATGAGAGACATCATAGGGATAGATGGAAATATTGTTTATTTCCCTCCCTTCTTCCTTTGTTAAAATTTTCATATCTCATCAGCATTGGAGTGCTTCTTACATACTTTTATCTATAACAATGATGTTTCTCTTTCTTTCTCTTTCTTTTTCTTTCTTTCTTTTCTTTCTTTCTTTCGTTCTCTTTCTTTTCTTCTTTTTCTTTCTTTCTTCCTTTTCTTTCTTTCTTTCTTTCTCATCAGTGTTTTATTAGCTTCAGATATACAATATAGTGATTCAGCAACTCTGTACATTATCCTCTGCTCATTACAACAAGGACACTCCTTAATCCCTGTCATCTAGTTAACCCATCCCCCCAGCTGCCCTCCTCTCTTTTAACTATGAGTTTGTTATTATAACTAAGAGTCTATTTCTTGATTTCTCTCTCTCTCTCTTTTTTTTCCCTTTGCTGGTTTGTTTTATTTCTTAAATTCCACATAATAGTGAAATCATATGGTGTTTGTCTTCCTCTGACTGACTTATTTCACTTAGCATCATACTCTCCTCTCTAGCTCCATCTATATTATTACAATTGGCAAGATTTCCTTTCTTTTTACAGCTGAGCAATATTCTATTATATATATATAAATATAACAAATAAAATAAATATAAAATATATTTATATATTATAGTTATAATTTATTGTAATATACAATAAATATATGTAATATATATATATCTCACATATTCTTTTTTCGTTCATTAATCGATGGACACTTGGCTGCTTCCATAATTTGGTTGTTGTAAATAATGCTGCCATAAACATAGGGGTGCATGTGTCCCTTTTTAAAAAAGATTTCATTTATTTTTGGGAAGGCGACTGGGAGAGAGAGGGAGATAGTGAGCACAAGCAGGACAGAGGGTCAAAGGGAGTAGCAGACTCCCCACCAAGCAGGGAGCCCAAGGTGGGACTCAATCCCAGGACCCTGGGATCATGACCTGAGCCAAAGGCAGACACTTAACCGACTGAGCCACCCAGGCACCTGCATGTGTCCTTTTGAATTGTTTCTATACTCTTTGGGTAAATACCCAGTAATGTGATTGCTAGATTGTAGGGTAGTTCTATTTTTAAGTTTTTGAGGAACCTCCATACTGTTTCTATACCAGTTTGCATTCTTTTTAACAGTGCATGGATGTCCCTTTTTATCTATATCCTTGCCAACACTTGTTTCTTATGTTGTTGATAGTAGCCATTCTGACAGGTATGAGGTGCTACCTCATATTGTTTTGATTGGTATTTCCCTAATGGTAAGTGATGAACATCTTTTCCTGTGTCTGTTGTCCATCTGTATGTCTTCTTTGGAAAAATGTCTGTTCAGGTCTTCTGTCCATTTTTAATTGGATTATTTGGTGTTTTGGGGGTTGTTGATTTTTCTGAGTTCTTTATATATTTTGGCTACCAACTCTTTATTGGATATGTCATTTGCAAATATCTTTTCCATCCCATATGCTGCCTTTTAGTTTTGTTGATTGTTTCAGGTTATGAACTGTTGTGTTTTCATTTTAATCTGTTTCCATGTACTTTTTGATTTCTTCTTTTATTTCTTGGTTGACCTATTAATCGTTTAGTAGTATATTATTTAACATCCATGTATTTGTGGTCTTTCTGGGTTTTTTCTTGTGGTTGACTTCTAGTTTCATAGTGTCATGATCAGAAAAGATGTTATGGTATGACTTGGATCTTTTTTTTTTTTTTAAAGATTTTATTTATTTGAGAGGGAAAGAGAGAGAGACACAGAGAGAGAGAGAGCACATACAGAGAGAGAGAGAGCACATACATGAGAGGGAAGGAGAAGCAGACTCTCCACTGAGCAGGGAGCCTGAGATGCAGCTCAATCCCAAGATCCTGAGATCATGACCTGAGCTGAAGGTAGACGCTTAACCAACTGAGCCACCCAGGCACCCCTGACTTGGATCTTCTTGAATTTGTTGAGACTTGTTTTGTGGCCTAATATGTGATCTGTTCTGGAGAATGTTCTGTGTGCACTTGAAAAGAATGTGTATTCTGATGTTTTAAGAGGGAATGTTCTGAATATATCTGTTAAATCCATCTGTTCCAGTGCATCCTTCAAAGCCATTGTTTCTTTGTTGATTTTCTGTTTAAATGCTATGTCCGCTGATGTAAGTGGAGTGTTAAAGTTCCCAACTATTATTATTTTATATAGAATAGTTCCTTTGTGTTTGTTATTGGCTATTTTATGTATTTGGGTGCTCCTAAGTCGGGTGCATAAATATTTATAATTGTTATATCTTCTAGTTGGATCGTCCCCATTATTATAATATAGTGTCTTTGTCTCTTATTTTAGTCTTTGTTTTTAAAGTCTGTTTTGTCCAATATAAGCATTGCTACTCTGGCTTTCTTTTGACTTCAATTTGTATGACAGATGTTTCTCCATCCTCTCACTTTCAATCTGCAGGTGTCTTTAGGTCTAAAATGAGTCTCTTGTAGGCAGTATCTAGATGGGTCTTGTTTTTTATCCCTTCTGTCATGCTGTGTATTTTGATTGGAGTGTCTAGTCCTTTTACATTCAAATACCATACTAGGTATCTTAAACAAAACAAATTAATGAATACAAAATGGTTGAATGATGAAAGAACAACAGATTGTGAAAAGATTATGAATTGCTGGAAGCAGCTACCATGCTTAGAACTGGTGGAACAACTAAGAAGTGGTGATAAGGACTGTCCCTTGGGTGGAAGAGCCCTGTCAGTATCACCCACCCAGCTGTCAAAGTAGGGCTACTGCACAGAATGCCTACGGAAGCTCTAGTGTCTCTTATTGGAAGAACTACAGGAAGCCCAGCTCTTGAGGGAGTCTGAGGAATGTTTGTTTATTGATAGATATGTGTTTATTGTCATTTTATTATTTATTTTAGGGTTGTTTCTGAAGATTTTCTCTGACCCTTTCTTGTCTTCCTCTCTTTCATGGTTTGCTGATTTTCCTTAGTGATATATTTGAATTTCTTTCTCTTTAATCTTTGCATATTTATTAGTAGTTTTTGATCTGTGGTGACCATTAGGTCTGTATCTAACTTCTTCTGCATATAGTAATCTATATTAAGTTGATGGTCATTTACATTTGAACGTATTCTTTACTCCTCTTCTCCCAACATTTTAGGTGTATGTTGTCATATTTTACATCCTTTTCTTTTGTGAGTTCCTTGCATGATTTTTACAGAGATATTAATTTTTACTGCATTTGTGTTTCCCACCATCATACTGTCACTTTTGGTCTCTCCTTTCTTCTCAGAGACCCCTTTATTATTTTTATAGGGCTGGTTTAGGATCATTAATTCCTTTAGTTTTGTTTGTCTGAGAAAGTCTTTTTCTGTCTTTCTATTCTGAATGTTAACCTGCTGGTTAACATTCTAATTCTATTTCTAATATTCTAATTCTAATATTCTAACTGCTGGTTAGAATATTCTTAGCTACAGATTTTTCCCATCTAGCATTTTGAATAGGTGAAGCCATTCCCTTCTGGCTTGGAAAATTTCTTTCTTTCTTTTTTTTTCCCTTATTTTTCTTTTACTTATTTATTTTTTATTATGTTTAGTTAGCCAACATATAGTACATTAGTTTCTGATGTAGTGTTCAATAATTCATTAGTTGAGTATGACACCCAGTTCTCATCGTAACATGTGCCCTCCTTAATACCCATCACCCATCTACCCCATTCCTCCACCCCCTTCCTTTCCGTAATCCTCAGTTTTGTTCCCAGAGTCCAGAGTCATGGTTTATCTCCCTCTCTGATTTCTTCTCATTAAGTTTTCTCTCCCTTTCCCTGTGGTCCTCCACGCTATTCCTTATGTTCCACATATGAGTGAAACCATATGATAATTGTCTTTCTCTGCTTGACTTATTTCACTTAGCATAATCTCCTCCAGTTCCATCCATGTCGATGAAAATGGCAGGTATTCATCCTTTCTGATGGCTGAGTAATATTCCATTGTATACATAAACCACATCTTCTTTATCCATTCATCTGTCGGAGAGCATCTCAGCTCTTCCACAGTTTGGCTATTGTAAACATTGCTGCTATGAACATTGGGGTGCATGTGACCCTTCTTTTCACTACATCTGTATCTTTAGGGTAAATACTCAGTAGTGTAATTGCTGAGTTGTAGGGTAGCTCTACGTTTAACGTCTTAAGGAACCTTCGTATTGTTTTCCAGAGTGGCTGTACCAGCTTGCATTCTCATCAACTGTGTAAGAGGATTCCCCTTTCTCCACATCCTTGCCAACATTTGTTGTTTCCTGTCTTGTTAATTTTTGCCATTCTAACTGGTGTAAGGTGGTATCTCATTATGGTTTTGATTTGTATTTCCCTGATGGCTAGTGATGCTGAACATTTTTTCATGTGTCTGTTTGGCTTGGAAAGTTTCTCCTGAAAAAAATCTCGGCTAGCCTTATGGGTTTTCTCTTCTATATTATCATCTTCTTTTGCCTCGCTGCTTTTAAATCTTTTTCTTTATCACTATATTTTGCCAATTTAATTACAATATGTCTTGGCGTGGATCTTCATTTGTTGTTTTGCTTGGAGTTCTCTGTTCTTCCCAGCTCTGGATATCAGTTTCCTTTCTTAGATTAGGAAAGTTTTCAGCTGCTATTTCTTCAAATACAATTTCTATCCCTTTTCCCTCTCTTCTTCTTCTGGGACTCTTCTAACATGAATATTATTGCATTTGATGGAGTCAATGAGTTCCCTAAGTCTATGATCATTTTGTATAATCTTTTTTCTCTTTTGTTCAGTTTGATTACTTTCCATTACTCTGTCTTCTAAGTCATTAATTTATTCCTCTGCTTTTTCCAGTCTGCTGTTTGTCCCATCAAGTGTGTTTCTCACTTTGTTTATTGAGCCCTTTATCTCTGCTGTGTTATTCCTCATCCCTGTGTTGAGGTTCTCACTGATGTCGTCCACTCTTTTCTCAAGTCCAGTGAGTATCCATATGATCATCACTTTAAATTCTCCATCAGGCATATTACTTAGGTTTCTTTTACTTAGATATCTGGCCTTGGCCTTATATTCTTCTTTCTTTTGGGATATATTTCTCCGTCTTCTCATTCTGTTTAAGTCTCTGCCTATTTCTCTGTGTTAGGAAAGTCAGACGTGTCTCCTGTTTTTGAGGGTAATGGCCTTGTGAAGAAGAAAGTCTTGTAGTGCCCTGCTGTATGATGTCCTCTATTCCCCAGGACCTGATGCTTCCAGCAGTGTTACACTGTGGGCTGCATGCACTCTGTTGCTTTGTCCTGGCTGTTGTATCCTTCAAAGCCAGTCATCTGCAGAGGCTCTCTTTGCCTGTTTGGCCCTTGGCCTGAATGTGGCTCCTTTTAACTATGTGTGCTCTGGTCTGTTTGTGAAATGAGACCTGTAGCTACCCCTGCAGGAACTGAGGCTCCACAAAACTCCCATGCTGGGAGCTGCCATGTTGGCAGGTGTTTGGATTGGACTTCTGGGGGAAGGGGCCTGCTATGCTAGGACTGAGGCAACTGTGAGTGGGAAAGGTGGTTTCACCCAAGCATGGTGGAGCAGGGCTTAGTGTCAGCAAGTTAGGTAGTGAATGTCTCCACCCACAGGAGACCCTTTGTGTATGCTGAGGGGCGTGGGAGGGAAGTGGCACCTGCCAGTTCCTCTGTTTCCAGAGGGGTCTCTTTGGCTTTAACCCACTGAGCCACCCAGGCGCCCCCAGAGGGGTCTCTTTGGGAACACAGTCTCTCTGAGACATGCTCTAAGATGAGTGAATAACCTCTCCACCGTGTGTCCTAGGCACTCTTCAGATTGCCGTTTCCATGCTGTATGTCCAGAACTGTTTGCCTGCCTTCTCTCCAAGAGTAGTGCAGGCCCTCTGTGCTCTATCCCAGCCGAGCCAGCTGTTCTTTCAAACTCCACACTTTAACCCTGCTGGTTGCCAGAAGTCATGAAACTTGACCCCTCTCGCTTTCTAAGCCATTGCTATGGGGATTCACTTTCTCCGTGTGTTGCCCTGTGTATTAGTCTGTGTCTTGCTTTTCTCCATGACCATGGCTTGCTCCCCACAGCTGTGGCCACAATCCATTTCTCTTCCAAACTCTGTCGTCACACTTCCCACCTTCTTCCCCGTGGTCATTTCTGTACCTTTAGTTGTGGAGTTTGTTCTACCAGACTTTAGGTTGATTTCTGGGGTATTTAGGATGATTTAATAGTTACCTAGTTGTAGTCATGGGACAAGGCGAGCCTAGGGTCCTCCTACTCTACCATCATCTTCCAACCGCCAATGTTAAACTTTTTTTTTTAAAGTTTTTATTTAAAATTCTGGTTAGTTAACATACAATATAATATTAGTTTCAGGTATACAACTTAGTGATTCAACATTTCCATACAGCACCTAGTGCTCATCACACGTGCCCTCCTTAATCCCCATCCCCTAATCCCCCCCCCCCCCCTCTGGTAACTATCAGTGTGTTCTTTATAGGCAGAGCCTGATTCTTGGTTTGTTTCTCTGTGATATTTAATGATTAAATATAGGTTTCCTCTATAGCTGTGCATTCTTTTGCTAATGAGATATGATCTTTTTTTTTTTGAGATATGATCTTTTTCATGTAGAATGAAAGAAATGTAAAATAGGAATTGCATGGTTTAAAAATTTAGGGAAACTTAAAAATAGGGACAATCTTTGAACATTACGAAATCTATAAAAGGAAGTGTAAAAGGAATGAATGATTTCTCAGGTCTTTAAAATTCTCATCCCCTGTCTGATGTCTACCATTTTTCCAGTGAGAAAACCGAAGCCCAGACATTTTATACTGTGTTAGTCACAGAGCTGAGATTAGAACCTCCACATCGTTGGACTCTTGGTTTAATACTTTGTCTCTAATGTCCCAAAGATGATATTCATACTTTAAAAACGTTCTGGCAGAGTGTGTTTCTTTATGTTACCATTTAATTCAGCACAGTGTCTTTCTCTGATTGCTATATTGTGGTCACAATTAACACGAAATATCAGAATTTCATTTCAACAAATGAACATCCTTAACTATGAAAGAAAAATAATTTAGATCATTCCAGACAGATTTTTAATAAAAACTGCCCACTGCCAAACTGAATTTCTAGAAAATGGAGACAACCTATTTTTCAAAGAGATGCCATTAATTATCTTCTGTTCATACACTAACTCAGGGCTTATTTTCTTTAGGTTATTTTTCCTGCTTTCTGCCTTACTTCACCCTGGGCTAGACCAGGTAGGAGTTAGTTCTTGGATGTCTACACATCTGGGAACCAACCACTGCCCTGGCTCATAAGGCTGAGGGCTACTCTCAGGTGTTAGAGGTTAGAATATGTGTACATCCTTTCTTGCAGGTATTTGTTACATGGTATCTTAAACTCAGAGTGAAGTATATCCATGAAGATTTGTTTAGTTAACTACCTGTTCCCATTTTCTTAAAAAAAATGTCAAAGCAGTCGAAATTACATGCAAGTCCCCCACATTATTTATTTATGTTAAAAAAATTCACACTTGTATTACTGATGAAAAGATGTTATTCTACCACGGCTGTCAAAGTCAAGGATGCAAATGGAGATACTGAGGTTCCTGTGGCATAGTACACTGAGTGTCAGAAACATGTTTATTAATATTTATGTAAATGATTAATGTCCTCTTGATTTTGCAGCTTACTTCCTCTCTCCTTGTATGTGTACAACTTGTTTCTGTATCCAGAGGAACTGTATGGCATTTGCTTAGAAATAAAACAGCCCATAGATTTAGACGATCTCTACTTTTTTCCCTCAGATATATTATTATTCTATCAGTACACATTCTTTCTAGAGCAACTTGAAGGGTTTAGTAAACATAATTGAGCGATCAATAGGAAAGTTAAAAAATGTTGTCCGAATCTTACTGTTTTACATCTCTTAATGAAATTTAAATGTTATTTGGTGCTGCATATTGAAATCTGTTGATGGGGTATACCATTTTTTAGGTTATATATAACTTTGGGAGCTTATTAAATAATAATTGGCCATATTAAGTGCTAGCACCGGCTAAACTTGTAATTCTGAAACCGGCTTGATTTCTGCTTTATTTCTTGAAACTGTGGTTATTACAGAACTGCAAACTTGAGAAATAACATTATTATTTACTTTTTATGCCCTACCTCTTTCTTAAAAAATTATCTGTGGCATCTTTACTGAGATATACGATAAAGTAAGAATACTGCATTGATTAGGGGAAAGGACCAATGGCACGTTTGTGCTCAGAAGTTCAGGTTAAAAAAAAAAAAAAAAAGAAGTTCAGGTTTATAGTTGATATTGTCTCAATTTCTTCTCAATGTATGAGCTACTTTGGATTTAATATAAATAAAGCTCTGGGTCCATTTTTCACTTTGCTGCAATTACTGTAGTATTTCTCCAACAATAATGTTGCACTTAGGGGTTAAAAAAAAACTGGGCCTTTAATCAGCAGTTTAGGTCAAGGAAAGTAAACAATATCAATATATGATTTAAATATTTATTATATAAAAGAGACCTAAATTATTCTGGGGATCAGAAGGGGAACACTAAACATTTGTCCTCTATCCCTCAAGATACAAAAAGTTGAATTTATCCAGCAAGCAATAGGGTCTTCTGCAGGGGAGGTAATTAGCCAAGAAGAGGGATGAAAATGATAAAATGAGAGAGTGAGATAGAAAATGTGTTTCCCAGCTCGTACAAAAAGGTATGGCCCTTCTAAAATTTTTGTTTGCGGGGCGCCTGGGTGGCTCAGTGGGCTAAAACCTCTGCCTTTGGCTCAGGTCCTGATCTCACGGTTCTGGGATTGAGCCCTGCATTGGGCTCTCTGCTCAGCGGGGAGCCTGCTTAACCCTCTCTATCTGCCTCTCTGCCTACTTGTGATCTCTCTCTCTCTCTGTCAAATAAATAAATAAAAATCTTTAAAAAAATAAAATTTTTGTTTGAAGATTCAAAATGCTATCTGAATTCACTGATTTAGAGGAGGCTCTGAGGTGGGACCAGAGGGAGAGATTTTTATACATATGTGAGCTATAATGTTGCATTTTTTAAAACTGTATCTAAAATAGTCCTTAGTTGTCCCAACATCTATTACACTCTCCTGGGATGCAGTCTGCTAGATACTGGGAAGAAAAAGATGAATTTGATCTGCCTGAGCTGAAGAGCTTGCAGCTTGCAGGGGAGGACAGTGGCTAGACAAGGGGTAATCACAATCTGGCATGGTTGTCTGGCAGCATGAGTCCTGACTGGGCTGCTGAAATAGAGAAGGCAATGCTCTTTTTCTTTTAAGATAAGAAAAAACGGGAATTGGAAATGTAATATTGTCTCAGGAACTGGTTAGAGGAAGCTAGATTCAAAGAATTAGAGCCCAGAAAGCGAGATTTGATTTTTGCCTTTAATTTAGCTTTGTGTGATGGACAAGGAGTTTTGCCCTTCTAAAGGGGACTGAGGAATGTGTCAAATGAAGACAAGTTTCTATGTCAGGGGCTATGACTTGCCATTTTCATAGCTGTTTTCCTTTGCTTGATTCAAGAGTTTCTAGAATAATGAATCAAAGCTTGATTTTATTATCACTGTACTTTAGGTATGAAATGTCAATGTAATTAGTGTACATGGAGTAAAACTACTTTTTGGTTTATGGAATGAGACAGTTTGGTTTGCTTATCAATAATGAACTAGCTAGACTGCTTAGACATTAGTATATTTATTTATACTTCTGCTTTCTTAAATATTGAGTTTCATGTTACTTATATTACTTTAAAAAATAACATAAAGAGTTTATATATGTTATTTAATTTTTCTCAGTTTTATTAAATTTATCTCAAAGGGAAAATAAGAGGAAGTAAAATTATTAAAAGCCCCAGTTTTGGAATGATACCCAGATTTAAACTGCAGCTCCCTTAATTCCCAGCTTTGTGCTGAGAAAAATCATGTCTCTTATTTCAAGTTTTTTTTTTTTAACACGGAATTTTAAAAGTCTATACCTCATGGGTTGTTAATGGAGAATTAAGGCAAAGTCTGCAGCTGTGCCCATCAAAAATAATCACGTAGTAAGTACTAGTTTTTAATAACAACACAATAATACCAGCATTGTTAGCTTGATAGATTGATGGAGAGAGAGAAATGATAGTGTTTGAAGATCCGAAAGATGTAGAGGGTAGTTTTCTCTTGTGATTAAAAAAAAAAAATATATGCTCTTTATTTTGATTTTTCCCTTTATTCTGATTTTTCCCTTTATTCTGATTTTTCCCTATAGTAGTTAGTCATTATAGCTAACAAGTGTCCTGGTGATTTCCCCCTGGGGACTTAGGCTGTGGAACAAAATAAGATCCTGGTTATTTCATTATGTTCTGGGTCACTTCAGCTCTGGCTCTGCATTCTTAACCTGGGTCCTACTCTACGGGCTAAATCAGCCTCCCTCTTTTTCCTTGCTCCAGATCAGGGCACTAATAGGGACCATCACAGGGTGCAAAGGCCTCCAATCCCCAGGTAGCCTGAACCTCACAGTAGCATTTCACTGAGAACAGTCTTTGCTCTTCCTTGTATGACAAGAAAATGTTTTAGGAATCACTGTATAGTTGCACTTTTTTTTTTTTTTTTGCTTGCTGAACTTTCTGCATTATCTTTTCTAGCTTCAACATACATGCAGGAGATTTTTTTTCCCTTTCTTTGGTCTTCTGTGAATCTAGTATTCAAATCACTGCTGCTGTCTGTTTAAAGAAATAGTGAGTACAGTGTGCTGTCACCGTTAGATTCTTGCTTTCTGGAGGTGATCAAGAATTTTGTGAGCGGATTGATCTCATTCGGTAGCTTGAAATTGGCCAGAGTAGGAGTATTTACAGAGGACCAACAGGTGCTACAATCAGCTCCTTCCCTTCCCACTTAGAACTGGTTAGTGTAGGACCTCTGATTCTGATATTCTCACATTTCTGTGGTACAAGTAGTAGATGCATCAAATGCCTTCCTCATCTCACCTTTCCTTCCTTCCTTCCTCCCTCCCTCCCTTCCTTCCTTCCTTCCTTCGTTCCTTCCTTCCTTCCTTCCTTCCTTCCTTCCTTCCTTCCTTCCTTCCTTCTTTCCTTCCTTCCTTCCTTCCCTTCTTACTTTTAGAGAAAGAACTTATGCGCTGGGGGTGGGGGGGGGGAGTCAGGGGAGGGGCAGAGGGAATGGGCTAGAGAGAGAGAATCATAAGCAGCCTCCACACCTAGTGCAAGCCCAGTGCCGGGCTCAATCTCACAACTCAGAGATCAGAACCTGAGCTGAAATCAAGAGTTGTATGCCCAACCTACTAAGCCATCCAGGTGCCCCAACTTCCTCATTTTAAAAAAGAAAAATTCTATAAAAACCCTAAATTTTCTTTCTGTTGATTCTCACCTTCAGCCTTATCAGCCACTCCCATGGCAAAGAGCTGCCATCTTTGTTTATATCTCAAGGTATGATAGATTGAGTGTAAGTTGGCGTTTGTGAAATCCAGTATATTTTCCTCACTACAACCCAAAGCAGACCATGAATATTTTAGTCCCCACAGGATGTAAGGCACCAAGGGAGGAAGGTATTGGAATATTTAGATCACTTTTCTTAAGTAAAAGTAAACTTTGCAGCAAAGATTTGACTTAATTTATATGAAAACCCTTTAAGTTAATGAATATAACCCCAATGTAGGCCATATGCTTATTTTTGTTAATTTATTATAACATAAAATCTTATTTTGAGCATAATGTTTAACAAAATTTCTCTGGGTCCATGGTATGGATAGCATCTCAGAGATTACAGGTTAGTGGATTCTCGTTATGACAGGTGCTCTCTCATACCGCTGATGCTGAATTCCCCAAATTTGTCCCCATTTAGGGAGATATTTTAGAACATTTGCCTTCTGTTCTTCCATGACTATAGGCTCCAGCTCTGGAGAATGCCTCTTGAAAAAGAATGGTTTGACTGAGGTAGGCTTCACAATATCCTTGAGTCATGATGATTTGATTTGGAGTTTAAATGTAAATGCAACACATTGTATTCTGAGTCTCATTTTGTGATATTGAAGTTTGCACAAAAATGATTTACAAATAGAGGTCCTTTGTTTTACTCTAAGACAGCTTGATACTTACTGAATAGCGACAGTTATTCAAGTGATTCTAAAACCTTGAAATGACTTTATAGAAGTCACCTTGAATAAAGCAAAGATCATAGGATTTTTCTTTTTCCCCTACAAAAATTCAGTGGTAACCTAGTGACTTTCTCTGATCTGCTGGGGGGAAAAATGGCTATTAGAAAAAAATCCTAGTTCTTTCCTTTTAAAACTCACAAAGGCAAGGTACTTGTTAATACAATACATTGAAAGCTGTTACCCTGGGCTCCTTTAGGAACTCATCCTTGACTCTTGTGGAAAAAAACAGAGGGAGGTGTGTCATTATTAGACACAATTGCAAAATGTTAGAAGACAGATGTCTTTATATTCAGTCCTTATTCAAAGGATAGCTGTGTTTATGTACTTCTCTTTCTCCGTGTTCGTTATACAAAGGGAGCGGCTCGAATGGAAATTGTCAGAGCATACTTGAAACAGGAGAGAGGTCATGTGATTAAACTTTAGAGGGTAAATGCTTTGGATCAGATGTTTCCTTTTTATTCAGTTTCACTATACTTTATCATTCAACTTGATGCTTTCTTGTACTTTCAGATTGGGAGTGATTGCTGAAACACTTTGTTTCATTCTTTCCATGAGTGTCTTAGAAAGACTTTTGCGCTAAGACTAAATGTGTTACTTGCAGCAACAGGTTTTTGTCACAAAAACATTTTTGTGGGGATCCAGCTAATGGTGGTTTTCTAATCTATTCAAGCAGTTATTGAGCATTTAATGATTTGGCATGGGAATTAGACACGAGATTGTAAGAAACTCAATTAACTCCTTACTGGAAAAAGTAAAGAGGGGCAGATTAAGGAAATTGACACTTGAGTGAAGAGTTTACTATGATTTGGACAAGAAAATCCTGCATATTTATTTTATACACACTATTATTAAAGCTCTGCCTGAGAACAATTAAATTGGAAATGGTCTTGAAAGGCTAATAATTCAGCATTTGTATAATCCAAATGGAGGCAGATGCTCCAAGATCAACCAACCAAATGATTCTAAATGGATACAAGCACCAAACAGACTTAAGGTTCAAACTAAGTGAACCGTGTGGCTAATTGCAGCTTCCATCTAATTTATTCAAATACACATCTGGATTTTTTTTTTTGTCAGAAAAATTTCTAATGACCAGAAACTTTTGAAAGTTTTTGTTTTCCATGAAGCTTGGCGTATTCATTTATATATATATACATATATATATATATATATATTTTTTTTTTTTTCCATTTGTTTTGAATGCCTTATGAGCCATGTTAGACTTTGGTGAAGTTAGAAGGTAAGAAAAAAAAATAATAAAATGGTATCCTTTATTAAAGGATGTGTAATATAATATGGAAGAACAGAATGTAATAATTATATATATGTATTTGTATATCTCTGTACATATAAAAGTAAGAAATTCCTAATGGAGAAAGAATATTAAAGAATGTGGATGGTCAGAATAACTCATGTATTCTGGAAGACAAGAAATTTAGGGAACCCAGAGTTTGCTGGTTAGTCTAGATGGTAAGGATTTTGGACCTATGATTTGAGGCTTGGGAGGTGAGAAGAGAATCAGGTAGGCAGATTCAAAATCTGCAAAGAGAAGCTACACATGAACTGACTGCAGCCAGATGAGAGTAGCTAGGTGATTTTTCCAAGATACTGCCTCCCACATCCTTCTTGTTCTTTTCCAATTTTTTTTTCTGGTAGTTTACAAGGAAGTGTTTTAATCATTGGGCTGGAGAAAATTAGTTGAAGGACTGGAATTGTCATTAATAGCTCTATTTTTATTTTCTCATTGGTCACCTTATATTCTTAAATAAAATTCTCCATGGTAATCTGTAATTAAAAATCCTTTTAATGGGTGCCTGGTGGCTCAGTTGGTTAAATATCGACTCTTGATTTCGGCTCAGGTCATGACGATCTCAGGGTTATGATATCAGACTGCGCTGGGCATGGAGCCTGCTTAAGATTCTCTTTCTCACTCTCCCTCCACCCATATCGCTCACCCCTTTCTTTTTTTTTTTTTTTAAAGATTTTATTTATTTATTTATTTGACAGAGAGAAAGAGATCACAAGTAGGCAGAGAGGCAGGCAGAGAGAGAGGGGGAAGCAGGCTCCCTGCTGAGCAGAGAGCCCGATGTGGGGCTTGATCCCAGGACTCTGAGATCATGACCTGAGCTGAAGGCAGAGGCTTAACCCACTGAGCCACCCAGGCGCCCCTGCTCACCCCTTTCTAAAAAAAAAAAAAAAAAAAAAAAATCTCCTTAGTTTCCATCTGTGAGCTAAGCTACGGGGCTATGCATGGAAACAACAGTCTCAGCCTTTGACCTTGTGGAGCAGACAGTTGTGGGGAAGACAGATACTGAATGGTTGTGAAGAATTCTCCAAAAGAGGGCTTGCAGTGGGAATGGGAACACTATGAAAGGGTAGCTACTGTGGTCAGCAAAGACCTCCCCAAGGAAGCAAAACTTAAATAGGTCTATGAATGCAATTGAGTAACCTCCATAAATTGTTTTCCAAGCACCTGCTCAGTACAGTAGATAAGAATTTAGAGGTAATTAGGGACTTGAATCATGTATGTGATTCTGAAATCAAAGATTTAGAGCCTTCTAAAACTTATTCTTTCCAATTCTGAATCAGAGAGTTGACATCTAGAACAGTGCAGTTAATGAAAATGGGGTTGGGGGGTATTTCAGATGAAATAGTCTCTGTCCTTTATTATTTTTAATGAAATAAGAAGCAGCATTTCTTTTCAGCTGCTCCCCTCTGAGAATTTGCATTGAAGCACAATAATACAATTATTTTTTTGCTAAAATGAACAGTCTGCCCTGCTGAGAAGACATAGCAGCTCTTGTCCTGAAAGGCCATTATAGATTATATATTGTTCACCTAACATTGGAATATTTCATGATTATATATTATGATTTAAGTATAAATTAACTTTGGAAGAACAAAAAATAATTTTCTATTACTGAAGTCGAAAACTCAAAAGTGGGCATGTTCCTTCTCTTTCTTATTCTCTCCATCCCTCATTATTCATGGAAAACTTCTGTGTATACACTTTTATACATGTGTATAATCACAATAACCTTACAAATTAATTGCACATTTATTTACTTCCTTTTTTTTTTTTTTTTACATATTTTTATCTTTGTCCCTCATTGCCTAGGCAAACATTGGCATGTTTAATTTAATTTATTCCTCAGTTTTCACATCTGTAAAATGGGGATGAAATTATTTAATAATGTAAAGTACTTTGAGCAGTGCTGACAAACATTTAGAATTCAGCACATGTTATCTGTTGCTATTAGGGCAGTCACGATGAGAGAGAGAGAGTTGATTTTGTTGAAAACCAAATTGCCAGAATTAAGGACTCTCTGTGTTGGAGTTAATCTCTGTAGAGGAATAATGGGTTGGTAGAGAATTATTGAGGGGATTTGCAAATGATGTAACTCATTGCAGATTATGGTAACGTTGGGAATTTGGAGGGTTGTGCCATCCTTAATTCCTCCAACCACCATTGCTGCCCTTATCTAATAAGTCACTGAATTCTGGCTTTGTACTTCCTTAATTTCTCTGTAGTCCTGTATTTCTCCATGCCCCAGCTCATGCCACCATCACTACCTAGTTTGGTCATTGCTATGGCCTCTAGACTCCTACAGCCACATCTGACCCCATCATTCTTCACAGTGTGGCCAGGATGCCCTTGTACAAATGAAATTCTAAGCATGTTAAATACCCTTTTAAACCTACTCTATTTATATGCATTCAGTGGCCTTCCATTACCTTTAAGAACAAATCCAAAATCTTTTAAATGGCCTAGAAAGATTCTCTGAGATCTTGGTAACCATTTCTTCTCAGACTTCATTTTTTATCTCTAACTTCTTTTGGCCATTCTCAGTATCTCAAGTTTATCTTTTCTCATACCCCAGGAACATTGCATGTGTTTGCTACCTTCTGTCTGGAACTTTTTCTCATGCTCCTCCTGCCCTTGGTTACTTATGACTTAGGGCTCAGTGTAAGCATCACCCTTTTATGAGAGAGGACATTTCTGACATCCTAGATATGATTCGTTCACTCTGCATTTTTTAGCCTAAACCTTAATTTTTATAAACTATATATGGATGCCTCAAGTAGTCTCTGTTGTTAAGACTTTAGCTATAGAAGATCCTGCTATCTTGTATTATATTAGGAAGACCAAGGGATTTGTCATTCAAGTAATAATGTTCAGTTGCCTTTTCCTCTTATCTGCCAGCAGAGTAGGTGAACATTTCATACAGTTCTGCTTATTTGTCAAACTGCAAGAATAATGAAAATGTTATATGCTCACTAAATCATTTATTTGTTCATAGATTTTATAGTGATGACTTAAAATAATTATTATATTCTTATTGAGTGCTCAATCCTGTGTGACACAGTGCTGATCAAAATGGAGACATGGCCTCTCTCTTCAGGAAGCTCATATTTTAATGGGAAGTCAGATGGTAAAACAGGTAGTGATGATAAGTGGACATCCTGAAATATCAGGGAAGTGCATGGGGGATCTGGGGTGCAGGACAAGGTAGCAGGAGGATCCCATTGAGATTAGTGAACAAGCTGTTCAGAGCGAAGTTGTTAGAGTCAGAATGTAGATATTTACTCTGATGTTTGCTTCCTTTGTGGCTGTGGAAAACTACTTAATCTCTTAGCTTCAGTATCCACATCTATAAAATGGAGAGCTTGGTATTTTCCTCAAGGCATTGTTGTGAAAATAAAATGAGGTAATTCATGTAAATCGTCTATCATAGATGAAGCATGTAGAAAGTTCAGTAAATGTTAGTTGCTGATACTATTTTCTTGAATCTTGAATCATGATTCAAATATCATGACTATTTCTGTATATGATTAACTGCTTTTAAAACATTTTAATGGCTTCATAATGTCGTTATAGAAGTTGGCTACCTTTTATTTTTAAACTTTCTCTGTTAAAATATTTCCTCTTTTTGTACTATTAAAAGATGCTTTACTAAAATTTTTTGTATGGGATGTCAGCAAAATATTGCAGGAAGGACATTGAAAAATTTACCCCTCCACAAAAAGCAGGAAAATCTCTAGCAAAAATTGTCAGAATCAAAATGTTCACAATTCTGGAAATCAACCAAGGGTTTGCAGCAACCCAGGGAGCATTTATTCAAGGAAAGTTACTTAATATTGATAAGAATAGTGAGTTTTGTGGCATTTTAGCTTTCCTTAGCCTCATCTTTTTCTCTCTAGTTCACTGGTAGCCTTGACAAATAACAGGCCATATTCCTGGTAATAAAAGTTTGCAGAACCAAGCTAGAGCTCTTTCAAAGTCTCATTCCCAAAGAGTTGCCATCATTTGGCTTTTTGGTGGTTCCCTGTAAGACATCATTTGAAATTTACTGTCACAGTTATGGAGGGTAGAAGTCCAAAATCAAGGCGTCAGCAGAGTTGGTTCCTTTTAAGGGCTGTGAGGGAGGGATCTGTTCCAGGCCTCTCTGCTTGGCTTGTATATGACTCTCTTCTCTCCTAGTTTCTTTGCATCTTTCTTCCTTTAGGGGTGTCTGTGTCCAAATTTTGCTTCTTATAAGTACACCAGTCAAATAGGAACAGGGCCCACGCTGAAGACCTCATTTTAACTTGATTAACTAGCACAAGAAGGAAAGGACTTTATTAACCGTTGACTCTCCTATGTCTTGTGGCTCTGGGCTAGTTTTTCCTCCAGGCATCCACTGACAGGCTGGCCATCCTAGGGTCATGTGTGAGGTCAGCTGGCCTAAATATGTCAACAGAGAGGTGGGAAGGATGTCTCCAGAGGTTGAATATAGAGCAGCAACACAGATGGAGAACAACAGCAGCAACAAATAACAACCAAAGACCTAAGAAATGAGGTCTTTAAATAAAAGGTGCAAACCATAAGGAATATATAGTTATACAGAGTGTGTCAAATAGCAGCAACATGCAGCTAGTAATAAATTTAGATTAAGACATAGTAGAAATAAAGGTTAAAAAATAAAGATAAAAGATGCCTGGGAGCCTCAGTCAGGGTCCTGGGATCGAGTCCTGCATCGGGCTCCCTGCTCATTGGGGAACCTGCTTCTTCCTCTGCCTGCTGCTTTCCTGCTTACGCGTGCTCGCTCTGTCTGACAAATAAATAAATAAATAAAATCTTAGGAAAAAAGATAAAACATAGTAGAAATAGAAAACTGCTAAGGTGTGGAACCATTGTGTAATTGCAAGAGCACAGTGGAATTACTGGAAGCATTTGCTTTAAACTCAGAAATGTGGCATTCCTGTCATGTATTACATGCTCCAAGTTAATGTTTACACAGAGACCCTAATTCATAAACTAAGACAATGAAAATTTAAACATGCATGATTTTTTTTTGCTGGAAAAAAGTATTATATGAGCTACATAATTGAAGCCAAGATAATTCTCCGTCCCTTGTTAACTAGTCTGGGTCTAAGCAGAAGTAACTTTGTTGCATGTTCAGGAAGAAAGGCTGAAATAGCCAAAGGGCTTACTTATCAAAACTAAGAGTACCCAGACAACTCCCATCAGAATTTCTTCCTGTTAGATTCACCAGACTGCATAAACACAGCTCACTCCCAGCTTTTATGACCTTAAAATCATCCAGCCCAGGGGCACCTGGGTGGCTCAGTCGGTTAAGCATCTGACTTCAGCTCAGGTCATGATGTGGGGTGTGAGGGGTGTGATGCTCAGCAGGGAGTCTGCTTCTCCCTGGCCCTCTGCCCCTCCCCTCCACTCATGTACCCACTTTCTTTCAAATAAATAAATAAAATCTTAAAATAAAAAATCACCCAGCCCAGGCCCTAGGATCCTGTAAATATCTTTTCTTGAAAGGCCACACATTGTATGATCCCATTTATATGAACGTTAGAGAAGAGGTGAATTTATAGTGACAAAATATTTTAATCTTTGAGTAGGCCTAGTAGGATTGGAGGGAAATGGGGAGGATTGATAATGGATGCATGCCGAGGTTCTTTGTGGGACAATGAAAATCTTCCAAATCGTTTGTTACTGATGGTTATATAATTCTGTGAAGATACTAAAAACCACTGAAATATAAATGGATGAATTGTATGGCATGTCAAAAAAGCTGTTGTTATACATTAAAAAACATGTAAATAGATGGAATTGGAAGGCTGAGCAAAAATATTATACATTTGGGAAACTAGTTTTTGTTATTCATTTTTTTATAAAGATTTTACTTATTTATTTATTTATTTGACAGAGAGAGAGAGATCACAAGTAGGCAGAGAGGCAGGCAGAGACAGAGGGGGAAGCAGGCTCCCTGCTGAGCAGAGAGCACAATGCAGGGCTGGATTCCAGGACCCTGAGATCATGACCTGAGCTGAAGGCAGAGGCTTTAACCCACTGAGCCACCCAGGCGCCCCTTGTTATTCGTTTTTTAACAACTATTTATGGTTGCCTGTTCATTCTGTGAACTCTTCTAGATTCTGTGGGTATAGGGATGAACAGGACAGCAAAATTCCCTGTGATCATGGGTCTAAGTACAGGACAAAAACATGTGATGTCCATATGTCTGCAGATTATGTGTACCTCGTATTCATCCTTCAGTGTCTGTGTTAAGATGTCCAGAACATAAAAAACAACCCCAACAAAACAATGACCACAATATTATACATTATAGATTAAAAATCATAAGCTGATTGAATCAGAACTTGCATTTCTGGTCAGCGCATCTATTCATGGATAGATGGATAAAGATTCAGATTATTGTGTACTTGGAAAGGGTGAATTTTATTGCGCGTGAAGTCTATCTCAATTTTAAAAATGCTTAAAAATTATACACACACATATATTCATACATACATGCATAAATCTTGGCCCACATTTTCTCAAGGTTCAATTGGAATGAATTTTTTAAGGATTCTTCATATTTAATGGGAAATTAATTTTTGTATGTGAATGCTTATAATCATTATCATTGTTGAGTATTACTATCAAATCACCTTGCTATTAAAGCTAATTCAAATGATGAAAATTTTATATACTTATTACTGAAATTATGAGTTATCTATTAATAACTGTGAATACTTTAGTCTTTTTCCTATATATTTTTATCCTTAAGTTGTCTATTTATGTAACTTACCCATTTTATTTCTAATGTATGCAGTTTTCTTATTAA
Organism: Potos flavus; assembly: GCA_028534135.1. NCBI lineage: Eukaryota > Metazoa > Chordata > Mammalia > Carnivora > Procyonidae > Potos > Potos flavus. The sequence continues at coordinate 16,033,789 of CM052883.1, read as the reverse complement.
TTTACTGTTTAGATGGTAAGAAAACTAAAACTAGGTTATTTTTTGGACTAGAGGTTTCCCTTGGTTAGTTTCTCTCTGATATTCTTAAATAATTCCTCTCTTTTGCATGGACTTGCGATTCTTCCATTTATTACAAACTACACTTTTAGGTATCCTAGCTTCCATGTCATAGCAGTATATTACATTCCAAATCAGTATATTATATACCAGTACACCGATTATATTCCTAGTCAGCAGTATATTACATACCAATACCACATTGTTTTAACTTATATTATGTTTTAATATCTGGTGAGAAAGTATTGCTACATTTCTTTCCCACCTTTTTAAGGTGTGTTTTCACCTATTGATTCCTTAACATAAACGTTAGAATTGTATAATCAAGTTTCAAAGGAAAAACAAGAACAACCCTCACTGGTAGCTTGTTAAACTGATGTATTCGTAATAGAGGAATTGAATTTTGTAGAATTAATACAATCCCACTTTAAATTAATGGCAAATAATTATAATTGTACATCATCTTTTCAAAATATTGCAATTCTTATATTGTTTGTGTCAATATACGGAGTAGAACTTCTAAATTAGTAATTAAAAGTAATGGTGAGCTCCTGGATGGCTGAGTTGGTTAAATGTCTGCCTTCAGTTCAGGTCATGATCCCAGGGTCCTAGGATTGAGTCCTGCATAAGGCTCCCTGCCCAGCAGGCATTCTGTTTCTCCCTCTACCCCCTCTACCCTGCGTGCGCGCGCGCACTCTCTCTCTCAAAGAAATAAAATATTTTAATAAGTAATGATAATAAATACCCTTTTTTTAAAGATTTTATTTATTTGACAGAGAGAGAGAGAGATCACAAGTGGGCAGAGAGGCAGGCAGAGAGAGAGGGGGAAGCAGGCTCCCCGCTGAGCAGAGAGACTGATGCGGGGCTCCATCCCAGGACCCTGAGATCATGACATGAGCCGAAGGCAGAGGCTTTAACCCACTGAGCCACTCAGGCGCCCCTAAATACCCTTTTCTTATTTCTGATTTTAACAGACAAGGTTTCAGTGTTTTACTTTTTTTTAGTAAATACTGTCAGTTTTAAATAGATTTTCCTTATTCTACCTTACCTTAGTTTACTATGAGATTTCATCAGGAATAGGTGCTGAATATTATCAAATATTGTGATGTTTTTCTTTGACTTCTAATAGAATGCATTAATACTATTAAATATCTTCACATTAAACCCATCTTAATTTTCTAGGATTGAACTTTGTTTCACCATGGTGTATCTGTTTTGTATATTGCCGAACCATTTTCCATCTATATTCACACATGAGATTGGGTTTTATTCTCCTTTTTAATGCTTTCTTTGTCCACTTTACATATCAGAGTTAAAAATCCATTGAGTTCTAGTGACAGTTTCTCTCACATTATTGAAATAAAATCATCCAGCCTCTCCTGTCCCAGGCAGAGCAAAGAAAATGTGAAATCACAAAAAGAGGCTCCATTTAAGGAAAGAACTGTTTATTAAAGAGAAACCGTGAGGCAAATCTCTTGTGTCTTCAGGTCTGTTCTGCTACAATAGGTGTTTCTGAAATAATTAGCTATTGTGTCAGTATAATGTCAAAATCACATTGCTCTAATATGTTACTGTTTTTGCACCACAGCTAGTGTATTCACAGGACTCCAACACAATCTACGTGGCAGGTGATGAAGGAACATGGGACTGAACCCGTGTTTGTAGTCCCCAGATCCTTCCTCACGGGGTCTGTCTCAGAAGTATTGACTGCATAGTCATCCCTGATTTCTGTACACTTTTCCTTTGTCTCTATTGTTACCCAACCTTCCATCAAGCTCCTTTCACTCTGATACATTCATATATTAAATGAAACATTTATTTCTTAAGAACGTAACATCATTTTAGCTATGTTTGTGTTTTATATGGTTTATAATTGTTTGTTTTTTCCCTCTTGTTACCATTTGCATATTTGTCTCACAATCTTTCTTAAACTCAGTACATGGTTTTGCAGAGATTAAGGTTTATTGTTAGGTTACAGTAAAAAAGCCTATGCTTTGGATACTTATATACAATATGATAAATCTCTTTTGTGTCTTGACAAAGATGTTGAATGTATGAAGTTATGAACTAACATGGACTTAGTTAATTATTCAGATTGAAGTGGAGGTCTGAAAAAGTTTAAATTTAATCATGCTTTGTTCTCTGCAATAAGTGAGGATTATCTCCTTTGTTGCTGTTTAATTAATTGTAAAGAGGGAAAGATTCTTTTCAGATTATTTTACTACAGGGTCTGTACCTGCCATCTTAAATGCAAACTTCTATGTCCACAGAGATGAAAGTTTTTGAAACATGTGTCAGGTGATGGTGTTAAGTCATAAAACAGTTAACATGGAAGACATTGAGAGTCCGTAATCTGTACTGTTCATCACTGATAATGAACTTGCTGGATATTTGTTCTCAAACATTACTGTAGCCTCAGTGTAATTCCTGGTATCTAAAACATCAGTCTGGGTGGCTCAGTTGGTTAAGCGTCTGCCTTTGGCTCAGGTCATGATCCCAGGGTCCAGGGATCGAGCCCTGCATCCAGCTCTCTGCTCAGTGGGGCATCTGCTTCTGCTTCTCCCTCTCCCTCTGCCTCTGTCTCCTGGCTTGTGCTCTCTCTCGCTCACTCTCAATCTCTCAAATAAACAAAATCTTAAAAAAAATAAAACATCAATCTGATGTATTACCTGTACTGTATAGTGGTTAAAAAAGTCTCTGGTAAAATTGAAATAGGTTGGTGTAATAGATACAATAGGTTTACATGTTCTTTGCACATATGAAAAATTTACTTATAAAATCGTTGTTTAACTGATTCTTTTAGGAATTCTGTTAATGTTGGTAATTTTATACTTTTAATAGCCTGGTCAGATGTCAGTATTCTTTGTTTTAGGTATTTGGATGTCTTCTTTTTCAGCACCATACTAGTAATCTACTACAGCAAAACATATTACCCCAGAACTTAGAAGAAAAAAACCAAAAATGTTTATCATCTCTCATGATTTCTGAAAGTCAGGGATATGGGGGTGGATTTTCGGGGTGTTTCTCATTCAGGGTATCTCATGAGGTTGCAGTCAAGACATGGGCCTGGGTTGCCATCTTGGCTGGAGCTGGAGAGTCTGCTTCTAAAAAGGTTCACTCATGGGGTTGTTGGCTGCAGGCCTCAGATTCTGGTTGGCTCAGCAAACAGGTGGCCTGCATTCCTCTCCTCGGCCTCGCAGTAGGGCTAATCACAATATGGTGCTAACTTACCCCAGAGTGAGCTGGAGGAAATATTCGTGTCTTTCGTGACCTAGGCTCCAAAATTGTTGGACACCATCACTGTTCATCAGAAGTGAGTCACTATGTTCAGAACACATTCAAAGGAGAATTAATTAGGTTCCACCTTTTGAAGGGAGGGATATTTCAAAATTTATGAACATACTTTAAAACTGCCACAAGCACCTAAAGATTCATGGCTATACATCTCTTGATTATAGATTTAACTTTTATCACTCTAAAATTTATGATCTCAAAATGAACCTCTAGATATTTGGAGTTAGACTCTAAACCCTACTGATAATTGTTTTATCTCATTTGATTTGTGTATATTTATAAATATTTCATTTTTTCTAAGTTAATACATTGAAGACAGCATTAAAATTAATTTCAATTGGTAAATCTATGTCTAAACTTGAGTAGGAAGAATTTAACATTTATATTTATTTTAATAAATAAATATTTGTATTAATGTCTTTCATTTATCACTACTTTTTAAACTATTAATGTTTTTTTACTTCCCTGTCCCTTCCCTGTTTTTCTGGATATAAAATATCATTCCTAACCTTTTTTCTCCTTCTTTTAATTGAAAATATATAAGGCCATTCTTTTTTTTTTAACCAATAATTACATTAAGTTAAAGCAGTTTAAAATAAATGTTTTAATGAATTCGATCAATGATATGGATACCTGAATGCATAGAGTTGCTTTATAGTTACATTTTTGTCTTTTTTTGCTTTAAAATAATATGAATCATATTCTCAGATATATTTATTCTATGTGTTCAATTATTATTTGTATATTTTGGGTTAGTACACTCAAAAATTCTTTTGTTTAGCTTACTTTGATATTAGCTCGATTGCTAGTATTTGGATAATATTACTCTGGATTGTTGTCTCCTGAAACCCTTTGACTTCGCATACATCTCTATCATCTAGGAGGACATATTAAAATGGCCATGGCAATGAAACAATCAATTTTTTGATGAATAATGCAAACATTTTTCTTGCAGATCATTTAGGATAATGTCATGATCTCAGTAAACTGAAAACTAATATATCTATTATATCCGTCTAGCTACAAATCTATAGTAGAAGAAAATAGCTGTTCTGTATTTACTTTTGAAAACACTATGTAAATTAATGGTCTAACAGAAATGGTATATCATATAAAGCGATATAGAAACTGAAATTTTGATACCCTCACATGGCTCTAAGTCAAATTTATGTCTAATTGAGTGTCAGAAACCAATATAATTGTGCATTATTGAGTAAACAGAAAGCTAGATTAAAATTAACATTAGATATGATATTTGCAAAAAAGACTTACAAATAATAAGGCAGGCCCTAACTCAATTTCTATTATGAAACTTAATAATCATATAATTAGCAATTTTGTTAAGACTGACAAATTCCAAAAAATATTTGCAGACTTTAGTCATGTACTATTTAATTGCTTTATTTTTTTTTGTAAAAGTTTTCTTTTCAATGCCAGCCTATTTTTTTGCAAATAGTTGAGACATTTAAAGATGCTGTTCTTTGCTGTGTATGCCAAGATGTTTGTGTTTTAGAAATGTTTTTGCTTCCCTTCAATTAAGCAAATCAAAGTCAGGCAATTTGGATCAGTTGGGAAAATGTCCAGCAAAGAGATTGAAAAAGAGGATAAATGCCAGATCAAGAAGGACTTTGGAAGCCATATTAAGTATTTTAGACTTTGACATAAAGGTGGTTGAAAACTACTGAAAGATTTTAATTAAGTGATCCACTTTGCATTTAAAAATATTACCCTGCTTGGAATTAAGAAAGAATTGGCGTGGATAGAGTGGATTCTGGTAGAGCAAATGTGCAGGCTATTTTAGCAGTCATGGCAGCCAATGATCGTGGCTTGGACTAGAGTGTGGCAGAAGGAATGAGAGGGGGCAAATTCTCGTGGTAATAAGGAGGTAGATGGATACGTTTTGGATGTGTGGAAAGGTGATGAAAGGATGAATCCCAGGTTCCTACCTCGAGCAACTGGATAGATTTTTCTTTTTTCCTTTTAAAAGATTTTATTTATTTATTTATGAGAGACGGAGGGAGAGGGAAGGAGAGGCAGAGAGAGAAGCAGTCTCCTTGTGGAGCAGGGAGCCCCATGTGGGACGCAATTCCAGGACTCTGGAATCACAACCTGAGCCAAAGGCAGATGCTTAACCAACTGAGCCACTCAGACTCCCCTGGATGAATTTTTCTAAGAGAAAACCCTGGAGAAGTGTGGAAGAGGAGTAGAGATGATGCATTCAATATTGGAAAAAATTAGATACATCATCCAGCATCCAATCAGAGGTACTTAGGAGCTATTCATCTTGGTCTGAAATTCAGGATGGTATCCCGGAATGGAAATAGGAGAAAATATTTTAATGATTTATGGAGTATTAGAGGATTTTCATTATCCTCATTAAAAAAAATTTGTTTTTTTAATTCAGAAGGAACCGAAGGGAGTAGAGGGAAAGAAAGGAAGACATAACCACAAAACTATTGATAAAGGATTTAGCATACATTTAAGCGTTCATTGTGGATGTTATTGTTAGGGTGTATGGCGAAAAGAATACATACTTTTGTGAATGGCACACCAGCACCGTAGTTGTAGTTCCACCATTAGGGACTAGGGTGACTTTGGATCAGTTTCTTCAATTCTCTGAGATCTAGCTTTCTCCTCTGTGAAATGTGGCTAATAATTACACCCTGGGTCATGGGAGAAATGAACGAAATACCTGAAGCTGTGCATTTCATAAAGTGCTTGGTGAATGCTAAATCATTGGGAAATGGTAAATCTCGATTGAGAGAGAATGATCTGTAGAATAAGTGGGGCGATATTTAAATGCCTTTGGGCTCTAAAGTGCTGTAGTTCAGTGAAGAGAGTAAAATATTTAGTGTAGGAAATCAGTGTAAAATGGAAATTGCTCAGAGTTGAAAAATTACTATTGTTATATTTATTATCTAATCTTCATTGTATTTTTACAGAAATTTATTTTTTTTTTAATTTATTTATTTTTTTAATTAAAGCATAATGTATTATTTGCCCCAGGGTACATGTCTGTGGATCCTTAGGTTTACACATTTCACAGCACTTACCATAGCACATACCCTCCTCAATGTCCATAACCCAACCACCCTATCCCTACCCGCCCCTACCCCCCAGCCACCCTCGGTTTGTTTCATGAGTTTAG
>CM052883.1:15985403-16026790 GCA_028534135.1 Potos flavus | reverse complement strand
TGCCTACACTGTGAAGAGTTTTGATCAAGAAAGGATGCTGTACTTTGTCAAATGCTTTTTCAGCATCAATTGAGAGTATCATATGGTTCTTGTTCTTTCTTTTATTAATGTAAAAAAGAACAGGGAAGATATCAATCATCTCTGTTAGGAAGGCAGATAAGACAAGGAAAAGTTCCACAGAGCATTCATAAGGCAGATGACAGAAGTTAAATAGCATATGTTATCAAAGAGACAATATATATGAAAATACTTGGGAGAGTTTAGTCCCTTGATATTTTAGGAATTGATGTGATAAATGAATCACAGGAATATTAATTTTGGTAGGGAGATTAAGGAAAAATGGATTGTAAAATGGGGATAGCAAAGAGTAGCCCTGATAATTCTAGGTTTATGTATGGTGGAGCGAGAGAGAACTTCATTTAGTTTTGCTCATTCTGCAAAGATATGAAAAAATTTTGACTTTAATTTAAACATTTGGTGAAAATATATTTGGTTCTTTTTAATGGTATAGTGAGAAATGTCATTCATGAAAAAAATATGGTCAGGGTGTGGTGTTTTAGGTGATACATATACTTTGATATGAAAGCTTTTTTAAAAACACTGAGACACGTTAAACGTGAAGTAGTTTATTTTTAAACATAAAGTAGTTTAAAATTGAGCACTCATGAATAGATACCAAGTATCTATTTACATGCTGATAAATGTTTTAGGCTAAGAAACTAAGCATAAACAATCGAGACAGGTATTAACAGGCGGTAATCCTGGGAAGTGAAGTGAATTTAAGAATCTAATTTTATTTTAGCACAAAAAGTGACTGGTTATTATTATTCTGTTACAATCATTATTAATATGATTAATTCTATTTTATTATCTTGCTATTACTTTTAAAGAATTTTTTAAATTTTTAAATTTTTAATTTTAATTTTTATTTTTATTTATTTGACAGAGAGAGAGAGATCACAAGTAGGCAGAGAGGCAGGCAGAGAGAGAGGAGGAAGCAGGCTCCCTGCTGAGCAGAGAGCCTGATGCCCTCCATCCCAGGACCCTGAGATCATGACCTGAGCTGAAGGCAGAGGCTTTAACCCACTGAGCCACTCAGGCACTCCTTGCTATTACTTTTAACCATCAGTATTCCCATTTTAGAGATGAGAGGTGTTTCCAGGAAGGTCGTTCTTTGCCTCAGTAAAACTTAGGTGAGGTTTTGCCCATGTCCTTGATTCTATATTTTTTCCTAAATTAAGCAGTATTTGAAAAGCTTAGTTTATGGCACAGTTGTGTGGGTGATGAATGCAGCTCTGTGGGTAAGCAGCTCTTTACAGTTCTATCTAACTTGTAAGGACTATTTCATCCATTCTGATATACACATTTTCCTTAAAATATTTTGCCATCTTGCAAATCAGAATACATTTTAAAATTGATGTATTAGATGACATTAGATGGTACATCATAGTTTAATTGTCAGGATTTTCCCTTTCTAAATCGAAGACAAAATAATGATGAATACTACAGTTCTAGATCTGATGAAATACGGCATCTCATTTGCATATTGAAGAGCAGGTCTATTGATTTGGGTAATACATACAAGGGGAGCGTGATAGACTGGGTCAGTCTGGGGAAATGACTTTGAAATAGATAACATATTTTCCTTACATATTTCCTTTTACTCTTCAGCAATTATGATGCAAATGAACGGTTTACTTCAGTTCAGCCATCATTATCTATCTGCTTCGTTCCAATAAAAATAGGAGGACAGGTGCACGCCTTGATTCCTTGGAAGACAGATATAGCATATGACCTAGTTAGTTTTACCAAAGTTGAATTAACATGTAAAACCTTTGCAGGCAGAAACAGTGCATAACATTTATTAACCCATCCCCACCCTTTTTTAAACATAGTGCTTAGTAAATGCATCTAGAGCTAAACCTAATTCAGCATGCATTTAGGGATAAAAATGAATCTTCTATTACCTAGTTCAAGCTGTGTGTGAGGTAATTGCTGTCAAAACCTTCAGAAAGTTTCCTGATATGGTATTTGTCTCTGAACTCGATTGATGAATATTTGCATTCTTCACTCTATTTTGTATGGAATTATTTTATATAAAACTTGAATATCAGTTTAGAAGATTCAAAGTGAAATAAATATTTTGACATTTTCTTTCATTAAGTGAAAGTTATGAATTTGTAATGATGCAGTTTAGCAGTAATTACATATTCTCTTTAAAATAAAACTCTCATGCAAACTGAAAGAGGAATTAAAAAACTCTCTTAATAGCTGCAGCTGGGACCAGTTTGGTTTTTAAGAAGAGTGAAATTGAGGAGCGTTTATTTAACATAGTCAAAGAAATTAGGAATGAATGAAATAACAAATTACAATGAGATTATCATTTATTATAATAGAAATGTTATTGTTTTGAAACCAGATTTAAGTGGGGTTTGGAATATGGGATTTCTTAAATATTCATTAAATTTCCCTCTGAATTCAAATTTAATACAACCCATTTCTTACTCCCGATTATCAGTCTCTTTACTACTACCTTTTTTCTAGTAAATAAATATTTAACTATAACACTGGGCCTATTGTTTGCATCTAAAACTTAGCAAAGAATTAAAAAGAGAAGAACTTTTTAATTTTTTTTTTAAGTTGAGTTTATTTACCTGCCAGGCAAGGAAACATGCACATGAACACACACACACACACACACACACACACACACACACACACCCTTGGTGAAGAAATTCATTATAAAGCTTGCTAAAGGGGCAAAGTTAGGGGGTTTTATATGGTAAAATGTAGAATTTATGGTGGCTCTGTTAATTAAAGATTGAAAGTTTGTTCTCTAGATAGGAAAATGCACGCACGGGTCTGTGCATAGTGGGTTAAAACAAAGCTTATTGTTCAAAACAAATCCTTTTGTCCTGTGGTCAAGAGCAAGTCTTAATTTAGGTCTAGTGGGGGTTTGGTACATTTGGGTGTCCCCACTTTCTGAGTCTTTTTACGGCTTCAGCTTGCTAGGACCCCCCATTTCACACCAGCTTTCCACGGTGCTGAAAATTTACAACAAACACATACATTCTTCTATGTCTCTGAAAAGAAGCAGAGAACAAAGCTATAGCCCACCTAGGCTTCTTTGACTCTGAGGGAATGATGACCAAGGACTGGGCTCTATCTTTCTTTTTTCTACTTCCCTGCCTTATTATGTTTTCTAGTCAAACTTCCTATTTTGAGGTAACTGTAGATTGACATGCAGTTGTAAGAAATCGTACAGCCAGATCCTAGTTTTACCCAGTTTCCCACAGTGGTGACATTTTACAAAACTCTAGTACTGGTATTGCAAGCAGGATACTAACATTGATAAAGCCGGGATACAGAATGATCTCTCATCCAAGGATTCCTCATGTTGCCCTATTATAACCAAACCCACCTCCCTTCCACTCTCCTTGACCCCCGGCAACCACTGGTCTGTTCTCCATTTCTGTAATTTTGTCATTCCCAGAATGCTGGATACATGGAATCCTATAGTATATGACCTTCAGGGATTGCTGTTTTTTACTTGGCCTCATTCACTTGAGATTTGTCCAAGTTGTTGTATGAACAGTTTATTATCACTACCGCTGGGTCGCATTCTGTGCTATGGATGTACCATAGTTTGTTTAGACACTGAGTCACTGAAGAACATCTGGGTTGTTTCTAGTTTTTTCTATTAGGAATAAAACTGCCATGAACATTTGTGTACAGATTTTTGGATAAACACAGTTATCATTACTCTGAGATAAATACCTAAGAGTGCAATTGCTAGATCTTATGGTAATTGCCTGTCTAGTTGTATAAGAAACCACAAAATTATTTTCCAGAGTGGCTGTTCTATTTTACATTCCCACCAGCCATATATGAGTGATTCACTTTCTCTATGTCCTTGCCAGCATTTTGTGTTATTGCTACCTTTTACTTTAGCTGTTCTGATAGGTGTGTACTGATAACTCATTGTGGTTTCAATTTGCATTTCTTTTATGGCTAATGATGCTGAACATCTTTTTCATGTGCTCATTTCTCTGCCTCTCTACTATACACTAATTTACCTTTCTACTTACTCTCCTTTTCATCTATTACCCTGATCAGCAAATTTATAATTCAACCTGCATTTATTTCATGTCTACCTCTGCTTCCTGAGAAGCATAAACGGGCTCACTGTTGCCTCTGGGAATGATGAGTTCTCACACTGAGAGGGCTGAGGTCCAGCCCAGAGCTCTGTCTGCTGTTTGTAGCTGGGTGTTGGAGCTGTCGGTTGTTGACACAGAGAGTGCCGAATTTTCCTGACTCCCAGCCTCTGCTGAATGCTGCATTTAGGTTGTGAAAAAGTACTATCTGTACCCAGAATCGCACAGCGTCTTCTCATTTAAACGGATTCTTCATTTGATCTCCACAACTGCTTGAACAAGAACATGGGAACAAGTAATCAGCTCAGGAATAAGCAGGCTGCAAGAAAAAGATGTTCTTAGAAGGCAAGTGTAATGTTCAAAGAAGCATTTCTGCCTTCAGCCGAACAGCCTTTTACATCACCTCCAAGCAAATTCTCAACCCCTCTGATTAGATTATGATTCTTTTCACATTCAGCTCCCCAAAAGACCACCAGAAAACGTAGGATCGGGGCAAGCTAAGTTAATTAGGTTCACTGCAATAGGGGAAAACACTATTCTGATATCTCAGAAGGGGGCAGTCAGGGGAGCATGTTTTGAGGGTTTTAGGGCCTGGGTTAATGGGCCTTAAGATGCACCTTGCAGAGTAGGAAACTGATTGGAATTGACAGAGTATTTACTTAGCCGTAACTTTTGGATTGGTGGGTATCGAGAGGTAAGGCTATCAAAATACGTCTTGGTGAGCGGGCTGTTACTCCTGGTAGGTAACATGTTTGGTTGCTCATAGTCTGTCCCCGGGAGCAGGGAATTCCGGGAGCAACTAGGTCATCTTGCTTGGTCTCCAGCTTGGCTAACTGGGAGACGGGAAACTGTATCTGGTCCCAGCACTGCCGTCATAGTGTAAGGGAATTATATTCTTTCAGTTCCTGCTATAATGTGCATCATAAGTAAATTGCACCTGTGCCAGTTACACTTTCGGGTTTTTTTGGCCCTCAGTTCCTATCATTTCCTGGCTTGTGGTAATGGAGCTGGATCCTGTGAGCATTTCTCTTTGGCCTGCTGGCGTGATATGAAGCATTGTTAGTAGAAGGTGCTGGAGGGACACTGAAGAAAGAAGGGATTTGCTGTTGCTGTTTCTGGTGGGATTCTCTGTGCCCGCTCCTGTGGTACTTGGTTAGCAAGCAGGACATCCAGTGACAACAACATTGCCAGAAGCTTTCTGAAGAGTTTCTCTGGAACCCGGAGGCATTTTCGCACTCACTTCTGCTGCCCCCCCCCACCCCCCCCACCCAGAAGGCAGTTTTCTTCTCGCCAGCCCCAGCTTCTAGCACTTCAGCAGATTTTGTCATCAGCCAGAAGGCCATGGCTGTTCCCTCTCTAGTGATGTCTGGATCTCAGTCCTGGTAGAACGTGGGAGGCACTTCCAAGATTTGTTCTTTTCTTGAGTGCTCTGCTTCAGCCCCATATGTGATAGATCTCTATCCGTGAAAATTCTCTTTACCTCTTCCTAGTCGATCTTTGTTCATCCTTTATACTGAACTCTTTCTGGTGAAGTTACATGTGGTTTTTGCTTTCTTCCTGGACCCTGACTGGTAGAGAATTGCCACCATATTGGTCGCAGGAGATACACCCACAACAGTTAGAATTTGGGATTGGTATGGTCTTGCCCTAGGATTTGAACACAGTGTCAGGCCCTTTGCTAATGGAAAATGGGATGCCAGACTGTTGCATGCAGTGGAAACATATTAACGAGGTTATCACCCGTGGCTAATTGTGATGAAGGGTCAACTGAAGCGGGTGCCTTGGAGGCCCACCCAGCTGCCACATTTGAACCCTATGGTGGTAATGATGGCTACAAGGACAGGGATGTGGAATGAATACTACTGAGCTCACTAGAGTGCTTACAGAAAGAAAATGATGAGCTCAGGGCCTTGAACTCCCAGTTAAAGTCATGGCCTAAGAACCAGAGAACTTCCATGACAGCCTTAATAATCTCTTGTTTATTATAGCAACAGGACTGATATTGCTAAAATTAAATATAAAATTGCCTTGTATGGGTTGTTGAATTTTAATGCCAATTAATCCGCAGTCTTCCCACGCTTCTCATTTCAAAGTGAAGGCATTAATTGGGAAAGAATAGAGTCCTGTGCTTAGAATGGAGACATCTGGTGTGACCCACATGAAACAGTCTTGAGCCCCCAAGTCACCGTGAGCCTCCTTTATCATTGAAGTAGCTTGTCTTCCTGTGTCTGAAGAGGAACCTTATTTCACTTGCAAGTTTTGTGATAACGTCATCTGGGGTAGATGCTTTAAAAGTGGATGGATGCTCTTTTTCTTTAAGACTCACTACCATTGATTCTGACTCCAGAGTCATCACAAGGGGGAAATCTCAGCATGCTCCAGGGAGAGAGGTACACATTATGAAGTAGGGGTAAATCATTTACAGACAAAAAATATGGGGCGCCTGGGTGTCTCAGTGGGTTAAGCCTCTGCCTTCGGCTCAGGTCGTGATCTCGGGGTCCTGGGATCGAGCCCCGCATCGGGCTCTCTGCTCAGTGGGGAGCCTGCTTCTCCCTCTCTCTCTGCCTGCCTCTCTGCCTACTTGTGATCTCTCTCTCTCTGTGTCAAATAAATAAATAAATAAAATCTTTAAAAAAAATATGTGCAAAGTTTGGATATTGTAGACATTGCTGCTATAAATATTCGGATGCACGTGCCCCTTCGGATCACTACATTTGTATCTTTAGGGTAAATACCCAGTAGTGCGATTGCTGGGTCATAGGGTAGCTCTATTTTCAATTTTTTGAGGAACCTTCATACTGTTTTCCAGAATGGCTGCACCAGCGTGCATTCCCACCAACAGTGTAGGAGGGTTCCCCTTTCTCCACATCCTCGCCAATATCTGTCGTTTCCTGACTTGTTAATTTTAGCCATTGTAAGGTGGTATCTCATTGTGGTTTTGATTTGTATTTCCTTGATGCCAATTGATGTTGAGACAAACTATGGAAAGAACCTAGACGTCCATCAACTGATGAATGGATAAAGAAGATGTGGTATATATATACAATAGAATACTATGCAGCCATCAAAAAACCCGAAATCTTGCAATTTGCAGTGACGTGGATGGAACTAGAGGGTATTATGCTAAGTGAAATAAGTCAATCAGAGAAAGATAGTTATCATATGATCTCTCTGATATGAGGAATTTGAGAGGCAGGGCCGGGGATCGTGGGGGGTAGGGAGAGAAAAAATGAAACAAGATGGAACTAGGGAGGGAGACAAACCATAAGAGACTCTTAATCTCAGGAAACAAACTGAGGCCTGATAGAGGGTGGAGGGGAGAGATAGGGTGGCTGGGTTGTGGACATTGGGGAGCGTATGTGCCATGGTGAGTGCTGTGAATTGTGTAAGACTGATGATTCACAGACCTGTACCCCTGAAACAAATAATACATTATATGTTAATAAAAAATAAACTAAAAAATAAAGAGTAAAAAAAAGAAAAAAAAATATGTGCAAGACTTTGCTATGACATATCTTCGGAACTCTGGGGGAATGTGCATAAGAATGGATCTGAAAGGTGTTAGGCCAAAGAGGCAGAATATAACAGTAAATAAGGCTGAGTTCTTTGATATGAACATACTTAATAACGAGTGCAGCTTTAATGTGTTAGCTTGTAAAACCACCAGTGACATGTATCACTTTAATGCTTAATGTGATCTACTTCGTACCCATTACAGAGTCTTCAAAATAGTCTTGTACATAGTAATTCAATAAGTATTTACTGAATGGACCCAAAATCTCAGTGTCTGATCCCTAGAACCAAATATGTTATCAAAAGAGAAAATGAATAGTAGTAAATAAATAATAGAGAATTTACACTGCAAGCAATAAGGGTAAAAGTGATCAAAGCCAGCCCAAAATATGTGATGATGATATAGAAAAGAGTAAGTATACCATAAAAGCCATACAATAATACATACATACTCACCTTCATGATTACATAGGGAAAGTCTTTACCAAACATTTAGAAAAAGAAATCATAAGCAGAAATGGATTGTCTAATTCGCATACATTCTATGTTTGTATTGCCTCTTACATTTCTTACTAGTTCCTAAGTGAATAAGATGACTGGAAAAGTAAGCAGTTATGCTCCTGGAAATAACCCAGAAACTTAAAAAGTTCCTGTGGATAGGATCATATTTATAAGATCTCTGTTCCTAGACTCAAACTTGTCTCTCAAACAAGCTCCTGTGGATAGGATCATATGTATAAGATCTCTGTTCCTAGACTCAAACTTGTCTCTATAATTTTAAAATGAAGGACACATACTAGGAAATTTGCTAGGAAACATGTATTATTATTCATCAGAGAGGAAAAGATGATTCTCCATTTGAAATACTACTGCACATTACCCTTTTATCTTAAAATATTATTTACTGTAATGAATTATGTTTTGGTTTAATATTTATTGCCGCAAGACAGTAATAGGTAACAATAATTCAGATGTTAAGTTTTATCAAATCCTTGTTTCTGATTTTACTCTGTGCTAAAAATTGCAACTGACTATTTTGAATAACTTGCAACTGGCAAGTTTATGTAATTTCTATATTTAAGAAACTGTAGATCAACCTGTTAGTCACCGAATGTTCAGACTAACATACACAAATATGCACATGCACAAGCATAGACTACCTGCTAATGTCTAAACAAGGAAAAAACGTCATGAGTTTATGGTTTGTTGTTCTTTGAAATAGCATGTTAAGAAAGAGATACTCATGCATATCTGAAAATGAAAATGTTTTAGATTTCCTTAAGTTTTTGATGCTGACATGTATTTCATATCTCAGAGATCTTTCAGTCTTGATATCTGTAATCAAGATTGCATATTTAACTTAATGAAACTTAACACCTTCATAGAAGTTCAAGGAGTACTCTAACTTACAAATGGAACAACTTAATTCCCATACATGTCTGCAGTTGTGACACATAAATACTTATGTGAAATTGACATTATAAGGAGTATATGTATAGACACACACCCTCTCTGACACATACATCATCGGGGAGGATCAAACTGTAATTCTTATTTCTGTGGGCAGTGTCAGCAAAGATCTTTGCCTCCTTGCCCTCAGCAGGCTGTCCCCTTCCCTCGGCCAGTTCCCTCCTCCGTATTGGTGCTTGCCTCCTCTGGATCTCACTAGAGTTTCAGCTGGATTTCTCATCATGACTAATACTTAATGCCTCTGTAACTGGAGTTGAAAGTGAGTATTTTGCCTCTGGTTCTCCACACTCTCCCAACTCACAACTCCACCCAACTCCTCTTTAGGGCTTCCACAAAATTACCTTATTATTGATACCACTGCTTCAGAGAATCTGGAAAAAAGCATGTAAATGACCATATCCAATGCCTTGCTCAAACTTATTCCTTGCCAACAATAAGATTGCGTCTTAAATCAAGGGGCTTGCTGCATGGTGCTTTCTACCTTTGAGTGAATTCTCTGCTCCTTTCCCCCCATCTCCCACTCCTGCTTACCATCATCTTAGTGGTCACTTTAACTCTTAGGAGAAGATTTCATCTTTAAGCCACGGTATATTGTATTAATTAAATGTCAAGTAAGACCTGTCCTGGAACTCCTTAACTGGTGGCTCTTGACCCACTGGAATGTCATGCAGAGGTAACAGGTATGTTAACATACTGATCAGTTCAGCCCTTGGGGTACCACTGGCAGGGTGGTTATGCCTGAGCACAGCCTGATCACTTTAAATCTGCCTAAAAGGCTAGTACTATATTCTTTAGGAGGCTTATACTTTCTGCAATTCCAAATAGAATCCCTGGGATATAGACAGATATGAATAATGTAGATAGAGATTTAGTGGTCTAAGAAAATAATTGGAAGACATGAATGAGTTTTAACATATTTACAGAGCAATCTCATGAGCTCATAACTCAGAATAGCATGTGGCAGAATAAATCATCTGCGGACTGTTTCTTAATCTCTGCCATCTTAATGGAATAGCAAGTTTGCTTATAAGTATCCCTGAGATATGGGTGTAAATGGAGATTAATTATATATTTAAATTTCTTTCCAGATATAGGCTTTTGCATTCTAAAATTATCAGGCATGGTATTGGTGTTTGTTTAGTCTTTAAGTGATTTATTGGTCTTCCCAATATATTGCCTTCAAATTGCACTATAAGGTAAATAAATTCAAATATTCACTTTTTAAAATTAAATGAAATAATTAAAGGGAGAAACTAAATGCTGATTTTTTTTCCCTAGGTCATGCTTTTGATTTTTAAATATCTGTAATTTAGTGAAAAATTGAAGTTTATTCTTCTTAAATGTACAGTTGTTAGAGGAAGTTTGAACTGTTGCTTTTTAAATGAAATATCTCTCTTTATTCTTTTTGTTATTATTCTTCTTAGAAGAGATTAATTATCATGTGGTTTCACTTATTTGTGGAACATAAGGAATTGCATGGAGGACATTAGGAGAAGGAAAGGAAAAATGGAGGGGGGAACATAACAATTAAAAAATAAAATAAAATATTAAAAAAAGATAAACAAATACAACATTTTATTTCTTATGCTGTTAAAACTCTTTTTTATTATGTTCAGTTAGCCACCATGTAGTACATCATTAGTTTTTGAAGTAGTGTTGAACGATTCATTAGTTGTGTATAACACCCCGTGCTCATCACAACACATGCCTTCCTTAATACTGATCACCTGGCTATCCTATCCCCCCACCCCCTCCCTTCTGTAACTCTCAATTTGGTTCCCGGAGTCCAGAGTCTCTCATGGTTTGTTTCCCTTTCTGATTTCCCTTCCTTCAGTTTTCCCTCCCTTCCCCTATAGCCCTCTGCACTATTCCTTATGGTCCACGTATGACTGAAACCATATGACCATTGTTTTTCTCTGCTTGGCTTATTTCACTTAGCATAATCCCCTCCATTCCCATCCATGTCAATGCAAATGGTGGGTATTCATCCTTTCTGATGGCTGAGTAATATTCCATTGTATATATGGATCACATCTTCTTTATCCATTCATCTGTTGGAGGGCATCTCGGCTCCTTCCACAGCTTGGCTATTGTGGACATTGCTGCTATGAATATTGGGGTGCATGCACCCCTTTTTTTGAACTGTTGCTTTTATCATTTATGGTTCTTTGGGCAAAGTTTCTAGTGGTAACAGAGTTGTTAACCAGCTAACTAATTGTTAGTGGCATAAACAATAGGAATACCTTATTTTGTTGTTACTAGAATACAGTTAAGTGGTGCTGGAAGTTATCAGAGAGGTCACTGCTTTCCACCTTTCTCCCTGGATTCCTGAGCACGTGGGCTTTCTGCCTTTGCTGGCCCCCACATGGTCACAATGGGGCTGCTGCAGCAAGTGCTGTTTTATTCTCTTACACCCACGTGAAAGGCAAGACAAATGGTTTCTTCCTGAGGACTTCTTTTATCCCAGGAAGGGACACCTTTCCAAGAAGCCCCTCTAGCAGGCTTCCCATTACATTTCACAATGTTAATTTTCCAAAAACTGATGGTCTCTACCATTTATGTTTTGAAATCATTAGATACAATGATATTAAACTTGCTCTTGGAACCCTTTTTTAGAGTGTGAACAAATGATTTGGTTGATATATCAGAGATAGATTTTAATAAATATAAACCATAATTGACTGCCTAACTTTAATTTAGTAATAGTAAAGAAAGGAAACATAGGGTCATGTTTAAAACTGGAGGCTTTGAATTCAGATCAACTTGAGTTTCAATTTTGTAATTATTACTAACAAGCTGTGTGTCCTTTGGATATTTACTTAGCCTTTCTGATTCTTGGTTTTCTCAACTGTAAAAATGGGAATTATATAAAATCTCACTCATAGAGATGATACGAAGATTAATTTAATTAATTGAAATAGCATAATGTTTAAAGTAATACATTCTCAATTAATGGCAGCTATTCCTATACTTTTACTAATGAAAAAAGTAATCGAAGAAAATTCCAATGTTCTTATGCATAGGAAGTGATAAATGTGGATTCAGTCTCTAGTCATTCTAAATTCAGAGTCCATGTTCTCTGGATTTATTGTGTCTTATTTCTATAGTAATTTCGCTAGTATTTTGTAGACACAGACATTGAATAATTATCATAGTTTTATTAATTGACTGGTTATTTAAAGAGAAACAGAAAAACATCCTATATATAACAAGAATAAGATTCTTAGATTTTGTATATATTTCACTTTACTGTTTAGATATTGTGATATTAATCTGCTACAAGTTTGTACTTAAAGCATATGTACATCACTGAATTTTTTGAAAGGGAGCTTTTGAGGTTATAATAAAATTTCCTTTTCTCAAGCTACAATTGAAAGTTCCAGGAATATGTAATTTGGGAATCAAAACATGATTCTATATGATATTTAAGAGATTTCTTATAACAGTGTTTTGTATTTCTGAGAATAGAATACAACTTTGCAAATGACTTCTAAGCTCTACGCATGCATTTGATAGTTGGCTGGCTCAATTGTACTTTAGATACTTGGGCTGGGCACATGAAATTCTTAAGCAGACATCAGATAACATTTGTTTAACTTAGTATCCCTTAGAAAGGAGCACTGAATAAGTTGGGAAGTAGTTGAGGGAGCCATTGGTTATTGGCAAGAATCCTTTGCAAGATCCAGGATATGTTAATGTGGAAGAGACAGTTAGTCTTAAGATTAATTTAACATCTCCTTAAAGATTTTATTATTTGTCCTAGGCATGATGCCTGGCATACAAATAAACAAATATTACCTATGATTACTTACATCATTAATGGCAGAGATCTATGTGTTTTGAAAGGTTCGATTTGTTTCCTAGATTTACTGTAACACATTACCACACATTGGGTACTTTGAAATAATAGAAACTTATTGTCTCATAGCTCTGGAAGCCAGAAGTCCAAATCAAGGTGTGAGGAGGGTAGGTTCCTTCTGGAAACTCAGAGGGTGAACCTCTTCCATGCTTCTCTATTGGCTACTGGTAGCTGTTGGCATTTCTTCCTGTTCATTGGCTTGTAGATCCATCACTTCTTTCTCTGCTTCCTTCTCCATATTTATGTCTTTTCCTTTGTGTTTGTCTTCTCTTCTTCTTATAAGGATATTTGTTATTGAATATAAGTTCCACCCAATAATTCGAGATGACCTCATATTAAGATTTTTAACTTAATTACATCTGTAAAGACTTTTTCCCCCAAATGGAGTCTCATTCACAGGTCCTGGGTAGACATATCTTTTGGAAGGTAACTGTTCAACCTATTGTAGATTCAAAAAATGTGTTCATGTCAGTGTTGAATTTCTTAGCAAAAGAGACCTAAACTTTGTATGTGGATAAGAATGACTTGGATCACTTACTGAAAATGGAAGTTGCTGAGCCATTTCCCAGAGGTCTGACTGAGGAGCCGTAGGGCCACCTGTGTGCCTGTTCAGGCAGCACTGAGGATGTGTCCGATGTAAGTAAGCTTTAGGTACATTCTGAGAAACCTAATTAATAGAGGACTAATCCTAGGGGAGGCAAAATAAAATACTAACCTAAAACTTTGCTTTGGTAAAAGGGAAAGCACATCACAGATCCGTATGACATTAAATTTTAATATAAATTTGTTAGGGATTTAAAAGATTTTTAATTTTGAAAACGAATTAGTCAACCAAAACCTTAAGTGAGTATTCATCAAGATTGGGGAGATTACAAAATCAATTGAAATATTTTTCTCCCACTTCTTAGCTAGCAGAATAAATCTTGAAAGCATGTAGCTGTAATTGGGAAGTGAGAGGCAAATGCATTAGAGCACAGATTTGAGAATGTGTCCACTTTAACTGTCTCCACCGACTCCTTTCCTCACTCTTCTGTTTCAGATGCTGTGTTAGATCTTTCTCAGGGCCGGCCCTGTGCTATAGGCACACTATGCCACCTTTACAGACTTTAAGTTCAAATGATCATAATTAAAGTCATTCAAAGTAACCTTGGAAATTTCTTTATTTGGTCAGAATAGTTCAGGCTCGTGTGTGTGAGGCAGACTGTGTGTGTGTGTGAGAGAGAGAGAGTGTGTGTGCATGCATGTGTGGTCATGTGTTTTAGAAGTAAATATTTTTATTTTTTGTTCAGATGCTTTTACTCTCAGTGTATTTCTGAGTCTCCCATGTTGCTAAGTGAAAATGGGGTGATAGTTGCCAACTAACTCCTTGCTTCTCAACATGTGCACCAGCAGCACTGCCCTGACCTAGGAGCTTATTACAAATGCAGAATCGTGGGTCTCATCTAGAAATGCTGAATCAATTTTAAATAAATTTTTAAAAACATTATTGAGGTATAAATTGACATACAATGTTATATTAGTTTCAGGTGTACAACATAGTGATTTGGCATTTGTATACATTGTGAATTGGTCACCAAAATAAGTCTAGTTACCATCTGTTACCTTACAAAGTCAGTATGATCTCATTGACGATATGCCCTGTGCTGTGCACTACATCCACGTGACTTACTTATTTTATAACTAGAAGTTTGTACATCTTTTTTTTTCACTTTTGAAAAATGTGCTATTCTTTATTTTTTTTCATTTTTTATTTAAATTCAATTAATGAACATATACTGTATTATTAATTTTAGAGGTAGAGGTCAGTGATTCATCAATCTTATGTAATACCCAGTGCTCATTATTATCATGCACCCTCCTTAACGTCCACCCAGTTTGAAGTTCGTACGTCTTAATTCCCTTTACCCATTTTGCATTCCCCCAAACCTTCTCTCCTCTGGCAACCAACAGACTGTTCTCTTTATGAGTCTGGGTTTGTTTTTATTTTGTTTGTTTCTTTTTTGATTCCACAAGTCAGTGAAATCATGGGGTATTTGTCTTTCTCTCTCTGACTTGTTTCACTTAACATAATATCCTTAAAGTCCATCCATGTTGTTGAAAGTGGCAAGATCTTATTTTTTATGGCTGAGTAGTATTCCATTGTAGATATCTATATATATTATGACTATCTATCTACCTAGATAGATAGGTACACACACACACACACACACACACACACACACACACACACACCCCACATCTTTATCCATTCATTTATGGATGGACACTTAGGTTGTTTCTGTATCTTGGCTATTATAAATAATGCTGCAGGGAACAGAGGGATGCATGTATCTCTCTGAATTAGTGTTTTTGTTTTCTTCAGATAGATAACCAGAAGCAGAATTGCTGGATCAAATGGTAGCTCTATTTTTAATTTTTTGAGGGAACCCTCATACTATTTCCCATGGTGGTTACACCAGTTTGCATTCCCACCAACAGTGCACAAGGGTTCCTTTTTTCCCACATCTTTGCCAACGCTTGTCATTTCTTGTCTTTCTGATAATAGTTATTCTAAAAGTGTAAGGTGATATCCATTGTGGTTTTGATATTTATTTCCATGATGATTAGTGACGTTGAACATTTTCTTGTGTGCCTATTGGCCATTTTTATGTCTCTTTTGGAAAAATGTCTGTCTTTATCCTTTATCCATCTTTTAATCGGTTTGTTTTTTGTTATTGAGTTGTATAATTTGTTTATATATTTTGTATATTAACCTCTTATTGGATATATTATTTGCAAATATCTTCTCCCATTTAGTAGGTCGGCTTTTTTTTTTTGTTGTTGGTGATGGTTTACTTCACTGTGAAGCTTTTGAATTTGATATACCCCCATTTGTTTATTTTTGCTTTTGTTTCCCTAGCCTTTGGAGTTGGATCCAAAAACAAAAATAAAACAACATTAAGACCCATGTCAAAGAGCTTACTGCCTCTTTTCTTCTAGAGTTTTATGGTTTCAGATCTAACATTCAAGTCTTTAACTAATTTCAAATTGATTTTTATGTATAGTGTAAGATAGTGTTCCAGTTTCATTCTTTTGCAAGTAGTTTCCCAACATTTATTGAGATTGTCCTTTCCCCTTTGTATATTCTCGCCTCCTTTGTTATAAATTAATTGACTTTATATACATGGCTTTAATTTTGGGCTCTTTATTCCATTGATCTTTGTATCTTTTTTTTATGCCAATACCATACTGTTTAGTACAGTTTGAAATCAGGGAGCATGATTCCTCCAGCTTTGTTTTTCTTTTTCAAGATCGTTTTGGCCATTTGGGGTCTTAAGTGGTTCCTTACAGTTTTTAGAATTATTTGTTTTACTTCTATGAAAAATGCCATTGGAATTTTGATATGGATTGCATTGAATCTGTAGACTGCTTTGAGTAGTATGGAACTTTGAACAATATTAATTCTACCAATCCATGAACATGGAATATTTTTCCATTTACTTATGTCATCTTCAATCCCTTTCTCAATGTCTTATAATTTTTAGTGTACAGGTCCTTTACCTCTTGGTTAAATTTTTTCTTAGGCATTTTATTCTTTTTGATGTGATTGTAAATGGAATTGTTTTCTTGACTTCTCTTTCTGATATCTTGTTATTCATGTATAGAAACACAACACATTTTTTTTATATTAACTTTGTATCTTGCAGCTTTACCAAATTCATTTATTCTTTTTTTTTTGGTGGAGTCGTTAAGGCTTTCTATATGTAATATCATGTCATCTGCAAATAATGACAGTGTTACTTCTTCCTTTCCAATTTGGATGTCTCTTATTTATTTTTCTCTCCTAATTGCTGTGGCTAGGACTTCCAGTACTATTTTGAATAAAAATGGAGATTGTGGGCATCATTACCTTGTTCCTGATCTTAGGGGAAAAGCTGAAATCATTTGTATGTCTGATGTTTTGTAAGTATTATGTTAGCTGTGGGTTTGACCTTTATAGCCTTAATATATTGAGGTACATTCTCTCTATACACACTTTGTTGAGAGTTCTTATCATAAGTGGATGTTGAATTTTATGAAATGCTTTTTCTACATTTTTTGATATGATTTTTATCTTTTATTTTGTTAACATGGTATATGAAATGGATTGATTTGTGGATATTACATCATCTTTGCCTCCCTGGAATAAATCCCACTTGATTGATCATGCTGTATGGTCCTTTAATCTATCATTGAATTTATTTTCCTAACATTTTGTTGAGGATTTTTACATCTGTATTCATCAGAGATATTGACCTGTAATTACATTTTTTTGCACTGTCTTTGTCTGATTTTGGTATCAGAGTAATGCTAGCCTCATAAAATGTGTTTGGAAGCTTTTTCTCCTCTTCATTTTTTTGGAACAATTTGAGAAGGGTAAGTATTAAATCTTCTTTGAGTGTTTGGTAGAATTTACCAGTGAAGCCATTTGGTCCTGGACCATGGTTTTCAGTTACTGGTTCGGTCTCCTTACTGGTAATTGGTCTGTTCAGATTCTCTATTTCTTCATGATTAAGTCTTAGAAGATTTCTAAATTTCTAGGAATTTATCCATTTCTTGTTGGTTGTCTAATTTGTTGGCATATAATTATTCATAATAGTCTTTTAATGATCCATTTTATTTCTGTGGTATCAGTTGTAGGTTCTCTTTAATTTCTGTTTTTATTTATTTGAACCCTCTCTTTGTTGTCTTAATGAATCTAGCTAAAAGTTTGTCAATTTTATTTATCTTTCAAAGAATCATCTCTCAGTTTCATTTATCTTTTCTATTGTCTTTTTAGTCCCTATTTCATTTACTTCCACTTGATCTTTATTTCCTTTCATCCTCTGTCTTTGGGCTTTGTATGTTCTTCTTTTTCTAGTTCCTTTAGGTGTAAAGTTAAATTGTTTGAGATTTCTCTTGTTTCTTGAGGCAGGCCTGTATTGCTTTGAACTTTTCTCTTAAAATCATTTTTGCTGCATCCCATAGATTTTGCTATGTTATTTATAGGTGTTTTTTGATTTCTCCTTTGATTTCTTCTGTGACCTAATGCTTGTTCAGTCAGTGACACATTGTTTAATGTCCACGTCTTTATAGTTTTTCCAGTTTTCTTCTTGTATTTGACTTCTGGTTTCATATTGTAGTGGTTAGAAAAAATGCTTGATATGATTTTGATCTTGAATTTACTGAGACTTGTTTCATGGTATAAAATGTGACCTCTCCTGGAGAATGTTCCATGGCACTTTTGAGAAGAATGTGTATTCTGCTGCTTTTGGGTGGAATGTTCTACATATACCTAAAGCTGGAATGTTCCATATATTTAATTTAATTTAAGGCAAGTGTTTCCATATTGATTTTCTTCCTGGATGATATATCCATTCCGGTAAGTGGGGTGTTAAAATTCCCTACTGTATTGTATTGCTGTCAGTTTCTCCCTTTATGTATGTTAATACTTGCTTTATATATTTTGGTGATTTTATGTTGAGTCCGTACATATTTATAAATGTAGTATCTTATTGGATTGATTCTTTTATCATTATGCAGTGTTTCTCTTTGTCTTTTATTACAGTCTTTGTTTTAAAGTTAATTTAGTATGATATGAGTTTAGCTATACCAGCTTTCTTTTTGTCTCCATTTGCCGGGAATATCTTTTTCCATCCCTTTACTTTCAGTCTGTGTGTGTCCTTATACCTGAAGCAAGTCTGTTGTAGAAAGTATATAGATTTATTTTTTTTATTTATGTTTATTTAAACGTTATTTAAAATTTACTATTTATTTTTATTTATTTATTTTTATTTTATTTAAATGATATTTAATAAATATCATTTATTTATTTTTAATTTTTATTTATATATTTATTTAAAGATTTTATTTATTTAGTTTGTTTGTTTATTTATTTATTTTAGAGACAGAGAGAGAGCTTGCACACACAGTCAAGTGAGGGTCAGGGACAGAGGGAAAGGGAGGGGGAGAGAATTTCAATCAGACTCTGCTGAGTGCGGAGCCAGATGTAGGGCTTGATCTCAGGACTCTGAGAGATGACCTGAGCTGAAATCAAGAGTCAGGTGGTCAACTGGCTGAGCCACCCAGTCATCACAATTTATCGTGTTTTTAAATTTATTTAACCACTCTGTATCTTTTGATTGGATAATTTAGTCCATTTACATTTAAAGTCATTATTGATAGGTATGTACTTATCGCAATTAAAAAAGATATTTTCTAGCTGTTTGTATAGTTCCTCTTAATTTCTTCTCTTTTTCTCTTGTGGTTTAATGATTTTCTTTAGTGTTATGTTTAGATTCCTTTCTTATTTTTGTTTATTTATGGTAAGTGTTTGCTTTGTGGTTACCGTGAGATTCACACTTGTCATCCTATGCATATAATAGTCTATTTTAAGTTGTTGGAACTCAGATTTGAACACACAGAGTCAGTATTTTAACAAATTTTCCTAAGGGATTCCTATGCTCATTAAACTTTGAGAAGCTGAACAAACTTATGCTTCAAAAAGATCAGCAGTTGCTTTGAATGTTGGAGACAATCCTTGTAACTGTCTTAAGGTAACCTTTCCCATGAGATTTCTAGAATTTGAACTGCTGAAGTAATGTTGAGTTACTCAAGGCTTCTCTACTAATCTTGTCTTAAGAAATCTGTAAAAACTGAGATAAAATTATATTTTATGGAGAACAAATACATACATTACAGTTTTGGAAGTACTTGAAATATCAAGATATGATCCCTAGTGGTGTGCAGTTAGTCGCCTAGCAAGATTTATATATATATGAAGTCCTGAGTCATATGTCACATTGCTAGGAATAAATTAGAGCTATTATTGAATGATGGAATGCAGCTGTAGTGTTTTACTACAGTATAAAAATAGATTCTTTTTTAGAATTTTCTAAATATTTTGTGTTTAATATTGTGTATATTTGTTAAAGAAAAGTATAAACCAGAATGGTCACCAGTGCTTATCTTAAAGTCAGTTTTACATAGCAAGTTATGTATACAATATTTTATTTCTTCTTTAATGTAAGGTATCCATGAAATTTTATAATTTGTAAAATACACACTGTAAACTCTGTTAAAAATTAATGTAAATGAAAACCGAGGCAGAATACAAAGAAAGTTGAGTGACTAACCAAAAAATAGTTAAACTTTAGGACATAAAAGTGTCATTTTAAATTTTTGGGGAAAGATGTTTTCTTTAGTAATTGATATTAGGCCAGTAGGCTAAACATTTGTAAAAAAACTAGATTTTCTACACCTCATATTATACCCTAAAATAATTTGTCATTCAGTATTTCTAAACATTGCTTTTATTATCACTTGTAAAGAGCCTTTTAAGATATATATATATATATTTAATTCACCCCTCCACCCTGAAATTTTGATAACACAGACACAATCTATATATCTCCTGATGAGAATGCATGTTCAAGAATCTAGAAAGAAGAAAGTTTTAAATGTAACAAAATAATGAAAGAATAAAATATTAACTTAAATTAATATAAATAGGGTGATTAATTCCCAAAAGAAAATAATAAAATAAAATGCACAAGACATATTGACATATTAAAATATGTATTTAATAAACCTTCTGAAGTATAAAAATAATCATAAACAAGAACTTAAAATTATGTTTGTTTATATCCAGCTTGACAAATAGAAAATTAACAGTGGTTACTTACTGAGTTTATTTATGCATTTAAAAATTTCCGTCCACACATTTTGTATAGTGAGCATTTTTGTCATAATCAGAAAACATTTTAAATTTATAGCTTTTAATGGAATACTCATAATTATGTTATTTAATCCACTCACCTATCTCACAAAGATTCCACTTGATATTTGAGAATATATGGTTTGAAACAGTTACCCAAGCTCCAACGTTTTCAGTTAGTAAATGTTAGAGATTGAATTTGAGCCCAGTAATCTCTAACTTCGAAGTGTTTGAAATTCCTATAATGGATGAGTTTTCTCTAAGTTACTTTTTAGAGCTTAGAGTCATCATCTGGGATTTCCAGACGCATCAATCACAGTTTTGAAATTGTTTTGTTTCCATTGTGGATGTGGTTTGATCGACCATTTGGAGGGATGCATGCACTGATGAGGTTGGCATTCAGAATTCTGGGTCCCTCTGGAATTGACATTTAGAAAGCTTTAAGTCTCTTAGCCACATAAAGTGTTAATTAGAAAAGTGTATTACTCTCTAATTAGTTTCTATTATGTAGAAAGTCAATAACCTATTTTTTAAAAAAATATTTTTTAAAAAAATTATTTTTTAAAAAAATAATTGCCTTGGTGGTTACTTACATTTATCTAACTGATTCTTCTCTATCTTATCTCCTTTGTCTGTCCAATACTTTAGTCTGTATAAAACATCTCAAATTCTCATTGTACTTAGCTTTATTTTTAGTGGTTCTGGTCTTTGTACTTCTCACAAGCAACTATTTTATAAAATAGTGGTGGTTATTCTTTGACAGTAAGTCAGAGTTTATTTCATATATGGAGTTAATGTCAACTTTTAATTAATGATTAGTATACAAACATAACTACTGCACTTCTATATTTGGAGAGAGACATTTTGATTTTAACTCTCTGTAAATTCCTTGAATTGTCTCACAGAGAGAAAAAAATATTTAGAGCCTTTTCTGTTTTGTCCACTTGCAGTGAAACGAGGAGAAGGGTGGGATCTCACCACTAATAGAGAATGTCCGGCATTCTTTTTGTTTTTCTTTTATTGTCAACTTTTTATCTTGCCAACTGACAAAACAACTATGAAAATTTTATGTGTAAAAATACATGTTTTACATCATAAAATAGAATGAAATAATCTTGGATTAAAGGACAATCCTTTCAAGAAATTTTCTATGAGAAATTCTTCATAACTTTATACCAGCAGAAGAGAAATTTCACTTCTCCATATTGTGCAACACCAGGTGTAAATATTCAACTTATTTCAATTCTTACATTGTGCTTGGGGTTTTTTTGATCCATTTGTCAATCTGGCATCCTACATTCACTCCCAAACCTTTGTCTTATTATAGTTATTATGAAAAATCCAGAGTCACAGAAGTATGTTGGTGTAAATTGAAGCAACAGTCAATACAACTTCACTTAATTGAGACATTCTGGCAGTAGCGAGAGCAGTTGCAGAAAAATGGCCTCCATCACTTCCTTAATTTTCCTATAATTTCCCTGATATTCTGAGAAGAAAGTGGATGCTGACAAACTAGGTTAACTATAAAGAGGTAGATGAACTGTATTCAACTTAGGTCCAGGGATACACAACTTAGTTCCTGGTTTGCAAGGTAGAGTTGTCAGGCGTTCATCTCAGAATGATGAGGTCGACTCATAGACTGGTTCTTGTTTGTTGGCTCACTTGGAAAACAGTGGTGTAAGCACATTTGCCTGGGCAATGTTGAATCTATTTAAGATAGCTACTCTTACAGTGCTTTATTATTGGACATTGTATACATGCAGCTTGCCAAGTACAGATCATTTCTTGTCTCATCATTAGAACAATTCAGGGAAGATGGCTACCATCATGGGAGTATTTTTAGGTTATTTCCTGGAATCATGCATGGTAAAAAGTAATGAAGTGAGTCTCTTTAAAGCTATTCACTATTTTCATTCAAAAACATATTTACTGGTGTGCCTGGGTGGCTCAGTTGGTTAAGCACCTGCCTTCGGCTCAGGTCATGATCCAGAGTCCTGGGATTGAGCCCTGCATCAGGCTCCCTGTTCAGTGGGGAGCCTGCTTCTCCCTCTCCCTCTGCCTGCTGCTCTGCTTACTTGTGCTTTCTCTCTTTCCCTGTCAAATAAATAAAATCTTAAAAAACAACATATTTAATGACTCATCACCATATGAAATGATTTTTAAAAACTCAAAGGTTAGGTGTATATTCAATAAAGACTTGATATTCTTTCCTCTCTGGTATTTGAACATGTAAAATCGTATATTGATAGTGTTTTCTAGTACCAGTGTCAGAATAATTTCCTAATTATATATTAGATAAACACATTAAAATCAGTTCATATTCTTGAACACTAGTTAAAGCGGAAGTAAGACTTGGTTACAGATAACCTCCTACATAGATAAATGTGTCCAAATTAAGTGAAAATGGACCCAAACGGGAAAGTATTACAATAAAAATGAAACTTTGTCTTTCCTCAGAATTTTGTTGTGTGCGTGTGTGTGCATGCGTGCATGTATGTATGTGTGCATGTATGTACCTGTACCTACATCTTTTTTCCACTTTTATCACTACATCCTGCCAATTAGTTTGTCATCTTTGTAAAATAGATAAAGTTGACGAAACTCATGGAAGTTGTATCGAAAATTGCAAAAAAAAAAAAAAGGGACACTATCTTTGTGGCTAAGTATTTACCTTATTCTTTTTTAATTTAGAATTTTAAAATTGATAAATATAATGTAAAAAACATTAAAAAATATGTATGCATTTTGAGTACAGGCACAACTAAATTCTAATTTGTGATTTTGTTTTCTGGGACTCATTTGAAGCTAAGTAGCTCAAGAATGCAAATTGGAAATATGGAGATTTGGCTTCTAGCCCCTCATGAGCTAGGTGACATCATGAGTCACTTAAACTGTCTAGGCTTTAGTTTCAGAAGTATAAAATAAGATATTATTGAGCGCGAACATACTTGGTAATTCCGACAGTCTACAAGGTAGAATTAAACCAGAACCAGATGACTCAGGCAATGACAAGTGTCAGAATCAGGTGACGCATTAATGGGAATATAGGAGACAAAGATCCTTTTGTGGAGTTCGAGTCTACAGGGTCAACAATAGGGCCAGCAAGGAACCAATTATTCAAGCCTTAAAATTAAAAGTCTCTTTCAGCGAGAAGTAAGAATGAATATGCAATCAGAAAACAGTTTATCAGAAATCAGAGCAAAAATGTTAGAAAGCCATAGAAATGCCATATCGAGAGGAAGAATGTCCTATGTTCATGCCTACTATGCAACGAGCATTAAAATCATTTTTGCCTCTCATTTGCCATGAACATAAAAGAATTTCCCTCAATACATGAATAAATTATCTGAATTGCGAAGGTTAAGTAGTTTGCCCAGTATCACATTAAATCATAATTGGACTGTGGCCATGTTTTCATACTACTACCGATTACTTAAAGCCATTACTGCTAGGCATTTTTGGACCCTGGAGTTCCCTCGGTGCAGTTTAAAAATACTGGATTGTTAGGCATCATCTTGGACAACTGGCATCCAAACTCTGGCATGCAGCTGTGGAATTTGTTTTGCTGGAGAGTTCTCCAAAAAAACTTTGCTGCCAGCCATGTTTGAGAAAGAGGGTGGTTCAAAGTCCATGCCGGAATGAGGACTGAGGAATAGTAGCTGAATATACTGCAGTCTGAAATATGTGATTACTCAGGCAGTTTGTGACCACAATTTCTGAAATTTTACTTTCTATGAATATTCTATCTCAAACCCTAGAGCCCTTCCTCCTCCAACTATTTTACTACATTGAATTTGTTGGTGAGTATTCAAATCCAAAAAGAAAAAAAAATCCTGTTACATTTTCTTTCTTTTTTAAAAGAAAGTCTCCTAAATTATAGTATAAAATAGTTTAGTTTCTAACTGTAATCACATTTATTGAAATAAATGAAATATAAACCCTACATGAGTCAGTTTCTTGTTCGTTCATGGATTTGAAGCTTCCTGCTAATTGACACTTTGAAAAGTCTTAGTACCACCCATTTAAAGATAGAGCACGTGGAAAATGCATTTTTAAAAGAGCTATTTGCAAGTGGAAAATAGAGATGTTGAGAATAACAGAGCTATCCAAGAAAATACACTTGAGCTAGCTGAGAATTCTTTTTCCCTAGGAGAGCACAGCATTTTATATACATGTTAAAACTATACTCTCTGGCGGAAAAGTTCTATTGACTAGCTGTATGATGCTTAATGCAATAGCCTGCAGCTTTTTTGTTCCTCTCTATATGTTAATTGGTCATTCCTTAAAAAGTTTTTTTTAGTTTTGATGAAATAAAATATGTATGATGCCAATTTGGTGGCTACAAAATGAGAAAGCAGTGGCTTTTTCCATTACTAATATTTTGAATAATGGGGCTATTTTCTTTAAGGGTATGCTTATAAGTGGCTACACGTTTGAAAAACTATTTTTTATACTATATCCATTATGGTTTTCATGCTTTCTAGTTGCCACATTACTTTCAGTGCCCAAAGCAGTTCTAAGAGATTAGAAGGAATAACTAGTGAAACAGCATTAAATAAGATTATTTAAATGTCAATAATTCAGTAATTGAGGCCACATTTATTCAGTATAAAAACTGATAATGTAAAAAATATCAATGAAGAAGTAAGTAGATATGTCCTGAATTTTGTCATTCAATAATAATGTAGGCAAAGTCAGAGGCTAAAAATAGGTAGGAAAAGTATAAGAAACAGAAAGAACTAAAACTACTTAAAATAAGCAAAATTGGGAAAAGTGCTTATTGTATGGGTCAGGTTCCCAGCAGGTAACAGCTCTGAGTATGGAGATTTTTGAGGAAACTTTTCAGTTTACAAAGGTATGTGCCAAATTCAAGGCACCCCAGGGGTTGCTAAGGCACTCAGGGCTTAGCAGCAGGAGGAAGAGGGTACACGCTTACGGTAAAGAGAAGTCTTACTGGAGCCCGCTGAGAGCTGGGGTGGTAGAAAGGAGCCCCTTCTGTTGGAAACCATTGCCATAATGATACATAGCCCGGCCAGAGTATCACAGAAGCAAAGAGCAAGCAGAATCCTGTCATTGCCTTCCACAGGCAAATTCAGCTGCAAACCACCAACTCAAGTTCTAAATGTCGTGAATTTACATATAACTTTCAATGTCACCCTTTACGGATTCACAGCTGATTGCTTACAGCTTTCAGCCTCTGTTCCAGCAGCAATTTTTTTTTCCATCTGCATATGAGAAAACCTACTTTATGTTTCCCTCCTTTACTTGGGTCAGAATCTTTGTTTCGATTCTGTATTCCACGTCCTCCCCTGCCCCCCTGCAGGATGTGGGAGTGGGGCTCTCCTACTGAGGCTTGGGTTTCCCAGAAAATGTGATCCTTGCTTCTTACCTCTCTTGGCACTATCTGAATTCTACTGCTTGTTATAAGCTGACTGAAGGGCTGGTTGATGTGATCTTCCTTTTAGCCACTTAGCTGTCACAGGAGGGTTATGGGAGTATTTGGATATTTGGGCAATTAAACTTAAGAAAAGAACTATTTGAATTAGAAATTGTCCTTTTACTATTCTTTCAGCACCACAGGCTTTGCTGTGCCTCGGTCACTTTTGAAAAGAAGTCCCCTTGGAGAAAAGCCCCCGGGGCTTATGGACTTTGCCTTCTATGAGCTACTAATACATTTTTCTACTTTCCCTGGCTGCTGTTGATGCCTCCCTGTGCAACTGACTCCTCATTGACTGTTCTCTGTTTTTCTTCCTCTCGTCCTCCATGTACTACATAGGAAACCTTCAGATAGTCTGTCCTCTTAAACTCTTTATGGTGACAGGCTTCTCTTATTATTATGAAACTATGTCCAGGAGATTATGGCACTGGTAGAGCTGTGAACTTCCTCTTCCAAATGCTTGTTACCATGGGCTCTTAAAAAAAAAATCTGTTGGTTTAATAGTAGCTCTAAAATGGACAGTAGGAAGTGAACTCATGAACTCCTGACACCTTGGGCCCTTATATCAACATCTTGGAAGCTACAGGTGATGGTTTAAAATATGTCCACAAATTCTTTCAAAAGCTGGAGCCTAGTCCTCTTCCGCTTGAGTATGAGCTGGATTTAGTGACTTGCTTCTAATAAACAAAATGAGGCAGAAGTGTTATAGTGTGTAATTTCTGTGTTTATGTCACTAAAAACCAGTATTGTGGGTTCTGCCTTTCTCCCTCTCACCTTGGATCACTTACTCTGGGATAAGCCAGCTGCCATGTTATGAGGATGTTCAAGCAAGCCTATGGAGAAGTCCTTGTAGCAAGTGACAAGCCTTCGGTCACGGCAGCAAGGAACCGAGGCTGTCTTCTCGTGGCTTTGTGAGCAAGCCTTCTTAGAAGCGGATCTTGCAGTCCAGTCCAGCCTTCAAATGACAGAGTCCCCGGCTAACGTCTTAACTGCATTCTCATGACAGACCTTGAACCAGAAACACTTAGCTAAACTACTCCCAAATTCTTGACCCACCAAAGTTGTGAGATAATAAATGTCCATCGTTTCAAACTAAGAAAACTAAGACAATTAGTAATACACTGCATATGTTTTTTTGTTTGTTCTGTTTTCCCAGAATTTACTACTTCCATTGTCATTTCATTACCCTCTCTCGGCAGAGAATTGTTGCTCATTTCCCAGGATCTTCTTTTTGGAAAAGAAGTTTGGTTCAAATTTCACCATATTCCTCAAAGTTGTTAGTGTGGATTTGTCAGTTCCTCTATTTTAGGATGATGAAATTT
Source organism: Potos flavus (assembly GCA_028534135.1). Lineage (NCBI taxonomy): Eukaryota > Metazoa > Chordata > Mammalia > Carnivora > Procyonidae > Potos > Potos flavus. Next base: position 15,999,321 of record CM052883.1, on the reverse strand, counting down.
TCTAATTCCTTTTCTTTTTATCATTTGTTTCTAAAAATGTATGGTCTGTGGTTTTGAGCCTTATACTCTCTATGTCCTATGCTAATGCTTGATATCCAACTTTTAAAATGTTTCCTAAATTAAGTAAGTAATAAGCATGCACTTCAAAGTCTTACTCCTGTAAATAAATAAAATAAAAAATTCCTGTCTCCTTCTGTAGGTCTTTTGAGATCTTGGGAAGGTCTATGACCTTTGCCATTCACTCTCATACCTATAATTCAAACACAGACACCCACCTGTTTCCCTCAGAGGTCGTGGCATTATACGCCTGCTCCAGATGCCTCTTTGGCCTGGAATGGCCTCTCAGCTCTTTTAAAACTCAGCTCAAGGGTCATCTTCTTTATCTACTCATCTTGTTGTTTCCCATCCCCTTAGTCTTCTGGACCTCAGCTTTATCCATGCATGCTTTATGAGAGTCCCCATAATATTTTATTATGTTTATTTGCCTGTGTGTCTGTCCTCTCTCATCAGGGCATTTGGGCAAGGGATCAGGTTTGATCCCTTCCGCTTCAGCTCTGTCTTGTATCACATGACCCATGGTAAGTACTTCCTGGTTCTTTACGTATTTTAGTTGTGCTTCTTTGTGTTCTTCCTTCTGAGCCTCTCACAGAATTTGCATCACGATATCGTTCTGTACTTTTATTTGCTCATCTGTAAGAGCCTCAGAATTAGAGCCTTATAATACTTTCAAGGTACATCTTGGGTGATAAGTTTGTATCATACCAGAGACATAATATTCAATTAATGCATTTTCACATAATTACTCTCAGTACTTAAGGTTCACACTTTAAAATTTTTCAGTGCAAAATGTATATAACCAAGTAGATTAAAGACTGTTCCCCTCCATGAAATATTATGTATGAGTAAAAATAGTTACTTTTTCTTGAAAGAAATTTTTGCAGCCTTCCCTAGCCTTTGGGAACTTTTCTTTAGCTTTTCTGCATGGAGATCTAGCCATAGGTATTCTATCTTTTCTCTTACCTCAAACTTCCCCCTTCCACTCTACGCAACTACCCTCCCCTAGTCCTACTCCCTGCCAAGCATGCAGTCATTCTTGTTCTTATAGTCAGAAGCTTGTGAAGTCCTTTATTACTCTGGCTATATTCATTCATTTATTATTCAGATTTTACTATGTAATATGTCCAATAGTCTGTGTGCTCTAAAAAAAGGAGACTTTTAGAGAAGATAGGATGTAGATATGAAACTAGAGTGAAACACATATAACACCATCTCGGTCTCCTCAGTGTTGGCTCTGGGAACATGGGATTGTTACTGTGGATTCCACATTTTGTTTTTCATTCTGAATCTGATTTTCTGCCAGGACTGACTCATCTCCCTTCCATCTTAGATCTTGATTCATCTCAGATCTTACTGTAGTCTCCCTGACTTTACTTGATAATGGTTGGACTGGCGTACTGGTCTCTTTTCCAGCTTTAGCTATTACTTATGTCATAACTAATTTTTGAGGAGGATATATATTCACTCACATATTTTATAATTGCATATTTATTAGGAGCCTTAATCCACTTTTATTTAAAATGTTTATAATTTAGAAGCTATTATGCTCTAAAAATGATTAAATTATCAGTGCAGAATATTGGCGATTTCAAAGTGACAACTCTCAATAACTAGCTTAGTATGAAGAAAAATTTAAAATCTCACATGCACGTGTGCATGCACACACTTCCCAGCAAACATACATGAGGGACTGGATAAATTAGATTAATCTTTACTGAGAAGAATTAGCAAATCTCAGAAGCCTACACAAACATTTGCTTGAAGGCATCAGAGAACTAGGATGTAAATAATTATAGGGCCAAAACTCCAAGAGAAAAATGAAACCCATAATGATAAGCTTGGCTTAGAGCGGCTTTTCCCCTGTGTGTCCACATTCTGAAAGAAGCAATTGAGAGGCAGAGATTTTGACAGATTCACAGTGCTAGGAGAACAAAAGTTGGAAGTTAGGACTTGCCAAGGCAGGTATTTGGACTCCAAATAATCTAGGAATAAGCTTATAGTAGGAAAAAACTGTCTCTCATAAGGTTATAAACCAAGCATTGGATAATCTCAGTTTCGGATTATATCAAGATGATGTGGGCTTCCTAATATTCCTAGCAAACTCCAAAAATCAAAAGAAAGTATTCTTGGCAGAAAGATAATGTTATCTGAGGCTGCAGATTATGTCTTTAATTTTCCACATGAAATATCTGGCACTCAAACAAACAAAAACAGGTATATGAGACAGGATGGAATGCCAAAGAAACAAACTCAACAGAACTTTCAGATAATGAAAATATCAAACATAAACTTGTGAAAAAATGATGTGTCATAATTTTCAGGGAAAGGAAGGCAAGATTCAGATTCTAGGCAGAGGCATGAGAAATGTAAAAAGAAACAAATGAGAGATATTTCATTTCTATTTATTTATTTATTTATTTACAAATAGGAAATTTACGAATAAAAATAAAATAACCAAATGAAGACTATAATGGATGAGTTTCACAGCAGACTTAATAATGAAGCTGAAGGGGTTAGTAAATTGTAATACCCATCAAAACAAAATATTCAGAGAGATAAAAGGATGGGAAATATATGAAGGAGTGGTGAGAAAAATTAGTATGTCTATTAGGAATCTCAGAAGGAGAGAGTAGAGAGAAGGGGCAGAAACAATACACAAAAGAACAAGAGTTGTGAAATTTTGACAAAGGGTGAGAAACATCAGACTACAAATGAACCCCAAATGGAATAAGTAAAAAGAAAATCATATCTAGCCTATCCCAGTGAAAATGGTGAAAACCAAAGACAAAGAAAAAAAATTCTAAAAGCAGTCAAGGGAAAAACTATTGAGAACCTTTAAGAGGGCAGTGATAAGATTAGCAGTTAGCCAGCTGTCAACAGAAAAAAAAAAAACCCAGTAGACAATGAAATGTTAATGGAATAAGTAAAAATAACTCTAAACCTAGAATTCTATACACATCAAAAATATCCTTCAAGATGAAACATAGCCATATTTTTTAGACAAGAGACATTGTCATCAGGATACCTAACACTAAAAATAGGTCTATTCTTTAGGCAGAAAGAAAAATGATCACCTATAGAAACTAAGAAATATAGGAAGGACTGAGTAGCCATAAAAAGCCCTAAATATATGGATAAATTTTAAATAATAACTTTGCAGAAAAATGTTATTATAGCAGGCCTGATATTGCAATCCTTAGAGACTTCTGCTTCCAAGACTGGCCTCTGGGAACTCGTCTGGTCAACAGTTCCCTACACTGATATAAAACTTTCTGAAATATTAACGGTTCACTATTTCTAGGATGTTTGTACAAATCACAAGTTTATGCTGAGTATCTCATTTCCTTCTGTGAGATTGGAATTTTGGCACAAGTTCAGCAGAGGATGCCTATGTGACCAGCTCCTGATAAACCAATCAAAACAGTCTCAGTACAAACCTTGGGCACGGAGTCTCTAGTGGCTTTCCCTGAGTAGACAATGCGCACATGTGGCTGTATTTTTATTGTTGAGGGAAAAGTACGCTCTATGCAACCTCTTAATGGGAGGGAGAAGCGTCTAAGGAAAACTGCACATGAATTCCTTCAGAGTCTGCTTGCTTCTTTTTCATTATAATCCAGCTGTACATGTACTTACTACATAGACTTCATAATTTTTTTCTGTGAGTACAACTATATGCTGAGTCCCACGAGTGCTTTTAATGAATCTCTGCATGTAAAGGTGATCCTGGGACTCCTGGCACAAATACCATACATTACAATAATAGTGAAAATACCCTGTGGGGTTTAAAACATACATAGTGTTAAAATATACAATAGGAGTATCTAAGAAATGAGTCAAATGACTTATAAGCATTCTGAAGTCCTTTTACTATTTAGAAAAAGGTAAAGTTGTAATTCAGATTAGACTTTTCCAGGTCAAGAATGCCTATTTGAAGCTCTAGATTAACCACTAAAAGGATAATAAATGCATGATTAACTACCAAGAAAATATATGGCAAATGGCATGGTAAAAAATTAGTCAATCAAGAAACATGTTAAGTATGAAAGGAAAGAGAACATAAGAAAGGCAGGGTGGGTAGCAAATAATAAGTTGACTAAATTCACATATCTCATAAGTGAGTTAAAGTTAAATATGTTGAGTGCTCAAAATAAAAGTCAAAGATGTGAGACTGGAAAAAAACCCTAATTATATACTGCTTATAAGAGACAACCTAAAATGAAAGAATTTATAAAAATTGACAAGTAAAAAGGATAGAAAAAATATATGATGCAAACACCTAAAAATAAGCAAATAAAACTAATGAAAATATAAGGCACACCAACCCACCACAGTTATGGCAACATTAGTATTTGAAAAGACTTTAAGGCATAAAGCATTACTAAAACCAAAATGGAGCATTTTATAGTGGTTAAATTTCAGTTTACTATGAAGAAGTAATAGTGTTGGATTTGTAGACACTCATTGGCATAGATTTTAAAAATAGAAAACAAGTAACCTATTGAAGTGGAAGATAAAAGTAAATTAGTAAGAATATAGTAAACTTAAATGGTGTGATTAACAATTTGGAAGGACATACATAAGACAGTACTCACACTTCATAATATGGAGGTCATTTAAAGTGCACACAGGCATTTATAAAATGTGACCATATTCTGGGCTCTAATATGAGTTTGGACAAAATTAAAAAGATTATTTTCTGTTCATAAAGAATTAAATTAGAATAAATAATACCATGATAATGTAAAAGTCCCTTATGTTTGGAAATTAAAACATACTTTTAGATAAGGGAAATGCTAGTAAGCATTAGAATATGTTTTGAATGAAATAATGAAGGAAAAGAGGAGATATCAAGTATTTGGGATGCCGAGGGAAATTTAGAATGATAAATGAGTTTCTCACAAGTAAAGAGAAATGGAAAATCAATGATCTTGGTGTTCATCTCAAATAAAGTAGAAGAAAGGAAATAATGGTAACAACAGAAAAAATAAAAAGCAAAATAGAAGGTACCAAAGTGAAGAGCTAGTTATTTGAAAAGTCTAATAAAATAACACCTTCCCTTCCCCAGCTAGATTGAGCAGAGAGACAAGAAATTAAACAATTTACTCAGAAGATAAATAGAGGATATATATACATATGGTCATAATACACAAACACTAGGTAGTGTTTTTCAGGAATATGTTTAATTTACCACCAGAAAATCATGTAATACAGTGTCTCACTTTAAGAGATGAAAGAAGGGAAAAATCACAGGATCATCTCTACATGTGTAGAAGTCCGTTTGATAATATTTGACATCAGTTTATGGCAAAAATAGTATCTACAAATGGAAATTTGATAAAGTTAGCTAGAGAAAACCTTATGGCTAACATCATACTTAGTAATAAAATGTTGATAATGTTTCCCTTACATTGGAAAGGCTACAGCGATGCCCACAATCATCACTTCTTTTCAAATGTTATTGGATAGATTAGTACAATAGGGCAAACAAAAGAAGTAAAACTATATAATTGGAAAGGAAAAAACAAAACTGTTATTATTCAGTGATACTATTTTTTAAATTTCATAATTTACATATTCGAACAATTAGTAAGTGAATTTCACCAAAGCTGGGGACATAAAGTCAATATTAAAACATCATTTCAATATACCAACAATAAAGTTTACTAACAATATGAATTCAGATTGAAATATACTACTAATAAAATGAAATTCCAAAGAGAGATGCTATTCATAATAGCATCAACAATATCAAATACCTAAGATGGATAAAACTGCTATAACAAGATAGTGAAATATATATATATGTATATATATATATACATATATATATACACATACATACACACACACATATATATGAAGAAAAAAGAAATTTATAAACTCAAAGCAATCCTAATCAAAATTTTGTCAGGTTCTTTTTTTTTACTGATAGAAATTGAAGTGCTGATTCCAAAATTAATATGCAAATGAAAAGGGGCAAGAGTAGGGAAGAAGATAGCTGAGACTCTTTTGAAGAAGAACTTGGGAGGACTTACACTTTCTGATATCAAGATTTTTAGAAAGATACAGTCCATAATATAGGGTACTATTGGTACCCTATGGAAATGGAAAACAGAGTGCAGACACATATCCATAAACACAGAAAAACTTAAGATTTTTTTTTGTCTTAGTAAGAGTTGCTGATTCAGTTGGACAATCCAGAGGGGAAAATGAAATTTGACACTTATACCATCCACATGAAAAAAAAATATGTAAAATATTGGTTTAAATGTAAGAGGTAAAGTATTTATGAATATTTTCATAACTTTGGATTAAGCAAGACAGAAGCCATTAACCATACAAGAGAAGACTAAAAATTTGGACTACTTTAAGACTAAGAACTTCTATTAGTAAAGACTTCAGTAGATAATGAGAGGCAAGTCACAAATGGAAGTCTGTTTGCAACACATGTATTAGAAAAAGGGCAAAAAAAAAAAAGGCAAGAAACTTGAGCAGGCAGTCTACAAAGATGAATATCCAAATGGCCAATAAACCTGTAAAAGTTGTTCACCTTCAAAAGACTGACAATAGTAAATTTTGGCAAAGATGGTGAATTCTCATATTGTACTGGTGGGAATGTATGTTAGCACAATCATTTTGGAAACAAGTTTACTAGTACTGAACATATGAATACTCTAACCCTGTAATTCTGCCTCTGACTACATATCCAACAGAAACGCATATACAGGAAAACCAGGAGCGATGTAGATGAATGTTCATAACAACATGCTTGTGATAGAAAGTAGAGACAGTCAGAAGCCCATCAATACTAAAATGAATGATACACTGTAGTCTACTCATATCATGAAACGCGTGTAGCAATGAGTATGAATGAATGCAGTTACCCTTGAAAACATGGATGAATCTTAAAATTATCATGTTGAGGGCAAGTAACTTATGACTATGGTATGATTCTATCAATATGAAGTTAAAAAATATGCAGTGATATAAATGTATGGTGTTTGAGTCAGAATAATAGTTATGTTTGGGACAGAAAGAGGAGTTGTAATAAGAAGGGCCACAAATAAAGCTTCGGGAATGCCATAACACTCTTTCCATGAGTCCTTACGCGAGCTCTATACTATTTGTGTATGTGTTACATATATATTTCTTTTGAGAGAGAAGGAGGGAGAGAGCATATACACTGGAGTGAGATGGGGAGGGGTAGAGGGAGAGGGAGAGAGAATCTTAAGCAGGCTGCTCGCCCAGCGTGGAGCTCGATGATATGGAGCTTGATCTCACGATCCTGAGATCACAACTTGAGCTGAAACCAAGAGTTGGATGCTTAACTGACTGAGCCACCAGATGCCCTTGTGTGTGTTATATTTTTAAAAGTTAAAGAGACTACATACAGAATTTGGAGTTGAACTCTGTCTATTGATTTCTATCTACATTTTGAGGTCATTTTTTCTTTTAAATATTATTTTTAATATTTATTATTTTTATTTAAAGATTAATTTGTCATATTAATATGTTAGAACATGAAAACCTGAAGTAAATTTTGAAAAAAAGAAGTTATATTCTTCTTTAAAAAAATCTTATCCGTTTGTCTGCTTCTATTGTCTTTCCTTCAAGCTTAAATTAATTGATGACTCTGTTTTTAATGTGATGGACAAACTACTTCCTGGCTTACAGTAAAGCCCAGTTTTATCAGTTTTATTTAGATAACATGACTTTTGATTAGTACAGTGTTTTAAAGATTTTTTTTTTTTTTTTGTTAGAGAGACAGAGCATGTGAGCTGGGTATGGGGCAGAGAGAGAGGGAGAGAGAATCTCAAGTAGACTCCACACTGAGCATGGGAGCCTGACAATGAGGGGCTTAATCTCAGGACCCGGAGATCATGACCTGAGCTGAAATCAAGAGTCGGACACACTTAACTGACTGAGCCACCTAGGCTTCCCTAGTTTGATGTTTTTAAATAGAAATATTTGGTAGGTATATAACCTTACAAAGAAAAATGGAAATGAATTTAAGGAAACAGGCTAGATATATTAGATATGTAAGAAGAAACTTTGATAGCAAGAAAACTCAAAATTACTGTCTGTAATAGTAACATGCTGAAATCAGAGAGGTTCCAGAAATTTCTAATATGTTTCAATAGATTTTGCACAATAAATTTGATTTTCCAAGCTGCTGCAATAATGTATACCTACTGGTAACTCATTGTTTTACTAAACAACTCACTTCAATTTTTTGTCTTCCGTGACATTTTTAGATTGGTCTCTTGATGTGTTCGTAACTAAAAAGGTTGCCAATTAACATTTTAGGCCACTTATAATGTTATTTGAAAGTGAAATGAGTTATTTACAGATAGCCCTTGCTTCAGGGTCATTTAATACACAAAGTATAAATATACAACTAAACTATTATTTTTTAAAAAATGTCTTCTTGTAAGCAATAGAGTTTCTTAGCATCTGCATGTCTAGCTGTGGATTTTTTCAGGTGCGTATTTGTACATAAAATAATAGTAAAATAAAACAGTAATAGTGAGGCACGTTTGTATTGATCTCATTGCATAATATACCTTCTTAGGGGCACCTGGGTGGCTCAGTTGGTTAAATATCCGACTCTTGATTTCTGCTCAGGTCATGATCTCAGGGTTGTGAGATCGAGCCCCACATCAGACTCCATACTCAGCTTCTCTCTCTCTAAAAAAAAAAAAAAAAAATTACAAAACCCCTTCATCTTCTTATTTAAGAAAATAAGCAACTCATTGGAATAGCTTGGTGGAGGAACTGTCTTTTTCATTGAAGTCTATCTCCCTTGCTTCCTTCCTTCTTTCTTCTGACATTTAGACATTCAGTTGATATTTTTCATGTGGCTTCTTCCTTTTCTTTCTTTTAAGAGACACTTTACAGACTCTTATAGCACTCATTGATATTTTTTGCTATGATCATGATATCACTTACTTTTTTGAAATGTCATCATTGTATTATTTGCTTTTTTTACGAACACTCTTTTCCTAATGAGGTTATAAATTTCTAAAAGCAGGAACTGCCTTTTCTTGTTTCCTCACATGTCAAGGGACACAGTATGTACTCCAGACCTCATCAAATAGAGTTGTATGGTTAAAGATTGAAGCTTATATGAGTTAAGTCCAGCACTTTGGGGGGATTATTGTTTACACAATATCTCCTGCATTGTGTATTATTCTTGCCATATTGCTATTAAAGTAATAAGATTTCTGGTTCAGTACTCACAATGTGGAACCGCACAATGGGAAATTATAAAGAACAGCTTCAAATCAGCTTCAATACTGGTTGCACATTCAAACCACCACGGATCAACTCTGGTACCTTTCACAGAGTGTATTTGCAAGGCTAATCCACTGGTGGTTACTAACAGCACTGGTGTAATCCTCCCTTTACTGAGAGATGGAGAAACATCATCTTATCCCCAGTGCCTTGCATTTCCAGAGTGGTTAATACTAATCATGCACCAAAAATCCAGTCATACAGGCATGTCTGCCTGGCTATGTGTAGGAATATAGGATTGTTCTGAAGGGATACTAGTTAAGAACAAGTCTCTGGAGTCATGCTGCTCAATATTCACTGTGTGGCCTTGAGAAAGTTTCTTAACTTCTCTGAGCCTCATATTCCATCTGTAAGTGGAGACAATTTATGATGGTGCCTTTTTTAGTGGAAGAGTTGGAACTAACTGAGGAGAAACCTTAACAATTAAATAATTCCCTTAACAAACCTTAAACAATTCCCTTCTTCCCTTCTCCCTCCATAGGTAGAAATGTACTCCCATACCTAGCAGGAAAAAAAAATAGGTGAGAACACTTTATTTTTTTATTTTTTTAAAGATTTTACTTATTTGAGAGAAAGTACACGAGCAGGGGGAGGGGTAGAGGGAGAGGAAGAAGCATACTCCCCCTGAGCAGGGAGCCCAACGCAGGACTCTATCCCAAGACAGTGGGACCATGACCTGAGCTGAAGGCTGACACCTAACCAGCGGAGCCCCCCAGGCGCCCAGGTGAAAACACTTTAACTTTTAAAATTCTGCCTTGGAGCACCTGGGTGGTTCCATAGGTTAAGCATCCGACTCTTGATTTCAGCTCAGGTCATGATCTTGGGGTCTTGTGATTGAGCCCTGCTTTGGGCTCCAGGCTCAGCAGGGAGTCTGCTTGGGATTCTCTCTCCTCTCCTTCTGTCCGTCCCCACTGCACACTTTCTCTCTCCCCAGAATAAATAAATAAATCTTAAAAAAAATTCTGTCTCAAAAATTTAAATTTATGATGTGAATCTTCACCCATTCTTTCTGCCTGCCTTTCATCTCCAAACAAGAGGATGTCTCTTCCTTCACAAGTCAAAAGCTAGACCTGTACTCGTGATCTCTTCTCTCTTTGCATTCATCACCTTCTTGTATCCTCCATCCCTTGTTTTGCTGTATTTTAAATTTCTCTCATTCCAGTTTGTCTTTCTTTTCAGCCTACAAAATATGCTGGAGGTTGCATCGGCTTCTGACAGCCATTTGAACAGCTGTTTCATTGTTTCCTCCCCTTTCCACCAAACTTAGAATAATTTTACACTCTGTGTGGGTTTTATCAACGTTTCCATTAGTTAGTATATTAATATTAATAACTGAAACTTGTTACAAGGGGGATGAGTAGACATTTTTCTCATTACCTCTTCAGCTGACCGGGTCTGACTTATACGCCCTCTTTACTGAATTGGCCCCATTGGAGATCACTGGTGACCATTGGGGATCCTACTTTCCAACTGGCTGACTACTGTACAGTATTTGATTCTTGACCATCTCTCCCTATCGTTGATAGCTCCTCAGTGGCTTCTTTTTCAATTGTAATTTTTATGATAGCACTTTTCTAATCCTCCTACCTTTTTAAAAGTTATTTGATTCTTATTTCTCATCTTTAATTGTGTTGTATATTTTCAGGATTTCATCTTTACCTTTCCTTTTTCTTTGTCTTTATATTCTCTCTTTCCCTCTCTGTCAATGGTGTCATTTAATTATAACCTTTTACCACTTACCAGTTTTTCAAGTGACTTTACGGTCTGTATTTCTAGATCAGATCATCTATTTGCAACTCTGAACACAACATGAAAGCAGGCCACTGGATGTCCCCTAAGTATCTCAAAGTGAGCATCCCCAAGATGGCAGATCTGTCTCTTTTCCTCCATTCTATTGCTCTAGACCCAGCCTTCATCCTCACTCATTTGGACCATTGCAATCATCTCTAAAGTAATCTCACTACTTCATATAGTGATAAGGGCTAAGAAGAAGAGGCCTATAAATGCATGACTGATAATTTCTTCACAATTTCTCCACCTTGCAGAAAGTTACTGGTTAGTACAAATTGTCAAGGGGGACCAGAGTGGAATTTTTAGTCCCTTTCTCTTAGAGTCAGCTTCATTATCGTGGATTTATTCAAGTTTGTAACCTGCTTTACATAGATCCAGGCATATAGAAGCCTTGTGGCTAGGAATACTATATTAGATACTTTATGTAATTTGAATGTGTAAGCCAGTGTTTTATGATTAGATTCCACGATGTGAAGATCCAAATTATTTCTTCAATGAATATTAGAAATATTTTTATAGTTTTCCCTGCTAAATTTTATGAAAGTTTATGAGCATCCTCTGTGAAGAGATTATATTAAATATTCTTTAGTTCTTTAGCATGTTATCTTGGGGTCTAATAATTTATTTTATAATAAAAATTATATTAAAAAATTTAAAAACCTCATTTTAAAAGTATTATATATATGTTTTTGAATTTATGTAATTTATATATATCTTACTAATTTCAATATTTTGTTTGTAAATGTATATATTTGACCCTTAATATCTCAAACTACCACTTATTTATGTGAGTCATGGATGTACTTGGAAAAGAAGAAAAATCACTGATTAGAGATTTGAATTATAAATTTAACTTGATATCAAATAAATATTAAATGTCAAGTAATATTTCCAAAATATTTGAGAATATTTTTTACCTTTTTTTCCTATTATAAATGATTTCTAGAAATGTTTGAACTGTTCCTATATTAGTCCATTTGGGCTGCAATAAGAAAATTTCATAGACTGGGAAGCTTATAAACAACAGGAATTTATTTCTCACAGTTCTCGAGGCTGGCAAATCCAAGATCAAAGCACTGGTAGACTCTGTGTCTTGTGTAGGACCACTTTCTGGTCATAGATGGTGCCTTATGTTCTCACATGATGGAAGTAGCTAGAGATTTCTCTGGGGCCTGTTATATAAGGGTCCTAATCTTATTCATGGAAGACTCTGCCCTCATACCTTAATCACCTCCCAAAGGCTCCACCTCCAAATATCATTACATTGGGGATTAGGTTTCAACATATGAATTTTGGGGGGACCCAAACATAGTAATTTTTTCTTAATAACATTTGATTTCTCCACTTGTTTATTAACAAATTATAAATCTAACTTGAAAAATGAATATATAGGCACACCTGGGTGGCTTAGTTGGTTAAGCATCTGCTTTCAGCTCAGGTCGTGATTCTGGGGTCCTGGGATCGAGCCCTGCGCAGCATGGGAGCTTGCTTCTCCCTCTCCTTCTACCACTCCCCCTGCTAATGATCTCTCTTGTTCTCTCTCTCAAATAAATAAAATCTTAAAAAAAATGAAAGGAAAACGAACATATAGAGTATGTTTTTCTGTATTTTATCTTAAGGAAATGAATGTTCATGGCTGTTTAGTTGTTTTTTTCCTTATGTCATAGCAATGACAATATCACATGGTTATTTGGGTTCCATTCACCTTCCATTTGTAAGAATAAGAATTTATCGTACTATATTATCCTGTCCTCTCTATAGTAAGTTCATAAATTTAGTAGCAGTCCTCCATCGTAAATTAACTACAAAAAATATTGTTTTCTCAAGAACAGTAAAATTTTAGAACAAAAATGCTGTCTGTCAGCATTTCTGTGTTATTTGTAACAAGATATATATTTATTTATAAAATAATTATAATCATTTTGTTAGGAATGTAAGCATTATTATAATGAAATCAATAATTAATCTTTATTTCAAAAAATATCCAAGTTCTATTTTAAAGGAATTTGAATATATATGTTTATGGAATAATATGATTTGTATTCTAAAACCTTCATTTTTATCTATAAATAGAGGCAATCTGATTACATTAGAAACAAAAACCTCTAAATATTTATGCATTTGTCCTATGCTAATAATGAAATATTCAGAACAAAAAAATAAAAGTACAGTTCTATAGTTTTTCTTTCTTTTGACATGTGATAGATTAAAAAGCAGTTACATAAAATGCTAATATTTCCTTTTAAGAACATTTCTCTGGGTTCTTTTTAACTGATATTTTATTTGAGGTTTTGGTATTTCACAACATAAAATTTTATCATTCAATGGGAAACAAAATTCTACCTAACAGTGGCCTGCCTTTTGGTATTTTTTTTCTTTGAGTTGTGCTTTTTTAATATATCATCTTTTGTTTGCCTGTTTTTGGACTCTGAACTGTAAATATAATAAATTTCTGTGTGTGCTTTTTAAGGTTCTTGAATTCTGGACTTGAATATGAGTAATACAAAAAGGTTGGTAGAACAAACTGATTCTAATGTTTATTTGGAGAGTCAAAAGACACAGAAGAGCCAGTATAATATAACAGAGAACTGACAGTACCCGACCTCAAGATTTTTTTTTTTTAATTTTTTATTAATGTTTTATTTTTTAATTAACACATAATGTATTATTTGCCCCAGGGTACATGTCTGTGGATCCTCAGGCTTACACATTTCACAGCACTTACCATAGCACATACCCTCCCCAATGTCCATAACCCAGCCACCCTATCCCTACC
>CM052883.1:15951946-15984903 GCA_028534135.1 Potos flavus | reverse complement strand
GCTCTGCGGCTTGCTGGGAGCCGGCCCCTCCCCCCGCGGTCTATCTTCCCCTCGCTTTGGATTCACTTTTCTGCACGTCCTACCTTCCGGAAAGTGGTCGATTTTCTGTTCCTAGAGGTGCTGTTCGTCTTCTCTTCTATTTCCTGCAAAGTTGGTAGTTGTTTAGAGTGGTTCGATGACTATCTAGCTGAACTTCTGGGATCAGACACTATCTCTGCCTCTTACTCCTCCGCCATCTTGCTCCTCTCCCTGTCGACCTCAAGATTTACTATAAAACAATAATGACCAAGACAGGGTGGTATTGATGAATGAATAGAGAGAGAGATCAATGGCACAAAATAGAGTCCTGAAAGAAATCCACAAAAATATAGTCAACTGATCTTTGACAAAGGAGCAAAGACAATCAATGGGACAAAAATAGTCTTTTCAACAAATTGTACTGGAATAACTGCACATCTGGATGCAGAAAAGTCAATCTAGACATAGACATTACAGTCTTCATAAAAGTTAATTCAAAATGGATCTTAGACCTAAAAGGAAAATACAAAACTAAAACTTCTAGAAGGTAACATAGGAGGAAACCTACATGATCTTGGACATGGTGATGACTTATTAGATGCAACACCAAAGGCAATGTCCATGAAGAAAATAATTGATAAGCTGGACATCATTAATATTGAAAATTTCTGTCCTGAGGACAATGTCAAGAGAATGAGAAAACAAGCCACGAACTGGCAGAAAATATTTGCATAGATACATCTGATAAAGGACTGTTACCCAAAATATACAAGGAACTCCTAAAACTCAATGATGAGAAAACAAAAAATTTTATTAAAAAACGGACCAATGACCTTAACAGACACCTCACCAAAGAAGGTATACAGATGGGAAATAAGTATTTGAAAAGATTCTCCAAATCACATGTCACTAGAAAAATGAAATAAAAAGAACAATAAGATAACACTACACATCTTTTAGAATGATCAAATTTGGACCACTGACAACACAAATGCTCATGAGGATGTGGGACAACAGGAGCTCTCATACATTGCCAGTGGTGATGCAAAATGCTACAACTACTTTGGAAGACATGTGGTTTTACATAAAACTAAATATACTCTTGTAATATGATTTAGCAGTTATGCTCCTTGATATTTTCTTAAAGGAGTTGAAAAACTTACATTCACCCAAAACCTGCACATGGATGTTAATAGCAGCTTAATTTTAATTGCCAAAACTTGGAAGCAACGAATATGTCCTTTTGTAGGTAAGTGGATAAATAAACTGTGGTACATTCAGACAGTGGAATATTATTCAGCACTAAAAAGAAATGTCTGATCAACCCATGACAAGACATGGAGAAATCTTAAATGCATATTATTAAGTGAAAGAAGCCAAACTGAAAAGGCTACATACTTCATAATTCCAGTTAATGATATTCCAGGAAAGGCACAACTATGGAGATTGTATAAAGGTTACTGGTTTCCAGGCCTGAGGGCAAGAGAGAGATGAATAGGTGGAGTGCAGAGAACTTTTAGGGCAGTGAAAATACTCTGTATGATACTATAGTGATGGATACATATCAATATAAATATGTCCAAGTGTGTAGAATGTATAATAACAAGGGTGAACCCTAGGATGGATTATGGACTTTGGGTGATTATGATGGGTCAATGTAGGTTCATCATTTTTAGTAATGTCCCCTCTGGTGAGGACATTGGTGAAAGGGGAGCTATGCATGTGGGAGGGGAAGTGGGTCAATGGGAAATCTCTGTACCTTCCTTTCCATTTTGCTGTGACCCTAAAACTGCACTAAAAAAAAAGTCTTTGAAAAATAGTTGTTAATTTTTATGATTTAATCTCCCTGAAAGTGAGATTCAGATCTTCCTTGGAGTTTTAAGCATGAACTCTGGAGTCAGAATGCTTGGAATCAAATCCTACCTAGTTACACAACTTGTATAATTTACCAAACCTCCCTCTGTGCCTTCCTTACTCACCTAGAGGGATGTGATGAGCATAACGTTGTAAATATGGGCAAGGTTCTAAGATCAGGTTCTTCCTGGCTGCCTTCTTTTCCTCCATCCCTTTGAAGTGGAAGGAATGCTTCTTTGTGGGATTAAATCTTCAAATGGAATTTGGATTCTCAGTGCCCCTCACCTTATCAGGGACCTTCCTGGCTTCATGAAATGAATACCTCTTCAAATTCCCGAACTAGACTGGACACCATGGTCCAATGATATGGAATATTTGTGATGTGACATCTGTAGGCCTTTATAAATGATTAGCCTTTTGTGTAGACCTGTTTTCCCACCACGTTGTGATCGTGGCCTTATTTAACTTACTGTTAAAATGTGTTCTGACTCTCATCATATCTTTAACCTTCTCTGCTACAGAGTCCTAAGTATGTATCCCCATCATAGCCTTCACCTTCCTGACTTAATAAGTGTTGCTTTATTGTCTAGGTCCCTAGCAGAAATGAGTGTTTTTTGAGAGACATAATGTGTTCTTCTATCCCATGATCCCAACAGAATGACTGGCCCAAATTATCTGTTCTTTCTTTGTTTTGCTTTGGGTTTTTTTTTGTTGTTGTTTTATTTTGTTTTGTTTTGTTTTGTTCTTTTACTCAGTGGATAAGTGAGTGTTTGAATTTGGTAAGCACCTTATTTCTAGTTTACTATCATATGAATCCATTTCAATAAAATAATGCGTGACCTTTTAAAAAAGCAGAGATTCTCTTTCCAGTCATGATTAAACCAAAAAATGAGTTCTCACCAAGAATTTTAAAAAATCAAAGACTGTTGTTTGACAGGCCAAATAATAAGAATGACAGCTTTATATTTGAACAAATTCTTATTTAGGAGAGTTTCATGTTCCATTAAATATACAAATAACTATCCTATGTTTTCGAATGACCAACAATTCACCTTATCCAATGTTATTTTCCTTCTAAGAAGTAATTTTCTCTTAAAGTCAATGCAGTTTATAGTTTATAGCCAGATGCAAAAGATTAAAGAATAAGCATGTCATCTTATTATAGAAAAAAAAGTTTTTAAGGCTATGATTAATTTCTGCGACTCAGTATCTGGATATATGTCAATAGTTTGTGGCTACAGAAGATGTTTTCAAAAGCTTTCAGTAATTGAGTGTATGCATTTTTGAGATATTGATCATATGATTTGGTGGTTTCTATATAAGGGATTTATTGTTCCATTGATCTTGTCTATTTCTGTTTGTCTTTGATTGAAAACAGAACTGAATTGACAATATAAGGGGAAAAATACTTAGATAATATGTCTCTCCTCGAGCTTTGCAGATTTGGACTTTAAGCATTGGTCTGTTATTGGGTTGATAAGCCTTACTGTCAAGTCCATTCAGTAATTCAGCTGTAGAAGGTCTTATGTTTAAGTTGTCTATATAGTCCAGATACTCCAAACCTACAGAGGAGCTCTTTTCTTTTTCTTTTTCTTACTTCCTAAGTGGACTCTTTATTCATTACAGTTAGCCTTTTATTTTTTTAATTAAAAGATAGCCTTTAAATTTTTAAATATAAAACTTAAATGTCTTAAATACTCCCTTAATGCCACTCTAGCTGCCTTTAATCTCTAGTATTGCTTTGATTTTTGTTCAGTTTGAAATGTTTTCTAATTTTTATTGTGATTTACTGTTTAACTTCTGAATGATTCAGAAATAAGGTTTTAAGTTTCAAGTATATGAAGTTTTCCCTCTTCCTTTCCAAAGTAATCTCCTGTAATTTATCCCTATTTTCTTCTGTACGGTACTTAATTTTCTCCTGTACCCTCTGAACTTCCCTTAAGCATAAATATTTGTTGGAGTTTGCCTTTCTATGTCAAAAAAGAAAAAAAATCACCTTTGACCCCACATTACCCTTTGTAAACTCACTTGTTCGCTTCCCTTTACAGCAACAGTTTTTGAAGGAGCCCTTAGAGTTGGTGTTTCCACTGCCACTTCCCTTTTTCCTAACCCATTTTAGCCACCTTGCTATCATTACCATTCTCCTGCAATTGCTTTAGTGACCTCCGTATTACCAAATCCATCAGTGATGTTTTAGCCTGATTTTTTGTCCATTGGCTCTGTCAATTAGTGACAGCAGGGTATTGAAATCTCTGACCTCACTTGTAGATTTTTCTTCTTTCTCTTTGAAACTCTATCATTTTTTTTTTTTTGCTTCAGTATTTTCAATTCTGTTACTGCGTGTATACACATTAATGATTGTTGTATTCTCCTGATGAATTGTGATCTTCTCTATACTTGATACTATTCTTTGCTCTGAAATCTACACTTTGTCTGATACTCATATAGGCATTCTAGTTTTCTTTTAGTGTTAGTGTGATATATCTTTCTCCATGCTCATGCTTTTAACCTATTGGTTGTGTTTGTATTTAAAGTGTATTTCTTGCAGCATATAATTGGGTCTCGATGTTTTATCCAATTTGATAATCTCTGCCTTTAAATTCGTATGTTTAGATCATTTACATTTTATGTGATTAAACATGTGGTTTGGTTTAAATCTGTTTTTAGTTTTAATGTCTTCCCTGTTAATTGTGTTATGTTTTTCTGTTCTGCACTGGTATCACATTATCGAGTTTTCTGATTATGGGTTATATGTTCCTGCTTTTCTACATGACTGGTAATTCTTGATTGGATATCAGACATTGTGAAATTAACTTTCTTGGGTGCTGAATGTTTTTATATTCCTGTAAATTTTCTTGAGGTTTGTTCTAGGATAAAGTTAAGTTGATCTTTCCGAATTTTCCTTTTCAGATTTATTGGTGGAACAAGAGTGATGTTTAGTCTAGGGTTAATTATTCTCTACCATGAGGCAAGACCCTTCTGTGTACTCTACCAGCACCCCATGAATTATGAGGCTTCCCAGTGTTGCTGGTAGGGACAGACACCATTTCATGTGTGAATGTTGTGTATTGCCTCTATTCTTTGGGTGACTCTTTCCCTGGCTTTTGTTGATAACCTTATATGCATGGATCAATATTCTGATCAATACTCCAGGGAGACCCTCTGCAGATCTCTGGAGTTTTCTGTGCATCTCTCTTCTTTTTGTTACTTTATCTTGTGCAAATTCTAGGTGCTTTTATTTCTCCAGACTCTCAAGAGTGTCTCCTTAATTCAACAAATCTTTCTGGCTGTGCATATGATCCCCTTCCCAACATAAGGCCTGGAAAATCTCAAAGCAGTAAACTGGGGCAATTGTAGGACTTTTCTCCACCCCACAACCATCCCCAGATTTCAAGGATCACTGTACTTCATTGCCTGGTATCTTGAAAATCATTGGCTCACGTATGTTCTCTATTTTTTTAATTGTTGTTTGGTTCTGGTAAGATGGCAATTCCGGCTCCTGTTACTCAGTCATGGCCAGAAGCAAAACTCAAAATCCTTTTTTAATTTTCTTTAGTATGACTACTTTCTCAGAATGAATTCTTTTATGTGTTGCATAGGTTGACTGCCTTTTCAGTATTGAACTTACTCATACTTTGCAAATCTTGTTTTGAACTCATCATCTGAAGGAGATAATCCCTTATATGCCCTTACAGTGAGCTCATTTTGAGCCTGCATTGCTGGGTGCACAAACTCAGTTTGTATCAGTACTTTTACTCATGGGGCTTGCCCCATGAGACACCACTGAAACTCCCAAGAAATATAAGCCTATTTCAAGTCAGACTTGCTAAGGTTGTAACTAATTCCTGGTCACATTGACAAGTTTATTTTTGTTAGATGGGTGAGCAGTGAGCACTGTTTCTGTCCTCATTCACTGTCCCCACCCTGAGGTTCCCACCCTGAGGTTCCCACCCTGAGGTTCAAAATAAGGTATATTTCTAATGGCCTTATCTTTGATGCCCACAGTCCTGTCTTCCCTGTGAGCTACTGATTTTAGCTTCTGTCTACTGCTCTGAGTTCCCTCTTAATTTCTACTTTATGGAGATTTTCTTTTTTTGGATCTTTCAAACATGAAATGTTTTCTTTTCGGTTTGTATTTTTGGAACAAAAGGGAGGGAGTTCCATTTATGTCTAATCTACTGTTTCATCCAGAATGAAAAAAAATTTTTGAAGAATTGGCAGAAAGTGGAGACCATGGAGGAGGTAACACAGTAAATTGAGTAATCCCTGATTCTGTATTATTTGAAACTCTCATCCATCTACATTTCTTTAATTTTTCAAAAAAATATATACATATGTATATATTTATTTGTATTTGTATTTATCTAGGCAAAGATTCTACTTCAAGATTTTAGAAAATTCCAATGCTGATACATGAGGAGTAGTAAATATTTGGCTGTAGCTATTGCAGTTCTAGTGTTTTTTAAAATTAAAAACTAGCTTGCCAAATATTTGGTAATAGTGCACTTTTTAATATTGTAGGACATGAGATATATCATCTAGTAGAACTGAAAAAAATTTTAAATGATATAGATAATTATAAATATGTTGCAGGTAGAACTATTTCAATAATAGGATATAGGAAATGAGTATCTGATTAGAATATCTGAAAATAAGGGGAAAAAAAAGATTCTGGTTGTAGCCAACCTATGTTTGACTTTGTTTTTAAACACTCTTTCTTTGCCGATCAGACTGGTACTACAGAATGCCCAAAGCCCTTGTATCCCTGGGTTCATTTCTACTTTGATGTGTATTGTAGTCCACTGTCTTAAAGAAAGGCAATACTTTCCTATTAAAGATATTTTCCTAAATGTAATGTACTAGTTTAAGTTTTCAGTAATTAAAAAAATGTTTCCTAATTGCTAAGAGTCATTCTTAATAGCTTGTTGTACCCATTAAAAAAATGACTAATAATTAAAAACTTTCCTATGGAATATTGTTACATATGTGTAATTTTCCTTGCAGGGATATTAGTCAGAATTTCAACTTGTTTTCTCATTCTGCTAAATATCAGTCTTTCTATCGTCTTGTTGTAATCTTACTTTTTTTAAAAAAGATTTTATTTATTTATTTATATGAGAGAAAGAGATTGAGAGGGAGAGAGAGTACATGCAATTGAGGGCAGGTAGAGGGACAAGCAGATACCACACAGAGCACTGAGCCCCTTGCAGGGCTTGATCCCATGACCCTGAGATCATGACTTGAACGTAAATTAAGAGTTGGATGCTTAACTGACTGAGCAACCCAGGCAACCCTACCTTTAACTGTTTTATATAGTTACTAAAAATATAGCTGCTCTTAACATTTGCATATTCAATACACTCAAGTTCTTACCTTTATAAATTTTCTGTACATTTCCATCTTACCATAAACCAAGCTTGATAATTGATTAGCATAATTATTATCATTGGGCATTTGGGCACAGGGTAGCCTTAAATCATCGTTAAAAATACCTATTGAAATAATTGATTCATATAAGAGTCTAGTTCTTCACAGAAGTTATTAGACAAAAATAATGTGCATATTGAATACCCAGTATTATAAGGAAAAACAAATAACTAAAAACATTAAATTCAGTCATTATAGGAATCATTCACTTTTATAAAGTAATGAAATTCATTTACATAAGTTACAAAAGAAAATCCATCTCATTAATTCACAATTATATAGTCTTCCATTTTGGGGTGGAATGTGAAGGAATGGTAATTATGTATTCATTTGTGAAAACACTTTATAAATTAGATAAGGCATATTTAAATATATTGAGGCTTTCCAGAGCCTAAAAGTAAAATGGTGATGTGGTTTGTTAAAATTAAAAATGTGTTGGTATTCACCTAATTAGTGGAAATGTTGCAAAAATCTACATGGAAAAAATAAGCAAGATGCATAATGAAATTCAAGGACTTTTTTTTTTAAACATTGCCTTCTTATAATTTAGTATAGCTGATTGACCTAGCCAAAATATAGGAAATTATTTAACAATCATTTATGTTGGGTTTTTGCCAATAATTTCTATAGCTAACATATTAAAATAATATAATGCAACAGATTAGGACATAAATTTAAATTTTGGTGTCCCTTATCTATTTCAGTATTACAGCATTGACTTAATCTCTAACTTAAGTCTCATCTTGGAAGATGTATATGCTTTTTGGCAGGCCCTATAATTAACTTTAGTCTACTCATTGGGAAATACACTCAAAACATAAAAGAAGAAGGTCCACTTATCTGTCTTCATCTATAGTAATTAAGATATTCATGTATTAATATATGTTGAATTAAGCTATGTCTAGATGTTTCAGACATCTTCTTAGGTCCTGCAGAAATAACAAATAGAAGTGAACGTGACCAAGAAGACTGTTCTTAATGGGATTTCATTCTAAACACATCAATAAAATTTATCAAAGTTCTTTGAACCAAAAATGAGTATCCAGTAGGTAGTCTGACAGGTATTATTTTAAAATAACCAATCAACAACTATAGAAATTTTTTCCTACCTCTGCTTGGTACTATAGGGTACCAAAAATACATGACTCTGATGCACTGATTGTCTGAAGAAATATTATCTAATGACATACTTGCCCAATCCTATACCTATGTTTTTCTTGCTAAGTATAGAAGTGGATGTTTAAAATACCTTTTATCAGTAAACATGAAGTTGGGGATATAAGAATAGATAAAGATGGAAGCTGAAGGTCATCAATGAGTTAGGGTGAATGGGAAATAAATCAAATCTCAACCAACCCTTCTTCATTGTTCAGGCAACAGCTTTATGTTAGTAGTTAAGAGGGAGAAACACTGTGTAATTTTGGCTCTTGGCCCTAGGGTCTCCTTTATATTTTTCTTCAAGATTTATCTGTGAGAGGATGAAGTACATGCATTTACAGTATTTGTGGATAGGGGGATACTTTATTTACTTGGGAAATACTTGTGTGTCCAGCACTGGTCTAGGTTATGAAAGCACTTGGCCCAGATCCATTGGAGTCTGTTTGCAAGAGAGTGGTGTATTTGGCCAGTTTATTACTGGAGTTGTTTCAGATAAAATAAATTATTATTCATACCAAAATCAAATGTAGCAATCTTCTTAGTGATTTGACTTGCATTTATCCATCTTTGTGAGATAATAAGCAATTAACCAATGATCAGTATGCAGGATATAATTTGTGATGATGGATCTAATAATGGAATTTAATTAACTTCAAATAAATATTTTAGTGAAGATTCATTTGCACACCCAGATATTTATTTATAATGTAATAGTTTCTCTATTTTTGTCATTACCCACTGCACCAGAAATCATGCAGAAGTTAATATCAGTTTAAAATGCCATGATCTAAAAAGTCATAGCTTTTTAGTGTTTATAGCACTGATACCATAATTAGTAAGCAGATCACAAAAAGACTGACAATCTGGTGTGATTGATGATATTGTTTTCCTGTTCCTAAACACATTGTTCTGATTCTTTCAGATAGATTTTCGAGATTGGCTATTTTGTATGAGGTTGGATATTTCTTAATTGAGCTAGGGTCATCATTCCTAGAACATTGTTGAAGAAATCATTTTTTTTTTAATTATGAAAGGAAATAATCTTATTTCTTCAATTGTTTTTTGAATTAGAATAGTCAAGAGGAGATTGATGCCTCTAGCAGGAACTGAGATAGGCTTAGAATATGGAGTCCATTGTGCTTCCTCAGTCCCCTCAACCCATAATTCTTTGATTCTACCAATTACATGGGGAATAATGATTCTCTCTGAAAAATAACTACTACAATATGGCTGTAGAAATATTTAGGCATGACTGCAGTAGTAGGTGGGAAGTACAAAAGAAAGCTGAGAATTCATTACAAGGGGAAAAAATGTGTGATGCGGGAACTTGACTTGGCTACATATCCTGAGAGCCAGAGAGCAGTCCTGGTTCAAACAAGAGTAACTTGTGAACCAGCAGTCAGTCAGTCAACCAGTTCTCATCCATACAGCCTGGCAAGGGAAGAAAGGGTATGTGTAAGATTTTAGAGTTCTCTCTATATATGTGGTCATGCCTCTGATTCAAGTAGCTTGGCTATGAGGCTTCCCTAAGAACGAAGAGTTGTTTCAGTCATGAGTGACGACAGTGTAACCAGCTTGCTGAGTGAAGGTTGGGCATTAACTCATGGTTCTAAAGTACACATCTCTGACATGGGACATTGGGATCTAGTCCACAGCTGATGGCAGACGTAGTCATGGCACATCCTGAATACTTAGAGAATTCCCACTGGCACTTGCAATGGTACAATGGCCCACGGTGTACCTTTGAAAATTGCTAAGGCCAGAATGATGTCAGGTGTTCTTACTGAGTTTACCAAAATTTGTATGTAAAAGTTAGTGGGATCTAACTACTAAACACACACTGGTCACATACGGACTTTTCTATTTTGATGTGAAGCTTTGAAGGGCGTATTTTGGCAGGCAAATTTGAGATTGAGTATTAGATCGTTTTACTTTAGAAGTGTCTCTTTAATGAAGCAAAAATAATCAGCTATTATAAAGATGAATGAATATACATGTATTAATATGTGTTTTGTGTTTTTATTATATAGTAAAAGAACAATTAGACTAGACTAAGATTAATAGGAAGCATCTTTTGGCAAAGCATCTTCTATATTTTTATGCCATTTTCAGATTTAAAAAGATATTGGTACTAAAAATGTTCATCTTACTGATTGCAATTAAACTTTTATATGCATCACATTTTTTTCACATGTGACATTTGAGGACAGAATTTTAGAGAACTTAACACTGAATATTGCCCCAAACTCTAGACATTTTAATGTTTCTGTATTAGTTGCTATTTCTGTGTAACAAATTACCATAAACTTAACAGCTTAAAAAACACAGTTATCATCTCAGAAATTTTGTGGGTCAGGATCGCAGGTATGACCTAAATGGGTCCTCAGCTCAGGGTCTCTGAAAGCTGCAGTCTAGGTATGGGCTGGGCTGCAGTCTCATCTGGAGGCTCAACTCAGAAAGAATCCACTTCTAACGTCACTGAGGTTGTTGACAGAATTCAGCCCCTGTGGTTGTCAGACTGAGGGCCACAGCTTTTTGCTGGCTTTCATTTAGAGGCCATGCTCAGATCTCAGGGGCTGCCCTCTCTTCCTGGAGGACACCCTCTCTTCCTAGAGCTTGCCTACATTTCCTGCCACATGTACTTCCCAGCATGGCCACTTATTTCATTGAGCCAGTAAAGAGACTTTTTAGAGTGAGTCTACTGGAAAGACAATCTTGTACAATTTAACATAACCCCCAAAGTGGGATCCTATTATTTTTACCATATTCTTTTGGTTAGAAGCAGGTTGTAGGTCTTGCCCACACTCAAGGGAGGAAGCCTATACGAGGGTGTGGATCTTAGGATTTGGCAATCATGAGGGCCATAAGTTCTTTATGGCTTATCTAGAACATGTATATTTTAACAAGCCCCCTGTTTTCTGAGACCTATCAAATGTGAGTTACTATATCACTAATGTTTCCAAGTGTACAGGACTGAAAACTGGTCTCTTCCCTCAGATCCAGCAGGACTTACAGGCAGTACATGGATGATAATAACAGCTCTCCAAACAGTCCTTTGGGTTAAGGGACAAATGGAATAAGCACCTTTTATTTCTGTTATATGTCTAAATTTAAGCAGAGGTTCTTAGTAGAAGGCAGAATAATTGCAGACACAAAGTTTCATTTCCTGACTTATTCGAAGATAGAGTCCTTGGCTAATATGAGTTGTTTAGTATTCATGGCCACTCTTGTAGACAGTGAAAGGTTTTCCCCCAAAGACAACTTCACAGAGAAAATCTGCATTTCACGTTTCCTATTATCTCTATCCTGAAAGTGTGTAATCAACTAAGGGATGGGCCTTTCATTTGATCCCAGTGGAAGAAGCAGAGAGGGACAAGAAAGTGGAGTGGAAATAATATGTACCATTGCTTTAGAGGTTTTTTTGTGTGTGTGACTTTAATGATGATCCTCCAAGGTTCTTTTGAAGAAGGCCATTTTTAGTTCAACAGGCATTATACCCAAATCATATATTTATTTTAGTGATGCTATCTGGGAAATTTTTGTATTGTTAATATTATTAAACAAATAAAAGTGTTTTAGCTGACTTCTTAAATGATTTTGTTCAAGGAAGTTCTTGCTCATTAGAAAGCAGTGTTTCTCGAGTGATTTGTGCAGGGTGAGAGGGAGTAAGGTTGTAATAATTTCCAGGAAATTCATTGATTATTCAACAATCCCTTATGTAGCATCCATTATGTTCTTACAAGCACTAGGACTGGAATACAGTAGGGAACAAGAGAATAACTGGCTCCTGTCATTAAAGAACAGGAAAAAGGAGGGTTTTCTGAGGGCAAAATTCTTTGCAGTATCTTAAATCTTTATACAATTAATATACCTTCAGGTTATTATGTGATGCCTAGCTTCTCACACAAATTCTATGAAGGTTGTTGCATGTAGAACCATGGTCACCCACCTGCTTACTTGCTGCTCGCGGATGTTTCCTGACAGTAGCCACAGCAGTTAGAAATGCTGCGCAGTGGATAGACCCAATTTCAGGGGAGCGCTCATACACACAAAGCAGCTTCGGCCATCTTAAATGCCTGTAGTTACTTGGGGTCATTTCAAGGGGATTGGAGTGGTGAGCCAAGAGAAAACGTTGTAACTGAACAGATGTGGGTGAAGGAAAACCAATATTTGTTAATTTGAATCACATTTAGTTTTGCTTAATAAGATTCCGAAAATTCCAAATTGGGCTGGGCTGAGGCTGGTTTCGGTGGCATTTGGTGTTAATGACTGAACATCAGTCCTATGTATTTGCTTTCCTCTTTGATCAGAGATATGGATGCAGGCAGTTACATTTGTTTATTTGGGGTTTATGTCTAAGAAAAGATCTTATGGAGAATGATTTAATCAGACTATTAATAAAAAATTGAATTCAACGTGACAACTTTGCAGATGTGTGTCATCCAGATACAAAATTTAGATTTGACCAGCAATCCCCAATCACAAGTGTGTCCTCCTTGAGGATAGATCAATCTTGCAGGCATATTAAGTGCGGTAAATATTTTGTTGAAGAGCCACCACTATGCTGCCAGCTAATAGAGCCGGGTCTCTGAAATTAGCAGGCCATGTCATTCTGTATCTGATGAGATCCAAAGCACTGAGTCATAGGAGGCCGCAGTGGCTGAAGTTCTGAGAGCTGGGAAAGAGGACGTTAACGTGATCAATTAGTTTCTTTCTGACAGCACCTTGGAATAAATCGAAACAGAGAGCAAACAGGACAGAACTGTGAAATAGCTAAACACACGAGGGGCCGGAATCTGAAACAACTCGTTTGGCTACACACTTAGTTCGTCTGCAGGACCGTGGGTTTTATTCACTCAGAGCTCTCCTAATATCATTTTGTAAAGCTTGTCCTTAGTTAGAAACTAACCTAACTGAGAATAAAATTTGACATATGTATATTTTATGTGTAAGTAGGAAGAACGTTAGGACAGATAGTCCGAAGCGGTTGTTTTCCACGACAATGTCTTCAAGAGCAACAGCAGCTGCTTTGTGTTGATCATTTATCAGGAATCTGGCACTTTTCATACATTGTGGCATATGCATTATTCAAACCAGCTGAGGGTTATGTTATTATTTAACCCTTTTTACAAAGAGGAATCAGATCCATTGGAGGTGTAGCAGATGAAATGAGGTCAACCTTAGAACCGGAAGAATTACTTCGATTTTCGTCTTACTCAATTTTAGCTTCCATGGTCTACTGGACTGTGCCCCTTAGGGCCTTCATGTAGACCGTGGCCACATCAGTATGATCTTTCATCAAAGATTTTTTGCCTACTGTTTTGGACATTCTTTAGGCCAAAGTCAACTTGCATTCAAGATTAAAGTAAACTTGTACTCCCATCAGCCAGGACACATAAGTTTTGCTGTTTTAAAATGACCCCCCCCCACACACACACACTTCTGCACCTTATTCTCCCTGCTCTTCCTGAGAAATGTTGCCCAAGTCAGTAGCTTCGTTTACCATTTATATGCTGATGAGTCTAAAGTGTCTATTTCCAAGAGCTCTTTCCCCAGCTGCAGTCTCAAATACCCTAACAGTTGGGGTCCAGCCAGGGGAAGAGAAAGAGTGCTAAGTATTTCAAAAAGAGGAAATTTAATATAAAAAATTGGTTCCTCAGGTGTGGAAGGCTAGAAGAGCAAAATAGGGAAGATGTGGTGAACCGAGATTAAGAAATGCAGGAGCAGTGCATTTTTTTCATTTTTTCCCTTCCCTAGTTCAAGGAAAAGAAACTCGAATTAGCTTAAGCACAGAAGGATTGCGTTAAGTCATAGACCTGAGAAGGAATTAATTTGGTTCAATTCATTGGAATTGAAGGCAGGGGAGCAGGTAGCTAAGGCTTAGGAATTAGAACTAGGACTTGCTTTCTCCAGGATATATTCATTTATTTTGATTCTCCTTCTCTCCCTCTGCCTCTCCCTCAACCGCTTTCTCCCTGCCTTCTTCTTCATTCTTCTTTATCTCCATGTTTATGTTGCTTTCTGCCACAGACTGAATGTCTGTCTACATGTCCGGGAAGATGGCAGCCACATTCTTAGATTCTTCTAGTTAAACCACTTGGTAGAAAAATCACTATTATATTTAGTAACTGTTGTATTAAGATACTTCAATATCTTCATCTGCTGTGAAGTAGTTGCTGACAATTGGAACGATTTGTATTACAGAAGGAATGGTATTCTGTGGATCAGCCAATCCGGGGTCAATGCCTCTTCTTGTGGTGAGGAGGGGAGACAATAGAATTGGGGAAGTGAGTTTCCTAAATGAAGGGTGGTAGTCAGGTAAAAACATCACATGTGCACAGAATGTTATTATTGTCCATGTTGTCTGAGGAAAAATAAGTAGCTACTGGTGTACAATATTGTAAATAAGTATCTCGATCCCTGCCATATATTAATAACAATAGTTATTGAGCTAAACTAAACACGTCCTTATTTAAATACATGCTTCATGTCTTCCAGAGTCATCGTTTCTCATCTTCACATCAAATTTGGGAGTTCTGTATAGTTCTCATTCAGAACTCATCGTATTTCAGAAACCACAACTTTGAAATGAGCTGAAATATGTTTCTCAGAACTCCTAATTATACATTTTCATATAGAACAATCTGTTACTCCATTTTCCTTATTAAAAATAATACATCACATAAAAATCATTTATTGAGTATAGACTCTATGCTGGATCCTTTTTTCTTTATGAACATTGCAATGTGAAACTTTCTGTAATTTTACAAGAAAAGATCTCGTTTTCAGAATTTCTTCAAAGCTGCTTATTCATACGCATTCATTCTGTGGAATTCATTCAGTAAATCAGTAACTGTTGAGTACCTTTCATGTAGATGTATGGTGTCAGCTGATGGGAATTATTGTGAAATGAGCAAATATTTATTACAAAAGCATTATTTGGCATAATTTTCAAGGTATTTATTTATTTATTTATTTATTTTTCAAGGTATTTATTTTTTATTCAATACCTAATGACAGTGTGTACATTTTATTTGTGTTAAAACCGTACGAAGATGGATTAAATTGATTATAAAATCTTTACCCAAATAATTGCTGAATCCAAAATTTATTATTATATCCCACAAATATAAATTTTATTAACTTTCTGCCATTCTGGAAGACAGTAAGCAAAGGAATTTTTCTTTTACTTCCTTGTTTTTATTATTATTTTTTTGTTCCTGAATGTATTTTGCTTTATTTCTGTACATTTTTCATCCATAATTCATTTTATTCACATTCCTTAAATGTCAGGTTTATTTTAGCCTTTTAACTTTCATTTTGAGTAGTGACAAACAAAGGGACAGCCTGTTAAGAAAAAAGGCTTTATCATTAAGAGCAACCGTGCTTCTAGATCTCTATCAACATCCCATCAGGAGTTCATTAGTGGGTATGGTTCTGAGTCTGAAATTCTCATCTCCTGCTTGTTTTCATTTCCCAAATCATCTTGTGGTAGATACAGCTTTACTGTTGTGTTGATTTCATTTAATTCTTCAGGGAGTTTATTCATTGGCGAATTAAAAGCAAAATCTATTACTTGTAGCATCCCAAAGCTGGAGTAAGCATGGCTAATGCTAAATTTCTAAATTAGAAGAATAATGGCACGTTAGTTAGTTCTGCCTTTTTTGTCCAGTGGTCCAAAAAGTGGGGGGGGGGGGGGGAGGCTTGTTTTGTTAGTATTCTTGCCAGTACAGAGTTTTATGTTTGGATTTAGGAAGACTGCTTAAAATGTGGAGTCATCAAAGATTTTTCCTCAAGGTGGAGGGATTTTGTAAAAGGATGGGGGTCTTAATTCGTTTTACAGCAAATGAGATTTCTGAAGTGACAGTGTTGATAAGATTTTTTTTTTTTTTTTCTCTATCAGCATGTCTGTTAAAAACTAACAGGGAGTCTAGATCCCACTGGGTGGTTACGAAAAATTTGTCAGATTAGTTAGAATGTTTGGTAATATAATGACATTAGTTAACTAAATTGCTTCCTTAATGAGGGCATATGACATTCGGTTTTTAAATGATAGCCTAAAGATTTTTAGAGATATGTAGATTAGAAGATTCAACAAATGAAAACTAGTAGAAGAATATAAAAATTCTATGCTAAGCAATTTTGAAGCGTCTCTGTTATATGAATTTCTTATAACAACTCTCTGAGCGGTCAAGGCTATTAGGCTTGTATGACAATAAGTGTTCTTCGCCCAAGGTCATAATTTAAAGTGATAAAGATAAAATGTGTAGCCTGCTCTCTTTGGCTCCCACGTGCCTTTTGCTGCCCTAGCTGGGTCCAATTCCTCACCTTCAGACTCAGCCTACCTTCAGAGTCTGGATCCAGTTTGATCTCTAGTGAGAGAAATGTTAGTCATTAGTTCGTCAAGAGGTTGACCTACTCCTGGCTCTCCTTTAATCTTAAATTCCCATCAGGATTTTTCATCATTCATGAATTCATCATTCATGACTAAGGTCCCGGTGTATATTTCAGCTTCCGTTGATGGGCACCTGTACTCTTCTAATGTGCCTACATTGGGGCTCTGGTTCCTTACCAGTTCCTTGGGAACTGTGATCTTGACTGCCACCTGAGGCTGCACACTGTGAGGCTATAATCCTGATTCATATTTCTTGACCATCCTGACACCTGTCAGCTTGGCCAGGTTATCTGCTTACTGTCTTCGGCCGACTCCCCTGGTGCTCTGTGCTTCCTTCCTGCTGCTGCTGGGCTCCTGCTGTCTCAGCTGCCTGGACTTGCTTGCCTCGTCTCCAGCGGGAACCCAGGCTGCTCGCTTCTTGCATGTTAAAGCTCTCCAAGCTGTAGCCACATCCCAAAAGTCCTGTTTAAATGGCAACTGCTTCATTGTTCACGATAGCCTGGTATTTAGTCATTTTGCCTCTAGCTTTTTGCTCTTAGTTGCATTTTTTCAAACTTTGGAAACTTGCTATTTTATACAAAGGCGAGGAATACTTAAAGAACAAGAGGTGAAGTCTTGTTTGGCCAGGACAGCCCCATCGCTTATGAGGTAAGGACTTCCCCAGGTGACTGTGATAATAGGAATGATTGGCGACACTTACGTAGCTCTCACTATGTGCCCGACTCTTTCTAAGTACTTTTCAGGTATTAATGCGCATAGTAAATTATAAAACCTGCCATCAGCAGAGAGGAGGCAAGGTCACATTTCAAGTGCAGGAGAACGGTCAAACTTCTTAGATTTTACTAAGTCGGGCAGAGGTTAAGCCTCTCTTCACATCTCAGTGTCGCCAACATTCAGCATCGGGAGAAAAGGCAATTACCACAATTGTACAGATTCTGCAGAGCAAATATGAAGAGAGAGATTTGTATACAGCTCTCCCTAACTATATGAGAAGTACATGAGTGAAAAAATGGGGCACCTGGGTGGCTTTGTTGGTTAAGCATCTGCCTTCTGCTCAGGTCATGATCCTGAGGTCCTGGGATTGAGCCCCACATTGGGCTCCTTGCTCAGTGGGGAGTCTGCTTCTCCCTCTCCCTTCCTCCCCACTCATGTGTGCATGCTCTCTCTCAAATAAATAAATAAAATCTTAAAAAAAAAGAAAACAAAATGTCCAAATATAAAAGGGAATCTAAGGGTGTTAATAGGCAGTAATACACATGGGTTAAACAAACAAACAAAACAAATGATATCATATCAGAGAGTTGTAAACATAACCACCTTTCTTGTCAGGGTAAAGGGGGAGACACCCATAGCCCAATATAATGAGATATTTTCAGTATCTTAACATGATCACATTTCATTCTAATTTCATTATTTTCAAAAGCATTTTGAATGAACATATATCAGTGGTTTTCCCTCATATTAGTGATGAATATAATGAAGATAATGGGGCATGTATATCAGTCCCACTCTCAGGGAACCTAGAGTCTGTTGGGTGATGCAGACAAGGAGACGGGCAGTTCTAACGCAGAGTGGCAAGTGCAGTAGCACAAATCGGGCTTTGGATTCAGACAGTTCTGGGTTCAAATCCCTGCTCTACCACCATACTAACTGGGTTGCTTTGGACAAATGATTTACTCTCTATCAACCTCAGTTTCTTCATCTATAAAGTGGGAATAATAATCGTACCTACCCTACGGTTGTATGGATTACATAAGTTCCAGATGAGTAAACGCTACTGAATATGTAATATACCAATATTGCCAGTTTCCCTGGCACTTATATCACATGCCACTTATGTCATCCCAAGATCACGTGGCAATGAAATTTTTAAAAAGATTATTTATTTATTTATTTGAAAGAGAGAGAGAGATCAAGCAGGGGAGGGGAGCAAATGGAGAGGGAGAGAGAGACTCCAAAGTAGACTCCACACTGCACACAGAGCCTGACATGGGGCTCGATCCCACGACAGCTGGATCATGACCTGAACCGAGCAGTGAAATTTTAAATAAGGTAAGAGCTGAAACACTTCAGCTAGTGAGCATGTTAGTATGTAGTATGAGAGCTTCTCATTTCTGTGTGAAATAAACATGTAGGTCAACTGCACAGGGGAAGAGGAAGTCGAGAAGAAAGCTGACTGCTAAGCGGGGCAGAGTGACTGGTAGATGTGTTTGATCGCAAAGCCTCGACCAATGTCTACAGTGATGCATTATGAATATTGACGATATTCCTATCTTTAAATCTTCTCCACTTGAGCCTGGTGTTCCTGAGAGACTGAAGACCAGACAGGTCTGAGGCACAATTTTAAAACGGATCCTCATATCTCCTTTTGCCTTCAGTGTCCATTCCTTTTTCACACCCATCCTTCCATCTATCACCCACTCGTTGATTCATCCATCCATCTGTTTGTTGGTCCATCCATCTCTCCCTCCTGACTTTGTCCAGACGTTCTTCCATTAATCAAATATTTATTGATTGGTTCACCAGGAGGAGGCACTGGGAATATAAAATACCAGAACAATGATGGTTTTTGTTCTCACAGAGTATTTTAACTAAGATACAGGTTTAGCTCAGCCAAGACAGAAATGTATTTCTCTCCCTCATAAGATTATGAGTGATTTAATTTTGGGAACTTCAGATCCAAACTTTTCAAGACATGAGTAATAGCTCCTTGCAGTGGTCACCTGGGGAGCTTTTGCCCTGATTCTGATGCTGTCTTTGCATAAAACATTTAGGGGGGAGAGGTTCTAGTTCCCATTTAAAATAATAATGCAATTTAATTTCACCAGATGTTTTATTAAGATAGAAAATTACAGTCAAGTCAGATTGCCTGGTTGGATCTCCTTAAGGGTGAACCCCCCCCCCCCGACTATTGGCTGTTTATTGATTTGTTTACCAAGCAGTTATTGAGTGCTTGTCATATATCAAGTTCAGGTACACTGATGAATTAAATCATAATCCTTTGCTTTTGAGGTGCTCAGGATTTTGTTAATAAGGAAAGTAGTTAAAGTTAATTGTGGTATGTTGCAATTATTGACTCAATGTGGCCAGATATGAGTGAAGAGGAGGAAACAATTTATTCCGCATAGGCTGGGGGAGACCATGTGGAGATGATGCTGTTGAATTTGGACTTCAAAGGATGAATAGCATTGCACTAGGCAGAGAGGCAAAAATTAGTATCTAAAGGGAAAAATGATATGAAGGAAGAAAACGCTGAATGAACAAGGCATAGCATAGTGTGGTTAGGCATTAGATAGATGTTAGATGTTACTGGAGTATATAGCTTTTGGGAAGAGGTAGAGGCAAAGAAGTAGTAAAGTCAGTTGCAAAAGGGTTTCAATAGAATGCTAAGGTATTGTCTAAAGAGCTTGACAAAGGACCTTTGTTTTAATTTTCATTTGCAGAATGGGTTCATTGACAAACTCTCTCTTCCATTTCCCCCCCCTTCCTCCTTTCCTTCCTTAAGTACATTTATTTGAATGTTCATTTCTAGGTGCTAGGGAAAAAGAAGTGAAAAAAGAAAAGAAAAAAAAAAGTCTTATCAGTATGGAGCTTCTGTTCTAGAAGCAGAGCTCATATAGACCATGTAAGTGGGAAAATAATAAATACCTTAGGCTTTAAAAGCCATATAGTTTCTGTTGCAACTACTCGCTTCTGCCCTTGTAGTCACAAAGCAGCCATAGACAATATATGAACAAATGTGAATGCCTCATTTCCAGTAAGATTTTGTGTACACACTCAAGTTTGAAATTCATGTAAATTTCATGTGTCATTAAATATTTTTCTTTTCTTCTGTTTCTTTCTCCTACCATTGCAAAATGTAAAGGTCATTCTTAGCTCATAGGCTGTGCAAAAACAGGGAGGCTAGTTTTGGCCCACTGGCTGTAGTTGGTCTAACCCTATTCTAGAAGTTCAGGTTAGTGGAGACATTAGATACAGCCATTAGCTGAGTGAATCAAAACCAATTTACATATTTAAAAGATTTAGCCAATAGTGGAACCAGCTTATAAAGCAGAGAGATTCATCAGTTCTGCAGGAGAGGCAGGGAAGTGGAGCTACTGGGTCATGGACAGTCTTGGACATTAATGTCTAAGTGAATGAAGGTTGCATCAGATCTTCTGGAAATTCAGTTGCTTTTTTCCATGTTGAAGCTTGTATTTACATGGCATTTCTGTACCTAAGCTTGTGTGGCTGTCTCCTGAGATCACCTCCTCTGAGACAAGTCCCTGTTGTGAATCTTGGTGTTATACAGTAGACAGTGTCCACTCCGGAATGATCAGCATTCATGTCTCTCAGCCCACCCGTGTGAACGCAGCCTGGTTCCAGTACTTTTCTCAAATGAAGATGAAGAATCAGAATCGAGTGTTAGCCATGCAGATGTTTCTGAGAGTAAGCAATCAGGCCGTCAGATGAGCTGAAAGACCTTGCCTACACATTTTCGCAACACTTTTCAATGGCTTGCGATAGAGTTGTTGAAGTTCTGAAGACCTATGGCAGGGGACCCAGGCCCACCTCCCCTGGTCTGCTGTGCGATACTAGACCAGTTATTGGGGGTCCTTCGGCTCCAGTTTCCACATCTGTCTACTGGGAATAGTAGTCATATGTAACTTATCGATCTCCTCTACTACATGACTACATGAACTAGTCCTAATAATCCATATCAAGCACACAGTACAGTGTCCAATAAATGGTAAAATAAATAAGTAAAAATGGACTATTATCACTATCATTGTGATCAGGGAAAAAAAATAAGAGAGGAAATTAGCACTCTTTTCCTTGTGGGGTTTTAGCTATTTTTTAAAAAAGATTTTATTTGTTTGAAGGAGAGAGAGACAAAGACAGCACAAGCAGGGAGAAGGGCAGAGGGAGAGAGAGAGGGACAGGCAGACGCCCCGCTGAGTGGAGAGCCCAATGTGGGGCTTGATCCCAGGACCCTAAGATCATGACCTGAGTTGAAGTCAGATGCTTACCTGACTGAGCCACCTGGGCACCCCAGGTTTGAGCTATTTTAAGATTGGATGAATGTTAGAGGAGAGAATTAACTTAGAAAAAAAAAAAACCCACTTGATTTAAAATCCTAAAAAATCATGTGGGCTGTTATAGATAATATAAGGGGAAATTAATATGAGCTATATCATTTTGAAAGAACACGATCAACTATTAAACATTTCAAAGTTTAATTTGAGGGATGCCTGAGTGGCTCAGTCAGTTAAGCATACGCCTTTGGCTCAGGTCATGATACCAGGGTCCTGGGATCGAATCCTGTATCAGGCTCCTTGCTCAGCGGGGAGCCTGCTTCTCCCTCTGCCTGTTTTTCCCTCTGACTGCCACTCTCCCTGCTTGTGATCTCTCTGATAGATAGATAGATAGATAGATAGATAAATAAATAAATAAATAAATAAATAAAATCTTTAAAAAAATTTAATTTGAGAAAGGTTAATTACCTTTATTATGTCAATTATATTTTTAAGTAAAGGATTCCTAATTTTTTTGAAAACATGCCCAGGACATACTCATTTAATTTAAGATGGTATATAGTGGACTCCCAAACGTCTATACAAGGAGTACAAACCACTATAATATATCTTAACATAAAGAGTCACCACAGACATTGTGGACTTCAGCTGCTAAAATTAGAGTGTGCTCTTTTCAACTTTCTCCCCATTGTATTAGAATTTGCATTGGTCTGACACCAGTAAGAGGCTTTTTATTTACTTTCTATTGATGGGAAGGATTTTAATTCGTTCCATGGCTCTTAGTCAAGTATCACTTTATTTCCCAACAGATGATTCAGACCTGCAGGAGTCATGCCATAATTTAACTGTAGGAAAATGTAGGATCTGGGAATGTCAAACACACAAAAATTGTACAATGGAAAGAAGGTTGTGCTGATCTCTATAAGAATGAGTGAAATTCTAATTCATTCTTGTACATTTTGTGCTCTGGAGTTTTTCTCCAATTGATAGAGAAGTCTAAGTTGATCACTGTACATATTCTTTCTCAGTCTACTTTATGGCCAGTGGCATATATTTATACATGTACATGAACATAAATGTGCGTGTGTATGTGTAACAATTTGGACTTTATGTCCACAGAATGGATTTCTTTGTTCAAATTCGAATTCATTCATGGCCACCAAACCTACAACCAAACTTTGAGTGAGTTATTTCTCTTGGCCTCAATTTTCCCATGGGTGAAATACAGCTTATATCTTGAAAGGGATTATCAGAAGAACTAATTGAGACAATAGATATAAAATGACTAGTTAAGTGCCTGAATCAGTAGCTGCTTAATAATTGCTTGACTTTTCCCCTTCCATCTTTCCTATGGCTTTGCTTCTACCTTCTGGACCACATCATGCTTTAACTACCATCGGAGTCTCTTCTTTCATTTCTAAAATCACCATGGAATTTATTCTCACTTTTAATAAAAAGCAGACAAATAAACTAAATATGATAATGTTGTTTCAGAGATTTTCCAGTTGTAAATACGATGAGATACCCTAAAGATATGCACTAGCATAAACAGAAAAATCTAATTATGAAATTACATGAGTCTCCACGCTTTTGTTGAGTTTATGATTGAAAATGATAATGTAGAATTCATGCCTATTGATAGGTGAGAGTTTTGATAAAATGACAAACAACCTCAAACTATTTTCTCCTCGGGCACCTATGAAGATGGGCTACAGTTTTTACTTCCCACCATGACCACCATGCCGGGGGAGACCCTCCTATTCTGCTTCTCTCTGATAAGCTGTCACATTCACTTATCCCCACTGACATCTCCCATACACTAAAATGGTCTTAGTTACTCACAGTTCCTCTGTCTTCCAAATATATGCTCCTTTATTGTTATGATGTCTCTGACTTTGTTGACTGCCAGGCCCTGTAGATTTATCCTCATCTTCCAAACCTTTTTGCAAGTGAGCCTGTTTTGTCACAGTGTTTAATGCTGATACGATGGGTCTAAAGGTTGAAATCGTTCTCATAGGCATGGCTACTGGGCATGGCTGTTGCTCTGCCAAACTAGTTTGCTTTGAGGCTTTTGCAATATTGGATCCCAAATCTGGTCCCTGAGTTTGTCAGAGGGCAGGCGGTATATGCTTAAAAATTTGTAATAAGAAAATTTTAGTTGGGACATTTCTGGAGAATCTCCAGGCCAATATGAGGTCTGTGACTAAAAGTTTAACATAGCAGAAATGTCCACAGCCAGACTGAACTGTGTCCAGCATTGAGATGGGACAGCTATGAGAAGGGATATATATATACATATATATATATATATCCCCCTCCCTCTATCCCTGGAAACCATCATGCTGCTCTCTGCTTCTATGAATTTGAATATTTTAGATACCTCATATAAGTAGAATCATGCGGTATTTAGCCTTCTGTATCTGGCCCATTTCGCTCAGCACAGTGTCCTCCAGGCTCATCCATGTTGTTGCAAATGGCAGGATTTCCTTCTTTTTTTATGGCTGGATAATATTCCACAGTCGGTTAGTATTGCATTTTCTTTTTTCCATGCATCCATTGATGGATATTTAAGTTGTTTCTATATCTTGGCTATTGTGAATAAGGCTGTAATGAACATGGGAGTGGCTAATATCTCTTTGAGATTTTGACTTCAAATTAGTATGGCTATTATTAAAAAAAAACAAGACAAATATTTGTAAAGATGTGGAGAAATTGGAAATCTTGTATACTGTTGGTGGGAATTTAAAATGATGCAGTGTCTATGAAAAATGGTATGGAGGTTATTCAAAAATTAAAAGATATACCATATGATCCAGAAATCCTCTGTCCCTTTCATCTGATTGACAGCACGCTCATTTTGGTCCATGTGACTCACATGGCGTTAAACTTCATGCTGGGTGTGAGCATGTGATGAAGCCTGATCCATGAATCCCATGTTCCTTTGATTTAGCTAGGGGGAGATACATTTAAGTTCACTCATAAAATACCGGGATTTCTTTTCAAGAATTGTTGGAATAGAGAAGGTCTCTTTCCAGGATTGTGTCTGCTAACATAGAGTGAAAGCCTGTAGTCGCCATTTTGCCATCAGTAGGAAGGAGCTTTCTCAGGAATGGCATGAACAGAGAAGAAAGCAAGATATATTTGAGCCTGTGGATCTTCCCATGCCTGGTATTTTCCCATGTTTTTAAAAGTGTTCTAACTTTCACTTTAATTGGGGCAAGGTGTCTTACCATACTGATGTGCTGCAGTTTATTAGCTCCTATTATTTAATATTGCTATTATTGCTATTTAATATTTTGTCTGGAATTAGCAAGCATATATATAAGTGTTTGGTACTTCTGTAAGATATGGAAATACATTGCTAATTCAAATGTGGAAAGTTTTTTTTTTTTTAAGACTTTTCATATGGTAGGTAAGCCATTTAATACATTGTTTTTCACTAGGACATTCTAGTTTAAGATTCTTTTATATTTTCTCACTTAAAATATTGAATTATTTTTAAAAAAGTTTATGTGTAGTTTGAGTGAATCATTTTTCTTAGAAATGTAAGAAACAGAAATCCTCTTTTATAATGGTATTAAAACTAAGTCAAGAAAGCTGATGTGTCCCCAGCAGCAAATAGGCTAAGCGAGGTCTTCAAGCAGCTGGGTCTGGGGTCAAATGCTTTTGTGCTTTTAGACAGTGCTCAAAGCAATGAAAAATCTGAGCATGAGTGTTCAGGTATGAGTTATGCACCCTTGAGATGGGAGAATGAAGG
Organism: Potos flavus; assembly: GCA_028534135.1. Lineage (NCBI taxonomy): Eukaryota > Metazoa > Chordata > Mammalia > Carnivora > Procyonidae > Potos > Potos flavus. The sequence goes on along the minus strand of CM052883.1, from coordinate 15,959,279 downwards.
AGAGCTGGCTAGCCATAGCTGGGGCCTCCTTCTTAGTTGCTGCATCCCGTTTCCCCTCAAGAGTGGACTGGGTTATCAGTAGCTCATGGGACATATAATCACCTCCTGTTGATTACACAACATGTGACACAATACTAATATGATGGGAATTAGGCTTCCCTGCTGTCATCTTCAGTTCCACTAAAGGGCAAAATTTTAGTATGTTGACCTAGCTCTCAGGGAGGCCTTCTTGAGACTCTCCCTTTTCCACTGTTCACCCTCTCCCCTCTTCAGAGCTCACAGCCCCTGCCTCTCCAAAGCCTGTTCCTTCTCATTTCCTCCTATCTTGAAGAACTTGCTTGCTAAGCCAAACAACACAAGTATTTTTTCCTTCTAGTCAAAGAGTTAATGCAAATTACATTTATCTAAGTGAAGGAAATGTGTTCATTGTCATTGACACCTTCTAACTGCAAAAAATGTAAAAATGGATATTACAGTAGAAGGATATGCCGCAGCTTTGTGAGAACAAAAATGGAAATAAAGAACCTGGTTCTCATCATAGGTGTTCCATGTACTATCTGTGATCTTTGTTAAATTACTTAACACTTCACAAGTCTTTATCATCTTTTTCAAGCCTTTGCCACCCTTTGCAATGAAGGAGACCAGGAGGAAAGAAGTTTCTTCCAGATCCCTAGTCAGAGTATTGATTTTCTAAATGACAAAGGTTGACCCTAGTGGTCAGAGAGCCCTGTGCTCCCAACATTTCAGCTCTTGCTGCTGGTCACATGCCCTGAGACCCATGACCATGCAAGGAAAAAACCAGGGATCAGTGCAAAAGAGATTTCAGAGTACAGAGAGGAGCTGATAGAAGAGCCTAAAATGATAGCACCTAACAAAACAGAAATGTTGGAGGGGATTCACCCTCTCTAGTCTATTCCTCTATATTTCTATCTCTATCTCTAGTCTATTCCTCTATATTTCTAACTCCCACTGCATCAGTATTTTAAGTAAATCAGATAGACAAAAAATCAGATAGACAAAAAACAAAAACAAAAACCAACCAAAAAAACCTTACCTAAATTAAATTAAATTAAAAAAATTTAAAAAATTAAGAAGTATTTAGTAGATGAATTGAAGGAGAAGATGGCCGAGTTCAATTCATATTTTTAATGCTTCTTCTACACGGTAGAAGAAATAACTTAAAACAGTGAACACAAATATAGAGCATCAAAAATTATGAAGATAAAGAAAAGAAACATGGAGAGTACATTCAGGAGACCCAACATGTAAATATTAGGAGTCATAAAAGAAGAAAAGGATTTAGATGGAAGTGAAACAATTATATATATACTATATATATATAGTATATATATAGAAGAAAATATATATATATAGAAGAGAACTTCCCTGAGTTTTTGAGTCTATAGTTTAAAATTCCACTTCTAGGTATATATCTAAAGGAAATGAAATCACTGTCCCAAAGAGATATCTACACTCCCATGTTGATTACAGCATTATTCACAAGAGCCAAGATATGGAACAACTAAGTATCTATTGATGGATGAATGAATAAAGACATTTTTATATATGCACACACATACAGTAGAATGTTATTCAGCCTTAAAAGAAGGAGAAAATTCTGCCATTTGTGACAACAAATGAACCTGGAGGACATTATACTAAGTGAAGGAAGCCAGAAATGGGACAGAAAAATGTTGCATGATCTCACTTGTATGTGGAATCTACAAAAGACTCATAAAAGCATGGTTATCAGGGGACCATGGGGTGGGGGGCAGGGTGGAGAAAATGGATAGATGTTAGTTAAAGGGTACAAAATTTCAGTTTTAAGATGCATAAGTTCTATAAGCCTAATGTATGATATGGTGACTATAGTTAATAATACTGTATTGTATACTTGAAAGTTGCTAAGAGTGTAGATCTTAAGTGTTCTCAACACACACACTCACACACGCATACACACAGAGTAACTGTGTGAGATGGTAGGTTAGCTTGCTTGATTTTGGTATTCATTTCACAGCATATATGTATATCAAAACATCATGATACACACCTTAAATGTATTTGTCAGTGGTATCTCAGTGAAACTAGTAAAAAAAATTCCTGATTAATGCTAGGCATGATTGAGGAGAAAAGACACATACCTCAGTAAGCCCTGGTAAAATACCTGAACTATAAAGATTAAGAGAAATTTTACAAGCTTGTAGGCTGGAATGATTTACTTTCAAAATAAAGAAGGATCCAGAGTGAGTGTGATTCTCCTCTGTAACATAGAGGTTTGAAAGACTGTTTGAGTTTACAGACGGAAAAGCACTGTGCCACCAGAGTCCCATACCCAGTAAAGACATAATTCACCTGTTCGGTTAGTGGTGGAAAGGATAAAGTATTGTGGGTATTCAGTGATTCAGAGAGTATATCATTTATGGACCTCATGAGAGACAATTGTTTGAGAATGTGCTCCAGTGGAATAATGTATCAGATGAAAGAATTTAAGATTGAGAAAGAAGGAGATGAGGGCATTCAGTGGCAAGTAATGACTTTATATACCTACCTTCCTATCTATCTGTCTATCTATCTATCTATCTATCTATCTATCTATCTATCTATCTATCATCTATCTAGATAATAGGAATATGGATAATTCAAATGCCAAAAATTGAATATTGGAAAAGATATAAAGGAAAGCTATTAATCTAGAACTAACTTTTCTGTGTTACTGAGGCCAACGTGGGAGTTGTGTTGTGAGTTCAGGGATTTGGGGCATGATCGAGGGAAGCGATAAGACCATGAGGTGGCAGGAGCACATGACAAACTTTAGTCGGGTGGCAGTTTGATGGATTTACAAGCTAGGCATGTCCCCTCACTACATGAGACCTTTCTAGAGACCAAGGTGCAGGGTACTACCCAGAAGGGGGAAAGGGAAAGGGAGAGAGGACATGTCTGCTCTCTTAAAGGTGCAGGTGGTGTGGCTTAGGACTATGGCAGGAAGTCTGAGAACTCAAGGGTCAGAGAATTCCAAAGGGAAAACAGGCCTGGGATCTTTCACAGCTCCTGATGTTGAGCTAAGGCTAGTGAATGTTGGATGCAGTTGCCTAAGGTCTGCACAACATGCATACTGTAAATGGGTAAACATCTCCATATTTGAGTCACATGTAAAACAATTAGATGTGTAAAAATGTGAGTTCATCATTGGAAGGCTTTTGAGCTAATGGTACCGGCCTGCTGGAGTCAGATCTAGTAGACAAAATAGGGACATAGAGAATTTGAATGGTATCAATAAACATCATATAAAAGATATATATATATATATATATATATATATATATATAGAGAGAGAGAGAGAGAGAGAGAAATGTAGTTTCAAATATAAATATAGTTTTATGTATATATGAAATATTCATAATTAACCATGTACTTGGCTATGAGAAAAGCTTGTAAAAAAAGGCAGATCTCCTATAAGCTACATGTTACATTTTGTGTTGGATTAAAATAAAATTAGTAATAAATAAGGAGACCCCACCTCCTCAACAACTGGAAATTAAGAGCCACACTCCCAAATTAATTATGGATCAAAACAGAAATTAAAACCAAACTTAGAAATTAGGAACTATTTTGAAAACACTGTAAAGGAAAATACTTCATAACACCAAATAGCCTCCGCAAAAGCTCTACTTAAGGAATAACTCCAGTTGGTGATCCAAAAAAGGAACTTTATGCTTGTTTTCTCTAAAATCACAAGAAAAGCAACACCAAAAAATAGATAAAGGGAAATGCTAACCTTAAGTCCTGTAATAAAAATGAAATAGAAAGGATAAAGTAAAACTATTTTTATTTGAGTATTCAAGAAAATCAATAAAACCCTGTTGGACTAGAGAAAAAAAGAGAGAAAACAGCATTACATACTTAGAAATAAGAAAGGTCACAAATCCACACAGATTGGAGAGATTAATGACATAAAGAAACACTATTTCAACATAAAAAGTAATCAATAAAAATCCTAAAAAGAACTGAAGTCTACTATGTATGTGTAGCCCCAGGGTTGGAAAGACCTGGTGAACAAAGACAGGACACTTGGAATATAATAAAGGAAAGAAAAACACATTTTGGTGTAAAACAGTTAAAATTTTTGTGGCAAGAAATATTATAAAAAAAGAAATATTATAAATGAAGTCAAAAGAAAAACTGACATTTGTGTAAAAATTTTCCTTCCTTCCTTCCTCCTTCCCTCCCTCCCTCCCACCGTCTGTCCCTCCCTCGGTCCCTCTCTCTCTCTCTCTCTCTTTCTTTTGAAGAGAATGTGGGAGGATATATACCCTAGGGTATTACTACACATGGTTTGGGTGGAGGAGGTGAAAAAGGTGACAGGTAGTGTTAAGAGAAGTGAAAAAGCTGAATACATACAGACTGTAGGTATCATTTAAAACCTAAAACTCAGAACAATAAAGGCCTTGGGGTGCCTGGATGGCTCATTCTGTTAAGCAGCCTGTCATGATCTCAAGGTCCTGAGATTGAGTCCCATCTCAGGTTCCATGCTCAGGGCAGAGTCGGCTTGGGATTTTTTCTGTACCTATCCTTCTGTCCCTCTCTTCTTGCTTGCATGCTCTCTGTCAAATAAATAAATCTTTAAAAAAAAAAAAAGGTAAAGTCCTTAAATCAAGCAAGTTCCTTATCCTCACAAAAACTGGGGAGAACATGACTTCTAAAGTACCTAAAACTTAACCCAAAGTACTCCATTATGCACATGCTTTAAGGAAAATGATTTGGAGACCCTTATCACATCCTACTGTATATCCTTCGTAAAATATATGTGACACATGAAGTTTTCACTGAAAATAGGAATGCATTGATCAGCTCACCGAAAAGTGCCTTGTGTATCTGTGCACTTAATAAATATTAATTTTCCTTCCCTCCAAATCTTAGTTTTGCTTTCATGAAGCTATCCTCTTATCCAATTTTAAGCAAGTCTTTCAAGTTCACTCATGGTGTATTTTTGAAGTGATAATGATCTCATCAACTGCGTAAGAGCCCTACTAATATCAATGTGAATATATTCTGCTGTGAAATAATGACTGGTTTTCTAAGAAAAGATGGTACTATTGTGACTGTTTTCTTTTCTCATTCAAGTTATTGGGATGGAAGAAACCTTGACTTGTCTTTGTGGGAAGGAATCCTTTCCCATTCTGTATTTCAAGGTTACCAGTAGGGAGTGACATTTGTTAAACTGAACACAAATCAACATCATACATCAGTTTGACATAGAGAGTCAATAGCACATTTCTGAAACAGAGGCACTATGTCTTAGTAGAAGCACAGGACACCTGACTTGGGCCAAGTTCAGGCATGTATTGATCATGGGGTCTTGGACATGTTACTGAATTTCTCTGAGTCTCAGTTTACACAGCAGGATCCTCCTCCTCTGCCTACCTGGAGAGTTTGTCCTGAAGATCAAATAATTACTGTATGTGAGAGGGCTTGGTAAACAAGAACTCTTCCATGCATGCATGAAGTATTACAGTCCCGCTCAAATACTTACCTGCCTTCAGGCTGATCTTCCTGCGAGAGACCCCTAGGTACTTCTGGGGTCTGCTTTGCTCTCTGTCCAGTCTTCCTGCTGGTCAGCTCTGCCTAAAATTACATTGTAAATTAATGTTTTTAAACAGCGTGATTAAGTAGCTTTTTTTGTTGTTATTGTTTCTATTTGAAGGATTTCCTCTTACTTTTTCTGTTAGATCTTAGACTGAAGTTGTCATTCTCCAGATACATCTAGGACGGAATTTATCTGTAGTGCAAAATTGGAATCTCTAGAGATGATGTTTGAATAATAATAAATAAGACTATTTTATTCTTATCCTTGGCGTGAAAGAAGTATCATAGTAGAGAGATCTATAATTGGGTTGAATCTCGAAACAGGTCCTTAAAATGCAAAATAAAGTTAGTCTACTTGGAATCATTTAAATTCTGTAAAGTGTGACTTCATAAAATGACTAAGGACATTTTCATGTAGCAATAGATGGCATACAGCCGTCTGGAGGAGATGATGTAAAGGTGTAATAAAATATTATGTTCCTCCTCACAGTGTTCTTCAACATCAATATATTATGTAATTCTAAGTAATTACTACAAGTCAATGTTTACCAGTCCTACAGAAATTCTATTTCTGTTATAAAGGAAACTACCTGCACTCAGCACCCCAACATTATATCTTTGAATTCTTTCTTTCATCACAAGAATGATAAACTTACAGAGTTTTAATAAATCCAAATAAAATAATTCATCTTTTGTATTTTTTCTGTCATCTGTGAGAGACCATATTAAAGGGATAATTTTAATGAAAAAGGTAAATGTTTCTTTTGATGGGTTCTATGTATTAATATTATCTGCTAGGTTTCCAGCATTCCGAACTTTGCCATAACGTGATCTTATTATCATGTAAATTATCAAAGTGTTTTTTAGCTCATTTAATTGCTTGGTCCTAGTTGTGGATTTAGTATTTTCTATTAGATCATCCCAATAGTTTTCAATAATTATCGTTGCCTTATTAATACAAATAGATGAAAGGATGACACTAACTGTAGTTTTAATGAGTCTCGAATGAAGGGCAGTGTAGACTAGAGCATTGTTTTTTTTTTTTTTTTTTTAATTTTTATTAACATATAATGTCTTATTTGCCCCAGGGGTACAGGTCTGTGAATCATCAGGCTTACACATTTCACAGCATCACAGCACTCACCATAGCACATACCTCCCAATGTCCATAACCCAGCCACCCTATCCCTATCCCCCCTACCCCCCAGCAACCCTCAGTTTTTTGTGAGTTTAAGAATCTCTTATGGTTTGTCTCTCTCCTGATCCCATCTTGTTTCATTTCCCCTCCCACCCTCCACGAACCCTCGCCCTGCCTCTCAAATTCTTCATATCAGAGAGATCCTATGATAACTGTCTTTCTCCGATTGACTTATTTCACTTAGCATAATACCCTCTAGTTCCATCCATGTCGTTGCAAATGGCAAGCTTTCACTTCTCTTGATGGCTGCATAGTATTCCATTGCATATATATACCACATCTTCTTTATGCATTCATCTGTCGATGGACATCTAGGTTCTTTCCATAGTTTGGCTGTTGTGGACATTGCTGCTATAAACATTCGGGTGCATGTGCCCCTTCGGATCACGACCTGTGTATCTTTAGGGTAAATACCCAGTAGTGTGATTGTTGGGTCGTAGGGTAGCTCTATTTTCAACTTTTTGAGGCACCTTCATACTGTTTTCCAGAGTGGCTACACCAACTTGCATTCCCACCAACAGTGTAGGAGGGTTCTCCTTTCTCTGCATCCTC
>CM052883.1:15889078-15951846 GCA_028534135.1 Potos flavus | reverse complement strand
TTGGTGGCTTTGTCAGAAGGTAACACAGTGGCTCAGTCCATCTCTCTTCATTCCAGAGTGTAGCACGGTCTACCCTGTGCTTGTCAATTGTTCACATTGCAAATCCATGGGGATCTTGTTCAGATGTCAGTTCTGATTCAGTAGGTCTGAGGTGGGGCTGAAGAGTCTGCATTTCTCGTAAGCAGATGGTCCACCTGGGACAGTGTAAGGAGCAGAGTCGTAACATACACTGGGACGCAGGCAGGTCTGATTATGTGAAGTGCTCTTCTGCCATCTAAATAGAGATAAGGACATAGCCTTGGAAGAGGTATTATGGCAATTAAAGATGATAGACATGTAAAATGCCTACCCTGGCTTCTGCTACATGGTAGGAATTCAGGAAGCATCATCAGTCTGGTCATTTTCTTTTTCTTTTCTTTCTTTTTTTTTTTTTTAAGATTTTATTTATTTATTTGACAGAGAGAGAGAGATCACAAGCAGGCAGAGAGGCAGGCAGAGAGAGAGGGGGAAGCAGGCTCCCTGCTGAGCAGAGAGCCCGATGCGGGGCTCGATCCCAGGACCCTGAGATCATGACCTGAGCCAAAGGCAGAGGCTTAACCCACTGAGCCACCCAGGTGCCCCCAGTCTGGTCATTTTCTTAGGCATTATCTGTGTGTGTAAAGAAATCATTTATGTTTGACACTAAAGTAGGTCCCAGCTGGGAATACCGTAGGCCTCATTTTGTTTGCAGAGAAGTAAATGAAGACTTCTAGAAGGCAGATTTCCAGAGGACAGAAACCCAAATCTCATAATTGTGAACTTAACACTCTTTCCATCCCATCATAGTGCCTTCCTTGTCATAAAAGCTGACTAAGTTTGAGATCTAAAAGATACAATAAGGAACAGTCTCAATTTAATTTTTTCAGACAGGACTAGGACTAGAAACCATTTAAGCCACACTAAAAGAAATTCCAACAGAGTTAAAAAGATGTCAGTGAGAACCTGGACTTCCTTGAATGAAAATTGCTTACTGTTTTGAATCACTCTTAGCGCTCAAGGTGGAAAATGGCACATTCATGCAAAATGACTTTCACATCTGTAATATGCATTAAGGAAAATTTTGTGCTGTGAATCAGATAAGCTAGGACTGTCCAGTGAGCCCAGTCGTAAAGGTTGGGATGTATGTTTTCAGCACTTCAGTTTTACCTTTATGTGACCTTTCTCTGTGACCACCTATATCCCAGAGACAGACATTTCTCTTGCCTCCTAGGTTTCCCCTCCACAGGGGACCCTAATCTGATAGAATCATCCTAGCTTTAGGAATCCAGTACTGACTCCTTGTAGCTATATTTGTATTAAAAACAAAAACAAGACGACGACAACCACCACACTTCAAAGATGAGGAAATACGATCATGTTCATTCTTTAGGGCCTTCTTGGTTAAAGAATATGGAAACTCCTCCTGTTTTGCTTCCTTGGAAGACTAGCTTCTATTAAGATTTTATAACAACAGTGGAGGGAGCCTCTGAAGGATTATTTTTCAGAGAAGATTTCATAGGTTGCTTACACCTTCCGTAGTGGATATAGGCTTGCTTGTTATTTGTAGGTTATTGGAGAACAGAATCAGGGCTTAAATGCTCAATAAATAATACTGCCTTGTCTTTACCCATTGTGCCGGGGTTTAGAAGCATATTAGAGGTAGAGAGAAAGCCAGGTAGATCTAGAGATAGAGATAGAGATATAAATATATGGACATAGATATAAACTCTGTCTTGTTACTGATACAGATGAATTTAGGAAATCTGGGTCTTCTAGCCAGGTGGGTTTCCTAACATTTTGCCCTTGCACTAGAGAGCCTCCAGGGACAGTCGATTCAATGGCTGCTTTGGACAATATCAGATTTCCCCACCAGAGGGCGCCCCTCCATAAGTTATAGACTGGAAGAGCGCGCTTTCTGTGGGCAGGCTGGCTGGCAAAACAGAGGAGGGGTTGAACTACCCATGACCAGTACCTGCGCTGAAATTTTCCAACCAGCAAATTTTCACATCCTCCTCTGAGGGAGAATTGAGGGGAGAGAAGAAGAGGGTCAAGACGTCCCCCAACAAGGAAGAGATGTGTCCTTCCCTAATATTTTCACAGCTTTGTTCTCTTAATCCAGTGGCTGAACAATAGGTCCTATGCTGTTTTCCAAAGGTGAGGTGTTTGGGTCTCTGCTGACCTGATTCATCCGTCTGAATTGCTCCTGACCTGGGCAGGGAACAGGGGATCTGTTTATCGGAATAGCTAGAATTCATTATTTTCTGCTTCAGGCCAGAAAACTCAATCGAGAAAGATAAGGAGAGTGGAATTTGGAAATAAAGATTTCTATAATGTACATGATGGGTGAGTGAAGGCTTTAGGTATTAGCAAGTAAGCTCACTTGAGTTTTTTTGACTTATATTATGCACTTTAAAAAAATGTGTGTGATTGATTTTTAATGGGTGGAGCCAGGTCAGGTAGCTTCATGCCTCAGGCTTAGTAAACATGAGCCACTGCCTGTAGATGGTAGGCTGTCCTTTATGGTCTTTGTCCGGATATATATGACTCTTTTTATAGGAGCAGGTAAGCAGGATATGTCTTTAAAACACACTAGCCATTTAGAAAGCTGGAGAGTATGGTGCGAATGGAAATACACTGGCACAATTAGATTTTGGTGTTAGCAGTCAAGAAGCAGACAGGTGTTGAAACACCAAAAAAGGGGTGCCTGGGTGGTTCAGTGGGTTAAAGTCCTCTGCCTTCGGCTCAGGTCATGATCTCAGGGTCCTGGGATCGAGCCCCACATCGGGCTCTCTGCTCAGCAGGGAGCCTGCTTCCCCCTCTCTCTCTGCCTGCCTCTCTGCCTATTTGTGATCTCTCTTTCTCTGTCAAATAAATAAAATCTTAAAAGAACAAACACCAAAAAATAAGTGTTTTAGTCCTCAAAAATGAATAATGCTTCAGTTGAAACAAACCAACCAACCCCCCAAAACCCCTGAAGGTAGCCAAAAACTATATGTGTCCTCGGGCACCACTGTGAGATGCTGGTTGGAACTGCTTGTGGGGAGGTGGGGCTAAAAGGGAGGCTTCGTTCCTTTCCCTGAAATTAGGACAACAGGAATGAACTGGTCATTAAAGATTCTTGCACCTGTTTCTAGATGAAAGAATTGTTCAGGGATTCAAGGAGGAACCAGAGAATTTGGAAAATACCCTTCAGTGTTATGATCAGGACAGGAATAGCAAAATCATAAAGTGAAAGGGAGAAAGGCACGCTGATCAAGCAGTAAGAAAAGAGAGATTTCACTAAGGAGAACTTAGAGAACCAACAGGAGAGGCAGGAGAGGGAATTGGGCTGCTGGAGGAGGCAAGGGAGGAGCAACAGTGCCTGGGATGCTCTACCGTGGGGATCAGAAAATGAACACCTGCCAAGTTTTACAAGAGCAGAAACACTAAATAGATGTGAGAAAGCCTAAGAGAGGTAAAATTTCAGAGAGCCAACTGGAACAATCACTCTGAAGGAGTAAATAAAGGAAACTATTGAGAGTTACCTTTTTTTTTTAAAGATTTTATTTGAGATAGAGTAAGAGAGAGAGTGCACAAGCGGGGGGGAGGGAGGGACAGAGGGGGGAAGGAGAAGCAGACTCCCCTCTTAGCAGGGAGCCAGATTCAGGGGGGCTGAATCCCAGGACCCTGAGATCAGGACGTGAGCCGAAGGCAGATGTTTAACCAACTGAGCTGTCCAGTCACCCCGAGAGTGATAGTCTTTTAAAGCTGAACCTTGAAAGAGGGGGGAATGTGGTCACCGGGGGCTCGGGACAGAGAAATGGGCGGATGTTCGCAAGGACCGCGAAGTTTCAGTTATGCAAGATTCTGGAGATCTCCCGTACAGCAGTGTGACTGCAGTTCATGCTATTTGCTGTCAGAAGAGAGAAGATTTTAAGTGTTCTCATCATACACACACAGAAAAAAGAAAATGTAAATTATGTGAGGTGATGGATATGTTAACGAGCTTCATCGTGGTGATCATTTCACAATGTGTATGTATATCAAAACATTCAGTTGTACACCTTAAATATATACATTTTTTAATTTGTCGGTTATACCTCAGTAAAGCTGGGGAAAAATCACACATGTCCTTTGAAGCACAATTTAGGTTGTTTATGAAGAAAGCTACGTGTGATCATTCTCTCCCACCCTAGACTTTGTAATGATAGATTTCTTTTCTTACGAATTTTCTAATTTAACTTTAGTGCGTTGGGGTTTTACAGACTTAACCACCAAAGCACCGAAGAACTAAGAACACAAATGGAAAATTAAAGATTTTTGCAGTGAAAAAAAAAAAAAGAATGCAAAGCTGAACCTTGAAAGATCATAGTTAGACTCCTGACTGTGCCAGCCATTCCAAGGAAGTATGAAACATCTAGATGTGTTGCATGGAGAACAGTATCACCGTGAAGTGATGAGAGAATTGTTAGCTGACGAGTGCGCGCTTATTGTAAGTCTTAGTACAGAATTGCTTGTGTCTTTAGGGAACACAGCCCAGAGATCTGTGGAATAAGGATTCTAAGGAGAGGGGCAAGAGCAAGAAACAGAGACTTATTGGAGGGGCTTCAAGGCAAGATAATGATAGTTTGGGTCCAAGCTTGGTTTAACTGTTCAAACAATGCTTCTCGAAGTCTCAGTGCTTTTTCACTTAATCTCATTATGGGAGATGAACATGAGGGGGTCATGTTAGAAAACAGCATATCCGGACCAGGAAACACAAAGAAATATAATGGTAAGAAGGCTCTTGAACCCAGTGGGCAGTGTTGCCTGCTTCCCTCAGAGAGAAGGAAAGGGGCCAACCTCATAGCAAAGTAAGTGATTTAAAACAGAGCTGAGTCTTCTTGAAGGGAAGAGAAAAGAGCAGAGAGAAAGTACAGATTAGAAGCATAATCCAGCCTGCAGGAAAATATGTAGCCAAGAAAAAGAAAAGATGCTACTTAAGGCCTGGAATGATGGAACGCTCTGGAAATAAGTGTCATCGGGGGTCCTGGTGGAGGGCCTTGTCCTCACTTAGCCCCCAGGGCAAGAGACTTTAGAAAGACCGTTGGCATCTTCTGCTCCACAGTCCTCCAGCTGCTTCACATGTAGGAATAGGTCTAAGAGGCACATTACTTAGGGTTTATTAGTTTCCTGGGAAAAGGAGGTGATCACAGCCCCCCTGGCCTATGGTGGTACTCACACTCAGCTAAGCCTGAATGTGCTAGAAATATGAAACTCGAAAAAAAAAAGAAGATTCAGAGGTTTTGACTAGGCAGAAAGAAAAAGAAAGGGGCTACACGTAAGACGCGGTGCCTGGGTTTGCCCCCAATGTGTGTGTCTAAATGTAGGAAACGAATGCCAGTCTCTGAGAGGAGGTAATGAGCATAAATTAGGTCCCCCCTCCAGTGATGAGGAATGCGAAGGGCCAACTTTAACCTCTTGGTGCAGAATTACTCTTGATTGGGTTTCAGTTCCGTGTGTGTGTGTGTGTGTGTGTGTGTGTGTGTGTGTGCGTATGTTTATCCATCTGGACAACTGGCATAGATGGGTGGCCTTCTGGTAAAGCTCAGAATCTACTCCTTTTCCCTCAGAGGTCATTGTAGTCTTGACAAAAGCACTGGGTTCTAGGAACATCATTTTTCTTGGAACAGCTGCTCTGACGATTGGGGATTGCCTCGCTTTCTAGATTTTGTATGTGGAGCCACTGCCCTGATAGTCTTGTGTGGTCTATTAACCCTTTAGACTCTTCAACAATGAAACACATAGGTGATTTTCGTATTGAACTAATTAAAATTTGGAGATGTTTCTGGTAGAAGATAACTCCAGTCGGTGCCCCTGAAGGAATTAAAGATAACCCAGGCATAAAAGCTTCTCTGGTTGAGATGAAGAAAGAAGAAATTGGAGGACTTTAACTTATATTTGGACTTCAACTTATCTTAAGTTTAGGATTTCAACATCAAAAGAGCAAGGGAATTTGACTTTGAACTTGAAATATTTTGGACAATTTTCTTTTTCCTGAAAATTTGATAATGGATACTATTTTCAAATTTGGGGCATCTTTATGTTGTTCATTTTGTTATGAAACCTTTGAGATGCATTGAGCAATATGGCTGGACATCATTTGGGATTGGGCTTAGAATGGGGGGTGAGTTTTCAGAATGGCATTGAATGGCTTTGTATTTTTTTAATTTCTGTGTGTGTGAGAGAAAATTCATACCCTTTGAGAGCCAAAACTTCCAGTGACCACAAACGGTCTGAAGAAGATCAAAAAACTGCAATTATTGGCCTGGGGGCAGCATGGCTATGAATTTGGGAGCATGACAGCCCTGATGCTTTGTGATCAAGGAAATGAAATCTGGGGACTTTCAGGGTGAAGGGACTTTCTTTTTCTTCAATTCATGTCGAGATTCATGGGAGATTTCTTAGAGTAAGAATTTGAGTCTCTTGATGTCTCTCCATTCTCTGTTTTATCACTTCCTCTCAGAGGAGGGGAATGACCCCATTGTGGTTTTGGAGACAGAGTTGAGCATACATAGCTCAGGCTCCTCCCCTTGGCTTGTCTGTGGGGTCTGGTAGCCTACAGAGTGTGCACAGTCTGCTCTTCTCCTGCATAGACAAGGATTTCCTGAGGCGGCTCCCCACAGAGCAGCCACGGACTGGGGAGCCGGTTAGATACACTCGCCATGAATTAGGCATATACACTAGTAAGTTCCTGCAGCTAACACCTACCCTGTGTATGTCAGTATTGCTTTTATCAGCAATGAAACAGGCATTTGTTCTCCACTTGACTCCCATGACTGACTCTCAATTAGTATCACATTGAATAGGGAATAAAAACATCATTCATTGGGTTCCTCAAACCTCACCTTGGAGAATCATGACATTTCCTAATGGTATCGGTTATTTTGTTTATGCTTTTAAAGTAAAATTCTTCTTATCATTCTCTTAAACTATCTCTGAAATCTCTAAGGTTGATTAGGGATAAGATGATTTAGTAAGCACAAAGGAATTTTTGGTCTGAAATGAAAAAGACAGAAACATAGAATCAGGATTTTGAATGCAAGCGATCGTGTCTGTCCCAACCCACTCATGCTTTTTTTGTTGTTGTTTTGTTTTTTTGTTTTTTGGTTTTGTTGTTGTTGTTGTTGTTAATGGTTGAAGGAATGGAAATGAGAGAGGCTAAAGTACTAACTTAGGTCACATAGCTGATTTGCGGCAGAACGATTTCCTCTTTTCTTCTGTAACCTTGACATGAGACACATTTGTACTTGTAGTTGAATTAGAACAAAAATAAATGGATGCCAAAGTCCTATAAATCTAGGAACTGCTTTTAAAACAAATCACCTAATTTAGCTCACTCTTCCAATCAAGTACACTCTGTTGTTTATGGCACCTTCTTTATGCTTTTGAGAGTCATAATTTTTCTCTACCTTTTTTACCTCACTTGATAAATATTGATGTTTTTCTGTGTTTCTACCGGAGCTTGAAATTAATATAGTTTTCGATACCAGTATTACCAATTATATGAGCATCATGATGACTATAGGGCTTAACTAATGTTGAAGAGTAGCACAGGGGTAGATTACACTGTTCAGACCTTGCCATTTAGTGCATGCATGATTTAGTGCATGATTAGGCAGGAGAGACAATGATTTAGTTAAAACAGCAGTCTTCTACTTTCCCATTCTGGGGTGGCCAACATTCCCTCACATCTTTATGAATTTACACTTTTTAACTACTGGTCCTCCCTCTTCTCATTATGAGTCTTTATTCCAGAATGTACAGTTTATCTTTTGACCCCCTCCCCAACCCGTGTGTGTATAAAGTTACTCCCTCAAGTGAGAATTTTCGGGTAGCTTAAGACTTTGGGGTTGAATGAAGGATGAATATATTGAGACCCAGGGAAGGGGGCTTGCCCAGATCACATACCTATCAATGTGAGAACCCAGACTAGGGTCCTGAAATCTTAATTTATGTTTTAATATTCTGTTCAACCTTTTTATATGTGCATTTTCCAGGAAGAAAGTCCTTTATCTTGGCATAAATGCCTTTATAAGCCTGTGTAGAAATTTCCAGCAATAAGAAGAGTATAGAAATGAAAATACGGATTGTTTAGTTTCACAATTCACAGGTAACCTGCAGTAACTTCCAGTGTATCTTTCCAAGTATCTCCCTTTGCCTTTTTACACCTATCATCCTAATTTGTCCATGTTCACGTACTACTCATGCACCAACATTTAAGTATAGACATGAGAGTCCATTTTCAGATACACCATATTATATTTAAACATCTGCCTGTTGCTAGACATGTTTTCACTGTCAGCATTTTCCTTTACGTTATCTGGTTTTTTTTTTCCTGGTAAAAAAATATTGCTAAATATTTGCTTAATATGGTTATTATTTAACTGTATTATACTTATGTATCTTATTTATCTGGAATGTATTGTAGTGAAGGCTGAGGGGTAGAACCTCAGCTTGATATTTTCCAAGAGGATGACTAACTTTCCAACACAATTTACTGAATTTCCTACCTTTTTCTCCCTACACCAATGCATTGATGCCAGGTATGCAGAGGTTTATAATTGCAGATAAACTTTAGAATTATCGTGTCAATTTCATATTTTCCACCCCCTTGGGATTGCGTTGAATTTATAGATTTCATTTAGGGAGGAAACTGACATCTTTACATGTAGAGTCTTCCTATTCAAGAAGGAGATGATATCTCTACATTTATGTGAGTCTTCTTTATCTCCCACAGTAGTTTTATAGTTTTCTTCATTATATTTCCGCACATTCTTATTGCTTTGGTTTATTTTCCTTTTTTGGTTGTTACTGTTGGATCTATGTAATTCACTTGTATTTATATTTAACAATGTTAGAGATTCTGTACTTTTTTTGGTTAGTGTTTGGGATTTTTAAACTATACAATAACATATATCTAAAAATAGTAATTTTTTTCCATCTTGCAAATATTTATACTTTCACTTTATTCTCCTTTTAAAATTACATTGTACAACACTGACATTACAAAGTGAATTATACTACTATTTACAAGTATTTTTACCCTTTTTCTGAATTTAATAGCAATGATACTGTTGTTTTAGCAATAAATTTAGCTAAATTTAGCGTGATGACTGTGTCAAGTAACCTTTATAATGTAGAAGTTCTATTTTTTTAAAAGCATAAATGATATATGTGTGTATATATGTACATATATACTCATGTGTGTATATACTAAATGTACTGTATATTTATGCACATATGCACTCACACATATATCCTTTTAAAATAAATTTGAATTGCCATGAAGTAGTTCTTTCTGTTCTGTGATTATAGCAAACTCGCAGTGGCATTACTATCACGGATGTCACGTGGATAAGTAGGGATGATATGTGGGTTGTGGTAAGATGATCTTGTCTACTTTACCAAGTGTATCTCCCAGTGTCATGTTTTGCTTCTAAAATTCAGACTGAGTGTCTTCTTTTCATTAATGAATGTGCCCTTTACCAATGACTCATTCATTAATTTAAATTAATGGGGTGTATTATTCAATTAGGTTTGACACCTTAGTTTAAATTAGAAAATCACATCTTGAATTTGTTGTGGACAGATGAGGTCTCTATGGGTAGGTTAAGGGGACAGTTGTAACATAGAAAATTCTTTTACTTCTTTCTGGGAACCTAGGAAGGGAGGAGAATATTGGAAGTGAAGAAAAATTTGCTAAAATTGAATTTTGGAGTAAGAAAGTTGTACTTTTCATCAAATGTATTTAAATTTTTATCTAGGTGCATGTTTAAATATCTCTTCCCCTGAAAAAGTAAGGGAGAAATCCATGTTAGAGTCTAGAGATTTATGTGTTAAGTGTGAATGGGTGACCTTAAAATACTAAATGTTTTATGAAGAAGAAATTCTCAAGGAACAGTGGAACTTTCCTTTTATTATTATGCCTATTGACTGTAGATAAGGCATAAATAGTCTGGCAGGATGGAAGGATACAGAAACCAAATGAGTTTATGATTCTGGAAAGAGGAAGAGCCAGTGAAAAGCTACCACAGAGGACAAAGGCCAGGCAAGAGCCAGGCAACATTGAGGCTGATAGAAGGATAATGAAGATGAACAGAGAATGGAGGTGGTGAGAAATTGCTGGCCAAGAAAGAGAACTCAGAAGACCTTTGCTACTTTGTTGGGGGAAACCATTTTGACCCAAAAAGTCCAGTTTGACATGATCCCTAAATTGGTTTTGTTTGCTAGAGTCCAAGAAGGAGAGACATACATTGGATTGGGACAGGGGTGAACGCATTCTTCAGGAACTCCTCTGTGAGGAGAACTGGCCACTCAGTGCTTCCACTCAGCTCCTCAGTACCTGTGAGGAACTGATCTGGAGAGAGTTGATAGAATGAAATCACCTCACCGTTTAGGAGAGCATAGTCCTCTAATTAAGTCAATAGCAGAGAGAGAAAGGAATACCTCATGACAAAGGGAAAATGTAGGAAATACCAGTGTCCAGAGAAGCAGTCTGTCATTTGCCTTTAGACACAGCAGTAAAAAGCAACACCGAGATGGGGCAAGCACAGGGAGGGGACTCATCTTGGGGGCCATGAGGACAATGGTGTAACTCTCAACTCCTGGAGCTTTGCATATCTCACCTCAGGGCTGGCTTAATATGGATATGTGATTGTGATGCCACTTCTCTGTTCCCTGTTTTAAATCTTTACATTTTTCCTTAAGGACCTATTTCCAACGTCTTGTCCTCTTTATTTGATTTACAATGGACAGTTCTAAATCTATTATTGCTTAAATGTAGAACTCTAAATTGAATGAATTTAAAACTTTTTAAAACAAATATAAAATGTTATTTTGAACGTATGTAGTGCCCTAAAAATGAAAAAAAAAAAATCAATGTCTTATATCTAAATGTCCTATTTCCTCTTCATTTTTCTGAAAAGTGAAGTATTAACTGTCAGGATTAATTAGTCTACATGAAGGATGAGATTCAACAAAAAGAAAAAAAATGACTTGAATATGAAACCTTTTCTTCATTGAAAAATAAAAAAAAAAGGAGACCGTGTTTAAAAAAGATAAAAAAAAAAGTGGAGGAAATACTAACTTTGGGTCCATTTTGTATCAAAGATGAATACAAAGAGCATTTTCTATGTGATTTCCATCAGTAAGCGCATAAAGAACATTTTTGGCACATTTTACCTTATTTATCTCAGTAGGAGATCTTCTAAGTTTAAGACAAGTTTGTATCATCTTTTCTTCAGCCCCTGTCTTGATTCTTCTTCACCACAAGTGTGTGGAATATTATAAAGTTTGTCAGAAGAAATAATTGTTGGGGCACCTGGGTGGCTCAGTTGTTAAGCATCTGCCTTCAGCTCAGGTCAGGATCCCAGGGTCCTGGAATCGAGTCCCGAATCAGGCTCCTGCTCAGTGGGAAGTCTGCTTCTCCCGCTCTCACTCACCCTGCTTGTGTTCCCTCTCTCTCTGTCTCTCTCTGTCTGTCAAATAAATAAACAAAATCTTAAAAAAAAAAAAAAGAAGAAGAAATAATTGTTATAGTTACTATAGATATAAGTGTTTTGGATTGGCAAGTGCTTTCACAGTTTTGTCTGAAACATATCAAAGGAGGAGTGTGAAGCTCTGGGTACAAAGCCTGGGACCTAGGGCCAAGTACCTTAAAACAGAAATCCTGGAAGATTAATTTATGTTACAGAAACAAAGTTTTTGCACATCCATAAACTGGAGTTCTTGGTTCATTTTTTTTATCTTATAAGAATTTACATGATGTTGTATGTGGTTTCTACCATTAGAAGTTGCTCCTCAGAAGCCAACCACATCTAGTTTCTTTATGAATTTATTATCATTGATATTGGTAGTAATGGCATTGGTTTGCTCCTCTAAATGTGTCTCTTGGAGTCTACGAACTGACTTTGATTGAGGCCATTGGTATGCTAATTCTAGTTGCACTTAACCTTTCACTGCTGCCCCAAAGTCCTGAAGGAGCTGAAATAGCGGGCAGAGGGGTTGACCCTGTCCTGAGTACAAGGGAACAGCAGACAGGTTCTCTACTGCCATAAATTCCTTCTCCTCCTGGTGCTTCCATTTACTGAGACACCCAATATTCACACACTGTTTTAGACTCTCCCAAGTGCCATTTCATTTAGTTCCCAGTACAGAAAAAAGCCCCAAATAATGGGCTTTCTTATCCTCATTTTACAAATAAGGGAATTAAGTGTAAGAGAGATTGACACCAAAGTAAAATTCAAGGCAAGGAATTAAACCTAAGTTTGTCACATTCCACTGCTTGTGCTTCATTCCCTATGTCAGCTTATTCCTGTATTGGCATATTTTGGTTCTCATACTTTTCTCTCCATTGCCTTTTGTTAAGAAATATAATAAATAATACCCATAAAAGTTAGCTTTCTGTCACTTAAAGCAAGTCTGATAGGCTAGGTTTTTTCTAAGTATTGATGTAGTATTATATTTATATTAAAAATTGGTAGAGATTACCTTCTGAAATTTTATAATTAATAGGAAATTTTGTTTTATTGTAGGACACCAGTACTTTCCATCCCGTACATGGTGTCATATTTAATTTGCTAACAATTACATACAAGTTAGAGAAGTAAGAGGGCAAGTTCTGGATCAGGAAGAACCTTAAGTCCTTTATCTAAGGAGTCATCTTGGAAGCAATAAGGAACATTTGAAGGATTTTGAATTGGATTTGGGAAGATAGGGGCATCAATCCCACTGAGGGGGAGCTAGCCGAGAGATGCGGAGGACTGAACTAAGGCTGATAGATTGTGGAGAGTGACTATAGACAGTCAAGTTGTGGAAACAAGCAACAGATAGATGCAAAGGGACCAATTACAGATTTATGGCTTGATTAACTGGGTGGTGGTACGGCTGTTCGCAAATGTAGGCAGTTTAACAAGAGGACCAAGTTATGTTGGGGGGTTTCCAGGACACATCTAGGAGGAGATTATTGGTGGAAATTTGAGCTGGTGATCTCAAGGGTGGTATAGGTCCAGTGATTTGAGAGTCATCTCTGTAGAGGTTAGACCTTCCTAAACTTCAGGAAATGCAGGCTCTTGAATGTATATGTATATATACTCTTTTTTTTTTTTTTTTAAGAAGAGTGCCTGAAATTTCATTTGAATCTCAGAATCTGTGACTTCAAAGTTTAAGAAACACTGAGAGAGTTGTTGATTGAAGCTACAGTTCTGATAGTCACTGGGGGAAGGAGGAAGGGAGGCTGTAAATACAGTGAGGAGACCATAGGCCTGAGGAAGGAAAACATGACACACATCACGTTTAGGGATCCAATGGAAGAAGAGTGACACGTGAAGAGGCCGAGAAGGAACGGCTGGAGAGGTGCAGAAGGCTGAAGAGGAGTGATGACACAGAAGCTCAGGAAGGGAGCATTCCAAGAATGAAACCACCACAGAAAGGTCTATGAAGATAAACACAAAAAGGATCCATGGAAATTGGTGATATGGAGGTGGTCGGTGATACCAGAGAGAAGGGGAATGGAAGTGAAGACAAGATGGCGGTGGGAGTGAGAAAGTAACAAGGGATGAGGAATAAGAGGACATCAGATTAAAGGAAGAGCTTTGCTTTTGTGTTTTTGTTTGTTTTTAGTGACTGAGCCTTGAGCACATTTTATTTTAAAGACATAGAAACTGGAAAGGAAACCATTGATTAGAGATAAAACTCTCCAAAGGTGATTACTGAACGTGGCTCATGGGAACGTGGGAGGGGATCGGATGTAAACACATGAGTGCGTTGTTGAATCTGGGCAAAATAAACAACTCCCATTTCTCCAGAGACAGGAAGAGAGTCGGAAGCATTACAGCAAGAGAGAGGAAGATAAGCTCTGGGTTGACACAAATTACTGGAGGCTTTGCTGTTGAAGATTGTGTCAAGGTAAAAGATAGATGGCTTAGCATTGCAGTTCTTGTGGTGTGTGATTTTTCCCCTGGCAGTGTACCTGACCTGAGCATGGGGATGGAGGAGAGAGCAGTGATGGGATAGATTCAGTGA
Organism: Potos flavus; assembly: GCA_028534135.1. Taxonomy (NCBI): domain Eukaryota; kingdom Metazoa; phylum Chordata; class Mammalia; order Carnivora; family Procyonidae; genus Potos; species Potos flavus. The sequence goes on along the minus strand of CM052883.1, from coordinate 15,937,785 downwards.
TAGAGTTTTTAAGGATAGGTGTGACAGAAAAACAAGGAGGCAAGAGAGTTGTGCATAATATTCTGGGTAGAGTAAAAGGTAAGGGCAGATGGGGTGAATAGACTGGAGATTGGTAATCAGGAGAATAGTAATTCCAATGTCAACTAAGATTTCTATTTCTAGTATAATGGTGCAACTCCTGTATTGATAAAAGTTATGGACAAAGAGTGGAGTTTAAGTTCTCACCCCATGGCATAGTTTAAGGCATTACCATCCAACCAGGGAACCACTTGTCATAAGTTGTGACTGACCACTCGAAATGTGACCAGTAGGAATTGAGATGTGCTCTTGTGTAAAATACACACCAGATCTCGAAGACTTGGTATGACAAAAAGAATGCAAATATTTCATTTATAATACTTCATGTTGATAACATACTGAAATTATGATATTTGCATTATATGGGGCTATATTCTTTTGCTAGGCCTCTTCTAACAAAATACCACAAACTGAGTAGCTTAAACTACAGAAATATACTCTCTCACTTTTCCGAAGGCTTGGAGTCTGAGATCAAGGTGTGTGTAGGTTGGTTCCTCCAGAGGGCTGTGAGGAGGGATCTGTTCATGTCTTTCCCCTAGCTTCTGGTGGTTTGCAATCTTTGGCATTCCTTGCTTTTTAGAGGTAGTTTCCAATCTCTGCTTTCATCTTCACATGGAGTTCTTCCTGTTTCCATGTCTGTGTCCAAATTCCCCTTCTTATACAGCACCAGTCATTTTGGATTAGAGGCCCACTTCTGCCATGTACCTTTATCCTAACATAACTAATTATGTCTTCAGTGGCCCTGTTTCCAAATAAAGTCACGTTCTAAGCTACTGAATTAGTAATTAAACATATGATGAATTTTGGGGGGATACATTTTCAACCCATAAGATGGGCCACATAAAACATATTAGTAAAATTAATTTCATCTGTTTCTTTCTGCTTTTTTGTTGTGGCTACTAGAAACATTGACGTTATGCATTTGGTATACATTCTATTTCTACTGTACAGTGCTTCTTTATGATACTAGTTAATACTAACTGATTTCTGTAGGCTCTGTTCGAGGGCACTTACATATATTAAATCATTTAACACTTAAAATAGCCCTACTTAGTATGTGTTATTTTTTGCCCTTGTTATTGAGGGGTGAAGCTGTCTGCCCAAGGCCACATAGATGGTGGACAGCAGAGTCAGCCTGTGAATGTGGGTGCCCTATCTCCAAAATCAGCACTCTAACCTGCTCTAGAATAACATCTCTCTATAGAGCAGTAATATGTTTGGTCAGTCTTTGGAATTTTCACAATATCGGTTCCTCATATTACTGGAAACTGGGTACATCTCTGTTAATCTTCCCTTTCCATTTCCACTTTTTGTTGGTCTATGCTTCAATTTTTCTTGATAGCTTTTTATCTCTAGCATCCTTTACTAATCAATACCTGTTTTTTTACTGTTACTCAATGTATATTTTATTATGTGCTTTATATACTTATGTATTTTTATAGCAGAGCTATATATTTGTTGCTTTAACTTGTCTTTTGTTTTAGAATCTTTAGCTATTATTAAGAAACAAATCTGGATTTGTCGAATTCTCTTTAGGAAAAAATAATATACTATATACTTTAAAATAACTTTTATATTTGTGGTTATAAAAACACAGTCTTTGAAAAGGTCATGGCAAAAAAACAATAGAATGAATTGTGACAAAATTCAAAATATACCGTTTATTAAGGGAATAAGAACATAATGTCTTTTCCCTCAAAGTGAGAAAGACATTTTAAAACAAATTTGGTGGCAATGGTGGGTTTAAATGATTTAAATTTAATGAAATATCAGGTTTCATTCTCATAAAGCTGTGCATGTTATCTACTGAATGATGGCTGAATGGAAGGATTTGGGAAGTTTATTTTCTTTTTCGGTTTTATCACTTGTTACATGACCTTGCCCTAGGATAGACAGAAAAAATCAAGACAAATTATGTAGGAGGCTAGAGAAAGCTCTTTCAACTGGTACTTGAGGGACTCAACTTCTTTCCTCTGACATTAGTGCAATATCCTATTTTTCTTCCTTCTCTAGAGCTTCACCTTTGACCTCAGTATTCTTTACCTTGACTTTGAAACTCGTGCTTTATTTCACCTTTCCTGCCTCCAATTTTGCCTTTTGAATTTGACCTCTGCATTTCCCACTTGAGCACAGTTGTTTGGTCTTGACTTTCATCACGCTCTTCTTGGTGAGTATTTTATACTCTGACTCCATGAACTTGCAGCTTAAACATAGCAAGCACTCTAAATAATCCTACCAGTGCATGTCAGTAAGGAGACCCAGACCCTGCTCCTCTTCCTGATAGTGGTACTCCTCAAGCCCTTTGTTAATGGCTACATCATGAGAATTCATGACAAAAATGATTTTGGAAATTTATGTAACATAGAGTAAAGCCTTGATAATTAAGGATTTCCTTATTCTATAATAGTTTTTGCAATATTGCTAAAGCTTTTACATGAAAAGTGAAGTCTAGTAAATCATCCAAATTTATGTTTCTGTATCTGTGAAACGCCCATGCTGTCATGTGGAGCAGTATTTCTCTAATTTTAGCAAAAAGTCACTCATAGAGCTTGTTATAATACAGACTTCTGGGCTGTACCCCAGAGGACATTCTGACTCAGTTGATCTGTGTGGGACCCACAAATTTGCACTTTTAACAAGAGCCCCGTTGATACTGATGCTGTCCTTCTGAGGACCACACTTGGATAACAATGATAGGGATCAGACCTCCAGATGATCATTTGTCCTAAGTTACATGGTAACATGTCAATAGTAGCTATTATGTCAGTTCACCTAAAGAAAATAAAAATAAACCAGATTATTGATAATTTTTTTGGTTTCCAAATGTTGCTGTATACCTATGTATAATGAAAGAGGAGTGGCTAAACTCAGCAGTGGCTTTGGTAAAAGAGTTTGCAAAGATATAGTCCAGAAATCTTGTGTTACAGAAAAAGATGGCTCAGGATATTTGAAGCAAAGTACCTTAGAAAACGATCTTTACCCAAATTATACAACTGGTGATCTTTGCCAAAAGATTTACTTTAATATCGATTTAAAACTACTTGAAAGATTCCTGATGTGGAAAAGGAGTCCTCCTTATGGTTGGATGAAAACACTTTTTTTTTTTTAAAACATTTAGGGAAATGTGCTTTTACATTTGTTGTTATGTGTAGCATTTATATCGAGGTAAGTTCTGTATTTCAACTACCTATGTTATTTCTTCTGTCAGAGAACTAAGTAAATATAATGATATTTACATATAGTTATCTACCTTTAGATTATGGTTATCTAAAAACCATTATTTAAATAATACAAAGTATAAATTACATTTTTTTCAAGGATACAAGCAGATAAAGAACTCAAAATTCTCAGTCTAACATTTCATAAGTGACTTTATGGGTTTGCATTTCACCATCAGTGAAATATTTATTGTGTACAGAGGATTAGCCCAGCAATCTGTTAGGTAACCTGAGACAAAAATCGTAAAAGGCTTCGATTCTACTTTTAATCCATGCTCATGGTATAGCATAGGCAGACTGCCACTTCCACTCTATAAAGCAATATGCCTCAGTTGTTTTGAAAAGAGGAAAATAGTCATTTGAGACTAGACTAAAAGGGGGTGTAGAATTCATAAAAATATGTGTATGTTTCTGTCCGCATGAGTGGGTGAGTGTGTGTAAAGTGGAAAGGAATTAGGGACATTTGCGATTCAAACTAGTGATCACATCATACATCCTAAAAATTCTGTTTGTTTTAAATTTTCATAACTTACCCATAAAATTATCATTTGTTAAAAGGCGATATTAAAACAAAGGAATGAACAAAAATATTTATAAGAGAAGTAGCAAACTAAGGAACATCGTATAATATATGTGTGGTGTATACACATGTGCACGTATGTGTGTGTGTATCTCAAATTTACCTCTGACATCGATTCACGTGAATGTTCTCGTGCAGGGCATACTTTTGGCAAACATGTCAAGAATAAATATAATATAAACCTCCATATAAATCATCCACGAAAAGTGGTTGTTACTTCATGGAGAAAGTACACCCCTGTAGGTTAACCATATCACTGATAGTATAACTATCAGTGCATTTGAACCTTGTATTAAAATTTATGTTCCATGTCATTAAAGTAAAAGGTTATCTTTGAAGATATTGTTTGATAGAAACCTTTAGGTTTGCATGGGAGTTGGCCTCACAGATGTCCAGCTACAGGGGGCTCACTTGATGGAGGGCCCAGGCGCTGAGCTGTGACATCTATTACTCCCTTCCTACAGAGGCTACGCCTGCGTGGGCTGCTCCCTGACAGCCATGAGTGACTGTGGCAGGGAGATTAAGTAAGGCTTGTTTCTAGAAGATGCCAGAGGGACTCCTGTGACTCTTGACTTTGGCTCCTGGCTGCCATGACAGCCTTGCTGAATCTTCCTTAGATGACAACACTTCTCTCCAACATTCTCTCCTTCACTGTGGGACTGACTTGCATCATGGTCTGAAAGCTCTCCCAGCACTGCCTGACTCCCTCTCGATTTTCTCTTACTGGTATATCCCTGGTAAGATCCTTACAAGTAATCCCGTATTGGCATCTGCTTTTTAGAGGACCCTGCCTGACTGTATTAGCTAAGAGTTCAGCCAGCGAAACAGAACCAGTAGGATATGTGTCTATAAATGGGGAATTGGTTCATGTGATTATGGAGACTCAGTCCCATGATTTGTTCTCTGTAAACTAGAGACCCAGAAGAGTTGGTGTTATACTTCTAGTCCCAGCCCAAAGGTCTGGAAGGGTGAAGGTTGATGGTAGAAGTTCCAGTTGAAGGACAGGAGAAGACTGATGTCCCAGCTCAGCAAACAAGGAGAGAGAACATTCTCTCTTCCTCTGTCATTTTGTTCTGTTCAGGCCCTTGGCACATGGGACGATGCCCATTCACACTGGAGAGAGACATATTTTTTACCCAGTCCACTGATTTAAATGCTGACCACTTTCAGAAACACCCAAATAGACACACCTAGAAATAATGGCTAACCAGATATCTGGCACCCCTTGACCCAGTCAAGTTGACACATGAAACTAATGGTCATATAAACACACTGTTTCAGTGATAGTACTATGTACCAAAGAGGCATATACTCAGACAAACACGAGGCCACTAATGGGGACCTGTCATTTGTTCTCTGACCACAGTGTCATTGTCAAATCTGAAAGATGCTCACCCGTTGCTGGAAACCCTCCAGCTCAAGGAACCTTCTCTATGAAGCTTTCCTTACATTTTTGTTCACTTAGTGCTGATTCTCTTCCATTTGAACTTTTTGGTAAGATTATATACTAGTATGGAAAAGTTCCTTAGTGTACACAGTGCTATTTCAATTCTAGGATACTTCCTTTTAGCCTTTTCATTCATTTATCCAGCATTTATTGCAAATTGATTTTATGTCAGGTACGATCCTAGACCCTGGGGCTATGTGTTGGACATAAAGATTTATTATGTGAGTAGCACTATTTTTCTTCCCATTAAAAGCAAAACAGTACTGTCTTCAGTTGCATTAAGGTAGTTTTTGTTTTTGTAATGAAGCGAGTTAAGTACCATAAAAAAAACAAAGTAAAATGTGAAATAGCCCTTCTGTTATATATTAAACAATGGTAAAGTCTGATCTATTACTTGATACATATAATTGGTTTTTCTGGATACAGGTAGTGATTGAGAAGGCCTCTTAAGTTTCAAATCACTTTTATTATTGTATTTTAAAAGTATAGAATGTTTGTTATGAAAAGTTGAAAATACAGACAAGGTAACAGAAAAAAGCATTAAGTAAATTCTCTGTAATTCTAGTATCCAGAAATGCTCACTGTTAACCTTGTGCTGTACCATCCAGATTTTTTACTATAAAACATATACACATACACATATACATGCTCACGGACACACACACACATACTCATATATATCATCACCATTCATTTTTCCATACATTTACTTAAATCTAGTCTGTGCCAGGCACTGCATAAGGACTACGAGACAGAGAAGAAGGAAAACATCACTCCCAACATCCTGGAACTTGACTTGCAATATCTCTGCAGTGGTTTCTTGGGTCTGTGGAGTGACATCTCTGTCTGTCCTTGAGTGATGTCTCTCTCCTGTCTCTCATTGGACACCGCACCTTATGTAGCTGAAACTGGCTCCCTGTGGCTCCACACAGCTCCTCATGCAGCTACAGTGAGCTCACCTGCAGCGGGGTCCAGTCTGTAGGAAGTCCTGAGCCGCCTGCTGCTCTTTTTATACTACTGGTTGCTCCTTCCTGGTATTACTAAGAGATCATGAACTACCCTAACATTGACCAACCCTCAGTGCTATTCACTCTGGATTACTGCAAACTGCCCTGTGATTGTCGTCAAGACTTATGCTTGGAACCACGATGAGTTGTTCGGGCCACAGCATGTCATGCAGAGCACATCTGTGCTTATCAGCAGCTCCAGAGCCCTTCTGTTTACCTGAGTTGTGGCATCTCGAAGCAGGGCTGTGGAATTCCCTTGTGTGCCCCACCCCGACCCCAGTGCTCTCTCAAATGAATTTTAGTGCATTGCCCATGAATTTTTTTCTTTTTTCAGAATTATCCCAAATGTATCATGTACATTTGGTGGAGTTTTTCCAGGCAGTAACAAATCAATTTTACTGCTATTGATTACTATAGCCAGTTTTATAAAATGCATACATAGCTTTTATAAAGAAACTCTTTATTTTGAAATAATTATAAACTCACGAGAGGTTGCAAAAATAGTATGTAGGGTCTCTTCAACCCTATGCCCAGCTTCTTCCAAAGGTGACACCGCACATACTGTAGTGCAATGGCAAAACTAGAAAATTGGCTTTGGAATGATACTGTTAACTGGGCTATAGACCATATTCAGTTTTTGTAAGTTTTCACATACACTTGCGTGAGTGTGTGTGTGTGTGTGTTTCTGTGCAATTTGATCAGATGTTTCTGTTGGCAAACCATCTCAGCCATCAAGGTAGAGAATTGTTCCCTCACCCCAAAGAAAGTCTCTTTGCTACCCCTTGTAGCACACCCATCCCCCGCCCTGGGTTCCAGTCCATACCCACCAGTCTGTTCCCTGTCTTTACAGTCGTATCTTTTTAAGAATGTTAAGTGCAATCATGTAGTATGTAACCTTTGGAAATTGACTTTTTCCTCACTAAATATATACTCTTTTAAAACGTACTCTTTTCTCTTGACTGTATACCACAAACATCTTTCCATTAAACTTGCTTTACTGTCTATTTTCATTTTTTTTTTTATGTAGGAAAACAAAACAAAATTAAGCAAACAAAACAATGCAAGACAGGGTAACAAAACTTTGAAAGAAAAATAAACCTGCCTGAAACCTGTCAAATTTAATGAAGGTACTTGGTTTTCAACATGCACTCAATTAACACCAATAAAACCATTTTTTTCTTAACCTAAAAGTAAAGACAGATATTTGGTACTAATTATGTCTGACTACTCCATATCAGACTCCAGAGAAAGCAAATAGAAAAAGAACTATGAATGCTGGTGGCACAAAATTCTCCTAAGCTGTTAACATAGCAGGCCTAAAGTCATTTGTCCTACATTGGGAAAAATATTATTAGTTTTGGTGAAATTATTAAATTTCATGATTAAGTTGAAAAAATCTTTCATTTAAGTTTTTTTTTTTTTTTTTAAGATTTATTTATGGCAGTGGAGTTGGGGGAGAGGCAGAGAGAGAGAGAGAATCTCAAACAGACTCCCCGCTGAGCTTGGAGCCTGATGCAGGCCTGGATCATACGATCCTGAGATCATGACCTGAGCTGAAATCAAGAGTCAGACATTCAACTGCTGAGCCACCCAGGTGCCCCTTGTTTAAGTTTTCATTTCAAAAACTATCCAGCAGTTTTCGGCCAAGACTTTCTCTTCAAAGTCATTATTAATATTGAGTATATTTCTAACATTGCTGAATATTCAGTAAGTCATTGATATAAATTCAAGTAATTCAAATGTCAGGCTGAGTTCTCAGTAGTGATTTACGTTGGCAAGAGTTTTATGAGAGTGCATTATTAGTTTGCTGACTGCCTTAATATATAAAGGTTATAAAAGAATTTTATCCAACAGTTATGCATTTTAGCATACCACCAGGTAAATATAAATACCTGAAAAAATGCACATGGCTTTCAAACTTCTGCAGAAATGGTCAGAGTGATTCAGATTCTCAAATTATGGACACCCTTTTTTTCTCATTAAATGGTGCATATAGTCTTCTCACATTCTGAATGAAAACATCTCTAGTAGATTTTTTGGTCGTATTATAGAATCCTGAAATTCACTTTGGTTTATCAACATTACCTTTCCTTGCTGTATCTCTGATATCTCTACTAATACCCTGAGTTTGACTACCTGTACTCTGGGCACTTCAACTTATGAAATCATTCATATATTTTAAATTATCAACTTAAAAAATTTGTCTGTGTAGATATTATTGTAATTCAGATGGTGCCGGCAAGTCTTGGAGGATGATTAAATTTGGGTGTTTCACTGCCTAAGATTTGATTTTTTAATTTGCGTATTTAAGCACACAACTTTATTAGTTTCTCCAGAATCAATCAGTTGGGTGTCAGATTAAAAAGAAACTGATTTATAAAATTAATGTATTATGTTAATTATGGAATTCTAAGCATGTGTTTTTATTTGGCACTCTCTTCTGGTGACTGATAGGAAGTTGTCTTCTCAGGAGATGAGGTTATGGAAAAGAAGTTTGCTTGTTGGACAGTGAATTAAAGTGATTTGGATGTTACTTGATATTAGTTCCCAAAGTTTTATTTGAGAACTTGGGAATGAGAAAGATAACAGATTCCTTGCTCCTATACCAGGGATTCTGATGTAGGAGGTCTGGCCTCCAGTATCGATTACTGAGCATTTTGGGATAATTCCTGTGCCATTCAGCAGAGAAGCACTTCTGTAAATCTTATGTCCAACAATCCGTGCTAGCCTGCTGATGAACTCAGGGGATGTTTCTGCACAGTACTGTTCATGTTAATCGAAGATTCTTGTCCAGGACAATGTTGAAAACAGTTTTCTTCTTTCCCCGTTTTCCCTTCTTCTCTTATTATTTTTATAAAAAATCTCATCAGTTTCCTAAGTTAAGACATCATAGATAGTTCACAACTAATTAAATTACATCTCGTATCAGATGTTACTTTTTTTTTAATTTATTTTTTTTCAGATGTTACTTTTTAAAGAGCTTTAAAGGTATCATTGATATACAATAAACTGCACATATTTTAAATGTATGATTTCATATGTTTTGACATATGGATAAACAGGTGAAACCATCATCTATATGTAAGTAGTGAACATGTCCATTCAAACAATACCCAAACCCAAAAGTTTTCTTGTGCCCTTGTTATTCCTCCCTTCCACCCATCCTCATTCTCCTATCTTAACCATGGCTCTCTTTGTATGTTTAGTGGATCTTTTTCTGAATATGTCTTAAGAAGTCATTACCAACTTGATGAGATTTTAGGGGCACCCTAGGATTTTGAGTTGGAAGGATCCACCTTTTAAGCTGAATGTTGGGAGATTCCTGGCATATAAAGGGAAAATCACCATCACCTTTCTGTAGGGCAACACGATATATGTCTATAATTTTTAAAATTTCCATGCACTTTGACCCAGAAATTCTACCTTGAAGAACATAGGCAATGTGCTTAAAGATGCTTGTATGAAGATGCTTATTGAAGTGATTTTGTGCAAATATAAAAAGATAGGAAAATTTATAAACATTCTTAAATAAGGGGTTGGTTAAGTAAACAATATATTACCCATGAAACGCAATTACTGGGCAGCGTATATTTATATATGAAGCATTAAAATATATATATCAGGAAGGATCTACTTTAGATCAACTATGTGTCTCTGATTAAACTATGAGTATTTTAATATTTTTCCTCATTTGTTTCTATTTTTCTAATTTTTATATCATGAAATATGGAAACAAAATATTGGTGAAAATTATATTTCACATATTGAACTTTGCACAATTTCCTGGCCCTTTACAGTTTCAGGTTGATTTCTAGTTTCTCTATTCTTTGTTGTTTATTGTATGCTTTTATCCCAATATTAAGGCTTAAACCCAGTTGCAGCTCAGCCTGTTTTTTGACATTGCTTCTCCTCATAAATACTTACACAGAGAGAATCACCTGCTTCTTTTATAATGATCTCAAAGCAGTGGTTCTAGGCCTATCATTTCCTCTGATACACAGTATTGCAATGATTTCTTTACACAGTTCTCCCCTATTATGGAGCTGAAATCCGGTTGATGGTACTAAATATGTCTTGTTGAATTTTGTTTGCTTCAGGGTACTTAATATGTACTTTTTCAGAGACTGACAGACTGAATGAATGGCTTTCTCCATGTATCAGGTGCGAATGAGAGTGTGATATGAGAGTTAGATAATTTCAGACTGCGTGATATTGAAGCCTGTAGTCATTCTTTTTTTGTTTTACAATCACCATAAAATTAACTTGAAAAGAGATTCTGAGAGTTTAAAACAAGATAGCTTATATAGTAACTGATATTTCCGCAACCAATTCTTAGATAAACATACACAAGCACATTCTAAAATTTATAAACAATTTTGACCCTTCGATTTAGAGCCTTCTGAAAATATATGGAAACATATATAAGTCATGATTAGCGAAACTGTATGTATAATGTCATTAATATATATTTGGAAGGGGTTTCCAATTTAATGTATCCATTTTATAACAAAAGTGAGTTAGACAACTATATAATAAAAGGTACAGATCCTGAAGGACATTTACAGTTTTGAAAAACATGAAAAACAATAAATATTTTGTAGTAGGCAGATTTCCCAATGTGTACTTTGCCAAGTAGAGTACAAAATATTTATTGGTTTTCTTCTTTATCACTAAATAGAATACAAAATATTGATGAGAATATCATTAAGGATGAGTCCCAGAACAACAATAAATAAATATTCCAGTATGTTTGACTTTGGAGAAAAACCTTTTTAAAATGCCTGTCAGCCAAAAATAAAATTTTAAAAATATATGGAGTTAATTGCCTGATTGTGAAAACTGCTATTTTTCAGGAGAGAATATTGTCTGGCATTCAACTCCCAGAGGAATCTCTATTTTGAGGTGAAAGAAATTATGAAGTCTCTTAACTGCACAGCACAGCAGCGTATTATTTACTAGTTCCCCTAATAAATACAAATCACAGCCGAGGTGATCTCTGCATACCTGAAAATCGTTTTCCAGATCGTTATGTCAGTTGAGAAATGCATTCCATAGAGTCAGCCTCCATGCATTATTCTGCCCCTTCAAAATTCACTGTTCTTTGTTTCTTCTCATTACATTTACTAACCAGTTTGAAAGGTAACACGGTCTTTTGTATTCTTTTTCCAGAAATAGCGGCAATAGGGACAATGTGCAGTAATTAGGACACTGATGGCCGAATTTAAATGTCTTATTGTCTTAGCTGTGTATGCTCTCTGTAGATGTTCATGTGATTTTTTGGAATAGCCTTATTGGCATCATACATTAGTATTACCTAATGTTAAATGGCAAGCAACAATTCACCAAAAAATATTATTGAAGGATATAATTAGTCGTGGGATGGAAACAAAGATTACTGAGTATAGATTTGCTAGTTAAGGGTAGGGCTATAATATAGACCATAGCCTAATTTTCACTTAACTGTCATAAAATATACTAGGAGAACTATGTGTTGGAAAGGAATGAGATTTTATTCAAAGACGTTATTATAAAGATGGATAATGTGAGATCTTGGAAAAATATTTAAAAACAACACAAATATATACACACACACACACACACATATATATATATATACATGTATGTACATATGTATATTTTATATATGTATTTTATAATACAGAGAGAAACTCCATATTATAAAATAATATCAGCTGTTTGGTAAAGACCATGATGAAATCCCAAAATCTTTGTTAAAACATCCATGACTCTCCCACCTATGGCTGATCCGTGCTTGGCCCAAAGTCAGTTGAAACTCTCCCTTCTTTGTATGTACTAATTTTTGGATAATCTCCAAAAATCACAGTCTGTTTCTTTCCTGCCATACCTATTTAGTGTGCTTATTTATTCAATAAATGTTATTGAGTACCTGTAATATTCTAGGAAGAGTGCTAGGTACTGGCAATGCAAATCTAAATACAGAGGGCTGGCAAACACAGTGTAGCAAGAAAGAACTCAAGGTTGGTAGTGGAGATCTGAGAACAAATCCAGGCTCTATTGCTTACAGAATGCAAGGCACGGAAAAGTGGCTTCATCTCTGTGTCTGGAAGTTTCTCCACTAGAAAGTGGGGAGAAAAGGATCAGATGCTTCACAAGGTTAGACTGAAGAATAAATGAATTTGTATGAATGTATATATATATACATATTGTGTACATATATATGTGCATGGGTATATAAACACATTATGTGGATGTATATGTATATAGATACCAAATACATATGTGTATGTATATATTACATATAATATATTATGTATTATATATATATAAAATATCCTATATATAATGCTCCTATACTCTTTACCATGGATGTTGGGAAACCACTGAATATTTTAAGCAAAGTTGTTTTGGTTTTAGATTTGTAGTTTTGAAAGATCACACTGGCAGGAGAAAGAAGGTAAATTAAAGAGTTGAGATCAGAAGTAGGGAGACAAGCTAGTTGACTGATATAATTGATAAGGGATAATAAAGGCTTGCCCTAGGAGTGCAGCTAGGATGAAGGGTCACCTCCTCTTCAAGGAGAGAGGAGAAGAGTGCAGGAAGGGCAGGGGGAGTCCAGGATGATGATATTCAAAACTTTTTGGGAAACTGAATGAATGCTGGTGCTATGAACCTGAAAGAAAAGGGTTAGCTTGGTGGATCCCAGCTGGGGGGGATTTTGCCTCCCAGAAGACATTTGGCAATGCCTGGAGATATTTTGCATCGTTGTCTGGAAATATTTTTGATTGTCACAACATGCGGTGGGGTGGGAATTCTGTTGGCTTCTGTTGGCTAGAAGCCAAGTTTGCTGCTCAGTATCTTACCATGCACACGACAGCCCTAACAACAAGCATATCCCACTCATATCACCAAGGTTGAGAAACCTGACATTGGGGAATTAGAAGCAGGGCTTGGGCACTTTGGTAGAGAAAGGAGATGTTAAACTCAGGTTTGGACATTTTAAATTTGAAGTGCCTTCAAACATGGAGATCATTCTGCTTAAGTTACATGGCTTATCAAAAATCAAGGTGGTGGGTGATGGGATAAACTTGAAAAATTGGTTGCAGCCAAAAATCACAGGGCACAGATTATGAATAAACAATATAGAGAGATTCTGTTATGTGTATATGCAGACACAATGGTTACTTTTGAGCATTATCTACATATATATTTATACAGTATGTATAAAAGAAGAGCAATGTGGGCTATGCCTTCTCCAGCTTTTTCATAAATTCTTTAGCTATTTTATGGAATTCAGGAATGCACTATGTTTTCATGTCTTAAGAAACAACATAGGATGCGATGCATATTGTTTTCAAGAACTTTCTTTTGTTGTAGAATATTTTAGAAGTTTAAATGTTCAGGGTGCCTGGGTGGCTCAGTCAGTTAAATTTCTGACTCTTGATTTCGGCTCAGGTCAGGATCTCAGGGCCGGGGAATCACGCCCCACATGGGGCTCTGCGCTCAGCATGGAGTCTGCTTGTCCATCTCCCTCTGCTCCTCCTCCTCTCTCTATTTCTCTCTCTCTAAATTAAATAAATAAAATTTTAAAGAAAAGAAGAAGTTTAAATGGTCACTATACATATAAGTTGATGATGGGCTGGACCAGAGAAAGCAAGCTGAAAGAGGTGGGAAAAGATCAGATTTGAAAGCAAAGCTTGTTTCAGTCATTACTTAAAACAAGGTTGTGCCACCTCACACTTTACTTAAATTCTTCCTAAAGAGTGGACATCATACATTATGCAATACTGATCAATTTCAGTTGAATTCTATTAATAAATAGAAACATAATATTGGTGTGAAGATCTTATCTATAGCACATCTCTTGCTTTCAAATTGCTTTGTTTTATATTTTGGGAACATCTTTTTAGAGGGTAGGGGAGAAGCTCAATCTATTCATGAATCTGTCGGTTCCCGAGATTTAATTAATAAGGCCAACTAATTCAGATAATTGATTCCATAGTTGAAAATTTTGAGCCAATTATCCACCTAAATCGACCTTTCTGGTGTAATACTATTTGAATTACTATACTCAGCTTATGTTTAATTATAGTATCTGACTACGTTTAATTATTATATCTGAATAATGTTTAATGAGCTCCCACGTTTAATTACTGTTTCTGACTAATGTAAATACTCTTAAGTATCTCTGTCATTATCAGCTCAGCAACCTAATCTCTGTGGGGTCTGTCCTCAGCCTGATGATTCTCTAGGCTCATCTTGCTCTATGGGTTCTCTTGTATATTTTGGCTAGGCCCTGGCACACTCTTAGTTCTCTTAATGCATAAAGTTGCTTCCTATCTTGAGGCTTCACAGCTGCCATACTCCCTTAACTTCCGTTCTGGTCTTTAGGTCTCAGCCCACGACAGTAACTGAAGAAGAATTTCTTCTCTGGTTTTCAGAATACTTTTTTCATGAACATTAGTATGTCATTATGCACTTTTCCATTATACCAGGTACTGCAGTTGTGATGGTGGTTGTTTTGTGACGTGTTTATATGATTTTATGCCACAAACTATACTTGTAGCTCACGATTGTATACTCTATAGCATCTGTTGAATAAAAGTAACTGAATGAATAAGAATGAATGAATGACTCAGTCCACCACAAAAATGAAACAGTAGGGTTTTAATAATATTTTATACCTAGGGGTTTCTAAAGCTGTGGCATTACCACAGTGATTGAAAAAATACAAATGTAAATAAAAATCAGGAGATGAAAAAAAGGCACGAGTGCAATGACAGGTACAAGCCAATAGGGAGCTTAGAGAGGACTTTGATACAATTGTGAGGGGATAACCAGTGCCATTGGCAGTCAGATTCAATATTTTTAACACTCTGGATGCCAGTGAATAATAAATTAAGCTCTTGCATCTAGCATGCTAGTTCTCAAATAGCTGGGGCAGTGGCAGCCTGGGAACACTAATGTCAGGCAGATGGTTGGTTTATGGTCACACAACAGAGCTCTGTTTAGATATCACCAAGGCAAAGGCCCAAATGTGCCTTTGCATATTTTCAAGAATATTCATTCAGTTATGCTCTTTCTAACATAGACCATTCATTTAAATAGTGTTATGTTAAGATATGTATGAATGTAGAACAAGTCTAAGAGTAGTCTGGTTCAAAGACTCTCAGTAGAAATTCGTGCTTAAGATCCAAAATAAACTTTCAGCCAGCAGCTAAGAAACGTTCGTTAAAGAGTTAAGTGAAACTATGTGTAGGCAGCCTCCAATATGGCTACCAGTGATTCCTGCCTCCTGGATTCATACCCTTGTGGGTCATCCTCTCCTTGAGTGTAGGCTGGACTTATTGACTCAATTCTATTAGAAAGAATATGGCAGAAAAGATAGGATGTCACTTTAGAGATTTGTTGTAAAAAGAGTGTGGCTTTGATCTTAGATTCTCTCTCTTGTTGTCTCTCACATCACTCCCTCTCTGGAAAACCAGCTGCCATGTTGTGAGTGTGGCCATAGGTGAAGACCACCCAGTGAGAACAAGCAAAGGTTGTTTATTCAGAACTGGCAATGGCAGAGAGTCTGTCACTGTTACTTAAGTGTGGAAAAGACTCAAAGGCTGGCAGAGGTGTGGGAAGGCTTGACAAAGGGTAAAAAAGGGAAGGCTTCAGATATGTACTTGTTGGAGGCTGTTGGTATAGGGGAGCTGAAGGTGGACTAACTAGAAGTGGGTATTCTTTTGGTTAGGGGAGCATATTTGGCTTTCTCTGGTTGGTCTTAAGTTGGAAACAGGGAGCAAAACAGGGAAGCTGACAGTTTTGGCCATTTGCGGCCAGTCGCTACAAAGGTCGTGGTTTTACCTCCAGGGTAGATTGCTGCAGAGGTTACAATTTGGCTTTCTGGACTGGTGGCTGTAGGCTGTGGGTCAGAGTTGTGTTTTATAGATGGTCCGATCATTGCCCATTTGTATACCCAGCCTCTTGTGAAGCCGTCCGGCGGAGAGATCCACATAAGCGACCCCGGAAGCAGGTTTTCAGAGGCCCACCATTACCTATGTGGCTGACCTTGGAAGCAGATCTTCATGCAGTGGAGCTGTGAGATGACTGCAGTCCTGGCAGATGCCTTGATTGCAGCCCATGGGAGAGTCTCAGCTGAGATAACCTGGCTAAGTTTGCCGCTTCCCGACGGCGCCCGGGAGAAGAATGAGGCACAAACGAGTCAGCTGCAAGAGAGATTGGGAGCAGGGGTCGGCAGTTGAGAAGACTGCCGCCCCAGCAACTCCTTAATCCCATATTTATTGGATACGAGATGATAATCAATAAAGAAGATTATGCATTGTTTGTAGGTAAACAAGAAGGAATGTGAGTCATAGTTGATCACAAGTCTTATAGATTAAACAAGGAGAAGAGAAGGGTGTGCCTGGTCAATCAGCATGGAATTCGTTATAGAATAAGCACACTTAGCACTTAAATGGATAACCCCATCAGCAAGCTCTCCAGAGGCAGGGGAGATAACGAAAGAGGGCAGCAGGCGGTGTTCCGCCCTGAGCGGGCCGGGTGTTCCCAGCTGCTCGGCTTCCTTGAAGCAGGCGGTGTTCCGCCCTGAGCGAGCCGGGCATCCCCAGCTGCTCAGCTTCAAGAACGTATATCTTCCCCTCCACCTGAGGCCTGCTGGACTACCAAGTTTTTCTCAAGGTTGTCTTTAAGCATGCTTACATGACCAGCACAACTCCTCCTGGTTATATTTTCAAGAGTATATTATTTTGAGGTATGGTTACATAAGTTGCTGTCTGATTCCTGACCAAAAGGTACTTTGCAATAAAAAATGTTTATTGTGTCAGGCACTAAATTATGGGGTGTTTTATTATGCAGCAATAGCTAACTACTACAGATGAGAAGGTTATAGTCTTTTGTCCGTCAGGTCACTGAGAAATGTAGCTCAAGAACTTCAAGTGGATTTGTCTGGGAGGCACAGGCAATTGCAATATTTCTTAGAAGGCACCATTTCTAATACAAAACAAAGAAAGAGTTAAGTCATTATTCTTTACATCTTCTCTTCTACACCCTATTCTATTTAATGACACCATTTATGACATTTTGCCCAGTAGCTAAAAGCATCTTGAGTTATCCTTGATTCTTTGGACAAATATTTATTGAGTATCTACTACGTACTAAGTACTATTCTGTCACTTAGAATTCAATAGACAGAGTTACCAGCCATTGGGAAGCTTACATTCCAATGAGAAAAAGAGGGAAATTCTTGTGTGGGGAGTAAGGGCAAATTATGCATCATCACATGGTATGGGTTGAAGAATATGCTTGGTGAGACACCCTATAAGCTAAGCATGGGTCCCTCACTTTTTCCATAATCCAGCAGGGACTACTGGTGGACAATAAATGGGTCTGTATTCCAGGGAATGGGTGTCACCTTCTGTTTTTTTCCCTGCTTACTGTGAGAACATATCAATAACTGTTTGCTATTGGAGAGTCCATTTGAGTACCCAGATCATCTGGGTAGTAGTTTAGAGTTGTTCTCTAGGAAATCCAGCTACCCAGTCCATGAAAACCTTAGAAAGTCTCAGGGATTCATTCTTTTTCTTTCTTTCTTTCTTTTTTTTAAGATTAATTTATTTATTTGGGGTAGGGGAGAGGACAGAGGGAGGAGAGAGAACCCCAAGTAGACTCCATGCTGAGCGTGGAGCCTGATGCGGGTTCATTCTCACGACCCGAAGACCACAGCTCTAGCAGATACCAAGAGTCAGAGTCTAACCAACTGCACCACCCAGGAGCCCCAGGTACTCATTCTACGAGAGGAATCCAATAGGTCTATGGAACCTGAGTTCAGAAGCCCTCCAGTTAGGATCAGGGACCTCTCCAACCCTTTGTCATGGAGCTCCTACAATCACTTTTGGACATTTCTGCTTATTGTAGTGCCCTGATAAGTCAGTCATTTCTGTAATACATTCTGTGGTACATGCTATGGAAAAAGAAAAAGAGCACATATGGAGGGCTTTAGACTGCAGGGTGGGTTGTTATTTTAAATAGAGTTGCTGGAGAAAACCTCATTGAGAAGGTCACAAATGTTCAGCTTCGAAAGAGGAAGTTGGCCATGAGGACGCCTGGGGGAGAAAATTTCTAGTGGAGGAAATAGCTAAGGGAAAACCTCTCATGAAGAATGCACTTGATGTGTTTAAAGAATGGTAAGGAGGCCAGAGTATCATGTAGAATGAGAGATGGGGAGACTAAGGAAAGAGGAAGTAAGGAAAGTAATGAGGGGTCAGATCATACAGGTCCTTGTGAGACTTTTTATGAACCTTGTTTTTTCTTTGAAGTGGGGAGCCAAAGTTGGTCAGCAATAAATTGACACAGTCTTATGTTTTAGAAATTTCACCGTGCTGTTGTTTTGAGCACAGTCTAGACACGTCTGGAGTTCAGGAAAGATGTCTAGACTAGAGATATACAGTTGGGAGTCATTGGCTCACATACAGAATTTCAAGCCAGGAGACTGGATGACATCACCAAAAAGTGAGTGTAGCTAGAGAGAAGAGGACAGGGGCCCAGGCCTTCTAAAATTAGAAGGAAGGGTAGAAGAGGGGAAGCAACAAAGGGGCCTGAGAAAGAATGGCTGGGGAGGCAGGAGGAAAACCCAAGAAATTACAGTGTACTGGAAAATCAAGTAAAGAAAACGTATCAAGGGGGGGAAGACATAACTGTCAAATGCTGCACCATGGCACCTGTGATGGGGACTGGAATTCACCAGTGGATTTGGCAACCGGATGGAGGTCACTACTCACATCTATAGGAGTCAACTTTGGTGGAGTAGTGGAAGTCAAAGCCTTACAGAAGTGATTTGTACAGAGAAATGGAAAAGAGAATTGAAGAAAATGATAATGTGTAAATCTTGAATAATTTTTTTAAAGACTTTATTTATTTATTTGACAGAGAGACAGTGAGAGAGGGAACACAAGCAAGGAGAGTGGGAGAGGGAGAAGCAGGCTTCCCACTGAGCACGGAGCCCGATGCGGGGCTTGATCTCAAAACCCTGGGATCATAACTTGAGCCTAAGGCAGACGCTTAAGGACTGAGCCACCCAGGTGCCCCTTGAATAATAATACAAGAAAACTATCACAGTAGCAACAATTGAGGGTTGGAGAAAATTGGAGCTGCGCTGACTGCAAAATTAGGGGTGTGAGAAGAATTTTGAAATGTATATATCGAAGTATCAATTCTCTTGCAAACCCTGCAGAGAGTTGGATTATCAAGTCTTGTGCCCTGTTCTATTTTTTTTTTCTTCTTTTTTTTTTAACTTTTAGCCTTATTTTCCTCCATGTCTACTGTAATCATCCTGGGGATTTTCATCAGGTTCTGCGTTATGTCTCACCTGGCCTATGACCTAGCATCTCACTATGCTCATTATTACCACATCACCATCCCACTATTGCTGTGCCATTTTCCAGTTTCATTACTCTTGCCAGGCCTCTCTGTCTCCAAAATATACCATTTGCAATGTCATTACTCTAGCTAGTTCCAGTCTTTAAATGCCCCTTCCCCCCCACAGCTTAGCTATGGTTGTAAGCATCCTGAAACTTTAGCAACACGAAGAGAAAGAAGGGTAAACCAGACTGAGAGAGAAAACTAGAACTAGATAGGGCTCACCTGCAAGATGGGGCTATTGTTGTAAGGTGTGCCATGTTTAAGATGTCTTTGAGGGCATAGCTTCCAATCAGGATCTTCCAGGTGTCAGAGGAGTGAATTTGTAGGTAAGCAATTGAAAACTTAGGACTTACTCTCCCTAGTGTAGCTCAGCTTGGTATACTGAACGGTTGGTTTAGGACAACAGATGATTTTAAAGACCCATATTTGAGGGAACGTAAGATTCCTAAAATTCTGCCAGTTTCATTTCTCATTGGTTCAGTTTTTACCTGCAGATGGAAGGCTTTCAGGCCAAGCATTAGCTGACATCATTATCTTTCTATGCACGTACCAATGTACGTTCATCTACATTATGAATATACGTATATTTTTTTCTCTACAGATATATGTGTATATTATGCTCCTATTTTTAGCCTTTTTTTCTTTCTCCTGATTTTGAAACTGATTCTATATTGTTTTAAATAATATAGAATCATTAAATTTGTTGACACCAGGATCTTGCTGCTGCAATAACAGCGTTAACCAATTCTAGGTAGATTTGTGTACACTTACTATGAACCAGGAACTGATTGTACAATTTGATGAGAAATATATGGTTGGCTCAGTGGGTTAAAGCCTCTGCCTTCGGCTCAGGTCATGATCTCAGGGTCCTGGGATTGAGCCCCACATCAGCAGGAAGCCTGCTTCCCGCTCTCTCTCTGCCTGCCTCTCTGCCTACTTGTGATCTCTCTGTCTCTGTCAAATAAATAAAAAATAAAATCTTTAAAAAAAAAAAAGAAATATATTTAATTTTTTGTAAAGAATCTCGTGTTTTATGGTGGAAGATGACTTAATACACTAATATCACACCTTCTAAAACAGTGTTCTGCAATATAGTATGACTATGGCTTTTTATAAATTTGGTGACATTTTAAGACATTGTAGCACACCTCAGCCAGGTTAATCATACTAGGAGAGATCAGATGTCTGTAGTCACATGCTGATTGCTTAGCTCCTGTCTGAGCTGGAGGGAAATTCCTCAGAAGCTTCCTATAAAATCATGCCATTGACCTCTGTGAAATGTCTCTGCTTATGTGGTTCTATTTGTTATTCTTTTGTTAAATCCATATATTTATTTATTGTGACTCTAAAAATTATTTGGCACTAACCATAGTATTTATTGTATTGTAATTACATTTCCTTTCTTATATAACTTTTTATTTTATCCGGAGTTAATAATTGCCTCATTTTTCAACGTGTTTAGTTTTCCTTGAACCCATGGCTAAGCATTCTCACATCTGCAACAGTACTATGAGAGTATTTATCCCTTAGTGGTGGATTTTCCCTTGTCTTTCATGCTACACATGTCACCTCCATGACTACCTGTTTAAAATGCTTTCTTTTTCTGTCTTGAGTTCTATTTGGTTTACTTGCCACTCTCAGAAGTAAAAATATTGTCGTTTTCCTTTTCCAAATTCGTAAGTGATGATGTTTTTCCAATTTATACCTTTTCTCTAAACAGATTCACTTGTTTTATATATACATGATTGGCATCACTAAACATTTCATGTAAGTTTTTGCAAAAATCAGGGCCTCACATTCCATGTTCTACATTGACACTGGGATCTGTATTTTGCTTAGATTTTATGGTGACTGAGACATACCTCTTTGGTGTTTGTCATTTTTTCACTGTTCCAGCTTTACATTACCCAGCTATCCAGAGGTGATACTAAACCAGTCCATTAACCACAAGCTTTGCTTATCATCCTTCACCTGTGGATCCTTTAAGACACCAATCACGCTTTCTGTGACTGATGCACATTTTCTGAAACTGAGCTGTATGGTCCTCTCTTCATTCTCATATTGTGCATGTAGTTAATTGGTATTTTGATTGAACCAGCAGAAGTATAAAAATGCCTATGAATCAAAGGAAATTATTCTCATTAGATATGAAACAAAGAAAGCAGTGGTTTCAAGAACAAATATTATTCAAAAATATTCTCATTAAAAGAAATTGCTCTCTCTGGTATAATAAAATTCTTCTAAAGAGAAGCATCTGGCAGAATCATATAACTTGCTGTAGCATAACATTTGGGATGAATTAAGTTGCTTCATGTCACAAAATGCTTTCAAGGCTTCTCGATATTTTTCTTCATTTCAACTTATCTATGTCTCACAGTTCTCCAATTAGATCATTTTTTACTTCGTATTTTTTTAAAGGCATCACATTATGAATATTGTATAGAAGTTACAGTCCCTCGAAGGTAGAAATATTGTTACGTGGCCTTAGTTCAAGCCTGTATGTGCAAGTTTCTCTCTGCTGGATTCACCTGCACAGTTTTCTATATGAGTCATTGGGAAGAGGGAACCACAAATAACTAAGGTAAATGAGCTCTGGAAGTGGACACCAAAAAAAAGACAGTTCAGCTCATGTGTTCACTTGCCACCCATGTGTCACCCTCATATCACCCAACATTTGAGCACCATTGAATTAATTCTTATGGTGTTGGAGAAATATTAAAATTACCCTTGTCAATGGGTCTTCAAATTGGAAGGAATTTTAGAGGTCATTCCATCCTCTAGACTCTTCACTGTCCAGCTCATTTATTTAAATGACTCCTCTAATAGGGCACCTGTTAGTTTTCAAGGAGGCCTGCTCCATTTTCTGAAAGCTTTTATTAAAGATAGACCTTCTGTTTCCATGATTTCTGTCCAGATCTAGAAAATTCTTTGAACCCATCTTCTCTATAAGGGCCTTTAAATTTCTGAAGGCAATTTCCACATATCCCCTAAATGTTTTTGCAGTGATATGTGCATAGCACTGTAAGAAACCTTAAGGGTAGAGAAAGGGTGATACCATTACCTCTCTGGAGAAGGTGTTGGAAAAAATGGAAATAGTATGAGTTTTATATCAAATGCTAGGGCTAGAACTCCAATATTTATAAACCGTGGGACATAATTTGTAAAATATCCTTATTAATTGTGGATAGTATTTCTACTAACTTAGCTAGGAAATTTTTAAAAAGATTTAATACTGGAAGCATTTAAAATATCTGGAGTAAAGTCACACTTAGTAATTTTTTTTTTTTTAAATAGACACAGGCTTAAGCATAGAGGCATGATTACGAATGAACTGACGTAGATCTTCACTAATGTGGTACATGGGCTGACAGCATTGACATCAACTGGGAACGTGTCAGCCAAGCAGAATTTCAGGCCTTACCCCAGACCCACTGAATCGTAAACTTATTTAGCAACAGCCCAAGGTGATTTGTACACAAGCACTGGCATATATTAGAGACAAGTAATTGAAAGCCAGAAAATAGAAAAGTTACAAGTGTTACTGAGAAACATCTTTAGAATTTGGGGACCGTGTAGGTGAAGAGGAGGTTTGGAATCATTCTCTTGTTGGAGGACTCGCAGTTGCCAATTCCCGAATGTGAGAATTACTCGGGACAGTAAAGAGACTGACTTAATATTAATGATGCCTGTTAGGGAACAGAAGGAGAGGAGGCTAGAGGAATTTGGAAATCAAGTACAGGTTTTATATTTAATATGGTAAGAAACATTGTATATAGGTTCTTGAGCTTGTGACGAGGTTGAAGAAGTGCTTGGGGTTTACAACTCTGCATAAATTGGACCATATTAGAAAATAAATTTAAAAAAAAAAAGGAGTTTACATGAAGTAAATCCAGATAGGACATTATAAGCCCCTGGTCTAGAATGGTGGAATGAAACCATGATTCTTCAATTCCTCAGTTCCTTTTATTACCCATATTTTTATTCCACAAAAAAATGATACACATGTATTGTATTTTTATGGATTGGTGAACATATTTGTATGAAGTGTGTTCCCGGGACTGTTATTTCTTGTTCAAAGGTACTGTGCTTTGTTTGTTTATTTGTTTTGCTTTTATTTAGATGGCTGTTTTTAGTTTGTTTTTTGAAAAAGATGAAGGGGTTCTGTTTTCACTAGCAGCAGGAAAGAGTACAATTTCTTTGGAAATACTGAACAGCAGGTCATAATTCTTTAATTTTTGCCAATCTAGTGGATGTAAAGTGATACCTCCTCATTATTTTCATTTGTATTTCCATAACTCAGATTTTTTTCCCCTGGCTATTTAAATGTAGTCTTCTGTGAGTTTTCTCTTCACAGCCTTTGCCTGTATTGTCTTTATTGTTAATAGTTGGAAAATGTTTTCTGAATGTCCTTAATATTAACCATTTCTATGTTCTACTATACAGATAGTGTTTTTCTAATTTATTGGTGATCATATAAATAAATTGGGGTATATTCTGTTAGGTAAAAGCAGTTAACACTCTTTATAAGCAAATATGTTTCTTTTCTTTGACATTTTTGGATCTTCCATCTCGACTTCAAAGATCTCTCAATGTCTAGTTGAATATGTGGTGTCTTAAACTTTCTTCTAAACTCTGTTTTATTGTTTTTATATTATTAAATCTTTAATACCAATAAAAATTATTATTTTGATGTGGGGCAGACATCCAACCTTCTTATAGATGTGTAGCCAATTACATAATTATTACTTGTGAAATAGCTGCCTGATTTATCATTTACTATATTCTATAAATGTCAGAACCTATTTTCTGGGCCTTCCATTATTTTCCTGTTTATTGATCTCGTCTTATGCTAATACCATTTGCTTTGAATTTTGTATAGTATTTTAATATTTAGAAATGTTAGCCCCTTTCAGTGTCTGTCTTTTTTATCTTTTGGGGGGCTACTCTTAGACATTCAATTAAAAAATATAATTTTAATTGAAGTTGAATTTAATTTATATATTAGTTTAGAAAGATTGATGTTATGGTATTAAATATTCTTATGGTATGTCTTTCCATTTATTCAGATTCTGTTTTATATCATTTAATAAGTATAGTTAAACATTTTTTTTTTGCCTGTATCACTAACCTTATTCTAAATATGCTAACATTTTATCTATGGAGGAAAGAAGGAAAAATGTATATTCTCCATTTTCTGTAACTATATAGATAATGAATGCTATGTTCCAGGGATGCTTGGGGTTTCCTTCTTTAACATATGGCTAGCACATTTCCAGCCTATCTCAGTTTTTTTGGCCTGACCATCTTGGGATTTTTTTTTAAGTATAAAATCACATAGTACTTTATTATTTCTTTTCCAATTCAGTTGACTAGACTATTCAAAACAATTTTTAATGTAAATGGTGATGATATGCATTATTGTTTTGTTCCTGACTTTAAAGAAATGACTTTAGCATGTCACCGTTCTACATTTGCCATTTGCCTCAGAGGACCAGTCTGCCATTTTTAAGAGAGCTCTTCCATTCCTAATGTATCTAGAATTTTAATAACTTAAAATAGCAGAATTTTATCAAATGCCTTTTGTGCATCTATTGGTGTGGTCATGTGACTTTTTAAGCTGTTGACATCATTGATTATGATATTAAATTTATTTTCATTTAATCAACCTTGCCCCCTCCCACCCCCCAGAATAAATATTTGCTCTTAATGTATTATGTATTTTGTCTTATGCTAATTCTAGTTATGAAATAATTGCATTACCTTCAAGTAACTGGTTATGAACATAAGTACATTTGTCTGCTCTTTCAGTCTCTGTCATATTTCCCGCCACAATAATGATTCCTCTTAATTTAAACGAAAACGATAGTAGGTCTGTGAAACAGGAGGGGAACCAGCTTGGTCTTGACCAGTGACCAGAGATTTGGGTGAAAGCTGCAGCTGCCAGATGTGTAGGTGCATGGTGGGGGTTGATTCTCTAGGTTCACCTGGGTCCATAGCCAAAGTCTCCTTCCTCATACTTTCTGCCGTTGTGAAGGGTAAAGTGTATATGGGCCAAGGAACACAGTGTCCCCGTGCAATGCTAGGTCAGCTCGTCCAGCTCCAGGCGGCTCAGTTGGAAGGGCATGTCTGGCACGGCGGAGAGTGGAGCATGTGCGCAGTGGGCCCCGTGAGGTGAGTTTGTCCTGGGGTAGGCTGAATCTGTTCCCGGGGAGAATGCATTGCTGCGAAGCTTAGAGAACTTGGAGATCCCAGCACACCTCACCTAAGCTCCTCACCTTTCTCTGTGAGATGGGGATGTGGGTGGGAGGGGAGGCCCTGACAGCTGCTACAGCTAAGACCTGACTTAAGTACTAAGAATGTTTTTTCTTCTTTGTTCTCGTTTTCTCTTTTGCACCACTGTTTTTATCAGGCTGTGTTAGTACTGTCTGATGGCTTTATTAAGTGAGCTGTGAAGGCTTCTACCTTTTACTGTAGTGGAGAATAGAACTATCGGCTCTTGAGGGCTTAGTTGGAACTCGTGTGAAGTCAACTGATTCTGGATCCTGTCTTCCTCTTTCTTTTCCATGTGAACTCGTGTCTGAACCCAGATTCTGCCATTAGGAACTCAGGTAGTTCACTGTGCACAGCAGCGCAGTCTGAGCATTTCACAAAGGGGCCTGGCCTGTGAGGCAAGCAGAGGCTACATTCTGCGGTGGCTTTGCTCTCTAAGATTATGGCTCCAGTATGGACCAGAATGTACTTTCCCCTGTTTTGCACAAAGCTCCAGTATCAGCCAGCAGCACAATTACAGCAGCTTGCATAATTACAAGCTGTTTCATCTCCCTGAGCCTGTTTCCTTATCTGTTAAATGAATTGTTTAGTACCGCCTACTTCTCACTCCAAATTCTCAAATTCATAGGTAACAATTATGGAAATATTTAATACTATTTTTAATTTATTTGTCATTTAATGATAATATTTTGTTATTCACATGTTAGAAGGATCTTAGAATATATCCAAATATTTCTTGTTATTTCAACTTCTTTCGATATATTTTCTAAAAAAAAAAAAAAAAATGGGGGTGCCTGGATGGCTCAGTGGGTTAAGGCCTCTGCCTTTGGCTCAGGTCGTGATGTCAGGGTCCTGGGATCGAGCCCTGCATCGGTCTCTCTGCTCAGCAGGGAGACTGCTTCCTCCTTTCTCTCTGCCTGCCTCTCTGCCTACTTGTGATCTCTCTCTCTCTCTCTCTCTGTCAAGTAAGTAAATAAATAAAATCTTTAAAAAAAAAAAGACTGGAATGTCAGGGGAATGAATTACCCTTGTCAAAAATAAAAACAATTACTGATCATAATAATAATTTAAAAGTCCAGGTGCACCTTGTTAATCATTAACTTATTTATGGAGAAACCTTTGACATCCAGCTAACTTTTTATATAAGCACTGAAATAGGAAATGCTAAATAAATATAACTTAATCATTGTTCTCTATCTTCGTAAATGAAGGCAGTAATTGTGGTGGCATTTTCTAACCAGGAGAATTCAACCATTCCATTTTTATGAAGAGAAAATAGTTTCGGGGTAAATAGCACACATTGATTAACTACTTAATACACCATTGGCTTTACAAGGTCTAACAGGAGTACTTTCAAATGATAGTGTTTAAATAAAAAAAAAAAAAGTATTGCACAATCCTGCGTAGTAATTACAAATGCATCAGGAAGCTTGGCAATTGTGCTTGGAATATGCGCCAGGAGAGATTGTGATGTGTGGTCCGGTATGGTCATTAGAATGTGTGTGAATTGGCAGGGAGTGGGGGAGCTGACTTGTGTATCTGTGGCCCCGAGCAGTCACTCACCATCTTGTTTCAAAGGTATAAAAAATGCGCATTGCAACCACACTGCACGCAACAGCCAGACTCAATGTGGTTCATTCACAGGACCGTGATGCCATCTGAATGGTAACAGTGATTGCAGGGAATAATGTTAAGTGAGTCAGACTGTGATTTCAATTCTTAGACGAATTAGAGAAAGCATTCTCTGATAGAACTCTGAATGAATGTTTAAGACGCAGTGGGATGACAGTGAACAGACACTAATTTAAATGAGGAACTTTCCGGAATAAAGATTTTAACAGCCCTGCTTGTTAATTAATGTGTATTCCACCGATGGTCTAAAAAAACCTCATTGTATACACTGTGGGCAGAGCTGGAGAAGGAAATAGTAGTACCTTACCGAGATGTTTATTCTGCCAGTGAAGTGGCAGAATAAAAGCAGGGTAGAGGTTCATCAAAAATGAAACGGAGGTGATTTTTCTAGGGGTAAGGTACATCAAAGAAGGGGGTTATTCATCATCTCTGGATTCTCTATTAAGTGTCTGCAGAAGTAACATTTCCATCAAAATTAGACTAAAGTTTCCTTTCAAGGCCAGCCATTGTCACTGAAGGATCAACAATCCATCGTGACCTTGAAACTGAGAGGAAGAGATGTATCTGTTCGTGGATGGCTTTGAAGGTGAGAATCTCACGTGGAATTTGATGACTAATACATCTTCTAAAAATCTGTATTCCATTTTTGTCTATAACTTGTACTAAGCCCACCTTGCTAAGAGCTCAAGATATCACCTATGCCCGTGGTTTTATTAGGCAGTGAGTGAATCCAGAGTAAAGGAAGGATCACTGCAGGGGAGTTGTACTGGAATAGGTTTCCAGCAAGAATTGGGATATGAATCAATGAATCTTGGAGCACAACATCAAAATGTAATGATGTGCTGTATGGTAACTAACATAACATAATAAAAAATTATTAAAAAATAAAAAAAATAAACACATAAAAAAAGAATTGGGATATGAGCTAGTGTTTATAAGGACTGTGATGGGAGATCTATCGATGGGCGTAGAATCACCTGTTGGCACTCTGATGACTGGTATAGTGGGGACCCGAGATACAAAGCTTTCAGTGCCAGGAAATCACTTTGATTTGCTCTTTGACAATAGAGAAGCATTCTATTTTTTGAGGAGTGAATGTGCATAACAGTGTTTGGCGATTATTAATCTCCTAGTGTTCTGTATGGATTGGAATGAGGTGCGAGTTCAGTGTTGAGCCTGTGGCGAAGATTGTGAGGAGATGGAAAAAATGGCATAGCAGGTGAAAGGTGCTGCTAATGTTATTGTGGGATAGTCAGGAGCAGGAGATAAGAATCAGAGAGCTGATTTTCCAAGATTAAAGTAAAACAAAATCTTACTGAAAGAAGAGCACAATATGTCCTATCCAATAAAAAAAAAAAAAATCAGTGGTGGTCAGCTAGAATCGTAGGTGGCTGCAGGACCCCAGCTGCCTACTGTGAATCTTGGTGTTTTCTCCTTTGATCAGTTTCAGTCCCTAAGCTGGAATGCTCAGAACCTCAGTTTTTGTTGGTTTCTGAGGTGGGACTCACTTGAGGGTGTGTGTTCAACTGTGGAAGATGATATAATTTCTGAGACTGTTCTTCAGCCCCCGAGAGCAGTGTTTCACCATGATTATCTCTCCCAGACTGCAGACAGTTCAGAAAAATGAACTAGCTTGACGTGAAATTGCCAAAATATTTCCTTCTGTGATAAAACTGATAGGATTAAAAACCAAGTGGAGCCCTCCGTTCCTCTCACATAGCCAAAGCCCACACGGAGGCACTGTGAGACAGCCAGTGCTCGGTATCATTCGGTATTACTTATTTAAATTTGGCATTGGTAAACAATTAAGCAAATCCCAAGAGGTAATCACAAAAGAGAGTTAGATTTAATTTAGGCATCTTAATGAGCTTTGCTTTTGATATGTAGGCATAATTAGTGCATTGAGCACAAGTTAACCCTAATTAAATTGATTAACTTGGGCAATATTTGCTCTGGTTGATAGAATAAACATAAGCTTAAGGATTTTTTTTTAAAAATTAGCTTATTTTTCACATCTCCTAGTTTCATATCTACATGTTCATAGTTGACTTAAGTAATATGTTATGATAGGTGATGGAAATTATCTTGAGACTTGCATAGTCCTGTGTTTAGAGATAGAGCATATTTAAACAAAAGAGAGTCTATATATTCCACGTCCCCAAGCATCAAAAAAAAAAAAAAAAATATTTAAAAGATTTTGTAAAAGAATTTTGGTGAATTGAGTGAGTAAATATTATTTTGTGACTGATTATCTGTTCTTAACTTCTACTCTAACCTAATTAATCGAATAACTAGAGTTGTTTAGGTTGTGCATTCTAGCCTGGTCCTTATAAGAAAGATATATGAAAAACAAACAGCTTAGAGGAAGTGAAAGAACTCACCCATTTGTATGAAAAGATGGAGAAAGTAGCTTCCTCTGGGAGTGATTTTGAGCTTAGGGTGGTGATGGCAGAAGACACCCCTCTATTGTCAAGTGACCACAAGAAATTCCACTGGACAGAGAGTTGTTGTTACTCCTTTTTTCTTTTTGTTTTTAAAGATTTTATTTATTCAGTTGACAGAGAGATAGAGATCACAAGTAGGCTGAGCATCAGGCAGAGGGAGAGGGAGAAGCAGGCTCTCCACTAAGCAGGGAGCCCAACTCGGGACTCGACCCCAGGATGCTGGGATCAGGACCTGAGCCGAAGGCAGATGCTTAACCTACTGAGCCACCCAGGAGCCCTCGTAACTCCTTTTTGATTTTTGTTTTTATTGCTTTTTAGTTTTTTTATTATTATCATATCTCTCCATAACATTTATTTTTAAAATTAATTTTATTTTAACAGTTTATTGAAGTCTAGTTGACATATGATTAACAGCTCATATTTGAAAAGCACAATTTGATAAAATTTGGTATATCTGTACACCAATAAGACCACTGCAATCAAGATGATGAATACATGCATTACCCTTAAAAGTTTCCTCATATCCGTTTGTAATCCCTTGCTTCCAGACGTTGCCTCTCATAGTCCCTGTCCTGAGGCAACACTTGATCTACTCTTATTTATTGTAAGCTATTATAAGTAGAGTCATATAGTATATACTCTTTTTTGCCTGGCTTCTTTTATTTTGTATAATTATTTTAATATTTGCTCATATTATTATATGCATCAATGTATTTTTTTAATTTAATTTTATTTTTTCAGTGTTCTAAGATTCATTGTTTATGCACCACACCCAGTGCTCCATGCAATATGTGCCCTCCTTAATGCCCACCAACAGGCTCACCCAACCCCGCTCCCTCCTCCCCTCCAAAACCCTCAGTTTGTTTTTCAGAGTCCACAGTCTCTCATGCTTCATCAATGTATTTTAATTGCTGAGTAGTATTCTGGCTTAGAGCTATGTCAACATTTTTTATTCATTCACATTATAGAAGTTGGACATGTAGGACATTTGAATTCCAATTTTGGACAATTAAAAATAATGCCACTATGAACATTCATGTGCATGTATTTTTATGGACATACATATGTTTTAATTTGACTTAGGTGAATACCAGGAATGGAATGGCTAGGTCATATAGTAGGTGTACGCTTAATTTTTTAAGAAGCTACCAAACTTTTTTCCAAAGCAGTTTTAGCATTTAATGTTCCCACATGCAGTATATGGACATTTCAGTTGTTTTATATTGATAACACTCGATAAGGTCACATGTTTTTAATTTTAGCCACTTAGATGTGTGTAGTTTTTTAAAAAATTAATTTATTTTAATAGACTTCTTGAACTAAGAGGATTTAGCACCTGTTCATGGTAGGTGCTCAATTATTATTTGTTGTTTGAGTAAAGACAGGGGTGGTGTTGCTATTCTCGTGATAAAAAAAAAAAAAAAGCCTGAAATGCTTCAAAAGAAGCCCTTGGCTCATCCTTATAATAGCATTTATTTGCATTGTTGTCTTTCTCATTCTTGCATTGACTTGGAAACAACAAAATAAAATCCATTCATCTACCAGACAGGTGTCCCAGACTAATATTTCTTTGCTTACAGCACAAGCCAGAGAATGACATTTTAAATTATTTAGAGTAGATATTGTACTTTTAACTTTGTGACTGAGCCATTATAAGTATCACTGAACTTTATCTGTATGAAAAGCAGATCTCGGGGCACCTGGGTGGCTCAGTGGGGTTAAAGCCTCTGCCTTTGGCTCAGGTCATGATCTCAGGGTCCTGGGATCGAGCCCCGTGTGGGGCTCTCTGCTCAGCAGGGAACCTGCTTCGCCCTCTCTCTGCCTGCCTCTCTGCCTACTTGTGATCTCTCTTTCTGTCAAATAAATAAATAAAATCTTCAAAAAAAAAAAAGCAGATCTCAACATCATGTGTGGTTTCAGGTAACTGAAATTATTTGCAGAAACAAAAACAACTGGAAGAATTAAACTCAGGAATTTTTTTTTTTGTCCCATTTGACCTAGATATTTTAGTGTTGTCAGTCTTAACAAACTAATCATATGAGTTGAAAGTTTTCAACATTCGATTGAGACAAAGTTCCATCATTAGGCAAATGACAGAAATTCCTGGATATTTACTCTTGGTTTATATTTTGCTGAATTTTAATTGTGTGTTCACATACATATAAATAACTCGCATTTTCAAGTTATAGAAAATAATAAGCTATAATATTATTTACATGAGAAAACGTCCTTCCTTTTGTACTTCTATATGATTTTTAATACAATATAATGGTCACCAATAGAAAACAGTCCTGTAGTATTTAAGAGTCAGTAATCCTCTAAAATATGCCCCAATTTTTCCCTACAAAGAAGTTACCAAAAATATGTAAATGCTCATTTGAACAAGTGATATAAGCCAGCTTCTTGAAAAAGTGGTAGGGTAGATGGCAAAATAAGTGATTATGTTTTCCTTAAAGAACAGAAACAACAGGGCACCTAGGTAATTCAGTCTGTTAAGCATCTGCCTTCAGCTCATCAGGTCATGATCCCAGCGTCCTGGGATTGAGTCTTGCATTGGGCTCCCTGCTCAGTGGGGAGCCTGCTTTTCCCTCTGCCTGCCACACCCCCCGTTTGTGCTCTCTCTCAATCTCGCTCTATCTCAAATAAATAAATAAAATCTTAAACAACAACAACAAAATCTTTACTAGGTTTAATTGTTAGCAAATCTTTTTCCTACAGATATTCCTAGGTCGAGCTATTGGGTGTTTCAGATAAGTAAGACTCAGTACTTGCTTTCTAAGTGCTCATGATTGGGCGTTGGAGGTAGGGGAGAAGGAGAGAGAGGGATAAATAAAATGAGGAATTCTAACATCAAGTTCTAGGAAGTATCTAGGTAGCACAGAGGTGAAGGACATAACTCAAGAGGGCTTTTGGAAGTGGTAACACTCAAAAGAATAGGGGAGAGAAGACAGATGAGAAGGAAGGGCCAGGGTGTACCAAGAGGGAAAGTAACATAAAAATGAAGTTGTGTTTGTCTACAAGAGACAGAGGGAGGGAATTAAGAAGGATTTAGATTTTTAGACGCTCTAATCAATGAAACGATTAGCTAGCTTCCCATAAGCAATCCAAAACAATAATGTACTAAACTGAAATAAGTCTCAGGAGGTTAAATCATTTTATTTTCTTTACAATAATGTACTAAACTGAAAATAAGTCTGAGGTTAAATCGTTTTCTTATTTTCTTTTTTATTTGGATCGTATTTTGGGGTGGGTAGGGAGAACATAAAATATCAAAAGTTTGGTTTTTTTTATTTTTTAGATTTTTATTTATTTATTTGACAGACAGATCACAAGTAGGCAGAGAGGCAGGCAGAGAGAGAGGGGGAAGCAGGCTCCCTGCTGAGCAGAGAGCCCGATGCGGGGCTCGATCCCAGGACCCTGAGATCATGACCTGAGCCGAAGGCAGAGGCTTTAACCCACTGAGCCACCCAGGTGCCCCTCAAAAGTTTTTTTTTTTTTAAGATTTTATTTATTTTTTGAGAGAAAGAGTGACCGAGAGAGAGAGAGAGAGAGA
Organism: Potos flavus; assembly: GCA_028534135.1. Classification (NCBI taxonomy): domain Eukaryota; kingdom Metazoa; phylum Chordata; class Mammalia; order Carnivora; family Procyonidae; genus Potos; species Potos flavus. The sequence continues at coordinate 15,904,152 of CM052883.1, read as the reverse complement.
GAGAGAGCACAAGCCAGGGGGGAGAGGCAGAAGGAGAAGCAGATTCCCCACTGGTCAGGGAACCTGATAGGGGATGTGGGTTCCAGATCCCAGGACCCTGGGACCATGACCTGAGCTGAAGGCAGACGTTTAACTGACTGAGCCACCCAGGCGCCCCTATCAAAAGCTTTCTAAAATAATGTCTCCCCTTGTGGTTCCTTTGCTTTGCAGGATACACTCAATCTGTCCTTGTACTTCCCATTGGATAAGTTAGCAGTGGTGTTTGTGGCAAAGGAGATCCCAGGACAGAGCAGATGGGCTAATGGGACCTTTGTGGAGCACCTCCTATGTGCTAGCGCCATGGGACTTGCTGGGGATGCTGTCATTCCTACTCCCATGAAGCTGGCAGCTGGGGGGGAGGTGGGGATACTGAGGAATGAGTGGCGGTTAATGGTGAGTGGGAGAGGTGGTCCTGCACAGGGGGTGGCCTCGCATGTGCACAGTTCCCAGTGGGGAACAGCTTCTGTGCCAAGTGACGGTTCTACCCTCCGGCATCTCCCTTTTCACCTCCCAAAGAGACAAGTTTGACTCTTTCCTGTACCAGAGTTTACGATTTGATTTTTAACATTTTTCTTCCTTCCAACCATGAGATTGAGTATTAGGACTATTTTATGAAGAAATAAAAGCACTTCATATTAAGTAATCCAATCATAACATTTTATTCCACAGATTTTATATGTAAATCTCTAAAGAATAACTTCATTAGTCTGTGATGACTTTATTATACAACTGTAAATGTGATTTATGTACGTGAGACAGGGAAGAAAAATCTAATAGCAGATGAGAGTTTTATTCTCTTTGTATTTCTTCTTTTATCTACCGGGAAGAACTAACATACTATCTGATGGGTGCTGCTGGAGGTCCTTTAAAAAGATTCAGTGATGTCCTGATGTTGACTCTGTGAAGTAGGCACTGTCCCTATTGCTATTTTATGAGGAGGGAAACAGGGACACATAAAAGTTAAACACCAAAGTCCAGGTGATAGATAGCAAAGCCAGAGTTGGAAACAAGGCAATGGGTGTGAGATGTAGACTGTAAGTTCCACACAACACCAATAGGTACATTTCATATTACTCATTCTTCAGACTTCTGGGATAACATTTTCTTTTACTATCCAAATAAAACGTATCAGATTTTTATACAATTTCCTATAATAAACTCAGGACCCATGCCACTATTTTCAGGTTTTCCCTGAAAGCATGTTTTCGTATTTCCGCTTCTGCCTCCAGGTGCCGGGTCCTCCTGGCATCTCGCCACTTGCCTGTGGAGATGCTGCCCCTTCTTCATCCCACACTGCTGGAGCAGAGAACTCGAGATTTGTACTCCGAATCTCCGAGCACAGTATTAACCCACCATCACTGTCTATGACGGAGGTTTACTGAAAGTGTGAGGAAAGTGTGGTAAATAGTAGCCCAGGGCAGAAGCTTCTGTGTCTCAACATTTAAAAATGTTCTTGGAAGTTTCTTATCAGTCCTTTTATAACCCTTTCAACTTCCTGCCATTTAGCCAGAGCCATTTCTCTTCTATATACTCTTTCAAACTCACAGACATGAGCCACACAAAACTCCTAGCCCCTCTTTACGTAGAAAATTTTCTAATGTTCATTCCACTTTTTTTTTTTTTTTCCATTTAGGCTAGTCTGGGGAACCTTGCCCTTTGCAATGATGGAGACTATAAAGGCATTTTTACTCACCCAAGAGCTCTGAACATCTAAGTAATGAATCACAGCGGTCCTTCACTCTCACCTTTCCCCTTACCCCAGAACTATTTTCATTCCATTAAAAAAATTCTCAGTGGAATAAGGCAACTATTAGGTGGATGGGAGTATTGGTTTGCAAACTGCCCCCCCTTTAACAGGGAAGACAAGGAGACATTGAAGAAAGAAGCAGCCATTCCAGATCGGTAGGTGGCAGGTATAAGGAGTAAGGGAACTTACTTACAAGGCTTGTCTTGTGCAGCTGAAAGACAAGGAGATCTCCACACCCACCCACCAGAATCCTAAAAGTTTATAGAGAGGACTTAACTGGGTTCAGTCATGTATACAGTCCAGATGGCCTCTCTTAAGACTGTGTTTTTGGGGCAGCTTCTAGCATGGGGAAGGCAAGTGGAATGCCCATTCCAAGGATCGGGGGCAGGTAAAGAGCTTCCAGTAGTAACCTGGGTCCAGCTCAAGGGTCAACCAGAAGACCTGGTGATTACCTCCTCTAACAGGGAGACCATAATGGAATAAAACACAAGGTGTTTCCTTAAACAAGTTAAATGTAATTAAACTTGCAGTAAGTACAATGATTTAACATTATATATCTTTGACAGATTGAATTCACAATTCTCCATGATTCTGATCTAAGATACTGACATTAAATGTGTATTATTGATAGGAACTAAGAGTTTAGAGTGTTTGGATGTATTGGAAAAAAGACCACCATGGTCTCTTTTCATCTTTTGCTCAGTAAACAATGATTATACACTTATTACGTTTCAGGCCTGGTGCTTAGAAGGAGAACTGCATGATGAATAAATTATGGTCTTTGACCTCACGAACTGTGGATCATAGAGAATCATGGGCACATCACTAGAAAATAGTGGAATATGAACTAAGTGACCTGTAGAGTGGTGTAAAGTAATAGAATACACACCAGCAGCCTGATGGGGTCAGGGAAACTTGTACAGAAGATGCCATTTGCATTAAGGATGGGTGTAAGTAAGCAGAAAAGAGTAGAAGAAAGGGGATGTGTGAAGTCTTGGGAGAACAAAACAGCATCATCTGTGTTCTGAGCATCAACTGTCCATGTGTTGAAAGCAGAAGGTGGGGGAGGGGCGGAGAGAAAGATCTGGAAGAGTGGCCAAGAGGAGAGCAGAACGGATTAGGCTCCACACAAGAAAGTTCATCTTATGTCTTTTTAGACTTTTAGAAACACCAGGGCCAGCTTTTAGGGATCCCAACCAGATCTAGTGAATCTGAATGTCTTGATTAAATGAGAAACTTGAAATAACTTTTACTCATATTAGGGTTTAAGAAACTCTTGTTATAGGCAATGGGAGCCTTTGGTGTTTTAAATATTTCATAATGCGAGGTCATATCTGGCACTACAGACCAATATACTGTAGTGTATATTGTATATGTACTTAGAAACATAATGAACAAAATGAGTTTTTATATAGCATGAATGCTATATAGTACCCTGGGTAGCAACTTAGCATAGTTTAAGTAGATGAAATTATATAAAGTGTCTACTAAAATACCATTGGTGAAACTTTACCAAGTGTTATTATTTTTTTTTCTTTTATCCCATCCCTCATGTACAGTAAATCCTGTCTGAATAATTTACTCATTCTGGAACATTAAAACAGTCTTGGGCTTTAAGGATAACTAAAGAGTTTCTGAACTATAATGAGGCTCTTGGAAACGCTGTGCCACAAATTATATGTGGGGAAGAATGTGGTTTGATTTAGACTTCCAAGCTCGCTTTCATTTTTATCCAAAGAATGGTTTTGATAAGAAGCTGTTATTTGGTATGGCTAGAGTAGTAAGTGAGCTGCCCTTAGCCTCATGAGTGTAGGAGGGAGGGACTGAGGGACCACCGCTCTGTAAGTCTGTGGATGGAATTGTTTCTCTAAAACCCTTCGCTGTATCTGGACAGGGGACCCCTTGCATATGTGAAAATGGCATCTGAATTTAAATTGAAAGTAGTAACATAAAAGCAAGTGTAGTGATAACCAGTGTAGACCACAACACAAAGTGGGCAAACTTATTGAGATAAAAATGCTGATGACCGTATGGGAGTGCTCTGTAGAAAAGATGTAAGAAACATCATGGATAATAGTTTCAAAATGAAAGAAAACATATGGGGATTCATAAGCACAAGTGCAATATGGTGAAAATATGACTCGATTTTTCTTTCAAGACTGAACATTGATTAGTATCTTCCTAAATGATGGGCTCTACTTTGTAATGATTTTCAAATGTATAGCTGCAGGTCCACACAGAAGCTAAGATCAATTTCCTATAAAACAATTAAAAGATAGATTTTAATGCCAGCTTTATGGCATTCGGTGCATTAGCTACAAGGCTACTATATTTCGACTGAATTAAACACGGCAGTGAGGCATGAGAAAGGTTCTAGAACTTCTTTATTTAAAAGGCTTATTTTTATTTGTTTATTTGTAATAGAACAGAGCCTATAGTCCATGAGCTGGGGTTGGAGCATTTGGGAGATAAATTTTAGCACACTTACTGTTTTTCTTTCTTTCTTTTTTCCTTTTTTTTTTTTTTTAACAATTCCTACATATTGATACTCCAAACGCTTTGACCTTGCTCTGCAAAATTGTAGTAATAAGTTTTTCCACTTTTATTTAACAACCATTCTGAATAAGGGCAGCAAATATTTAAATGGGGGGTGTGGGGATTTGGTGGATTTTTATAAGGAAAATCTATATTATTTCTGAAGTCATATCTTTGAAATTATAGTAAAACAGATTTTTAAAAAATATCTTTGAAGCACATTTTTTTAAAGTTTAGATTTCTAGCAAATTTATAGAGGGCTGCTAGCATCCTATAGCTGAAATCACGTAATTGCTATATCCCATGCCTTCTGCTTTTGACTATGTTACTGTTGGAATATTTTCTGATAACATCTATGAGAGCAGGAATGGATGTTGTAGTAAAATGGAGTCTTCTCGGTCTGATTGATTTTGTGCTTTACAATCCATTTCAGTTATCGGAAAGTATTTAAATTTTTTCCTCCTGCTATTTGGAAAGAATGTAATGGTCTAAAAGATTGCCTATCTTCTGAGGGAGTTTCTCCCTTGTCAAGGTAGAAACAGTATATTTACTAAACTGCCTTTAACATTGTGGAGTGAATATTGCAATCTATTTTTTCTCCGTTTGCTGGCCTGTAACTATAGGAAGCACCCAAACATGACACGAGGCAATATAATCTAGAGGATCTGTAGACCATGGCTAGGCTGTTCTAAAATTAGGAGATTCCAGAATGAAATTAAAACCATTTTTTTGGGGCACCTGGGTGGCTCAGTCGTTAAGTGACTGCCTTCGGCTCAGGTCATGATCCCAGGGTCCTGGGATTGAGCCCTGCATTGGACTCCCTACTTGGCCGGAAGCCTGCTTCTCCCTCTCCCACTCCCCCTGCTTGTGATCCCTCTCTCACTCTCTCTCTCTCTCTCTCTCTCTGTCAAATAAATAAATAAATAAATAAATAAATAAATAAATAAAATCTTTAGGGAAAAACAACAACTATTTTTTCAGTGGTTAGAACTCACCAGTATTTTTCTTTAGTATGAATTTGTATAATGATGATTCTTGTATTGCGCAAAGAAAATCCTTAGCCATTACTATAAAGCTAACAAACAAATGTATTTTTAACAGTGTACTGTAGGCAGATATCCCTTCCTTATGAAATGGGGAGGATGTAAGATGCTAAGATACACATTTGTATTCACTATTTGCCGAAAAAACATCCACCAAAATTTTCTAGAAGATGGTTTAGACAAAATTTCTTAGACTAATAAATATGGTCAGTGATCTGCAGTGATTTGACATAATGAAATAAATGAATATAATTAACTATATGACAAAGTAAATTGAACCACTATAGCTATTTAGAGGATACTAGCCATTTTAGCTGGAGACCATTTGCTTTTGTACATTTATGGATTGTACAGAACTAGCTTTAAAAGGTAAGATGTATAATTCGTATAATTTGTATCATTATAATTTGTATAATCATGTAGTTAGAGGGACTGTAGGTCCTATTAACTCATTTAATTTAGAATGCCATGTGCTACTTGATAAAATGGCTTTTCTGGCACCTGGATATCCTTTTAGGCATGCCTTGGAGACCCTGTAGTGTAAATAAAATTGTGTCAATTTGCTCAGGTCTATGGGATTTGGACTTGGTCCTGGAGTGAACATCGTATCTAAATACATAGGTAAAAGGCAGGGTGAAAGCATTTAGAATGTTCACAATTGGGTGTAGAAAGAAAAGTCTACAGAACCTGTGGGAACTTTTTTAGTAATCTAGGTTGGATAAGATAGTTTTTTGGGCAACATATGGTAATGGGGAAGATTTTTTTTTTTTAAAGAAAGAATAGTTATTGATGACTAGATAGACATAGGAAATAATAGTCTTAGCACCTTGAGTCTGGATACTTACAAGGCTGATTTTAATATATGAAAAGGAAGTCAGGAAGATGCTGAAAGAAGCAGAAGAGAATAGTAGACCAAAAGAGATCCAGCTTGATATTAGGCACTGAAAAATAATTAGATCTGCAGGTAAGAAAATTTTGCTTCCTCAGCAGTTCTCATAGTGTAATCGGGGCTTCATAAGATCTTTTCAGAATGTATGGGAGATCAAAACAATTTTCATAATACTATTAAGACATGATTTTTCTTTTTCTCTGCATTGGCATTTCCTTCGATAGTACAAACGCAGTGGTGAGCAAAACTGTTAGATCTTTAGCAAGTTCAGTTAGTGGCACCAACTTCTACTCCTAGTGGTGTATTCTTATCTACAGACTTGCAAGGAAAAAAAAAGTCCAGCTTCATTTAAAAATGTCCTGAGAAAGCAGTAAAAATTATTAATTTTGTTATACATCAGCCTTGAATTATATACATATTTCTCACATTCTGTGTGATAACCTAATACATAAAGCACATCTTCTGCATACTAAATTATAATGGCTCTCTTGATGAAAGGCACTTAGGTGATTGTTTCAACCGCAAACTCAACTATCCACTCTTTTTCTGGAACACCCCCTTTTTTTAGTGAAAAACATGATTGACAAATTGTGGTGATTCAGACGTGGGTATTTGGGTAGACATTTTCTCAAAGTGGACTGCCACTTAAAGAAAAATAGCTCCCAGTGTCTGTTGCCAGTGATAACATTTGAGATTTCAAGAGAAAATTGGAGTTATAGAAAATGTACAGGGATCACCATAAACCTGAAAAGTTCCTGATTACATACAGAAACGACCAACTCTGTCAGCATTGAGAAAATGTGCATAATGTGTGAGCCAACATTTTGAAATGTTAACGACTGAGTCACAAAATCATGCATAGGTAACAGAACCATTCGTAGTAAAATGCAAACCAATGGGACATCACAACTGACCATGAAAAAAATTGCTTGTCAAGTTTTGGTGTAATAGCAAAGAAGAATATTGACAATTATCTGAAAAGATGGTTAACTATACCTTCTTTTGCCAACTGCATATCTTTGGGAGGCTGGATATTTTTCCTTTTTTTTTTAAAGATATATATTTTTAAAGATTTTATGTATTTGAGAGAGAAAGAGTATGTGCATGAGAGAGCATGAGCAGGGGAGAGGGGCAGAGGGAGATGGAGAAGCAGTCTCCCCGCTGAGCAAAGAGCCTGATGTGGGGCTCTATCCCAGAACCCTGGAATCACTACCTGAGCCAAAGGTAGACGCTTAACCAACTAAGCCACCCAGGCACCCCAGATTTTTTTCCATATACCTTGACCGAGACAACATATTGAAATGAATTAAATCCAGGAGCAGATATGAGAATCTAGTTCTCTTTGATTAAGCCAGGTATTAATAAAATTTACAATAATATAAAATCATGCCACTCTTCACAATATTTGTTTTGGAAAATAGACTTGTTTTTCACAAAATATGTAGTTTATTCTAATGTAGTAAGTTTGTGATAGTTATTTTTTAAGTGGACTGAATAAATATTTTTAAATAGTTCTTGTAAAATAATGTATATCTATAAATGTAACCCTCCAAGACAAAAGCTTTACGGGTTTCTCAGTAACTTTTAAGAATGTAAAGGATACTGAGACCAAAACTTTGGGAATCACTGAGTAACATGTACATTTAGGGGTCATTTTCTTGGGATTTTCATTTGATATTATAGAAGTAGTGTTATATTTTGAATAAGATCATATAGAACAAATACTGGGGCTTTGGGAAAAAAAGAAACAACAGCAACTGGCCTAGGTTTCGGAGGAATGAGTGAAAGAAAAAAAAATCCCCTGTAGAGGATGTTAGGGAATCAAGGCCATCAGTCTAGGAGTTGATGTACCCAGGAGAGTTGGAGTCCTGGAAAGAAGCAACTGCATTTGGTTAGGTAGAGGTCTGTAGAGACCTTGAGCCATTTCAGTGGCCCCGTGCAACCTTTAATCTGAACCATTCAGTTCTCTCTCTCTGCCCACCTGAATCTTCCACTGTTCCCTGATGGAATTTATGGACCATTACCAGCAATAATCCCTGTATCCTCAACTTTTATCTGAGTGAAACTTGACCTTAGTACATCCTTCCTTACCATCTCTTCAAATACAGGCTGTTTCTTGGAGGGTCGGAGTTGAAGAGCAAGAAGGTTTATTTCTTTCTCCACATGAACTTGCTAATAAAGATTCTACATGGTATCTCTTTTTTCCCAGAGGTTAGGATGAATTTTCCAGTTAATAATTACAAATATTGGAAAATCCTCAGATGTTTTGATTCCAGCACCACACATGTAGGGATTTCTCTTCATTTATTTTTGCTATGTTAATAATATTGGTTAATTGCCCAAAAAGGGAATAATTATAATGGCTAATTTGGATTTTATACCACATGTAATGGCCCCAGGTACTAAATTAACAATGAAATCTCTGCATTTAATCATATATATAAAGTTTTGTTTTATTTTTTGGTTTAAATATTTACCAAATGACCCCTTTCCAGCTTATTTAAATAGTCTTTCATCCTTTTTAAAGAGCCTCTGTATCCTAATAGTTCAGAATAGTTCAGACTCTGGAACCAGATAGCTTGGATTTAGATGCAGGCTCTGCCCCTTTCTATGTACATATAGAAAGTCACTTACTTGAGCAAACTTTAGGAAATCACTTACATTTTCTAGTCCTTAAGCTTGATTATCTTTCAAATGGAAATGTTAATAATAATTATTTGTAATACTACTATTATGATTACATGATTATCTTTAAAATGGGAATGCTAATAATAATTATTTGTAATACTACTATTATGATTACATTCAGTCTATATGTTCATTAGACTCACTACCTGCTAGTATTCCATATTGTCATTTATCAGACTTCCGATATTTATTATAACCTTAGTAATTTATTAATCATTTAATTGTTATTATAGTAAGATTACCTACACCATGGGCTGGCAAACCAAATGAATTAATTTACCAAAAGAATGTTTTTTAGAGAAGGAGGGGAGAGGAGCAGAGAGAGAATCTTAAGCAGGCTCCATGCTAGTGCAGAGGGACCCGATATCACAACCCTGAGATCAAGATCTGAGTGGAAATCAAGAGTCGGATGCTTAACTGACTGAGCCACCCCGTGCCCCTACCAAAGGAATTTAATAAAGCATCTAGTTTATGGCAAGTACATAACAGGAATGAGAGATTATCAGTAGTAGGATTCTTTAATGTATTTTGAGCACTTTTCACCTGCAGGCACTAGGACAGTATGTGCATGTACAAATTTATTTAATCATCACAACCACCATATAAGATAGTAAGTGTCATTCTGCCTGTTTTGTGATGAGAATAAATGAAGTGTGGGGAAGTTAGAAAATTTTTAGTCACATAACTAACATTTCACTGTGGATTTGAACCTATACAAATGAGAATGTAGGTGAGGCTTCTGATGAACCAAGGTTTGGGAGACATAAACATGAGCAGGACATGATTCCCGTCTCAGAGGACCTCTGATCCCTAAGGAAAGGGAGGAAGTTACAGTAATTTTTAAAACATCTTTCCAGAGCAGGACCTAAACACAGGGGGAGAGATCACTGGACATCATCGTGCACTTTATTTCATTTGAATTTCACAGATACTCTGTCCACTCTCAGAATTGACACTATGATACCTATTTTATTAAAGAAAAAATTGATGTTTAGGAAAGTTAAATGGCTCATATGATTGGTTTATGGAAGAGCCTAGACTAGCATCTTTGTCCCCTGAGTTTGCAAGTCAAGTGTAGACATTTGTTGTCTTCTATGATCAGTATTCTAGTAGGTTGAATGATGGCCTCTGGAGATAATCAGGGACCAACACCTGCATCTATAAATCTGAAAAAAAGGTCTTTGCAGATGTGATTAAATTAAGGACCCTGAGATGGGGAGATTATTTTAGATTATTTGGCTGGACCCTAAAACCTACCACATATATCCTTAAAAGAAAGAGATTTGAGATACGCACAGAAAAGACAATATGAATATGGGGCAGAGACTGGATTTACACACCCACAAGCCAAAAACATGCCAGCGGCCACGAGAAGCTGGAGGAGAAAAGGAATAGATTCTCTCCTAGAGCTTCTGGAGAGAGTTCAGCCTGGTGTATGGTGATTTCAGCCTGGTGGTTCTGATTTGTACTTTTGGCATCTAGAGAGTAAATTTCTCTTGTTTTAAGCTGCTTCGTTTGTGGTAATTTGCTACAACAGTAAGAGGAAACTACTACAAGCATCTTCCATGGTTGGGGGGAAGGTGTTCCTTGATCCATATTGTTGCTCCCTTTGCCTCAAGAAAATTCCCTTGGGGATTACATACTAGTATTCTAGACTGTCCTTCATTAGACCTCTGGTTATCTTCCCTTATCAACTCAAGACTTTATTACCCAGCCCACTCTCTCTCTCTCTTCACTTCTCTTGCTACCATCCTTGGCAACTTTAGCATCCACTGTCTAGCCAGTATCGTTGTATCCACACATGCCCTAGATTACATTCTTTTGTTTATTCAAAGAATTTCCTTCAACAGTTCTTATCCCCCTTGCTCAGCCATCAGTATTTATTTGCTGATCAAATTGCTCCTATCAGCATATGAACATCCAATAAATTCTCCCTCCTCCTAAAACAAATAGCTTTGACCACACATTTCCGTCCTGTGCCTGTCTTGGTTCTCTACTTCCATTATAGCAAGGATTTTCAAGAGAGTTCTCTATATGTTGCCTCAATTCCTATTCTCTTCTGTGCTCACATTCTCCTGAGGCAGCTCTTGTCAAGGTCAGTAAGAGCCTCTCTCTTGTCTGTGCCCATGGTCAGTTGTTATTTCTCATTTCAGTTGACCTCTTAATAGCATTTGACATGATGAATGACTTCCTTCTACTTGAATCATTTTCTTCCCTTGGTTTCCAGCACAGTCTACTCTCTTGATTTTCTTTTTGTTTCACTGGCTTTTTATTCTCATTCTTCTTGCTGGCTGCTCTTTCTTTCCTGCATCTTTGCACTAGTCCCTATCTTCCCTCCTTAGGTTATTTCATCCAGTACCAAGATTTGACTCTTCTTGCCCGTCAGTCTCAGGTCTATGTCACCAGGCTCCACTTTTCCCCTGAGACACAAATTAATTTATCTAACTCTGTACTGAAAAGCTTTATTTGAATTTCTAATTGGTATTTCAATCTTAACATGTCCAAAATAGAACTTTGACTTTCCAACTCCCACCGCACACAAACATGGTGCTCCATAGACTTGCCTGTTTCAGTAATTGTCACCACTGTGTATCCAGCTGCTGAGGCACAGGCTTCAGATGTATCCTTCATTTACCCATTTTTCCGACATCTCCCTTCATACAACAGCAAGTCCCTTTGGATACCACTTAATACATGTCAGTATGATGACTTTTTGCAACTTACTCCACTACCACCGCAGTCCAGCCCACAGTGTCTGTCACACTTACTGTTACCATAGCTTATGAACTCAACTCCCTCTTTTCTCTCTTGTCCTTGTCCCAAGAGTCTGTTCTCCACACAGCAGCCACCGTGATCCGTCAGTATACAAACCAGATCATGTTTCTCCATGTATGAAATTCTCCAGTAGCTCCTCATTCGACGGATAAAATACAAACTCCTTACCATGGTCTCTGAGGCTGTTTTGATTTCTTTGATCTTTCTCCCCTCCTCTCACTGTTCTTCAATCACATTGACTTTCCTTAGTTTTTTCAGTCAGCAAGCTTCTTCACAACTCAGAACCTTGCATTCTATTTCCTATGAACTTGCTAACCACACTTCATCTGCTCATGGCTGGCTTTTTTCATTATTGAAGTCCCTACTCAAATGTTGCTTCCTCGGTGGAGGCTTTTCTGCTCACATTATCTTAAATGGTCAATCCATAGAAAATCATTTTGCCCAAACCAGTTTACCAAGTTAATTTTTTATGTGCCAAATAACCAAATATTATATATAGTTTGGATAGTTTGGATATAGTTAGTAAATTCAGAAAGTTTGCTTTTAGGAATAGATTAGTCAGGGAATTTACTTTTGGTGAGTTGATATGGACAAATTGACCTAGAGCCCTCCAAAAAGTGATCTTATCACTTTCTACCTTTTAATCATTTTCCCTATAGTACTTAATACAGTGATAAATCATATTTATGTATTTGCTTTTATATTTTCCTATCCCTTAGATTCTAGACCTCATGAGGGCAGAAATTTGTATGACTTTTTCAACTTTAGTCCTGAGGTCTACAGCAGGTGCTCAAAAATATTGCATTATTGAATGCAATAATGAGTGACAAAAAACAACAATAATTGGATTTGAACACATTGAAGAAGGAATGGGCAATGTGTCACTCTAAGCTGAAAATATGGAAGATTCTTATTTTCTTGAGCTATCAAAAAAGAGAAAATGAGATTATGAAGTAAAGTGACATAAAGGTTTTTGTTTAAATGAAGGAGACCGATGTTTTAGAGTATAGAATTAAACAACAACAAAAATAATTAATAAAAAAAGGAAAAAAACCCGACCAATAAAGGATATTGATTTTTTTAGTTTTGTATAATGGTAGAAGATGATATAAATCAGCGAAGAAAAAAGTTTTATTTGACAGTTCTGTATTTCTAGATTGTGTTTCTGGGTTTATTTATTTATTTTTATGGATTTTATTTCTTTATTAGAGAAAGAGTGTGAGCAAGTGGGGGAGGGGCAGAGAGAGAGTAAGAGGGAAAATCCCAAACAGACTCTGTGCTGAGCATGGAGCCAGACGCAGGGCTCAATCGCACAGCCCTGAGATCATGACCTGAGCCCAGATCAAGAGTCAGATGCTTAACTGACTGAGCCACCCAGGCGCCCCTGTTTCTGGGTTTATTTGAAAAATTATTAGATTTGATTTAAAATCTTTATCCCATAATAACTTGAAACAATTTACAGTGAGTTGTTTGGCATTGATTTTATCTGTTACATAAATGCTTAAATGAATTTAAATCCTTGCTAAGGTCATAAATTGATTTTTAGAACAGAAATGATTATAAAATGATATTAGTAATAAATGTGAAGCACCATGATAATCAAATTAGTGGGGAGGGAAATAAGGAAGGAGAAAAGTTGAGAAAGTATTTTTCCATGCAGTGCTTGTCCAAGGAGACCAGATTAATTACCAATATGTTAAGTTTTGGTGATACAGATTAATATCCACTTACTATGTATTTGTATAGATGACTAACTTCTGAAGAATGATATTATAAATCATACTGCATAACATTTAAAACTATGTCATTAAATTAATATTCTAGAAAATTTTATTGTATATTTTATTTTATGAAAAAGTTTAGGAAATATGCAAATATCAAAGGAATGAATTCAGTATAAAAACTTCCAGACTGGAGAAGTTGGTAATTGCTTCTTTTACTTAAATATGCATATCTTCAGAGTTGCTATTATGGTCTTCTGCTAATTAAAGGAATTATTGACTATATTAAAATTATTGGAAGGCATTTTTGTTACATAAGAAGGCAGAAGGAATTACAGTTCATTGTAATATATATGTGATAAAAACTGGTTGAGAAATTGCTCTTAAAATGCTCTATCTACTCATGTATTGATAATTCAATACAGAGGAAAGGATAATTTCTGGCACAAACCTAGCTCTAAAGTATCAGGGTAGTAAGGAATTATCTGTGGTAGTAACAAAATCTGTGACATGAGAATTTTAAGGCACAAATATGTAAATTTCCTCTGAAAATTTCTCTTCAACCCAGGTACCCGTTGTAAAATCACCTGATTATCCACAGTTGATAGGATTTAATCTTTCTTCATCTATTTCATTGCCATGTTTGAGACTATCTGGGGTCTTAAATTGTAATAGACACTTCGAACTTTGTATCTTAAAATGTTCATATATCAAAAATAATAAAAATATGAAAAGGGTCATAAAATGTTCATGTCATGCAGGAGAGGGTTATTATAACAGTTATTTCATGATCATTAGATTTTGAAATCATCTTTATCTTTAAAGCAGTAAAAGCCCCATAGATATGGTTTCTTCCATTGTAAAAAGCTACCTGCATATAAGTCTTCACTGATTTTGCAATTTGTTAAATTTAATTTTAAATCAGTATCACCTTGTTTTATGTCTACCAGTTGTATTTAAGTTTAAGTCCTTAGTTTACATGTCATTTGTATGTACTCTCAAATGTCTCTAAAGGGAATGTGGGGTGAAAAAAGTTGATATGAGTTTCTAGTCATAGGTATTTTATTATTAAATTTTCACAAGATGTTAATGTTGAAAATGGAAGTGGATGGAGATCAACTTCATTTATTCCACCTTCACTTTCTACTTAATGAGATGATACACAATCTCATTCGTAAAGCTGGGGGAAATTATGTTTTTATTCAATCAGTAATTAGATTACAGTTTCTTACTCAACCTACCACTCTTAGGCATTAAAAGGAGAGGTGGAAGTTTCCGGCCTTGGTAGACTTGATGTGAGAGCATTGGAAAGAACTTATTGAAATTCTCAATGAAAAACAACAGATGATTTTTTTTTCCTACTCTGTTTCTTAAATTCTTTAAGCAAGCCTACTAGCAAATGTTTATTTATTTTCAATAGGTGTTATAATTCTTGGCACATCAACGGAACACTATTATTTGTATAGCTTAGGTGACGGGTATTTTTTACTTATTAAAACTTTGTAATGAAAGGACAGTAGGGATTCTCTTCAATAATGAAGTAGATGTGACCTATTATTTAGCATCTACCCTACCCTGGATTTATGAATACTGATTTTGTATGTGGATTATTCTTTTGCACAACAGCAAAATCATTT
>CM052883.1:15873456-15888578 GCA_028534135.1 Potos flavus | reverse complement strand
CCTCTGGCTATTCAGCATCTTTCCTGGTTCCATATAAATTTTAGGATTATTCGTTCCATTTCTTTGAAAAAAATTGATGGTATTTTGATAGGGATTGCATTAAATGTGTTGAGTGCTTAACATAGCATAGACATTTTCACAATATTTGTTCTTCTAATCCGTGAGCATGGAATGTTTTTCCATTTCTTTGTGTCTTCCTCAATTTCTTTCGTGAGCATCTTGTAATTTTCAGAGTACAGATTCTTTGCCTCTTTGGTTAGGTTTATTCCTAGGTATCTTATGGTTCTGGGTGCAATTGTAAATGGGATCAACTCCTTAATTTCTCTTCCTTCTGTCTTGCTGTTGGTGTACAGAAATGCAACTGATTTGTGTGCATTCATTTTATATCCTGACAGTTTACTGAATTCCTGTATGAGTTCTAGCAGTTTTGTAGTGGAGTCTTTTGGGTTTTCCACATAAAGTATCATCTGCAAAGAGTGAGCGTTTGACTTCTTCTTTGCCGATTTGGATGCCTTTTATTTCTTTTTGTTGTCTGATTGCTGAGGCTGGGACTTCTAGTACTATATGGAATAGCAGTGGTGAAAGTGGGCATCCATGCCATGTTCCTGATCTTAGGGGAAAAGCTCTCCATTTTTCCCCATTGAGAATGATATTCGCTGTGGGTTTTTCATAGATGGCTTTGATGATATGGAGGTATGTACCCTCTCTCCCTACCCTGTGAACAGTTTTGATCAAGAAAGAATGCTGTACTTTGTCAAATGCTTTTATCATATGGTTCTTGCTCTTTCTTTTATTAATGTATTGTATCACATTGATTGATTTGCGGATGTTGAACCAACCTTGCACCCCATGAATAAATCCCACTTAGTCATGGTGAATAATCCTTTTAATGTACTGTTGGATCCTATTAGCTAGTATTTTGGTGAGGATATTTGCATCCATGTTCATCAAGGATATTGGGCTGTAATTCTCCTTTTTGGTGGGGTCTTTGTCTGGTTTTGGGATCAAGTTAATGCTTGCCTCATAAAATGAGTTTGGAAGTTTTCCTTCCATTTCCATTTTTTGGAACAGTTTCTGGAGAATAGGTATTAATTCTTCTTTAAATGTTTGGTAGAATTACCTTGGGCAGCCATCTGGTCCTGGGCTCTTGTTGGGAGATTTTTGATGACTGCTTCAATCTCCTTATTGGTTATGGGTCTGTTCAGGTTTTCTATTTCTTCCTGGTTCAGTTTTGGTAGTTTATATGTCTCTAGGAATGCATCTATGTCTTCCAGATTATCATATTTACTGGTGTATAGTTGCTCATAATATATTCTTATAATTGTTTGTATTTCTTTGGTGTTGGTTGTGATCTCTCCTCTTAGTTAAAAAGCGTTAAAATTGGAAAGAGGAAAAGTTAAAAAAAAATAAGAAAAAAATAAAAATTTAAAAATTTAATTTTGAAAGACTAAAGGATCATGGGAAAAAAGCCATGAATTCTATGTGTTGCTTTCCCCCAGTTGGAGTTCTGCAGTTCTCATTGATCAGTAACTTCGTCTTGTCTGGATGTTCTTGCTGATCTTCTTGGGGAAGAACCTATTGCAGTGATTCTCAACTGTCTTTGCCTGAGGTGGAACTGCCCCACCCTTGCCAGGGGCCAGACTAAGTAATCTGCTCGGGTTTGCTCTGGGTAGCTTTTGTTCCCCAAATGCTTTCCATACAGCTTTGGAGAATGGAAATGAGGATGGCTCCAAATCTCCAGCCCAGAGAAGCCGAGAGCTCAGGGCTCCACTCCTCAGTGTGCTGTGAGGGAAAAGCAGTCAATCCTTCCCGTCTCCCTGGTCCCTTGGTCGTACTCTGTGCTCACCCGACTTTTGACAGAGCATTTCTATCTCTGGCGCCTGGCCCCGTTTAGAGTGTCCAAACCCAGCAGATTCCTGCAGTGCACTCCCACACCGCTCCTCCCGGAGGAGGAAGGTGAGTCTCCCCAGATCTGCTGCTTGTTGGGTCCCTGCCTGAAGATCAGTGGCCTGACTGTGCCAGATCATGGTTTAAAGTAACCTCAAGCTGAGAACCCCCTCCTCGCCTCCGTCTCCAGAGCTGGCTTCCCCACTCCAATACCTGGGAGCTCTGCCACACTCAGGCACCCCCAGTCTTTTTGTGTCCCCGTGGGTCCTGAGACCACATTGTCCCCACAAGGTCTCCACCCCCTGCTTAGCTTCTGGAGTGATGTCCGTCAGTGGAACAGACTTCTAAAAGTTCTGATTTTGTGCTCCACTGCTCTTCCGTTTGCTGGGAGCCAGCCACACTCCTCATGGTCTATCTTCTCATTGCTTCAGATGTACTGCTCCACATGTCCTACCTTCCAGAAAGTGGTCGATGTTCTGTTCCTAGAATTGCTGCTCTTCTTCTCTTCTATTTCCTGTTGAGTTTGTAGGTGTTCAGAAATGGTTTGATAACTATCTAGCTGAACGCCTGGGACCTGATGATATTTTAGTCTCCTACTCCTCTGCCATCTTGCTTCCTCTCCTAAATGATTTTAAATGAGCCCATTCAGTGAATTTAATTAGTGATTATGAATCAAGATTGAAATGCAGATGCTCTCTCTGGTGGTTTAATTTACAGGTGTTCAAAAATAACAGTGCAGAAGTAAGATCCCATTTACAACAAACTGCGGTTTGCAGAAGGGGAAGTGGGTGGGGGATGGGATAACTGGGTGATGGCCATTAAGGAGGACCCATGATGTGATGAGCACTGTGTATAACTGGGTGTTATACACAACCGATGAATCATTGAACACGACATCAAAAACTAATGATGTACTCTATTTTGGCTAATTGAATTTAAATACATAAAAAAAAAGATCCCACTTACAAGATCTTAGGAATGTTATTTTTCTTCACCCTGTCCTGCTCCTCTTCCCTTTCCTCTTCCTTCTTCTTCTCTTCTAATTCTAAATGTAAAATGAATCAGAGTGGCAACATTTGCAATAATATCTACTGAAATCTGTATGGGGAGGCAACTTCTAGAAAATTAGAAGGAGAGGCAGGAGAAACCAACCACTCAAAGCCAAACGTTCTTTGGGAAAAGGGCCTTCGTCACTCTTTGCAGGCTATAGAGTAAACATATCTCTCCTCTTACAAAGTGCAGACAGTAGGTGTTTTCTTCCTTATTCAGCTTTAACATTGTTTTATTTACTTTTTCCCAGAACCTGGGAACCTTGTACAAACTTAGAATTCTCCTTATGGATAACTTATATTTAAAAGTACTGCTTTATAGAGTCTTAATAATTCATAACTTACTGTAAGTATTCCTTGTTTCAATACTAGGATGTACTGGTGTTTTAAAAGTGGTACTATGGCTATAACTTACATCTTTTCCTCAGCTGAACTGCTGGGATTATTTATACTTTGAACTTCAAAGTAGCATGCATATTATTTAGATGGTGATTGTTCCGTAGTTATAGGGTATGATATTCTGTAATCACTTATTTTTTCTCTTCCATTAATACAAACTTAGCAAAATCTTTTATAATAATATACTATCACCATGGCATAATTCTAATCCTCATGACATTGATATTTCTCACCTAAAGTAAATTTGAATGGGAAAACATCTGACTGACTTATGGAAATTGTCAGAAAAATAGAATATATTTTATAAATGACCCTTTAAGTTCAATTTTCCTGAAATTCATTTCTGATCATATGATTCAACTATATTATTACTCTTGCTTAATTAATATGGTTTAATTCTTATTTGTTTCATTAAATTTATTTAAAATTCAGCATGTTTTGTATGTTCATTGGAGTATATGTTGCATTATATTGAAGAATATACTAGGAACATGTTTTGGGTAGAATCTACCCAATTCAAAGATTAAGTTTACAAATTAAGTTATAATGTAGGGGGACACTCTCATAGGTATCTATAGGATGAAAAGATATATACCATTGTCAAAATATAGTGACATATGAAGAAAATTCATTGATAAAGAAAATTAAACAAGATTTTTATGTTTTAAGAGTTTTACCTATCTCCATCCTCCTTTTATTACTTGCATGTAATTATAATCATTTCATTACAGGCATCAAAGCCGATATAAGCAATAACAAAGACTATGACATTCACAACAATTTGTGCAATCATTAAAAGATATGTTATTTAGTCAAGCCTGATTTTGGCATTGTATTGTTCCCAGAGAAATATTTATATGGAGATATTTATTATAAGGAATTGCACATGTGATTATGGAGGCTGAGAAGTCCCACGATCTGCTGTCTGCAGTGTGGAGACCAAGGAAAGCCAGTGGCATTTAATTCAGCCCGAGTCTGAAGGCCTGAGCACCAGGGAATCTGATGGTGTGAATCTCAGTCTGAGGGCAGGAGAAGAGGAGATGACATGTCCCAGTTCATTCAATGAGGCAGGGAAAAAAGGGACGAATTCCTCCTTCCTCTGTCTTTTGTTCTATCCAGGCCCTCGGTAGATTGTGTGATGCCCACACACATTGGGGAAGACAGTCTTCTTTACTGAATCCACTGACTCAGATGGTAATCTCATCTGGAAATGTAGTCACAGACACACCCAGAAATAATGTGGAATCTTGGCACCCTGTGGGCAGTCAAGGTGACGTACACAATTACTCATCGCAAGCCTTCAGTATGCAGTTATAATATCATGATTAAAACCAATCTTGATCAATTGCATCCAACATGGAAAGCACAGAAGGTGATACTAAATTTTTGAAAACTTTTAAAAAGTTATTTGCAGTGCCAAAATAACATTTATTCACTAAAGTATTTTAATATGCAATTTAAAAGTATGAGGATTAGAAAGTTTTTGATATCAACCATGGATTTTAAGTGAGACCACAGTGATCACTGGCAATATGAAAATCCTTTTTATATTGAAAACAAATCTCTTTTTAGGGAAGATGTTGAGTATTCATAAACTCCAGAACATTTAATATATTGTCAGTTGTGACATTTATAATGAGATTTGACAGAACTCAGCTTTTCTAATTCTGTTAATCAGGTATCTGATCAAACCAAAATTATTTTGCTCAGGAAGCTATTGACTATTCTTTACAATGTCATCTGGACTTTTGTGCAAGTGAGAAAAAATCTTACATGACTATATCACAAAGTTGGAACTTGGATGTTGCCTCAAGGGAAGCCTTCTTTTTCATAAATTCAATTATTCTAAAATCGGATCAGAAATCAAATAGTCTAATATCCTTGTAATTCTTTCTTTCTCCCCAGCTCCATTAGTTTGCTGGAATCTTAAAGGGAATAACGGTCACGTTTCCCTCATCCATTTCCACATGCAAGGGGAAAACGGCCATCTCTGGTCTATTCATAGATGTAAATCATTTTCAATCCAGATTATTTTATTCACATAGGACCCTCAGGAACCAGGTCTTATAGAATATGAATTCCTCACAGTAGGTAAGAAGATGTGAATAACAAGACTGCTAGTTAGAATAAAGAAGGGACTATCGATTCAATAGCAGTAGATAGACTCATCCACTAACTACATGCAGTCTTAGCAAAGTTATATTCCTGCTTTGGGCTTCAATTTTCTCACCTCTAGATTAAAGTTGGATGCCTTCTAAGTGGCTGCCAGCTCTGTTAGTAGTACAGTCCTCCCTCCCACCCTCCCTCTCCTCCTTCTTTTCATTCCTTTATCCCTTCCTTCTCCTCTTCCTCCTTTCCAGTCCCTCTTCCTTCTCCTCCTCTTTTTTTCCCCCTGGTGTATTATCAGAGTTGTTTTTCTCCTGTTAAAAGAAAAGATTTTCTTTATGACCTTCTTGGCATTCTATATCCATTTTGTCATTTCACCGTTTTCATGGTTTTTAAACTCTTGGCCCTACGCAGGTGATTCTACTCATTAACTTTCGTTTTCTCTCCAATCCATCATTTAGAACTACCTTTTAGAATTATCTCCAATTCAGAGTTTTAAATGAGAATATATCTCCTGCTCTAAGGAATGGATAAACCAAAATGATACACTTATTCTATCTTCTACACATTGGTGATTGGCTCTTTTTTCACCCTGATTAACAGATTCAAAACTGCTAACAGCTTTAATTCTCCTTCTTTTTTGCCTCTTAGTGATAGAGCATCCAACTCTCTTCATCTTCTGAACCGGATTGCTTAGGAAACAATCACAGTGCCTCCACATTCCTTGTTTTTCAATTGGTAATTTTCTAAACATTTTTTCTCTTCAATTATGTTGTTGTTGTTATTATTATTATTATTATTTTTTTTTTTCATAACATTTTAAAAGACCATTGCCAAAGAAATGGAGGCTCTGCTTATGGGAATCAAATGAAAATGAACAACGTAAGTTGTTCTTTAAAATACTTTTTGAGGACACCTGGTTGGCTCAATTGGTTAAGCGTCTGCCTTCAGCTGAGGTCATGATCTCAGGGTTCTGGGATCGAGTCCAGCATCGGGCTCCCTGCTCAGTGGGGAGTCTGCTTCTCCCTTTCCCCCTGCTCCTCCCCCAGCTTGTGCTCTCTCTCTCACTCAACTCTTTCAAATAAATAAATAAAATCTTAAAAATAAGTAAACTTTTTGAGACTATTAACTAAAAGTTTTGGTGATTCGATGATTTGAGTAAGACTGAGTGAACAGAGGGAGGCTCTAGGAGAAGTTTGTGCTTCCGCAGGCAGGTCTAAGATTGCAGTGAGAACCGGAGGGTTGGCCGTTGACAAGGAGTTGCTGAAACAAGTACTCACTCCCAGTGGGAGAAGTGACATGGATTAGGAGCAACTAAAAGAGGCATTTCAAGGTGAGATGGGAACTTGAAGATCTGTGGGGAAGCCAGAGAAGGAGCTTAAAAGCAAGAGTAGGTCAGCCTTAAGGAGGAAAACATTTTTTTCTGAGACACTTCAGACTGATTGCAGGGGAAAATGGTAGAGAGCAGGGAGGAGAGAATCAGGAGGAGATGGCAGTGTGAGTCGAAGATGAAAAATAGAGTGTAAGTGTGAAGGACTTTTCAATAGCAAGAAGGTATTTAAATGGGCCCCCCAAATCAGTTCAGCCCCAGGGAAGGGAAGGTGACAGGCTAATGTGTTACTGACAGTTCGCTTTCCATTCCCTTTCAATAAGGTGTGAAGTCGAACTCCCCAGATAGCAAGTCAGTAAATAGAAGTACTTTGAAATTTATTTGTACTTGTTGGAATTTGCTATATATGCCTTTACCTTTGGATACCATCAAAGATGACTTGTAAGGTTATGGCTTGTACACTTTCTTTTGTATTTGTAAAAAACATAATTACAAAGATGATAATGGGAAAAAAGATTTTGTGAGGCTGGTATTTTTAGCTTTCTATCTGCTGTCTAGGAATATATTCAAGAGCAGATATGGTCTTAAGTCCAACATGGGAGAGGCAGGATGAAATAAGATGTCCCTTAACTTAGAACTACAAAGTGGTTTGATTTTCTCAAGTTTCAAGGACCAGAAAACCAAGATTCCCAGAACTTTCATGACCTGTCTAGAGCTCTATGGCTATGACAGCAGTCTGTTTCTCTCTTACTGTGCTCCTTTATTTAAAATATTCTGCAGTATCACTAAACAATCTTAGTCAATATTTCTGCCACCAACTTATATCGTCTTCCCTTGGTTTTTGTTACTAGGAGTCGTTGACAATGAAGACACTTTTTTCCCATTAAAAGCTATTTTAGCACTTCACGCTAATAATTACTTACACTCCACTATCACTACCTTTCAGCTTCTCGGAAATTCACTTTGAGCCTTTTAACACCTTGGACTTACACTTATTTAACTTCTCACTTCCAGTCATTTTCAAAGCCCTGTTGATTTTTTTTAAAATACACTTTAGTTTTTAGAGCAGTTTCAGGTGCACATCGAAACTGAACAGAAGCAAGATTCCCCATATATCCCCTGCCCTCACTCATGCATAGCCTATTCCATTCTCAACGTCCCCTATCAGAGTCAGACATTTGTTGAAATTGATGAACCTCAGCTATCACATCATTATCAGCCAGAGTCTAGAGCTTACATCAGATTCATTCTCGGTGTTGTATATTCCAGAGGTTTGGGCAAATTTATAATGACATGTATCCACCATTATAGTCTCTTACACAGTATTTCCACCGCCCCACACATCCTCTGTACTCTGCCTCCTTATCCCTATATTCCTTCTGTTCTCCGACAACCACTAATCATTTTCCTACCTCCAGAGTTTTGCCTTTTCTAGAATGTCAATATAGTTGGAATCATATAGCTTGTAGCCTGTTCAGATTGGCTTCTTTTACTTAGTAAAATGCATTCAAGTTCCCTCCACGTCTTTTTTTTTTTTTTAAGATTTTATTTTTATTTATTCGACAGAGAGAGAGAGATTACAAGTAGGCAGAGAGAGAGGGGGAAGCAGGCTCCCTGCTGAGCAGAGAGCCCGATGCAGGGCTTGATCTCAGGACCCTGAGATCATGACCTGAGCCGAAGGCAGAGGCTTTAACCCACTGAGCCACCCAGGTGCCCCCCTTTTTTTTTAAGATTTTATTTTTATTTATTCGACAGAGAGAGATTACAAGTAGGCAGAGAGAGAGGGGGAAGCAACCCTCCACATCTTTGCATGGCGTCATAGCTCATTTCTTTTTATTTTTTTAAAGATTTATTTATTTATTTATTTATTTATTTATTTATTTATTTATTTATTTCAGAAATGGGGGAGGGGCAGAGGAAGAGGGAGAGAGAATTGCAAGCAGACACCCCTCACTGGGCACGGAGCCTGATGTGGGGCTCGATCCCACAACCCTGAGATCATGACCTGAGCCGAAACCAAGGCAGACGCTTAATTGACTGAGCCACCCAGGCACTCCTCATTTCTTTTTAGTGTTGAATAATATTGCACTGTCTGGACTGACCACAGTTTTACCCGTTCATCTACTGAAAGGCATCTTGTCTACTTCCAAGTTTTGGCAATTCTGAATAAAACTGCCGTGAACATCCATACGCAGGTTTTTGTGTGGACGTAAGTTTTCAATCCCTTTGGATGATTTTAGTTTTGTGAGAACCCACCAAACTGTCTTCCAAACTGTCTGTACCATTGTTCATTCCCATGAGCCTTGAGTGACAGTTCCTGTAGCTCGATATCTCCCACACCCTTTGGTGTCAGTGTTCTGGGTGTAGCCTTGTTGATTGTACTTCTCTTGTGTCTGTAATTCATGAATCTTTCTCTTCTGAACGCTGTCACCACTAACGTTCAAAATCATCCCCCCGCCCCTCAGGACGACTGCAGGAGTCTCTTAACAATTTACCTGCCTTTACAAGTCTACCTCCCCAGCCCAACTTGGATAGTGCCACCAGATTCATTGACTAAATATCAGCTCTAATATTTTACTTTTCCATTTGAAAGTGATCAAAAGCTCTTGTCTAATAAATAAAATGGAACTTGGCATTGAAAACACTCCAAGATCTATCTCTAGCCTACCCTTCAAACATAATTACCCTCTATAATCCTGTCTTTCAAGGTAAACTACCTTCCCCCCCCCCTTTTCTGTGTCAGCTTCATGTTTTCTTGCATCTATCTCCTTGAGGGTTTTCCCTCTGCCTTTCATCATTATTTTTTGTTAAAACACCATGATACATCTAGTCAGTCTCCATGCTACTGTCTCGCTCTCCAGCATACCTCTAAGACCTGCATTCTTCCTTTTGACACCTCTGCTGTGACATTGGGCTCCAGCTTTTCTTCACTGTTCTACTAAAGGACCTTCTTTGGTCTCCCTCTCTCCACACTGCTGTCATGGTGATTTTTCTCTTGTGGAAATCTTAAGCTACCATTTTCCTGTTTGGACGCTTTTCCTGCTCTCCATTTCCTGGAGCAAGGTCTTTGGCCTGTTTTTCAGGTCAAATCATGACATTTTTACATCTCACCTCTTGCTCTACCACCTTCTTTCATTATTCACATTTTGTTCTATGTCAACATGTTAAGTTGTACATCTCTTTGTTTCTACTCTCTCCTAAAATTTTTCCGTGCATTGTCCACCTGACAGACTCTTAGTGTATGCTTTACCTTGTTCCTTATATATGACCTCCTGAAGCCTTTCCCTGAATACCCCAAGCAGAGTGAAGCTGTCCATTTTCTCAGTGTTTCAGTATTACTTCTAGTATTTCTGTCGTTGCTGGTGTCTTGTTCTATTACAATTACCATTTTACATGTCTGGCTTTTATCTTAACTGTGTGCAAGGGCCACACCTGATTCATGTTTGTATCTCTAGCATCGAAAAGAATGGGGTGCAGTAAATATTTGCATATTTATAATTTGGCTGAATTGAAATCAACCTCAACATATTCAGGCCCGATACATACTTCAAGCTTCATCCCAGTGAAGTGGTCTTTCCCACGGTGGTCTTTCCTGGTATCACTCTTTACCCTCCTTTCGTTGTCTGCCACACCGTGTTAGTCTCTCTCTTTTCACACACACATCTTACATTTTGATGTCTGAGAAGAATTTTTTTCTTTCTTCCTAAATTGTCAGCCCTTTAAGGAGAAAATTCAGTTTCTCATCTTTTATCTCTTCTAAACTTTAATACATGTTCTTTGCAAATATTAGAAGCAAAATAAATATGGGTTAAATAAACAAATTAGTGCATGATTCCTTTAATGCTCATTGCATGGAAAATCAAAGAAATTGATAACTTTAAGGGAACTTTGGAATAATTTACTCTAACATCTTCATCTTACATCTAAGAGAGGCAAATTCAAAGAAGTTCTGCAACTGTCGTCAAGATGGAAAAAAATTAGGACAAGAACCAAAATCTCCTGATCCCTAGGCAATGTTTTTATATATTTGAAATTATACTACTCTACTTCTTTAAGTGTATAAGGTATCATGTGAGTCTCTTTTATGCTTTACATGGTAATATGTCCAATTCATTACTTAATTTTTCAATGATATATAAATTATACATTGCTAGGTAAGTTTTTAAATGAATTTTTCATTTGGATAATTATTTAAAAAACAACTATACTAATACTTTCATAATAAAGGAAGAAGGTATAGAACTATTACAAAATGAAATTTTTACAAAACATATTCATTATTATTTCTAGGAAAGGACCTTAAGAAGAAAACCACTCTTAGAACTCAGTTAGATGGAGGGTAGGGAAGGAAAAAATGAAACAAGATGAGATCAGGAGGGAGATAAACCATAAGAGACTCGTAATCTCACGAAACAAACTGAGGGTTGCTGGGAGGGTGGGGGGTAGGGATAAGGTGGCTAGGTTATGGACATTGGGGAGGATATGTGGTATGGTGAGTGCTGTGAAATGTATAAGCCTGATGATTCACAGACCTGTACCCCTGGGGCAAATAATACATTATATGTTAAAAAAAAAAACTCATTTAGAAACAGACTGCATTTTCAATAGCAAATTATTTCATTTAAAATATTAGTACAATTTTGTGATTGTCATAAATTGCATGTAAAACATAAATATCTACTTTGGTTAAGTAGTCTTATTTATACAAGCAGGCAAGTTTATTAATATAATTCTCTGACTCATTCTGCGTGAAAATTTTCTTCATGTATTTTATACATGTATTTATGCAAAGGATATCAATATGCATAGCATCAATTTATCATGGCTGCCATTTTATACAGATAATTTAATTCCCCCTCTGGAAAACTGACAAACATTTTATGTCTTATTTTTTTTTTTAACATTTTATGTCTTAAAAGTTACTTTTGAGGTATAAGTAAGGCATGCCATTGTTTGGACTCTAGCAAACATTACATTCTCAGGTAGGATGGAGGATGGTTTCTGACTGTCTTTTCATATTTTCTCTTGGAAAGGTCAGTAAGATTTGTGGCCGTCCAATCAGAACACCTACACAAAGCCCTCGTTGTTCTTTTGATGGAAGCAAAGAGAAGCATGGGATGAAGATCTCTCCCAGAAACGATGAAGAGACACTTGCCAGCAGAAGAAAGTAAGACATTTGTTTTACAACCAGAAAGAGAAGAGAAAGTAAGCCATTAATATTCAACAGAATAGAATGTATTCAATTAAGTAGAGCAAAATACACTATCGAAGAAAAAAATCTCACCATTAATTACTTTTAAAATTCAGCAGTTGTTCCTATTCAATTAATTAGGAATATAAGTACAACTTGTGAGACCAATAAAACTTTCTGTGATAAGAGACAGTTGCTATAATACAATATGGCAGGCAATAGGCACACGTGCTTATTATGCACTTAAAATATGGCTAGTGTACAATGTTGTACAGATCTCTGGAATTTACTCATGTTGCTTAACTGAAACTTTATGCCCATTAATTAATACCTTTCCTTCTCCCTGTGACCAAAAATACTGTATTGTACCCTTCAAATATTAAGAGGGTAGATCTTACCACAATAAATTAAATAAAGTTTAAAATAGGCTAGTGCGACTAAGGATTGAATTTTTAATTTTAATTAATTTTAGTCTTAATTCTACATATAGCTACTGTATTGGATGATGAACACAGAGTATTCACATATATGATGAAATCAGTATTACTGTATGCTATAAGCATCTGTTAGAAAATGGTTGGATAAGAAGTTTCTAAACCTTTTATCTGGATAGCTGAAAATGGCTACCTTTTGATTCAAAATGGTAAGCATTGAGTGGCTTGCTTCTGTAACTCACATTTCTACTGCTATTCCCATCATCATTTCACATGTTAAAATAAAGCCTTCATTAATATCTCCTTGCTTGATAATTGGGAGTCAAACTGAAAAACTCTTAAAACTGAAGGAAACTATTATCTTATTTTTGCATTCTGTTGACCAGTGTATGTCTTGGGAAATACTAGATTCTCAGTGAGTGTTTTTGAATCAAATTGAAGTTCAGAATTCTATATTAATTTATTAATTCAAATAGTTATTTCTAATAATACCTTATGGCAAACTCAGTATGTTACATAGCTTTACTCTCTATAATGTAGAAACTGTCTTTCCTTTTGGGACAGTGCTCCTAATTGCCTCATTCTCTTCTCAGATGGACTGTAATTTGGAATAAAGATCTGGGCTATTGCTGGCTATCTGCTGCAGCTCAAAAGAATTAGCACTTTGTTTGCATGCAAAGTAGCTGTTCTTTTTCCCCCTAAACATCTTTAGTGATCAGTAGTCTTTTCTTGTATTTGAGAAATTATTGTGCTTGGGTTAGTGTATCATATATAGTGGCTAGTTATAGTGTAGAGTGGTTCTTATAATAAAACCTAGCTGAGGAAGATCTTAAGTTCTTTTTTTTTTTTTAAAGATTTTATTTACTTATTTGTCAGAGAGAGTGAGAGAGAGATCACAAGTAGGCAGAGAGGCAGGCAGAGGCAGAGGGAAGCAGGCTCCCTGCCGAGCAAGGAGCCCAATGTGGGACTCGATCCCAGGACCCTGGGATCATGACCTGAGCCAAAGGCAGCCGCTTAACCAACTGAGCCACCCAGGCGTCCCAGATCTTAAGTTCTTGAAGGTCATGTCTATTTCACCACCAGAACAACTCAGTGGTTGGAAAGAAAAGACAAACCCAACACAAGTGAAATGTCCAAGGAATAATGAGGGGCTCATATGAATAACTAGTTGTATAAGTAACTATCCAGCCACTGAATAGACCTCATTGTCATCAATCTTGCAAACTCCTGTATTTCTATTTCTCTAACCAGTCAGCCACCATTAGCCATTGCCCATGAATCAGAGTAGATCAATCATAGACCAGTCTCACACCGCACGAAGTGAACAACTGGAGGTATTACACATGAGCCCACTTATGTTATTTATTTCCACATATTTTTTTATTGCCACTCTTAAATGGAACTTAATTGCAATGGCAGTATACTTCTGCTTAATACTTATATATTGTGCAGCCCTATCCATTAGCTACTCCTGAATTTTATTTATCTTTCCATATCCATAAACTAGGCCTGAATTTTATTTATTCTTCATCACTGATAATTCCCCATGAGATCATACATTTCAAAAGAAATAACTGGGGAAATGTAGCAGAGTAGGTGCTCAATGAGTTTGAGCTACTTTCTCTACATCTTACTTGTGCTTTTTCCACAAACTTGAGTCTGATTTTCAATAGATCACTTCCACTTGGTGATATATTGCTTCTATACAGGCCTGATCTCATAGTGTGGCAGATCAAATAGCGGTTAGATCATAGGTATCTCAGATGTAGTGTCACTTGGTAACTCATGGTCAAGTGTGTAGTTTCTATCAGATTTCAGTTGGAAACTAACAAACCAACCAACCAACCAACCAACACAACCAACCAACCAACCAAACAAAAACAGTGTTTAGCAAAAGCAAGAATGCCTTTAGTCCAAAATCTTTGAGGTTTACACTATTATTCGTCTAACGGGAATTTCTTTCTTTCTTTTTTCTTTTTTTTTTTGTGCATTTTGACCCATATCTTTTTTCTTTTTCTTTTCTTTTATTTTATATATTATTTATTTATTTTTAAAATTAACATATAATGTATTATTTGCCCCAGATGTACAGGTCTGTGAATCATCAGGCTTACACATTTCACAGGACTCACCATAGCACATACCCTCCCCCATGTCCATAACCCAGCCACCCTATCCCTCCCCTCTCCACCCCCAGCAACCCTCAGTTTGTTGCATGAGATAAAGAGTCTCTTATGGTTTGTCTCCCTCCTGACCCCATCTTGTTTCATTTTTTTCCCTTCCTACCCCCAACCCCCTGCCCTGCCTCTCAAATTCCTCATATCAGAGAAATCATATGATAATTGTCTTTCTCTGATTGACTTATTTCACTTAGCATAATACCCTCTAGTTCTATCCATGTTGTTGCAAATGGCAAGATTTCATTTTTCTTGATGGCTGCATAGTATTTCATTGTATAATATACAGCACATCTTCTCTATCCATTCATCTGTTGATGGACATCTAAGTTCTTTCCATGGTTCGGCTATTGTGTTCATTGCTACTATAAACATTTGGGTGCATGTGCACCTTTGGATCTCTACATTTCTATCTTTAGGGTAAATACCCAGTAGTGCAATTGCTGGGTCGTAGGGTAGCTCTGTTTTCAACTTTTTGAGGCACCTTCTTCTGTTTTCCAGAGTGGCTACACCAGCTTGCATTCCCACCAACACTGTAGGAGGGTTCCC
>CM052883.1:15825795-15872956 GCA_028534135.1 Potos flavus | reverse complement strand
GACCCCTTTCATTATTTCCTGTAGGGCTGGTTTGGTGTTTGCAAATTCTTTTAGTTTTTGTTTGTCCTGGAAGCTTTTTATCTCTCTTTCTATTTTCAATGACAGCCTAGCTGGATATAGTATTCTTGGCTGTGCATATTTTTCTCATTTAGTGCTCTGAATATGTCATGCCAGTCCTTTCTGGCCTGCCAGGTCTCTGTGGATAGGTCTGCTGCCAATCTAATATTTCTACCATTGTATGTTACAGACCTCTTGTCCCTAGCTGCTTTCAGTATTTTCTTTGTCACTGAGACTTATAAGTTTTACAATTAGATGCCGGGGTGTAGACCTATTTTTATTGAATTTGAGGGGGGTTCTCTGTGCCTCCTGGATTTTGATGCTTGTTCCCTTCACCATATTAGGGAAATTCTCTGCTATAATTTGCTCCAATATGCCTTCTGCCCCTCTCTTTCTTTCTTCTTCTTCTGGGATCCCAATTATTCTAATATCGTTTTGCCTTATGGTATCATTATGTCTCAAATTCTCCCCTTGTGGTCCAGTAGTTGTTTGTCTCTCTTTTGGTCAGCTTCTTTATTTTCCATCGTTTGGTCTTCTATATCACTAATACTCTCTTCTGCTTCATTTATCCTAGGAGTAAGAGCTTCCATTTTTTATTGCACCTCATTAACAGCTTTTTTGATTTCAACTTGGTTATATTTTAGTTCTTTTATTTCTCCAGAGAGGGATTTTCTAGTATCTTCCATGCTTTTTTCAAGCCCAGCTAGCACTTTGATTATCATCATTCCGAACTCTAGTTCTAACATACTACTAATGTCTGTATTGGTTAGGTCCCTACCCATCTGTAGTGCCTCTTGTTCTTTTTTTTGTGGTGAGTTTTTCTGCCTTGTCATTTTATCCAGATAAGAACAGATGAATGAGAGAACAAAATACTAAAAGGGTAGCAACGACCCCAGAAAAATATACACTCACCAAATCAGAAGAGACCTGAAACCAGAGGGAGAGAGAAAAGGGGAAAAAAAGAAAAAAAAATGTGTATAAATTAGACTGGTGAATAGAATAGAGCCACACACTTGATTTGGGGTGTATTTTGGTCTGTTAGAAGAAACTACCTCCCAAAATTTAAAAAAAAGAAAAACTAGCATGCATATATATACACACAAAAATAAGGGTAAACACGATGAAGGCATGCAATATGACCGTAAAGATGAAAATTAGAGAAGATTCTAAAAAAGGAATTGATAAGATAAGAAGTTGGTTGAAAAAAGAAAAAAACAAAAAGAGGAAAGATGTGATCAAGCTGGAGATTAGAACAAAGCCATGCACCAGATTAGGGTATATTTTGATCTATTAGAAGAAACTATATCCCAAAGTTTTAAAGAAAAAAACAACCTATATGTATACAAAAAATAAGGTTAAATACAATGAAGGGATAAAATATGACTACAACAATGAAAATTTAAGATTTTTAAAAAGGTATTGATAAGATAAAGTAGTTAAAAAGTGTTAAAAGAGGAAAGAGGAGAAATTTTAAAAATTAGAATAGGGAAAAAATAAAATTTAAAGAATTTAACTTTGAAAGACTAAAGATCATGGCAAAAAAGCCATGAATTCTATGTGTTGCTTTACTGTAGCTCTCTAATGTTCTGCAGTTCTCATTGATTGGTGAACTTGGTCTTGGCTAGATGTTCTTGGTGATCTTCTGGGAGAGGGGCCTATTGCAGTGATTCTCAAATGTCTTTGCCCTGGGCGGAATTGCACTTCCCTTGCCAGGGGCCAGGCTAAGTAATCTGCTCAGTTTTGCTCTTGGTAGCTTTTGTTCTCTGAACGCTTTCCATACAGCTTTGAGGGATGGGAATGAAAATGGCGGCCTCCCAATTTCTGGCCCGAGGAGCTGAGAGCTCTGGGCCCCACTCCTCAGTGTGCCCTCAGAGAAAAGCAGTGAATCATTCCCATCTCCCTGGTGTCCGGCCACATTCCGAGCTCAGCCAGCCTATGACCGAGCATTTCTATCTCTGGTGCATGGCCCCATTTGGAGTCTCCAAACCCAGTAGATTCCTGCAGTGTGCTCCTGTGCTGCTCCTCCCAGAGGAGGAAGGAGGGGGCCTCTCCAGATCTGTCACTTGTGGGATCCCTGCTCAAAGAGCAGTGGCCCTACTGTTCCATGAATCACGGTTTAAGGTAACTCCAAGCTGAGAGCTCACTCCTCGGCTCTGTCTCTGTAGCTGGCTTCCCCGCTCTGATACCAGGGATCTGCCACACTCAAACACCCCTAGTCTTTTTGCGACCCAACGAGTCCTGAGATCACACTGTCCCCGCAAGGGCTCCACCCCCTGCTTAGCCTCTGGAGTGACATCCCTCAGTGGAGCAGTCTTCTAAAAGTTCCAATTTTGTGCTCTGCTGCTCTCTCACTTGCCAGGAGCCGGCCCCTCCCTCCGCAGTCTATCTTCCCTTATGTTGCCTCAGATTAACTTTTCTGCACGTACTACATTCCAGAAAGTGGTTCGATTTTCTGTTCCTATAATTGCTGCTCTTCTTCTGTTCAATCTCCTGTTGAGTTTGTAGGTATTCAGAATGGTTTGATAACTATCTAGCTCAACTCCTGGGATCTGATGATATTTAGGTCTCCTACTCCTCCGCCATCTTGCTCCTTTCCTAACGGGACTTTCCAGAATCTCTGTAGAGCATCTTCATTTGCCACTGGTATTTCAGGCACCATTGAGCGGATGAGCTGGGTCATCTGGACTGAACGTCAGAACAGTTTGCAAAACGCCAACCTACAGACTTTTCTTT
Source organism: Potos flavus (assembly GCA_028534135.1). Taxonomy (NCBI): domain Eukaryota; kingdom Metazoa; phylum Chordata; class Mammalia; order Carnivora; family Procyonidae; genus Potos; species Potos flavus. Next base: position 15,870,166 of record CM052883.1, on the reverse strand, counting down.
CTCATGCAAAAGCTCCTTGGGGCTACTTTATAAATGGATTTAACAACACAGTCAAGCATGTGTCATTTTCTCTAATGTCCAAAGGGACCCAAAAAGTGTTGTGCCTCTTCCTGAGTGCTAGGTCATCATAAAGGCAGAAATTGGCCTTTTAAATTAGAATATCCCAATAAGATCCAGACCCCTGGACATGTAGAAACCATGCTGAATTGTCAAGCCCTTAAAATGTCAATATTTTTCCCCACCAGAGGCATGCACATGTCTACTAAGGGGAGTAGGATGATGTGATCAATATTTTATTATCAGCATGGTGTCCTGTAGGATGTCCAAATGATCAAGGCTCCTGTCTGTCATGGAGTGGGAGAATTGCCCTGAGGTCTAACAGTGAAGACATTCTCACCAGCTGAAAGTGAAATATTTCTAATTATCCGTACTAATTGGTAAAGAGATAAAAGCATTTGCTAGATTGCTAGCCAGATAGCATGTGGCAGTACCTATTTTGATTTGCTCTAGCAGACACCACATAGAAAGGAGAATATAATTGGAGTTACCCTCTGATCAGGTTATGATAATCCAAACATTTTCCAAGTCCTCCTCTGTGTGCACAGACCAGCCAAGCAATTGGGTGAGTATTGAATAGACAGATAGAGACAAAAATATGTTTATAATACTACATCTGGCTAGTTTTCTGAACTCCATTCTAATGGTTGGTCTGTTGATAGGATCAGATTTTGTATGTGCACAATCATGTGGTTCACTGGTAGGGGCATTCTAGCAAGAAGCTTAGGTACCTTATAAAATTCTTATAGTCTATGCACTTGTCTACTTTCGTAGGATATATCCCCAGAAACTCTTGCTCATATTCACAAGGCAAATTCTTGAGTATCTGTGGTGCCTGAGAGTTAAAGGCAAGTTATATGTCCATAACAAGAAAAATAGAAAAATAAAATATATTACTTTGGAACATTAAGAGTCAGAAGGAAAGAATGGAAAGTCAGAAGGAAAAAATATCACGATTAAAGAAATAAAAGTATTAAACAGAACGAAAACAGTGCAATACCATTTTTATAAATTAAAAATAAATATATAGGGGTGCCTGGGTGACTCAGCCATTAAGTGTCTGCCTTCAGCTCAGGTCATGATCTCAGGGTCCTGGAATCGAGCCCTGCATTGGGCTCCCTGCTCCACGGGAAGCCTGTTTCTCCCTCTCCCACTCCCCCTGCTTGTGTTCCCTCTCACTGTGTCTCTCTCTGTCAAATAAATAAATAAAATCTTAAAAAAATAAATATATAAAAATCAATATGTATTTTTCAAGGAAAGGATATGGCAAAGTACTTATATTAAATATATAAGAATGGGTATTTATAAAAAAAGATTCTAATTCAAGTAATAACTTATGATAGTTTGCCAGGGGTTGAGGAGTATGCTTAGCTCTCTGTATCCCAGAAAATATGTGTTTGTTTGTCTGTGCATAGATATAAAAAACACATGTATACACTGTTATTTTAAACTTTAGATGAAAAGTGTTTTTTTAAAATCCTATTTTCCTAATAAAAACATAGTTAAAACTCCTTTAGTCAAAATTTTCATGAGAGCTAATGATACTCAATTTTTAAATAACCGATTTTTTTTTTTTTTTTTTTTTGCCATTTCATATGTGTAGTAGATATAGTGATTATCCAGATAGAGATAAAATGTAGTTTGCCGAAGAGTTTTTGACTTGGGACTTCCTGCTATAACTCATTAATTAGAACAAAATGAAAGTTTTAAAAAAGTAAAAAAAGTAAAAAAGTAAAAAAAAATAGATAAGGAAGAAATGAATTTCCAGTCAAGCCATTTAAATCATTGACAAAATCATTGACCATGATTTTGTGTAATTCATAAAAAAGTAAAGCTAAAAAATTTAACATCTTCTGAGTTAGTTTTTATAAATTAGCTTTGTATCCATGGTAGGTTTTTTTGGGTTTTCTTTATTTACTTTGGGCAATTTCCATGAGATATCTGTAACAGAAAGTACTATCTACAAATTTAAATCAATTTAAAACTATTAAAGAAAACAACAAAAAACACGCCAATTTCTATAAATATAATTGCTCTAGTAGCTGAAAAATAGAAATTATAAAATGCATCAGTTGTTTTGCCAATGTAAATGGAGATAAACACTGTTCTATGTTTCACAATTTAAAATACATTTTTTTACTTTATTTTTTATTATGTTATGTTAGTCACCATACAGCATGTCATTAGTTTTTGATGTAGTGTTCCAAGATTCATTGTTTACATATAACACCCAGTGCTCCATGCAATACATACACTCCTTAATGCCCATCACTGGGTCAACCCATCCCCCTGCTCCCCACCCCTCTAAAACCCTCAGTTTGTTTCTCAGAGTCCACAGTCTCTCGTGTTTCATCTCCCCCTCTGATTTTGCCCCCTTCATTTTTCCCTTCCTTCTCCTATTGTCCTCCATGTTATTCCTTATGTTCCACAGGTATGTGAAACCATGTGATAATTGACTTTCTCTTCTTGACTTATTTCACTCAGCATAATCTCCTCCAGTCCCATTCATGTTGATTCAAAAGTTGGGTACTCATCCTTTCTGATGGCTGCGTAATATTCCATCGTATATATGGACCACATCTTCTTCATTTTTGCATATAAATAGGTCATAGTCTTTTAAAATTATACTGGCATAGTTTACTTTATAGGGTGCCAGTGGCGCAGTCGATTAGGCCTCTGATTCTTGAGTTCAGCTCAGGTCATGATCTCAGGATTGTGAGATGGAGCCCCATGTTGGGGTCTGTGCTCTGTGGGGAGTCTGCTTGGGATTCTCTCTCCTTCTCCCTCTGTCCCTCCCACTTGTGCTCTCTCTTTCTCCTTCTAAAAATAAATAAATCTCTAGACTTCATTTATTTAGTGGTATATCTTATATAAAAAAGTTATTTAAAGTTTATTTATTTATTTATTTATTTATTTTAGTAATCTCTATACCCAATGTGGGGTTCAAACTCAGAACACCAAGATCAAGAGTTGAATGCCTTCCTGACTGAGCCAGCCCGGTGTCCCAAAATTTGTCATTTAAATATACAAATTTGCTGTTTAAAATTATGTTAGATTTATGGCACCCTGATCTAAAAAAAGGTTTTCCAGTTTTATAACAGTTTAATTTATATAGTTTTCCATTATTCAAGCAATTCTTTTGAGGTTGTGTTAATATAACTAACTATTGTTGACTTATAAATAATTTGACCAATTAGCTTTTTTTTAAGTCACCCAACACTATTTATTAAGTGGTGATTAATTACTTTTTTGTTTTTCAATTGGAATCTTTAGTCAACTTTTTAAAAGATTTATTTATTTTAGATAGAGCACACACTTGCACATATGAGTTGGAGGAGAGGCAGAGGGAGTGGGAGAGAGAGAATCTCAAGCAGACTCCCCACTGAGCATGGAGCCTGACAAGGGACTCAGTCCTATGAGCCAAGAGATCATGACCTGAACTGAAATCAAGAGTTGGATGCACAACTGACTGAGCCATCCAGGTGCCCCAGTCAGTTTTTTACAGTGATATATAGTGTCCTCTTTTTTAAATAAAGATTGTATTTCTGTAAGTGATCTCTACACCCAACGTAAGGCTCAAACTTACAACCCAAGATCAAGAGCCCCAGGCTCTACCAACTGAGCCAGCCAGATGTCCCAGTGATATATAGTATCCTGAAGTAGTTTAAAGCTACTATCTTGTTCTTTATTTTCTTTTTACCTCATGTTCTTTATTCTTTTTTTTTTTTTTTAAAGATTTATTTACTTTGAGAGAGAAAGAGAGAGCACTGCGTGGAAGCAGGGGGAGGGGCAGAGGGAGATGGACAAAATCTCAAAGCAGACTCCTTGCTGAGCGGGAAGCCTGACGTGGGGTTTGATCTCACCAACTTGAGATCATGACCCCAGGAATAATCAAGAGACGCTTAACCAACTGAGCCCACAGGTGCCCCATGTTCTTTATTCTTTATTTCTTTTTTCTTGCCTTGTTTTGACTTTAACAGGTATTTAATTTTTAAAAAAATCTTTATGGCTATTTTTTTTAAAGATTTTATTTATTTAAAAGAGAGGGAGAGAGAGAGGGAGTGTGTGTGTTTGCACACAGTTGGGAGAGGGGCAGAGGGACAAGCTGACTCCTATTGCTCAGGACTCTGTGATCATGCCCTGAGCTGAAGTCAGATGCTTAATCAGCTGAGCCACCCAGGTGCCCCTTCACAGCTTTTCATATTTGCATTTCTTTATTATTCTAATGGTTACCATAGAGATCACAATGTACCTTTTTAATTTTTACTATCTACTTTAAATTAGAACTTTTACCACTTCATTGAACAATATAAGAACCTTAAAAGTTTCAGTCCATTACCCTTTTCCTATCTTCTGTTACCCTATTCTTAACCAATATGTTGCTTCTAACAACATTTTAACAACTTCTGAGATATTGTTATTGTTATTTTTAAATAGTTAATATTTACTTGTAATAACTCATATTCTATTCTTTCTGATGCTTTTCTTTTAGTTCTTTGTGTCCATCTAGAATCATTTTGCTTTATTTAGCCTTAGTATATTTTTCATTTGTTATTACTGTGGATGAATTCTCTCAGCTTTTGTTTGAACACATCCTCGATTTTGAAGAATATTGTTGCTGTGTCCAGAATTCTAGATTGTTGCCAGATACCATTTTAAAAAATATAAATGTCCATAATTAAGCTCATGACACGACACTGTCAATTGTATGGGAGGCTTAATGGAAACATTTCATAGGAGAGGTAAATACAGTGGTGGAAGTTGCTGATATCCTGCTCACATCCCTTTACCTGGCCATTTTATCTGCCTCGTGGCAGCTCTCTCCTGGTTGCTGATAACGCATGGCTGACCTATTCTCTGGGGAGTTGCACTCAACAAATTGGAGCTATCTATATTCATTATCTATTGCTACTTAAGTCATTCGCAAACGTAGTAGCTTAAAGCAACAACAACCATTTATTACGCGATTTTCTGTGGGCTGGAAATTTGGGAGCCGCTTGGCTGTGGGGTTTTGGCTCAGGGTTTCTTTCTGGCTATGGTCTCTTAGGGTGATTGCTGTCAAGGTCAGGTGAGGCTGCAATCCTCTGACGGCTCGACTGGGACCGGATATCATCTTCCAAGATGGCACACTCGCAGGGCTGTTGTCAGGGGGCCTCATGTTCTCGTCACAATGACTTCTCCTTGAGTTTTCTCACAACTCTGTAGCTGGCTTTCCTCAGGGCAGATAATGCAAGAGATATAGGTGGAAGCTGAGGTGTTTTCATGATCTAACCTTGAAGTCCCCACTGACACTTTTGCCATATTCTACAGGTTACACGGGTCAGTTCTCTTCCATGTGGAGGAGGACTACATGCCATCTCATCCACCTGAAAGAGGGGTTAACTTCCCACCTGCTTCACCCCCTTGGCAGAGGCTCATAAGGAGTGTCCGATGGACACTGGGGGATCATCGGGTGATGGGTCCAGATGTGTGATGCGGTCCATGTGTGCAGCCTGACTGCAGCTGAGACCACATTCCAATGTACCTTCTTCCTGCCCGCTCTATCCTACTTCCCTCACTGCCTTTCTCTCAAGAGCACTACCTCCATCAATCATCTGCCTTCCAATTCCTGTCTCCCAAATGGCTTCTCGGGAGTCTGACCTGGAAATGTCTGAAAAGGTGCCTGAAACAGATGCAGAAGTATAGTATCTTATCCTAAATACAGATATTTCTCTATAAACTCCCAAGTTTGCAACCCCTTTGTCTGTTTTCTTTCTCCCCCTTCTTCCTTTGTATTCATTTCTAAAGAGAACCCTTCTGTTTAATACCTTGTCTTTTCCTTGCTCTATTTCTAATATTTGAAGAAGGACATCCAAATCTGTCCTTGGATCTGAGAGTTGTGCTAAGCCCGAAGTCTAGAGTATGTCAGTCTTTTGGCATGGAAGGAGGGAAGCAAAACCATAGCACTGGATTCTTTTGGTGATATTTTGGAGACATGATGGTACTTGTTCAATCTCCCCCCATTTTTTCTGTTTATGTAGAATGCCAATAATGAGCGAATTTGAGCCTCTGAGTTATTGTTACATACCAGTTACAGAGGTCTCCAAAAGTTGAAAAAGTCAAGGAAGAGCTACCGTTCCTTTAAACATCCGGAAAAGCATCACTGTATCTTTTTTTGGGGCAGAAACCAAATCTGCACCGCTGTAGGGGACACTGCACTTCTGTGGCTGTCTAAACCAGCCCAGGCAGAGTAATTTCCCTGTGGCGGTTCCTGCTCTCTGCTTGATTTCTTGAAGTTTGCTGGTAAGAATAAGCTATTAGCAAGCTTAAATCGGTGATAATTAGCGGTACATTATTATTTCAAAGTGCTGTGGCTGTGCCAATTAAGCGGGTAATTAGGAAAACCTCAGGACAATAAATTAAGACAGAGTCTCAACACCAGTGCCCCATCTGTTCTCCAGCAAGCATTCCAATTAGCCAAACCCCTCATTTAAGAATGCGCCAATTAAGGGGATTGGCTGTATGCATGGCTGTGCCTTGGGGTAATAGAGACCGTCCTAGATGCTTAGTAAAAATAAAATATTTTTGACTTAGGAGAGGATTTTGATGTGAAAAGGGGGAAAAGAGAATTTTGGGAAACACTGGATTTTTAATGTTTGAGGCAAAATATAATTTAAAATGTTTTATGAGTTTTTGTTTTTCGAAATTGTCTCTTCAGAACTTCATGGAGTATCGTATCATCAGGCAGCTCCATGTTATTCTCATATGCTTATTAAATCTTGATTTGAGTAGGAATTTTACATCTTGAAAATTAACAGTTTTATTTATTGAGAATGGGAGCTAAAAAGGACACTTGAAACTGCTTAGTTGAAAGAGAGGAATGAGGCAGGCCATGCTCTGTTTCAGGATGTGTCTATCCATGAAAGCAAATTAATTTTTACCCTGTTCATTGCAAAAGAACATAGCAGAGTGACTAAAATAATTAAGCATGCGAAAAACTTTTAAACATAATCTGAATGAAGGACACTTAATATTATTTAGGATTACTGCCCAGATAGCTAGAATAGGTTCATATTACATAGGATCGGTTGGCTTACAATACGTGAATTTCTATCTACATAGTCAAACCTTATTTAGCACAATGCTTTATTAGCGAAACCAAAATTAGTTAATGTTTAAAATTCTTGATGCGTGTGTTTGGGTGTATGTGTTTATACGGTTAAATCAGTATTGACGTACTGGGCTTAATGATGAATTGTGTGTATACAAACTCGGTGGATGAAAATATCCATAGGTCAGGAAAAAGTCAACACAGAGAAAAATTTAATATTACTTATAGGACTGGGGAAAGCAATTTCCAATCTATTTCCTAAAAGGAAGTTAGTGCTTCTTTGAGGTGCCATTATTATTTATTACCTGTAAGTTTAATTTACTAAAATAAAAGTCATGTTCCCTTCAATGAGAACATTTCTGGTTAATTTAAAACAGTGCTTGGTGAGTGGTGGGAGCGAGGGCACCCAGGGCAGGGCAGGCCAAGGCAAGGCTTTGGGTAGGGGGCAAGAGGCCAGGCCAGAGCAGGACTGAGGAAATGGGAGCTCCCAGGCCGGCCAGCTTCAAGACCTACATGAATAATGAAAAGCAGGACCCTAGGGGGTCAAAAACCAGGCACACAGGAAGAAGGAATGCCAGAAGGCAGAACAAACATATGGCAAAAGTTTAGGCTAGTGGTACTTAACCTTTGCGGGTCATGTATCCCGCGGAGAATCTGATAAAAACTTCCCAGAAAAAGAAAGTTCATAAACAAATATATGCAAAATTCTGTTGTATTGAAAAGCTCCAGCTAAAACTAATATTAAAAATAAAGCCTTTAAAAATGAGGTTTGCTCTTACTTTCTAGATGTTTATGGAAAAATTAGTGATCATTTCACGACATATCTGACACTAAATCCAAACAATGAATGATTAAACTTGCACTAAGCAGTATTTTTTCCAAAAGGCATGGACAAGAAATTGAAATTGTAGTTGGTCTTAGACGTGGCTGTGTGTACATGTTTGGTATCTAACAGATACTCTTTTTTGTTTTCTGATGATAGTAGTTATTGAAAATTATAGAAAGCAGATTTGTATAGCTATCACTGGCTGCAATTAGAACTCTTAGTTGTTTGGTTACATGAAGGTAGTTTTATATCAGGGAGTGTGAGATTTATTCTTAACTCTTGAAGTTACATGGATGGTCCATAATCCTTTGGTCCTCAGGTTAATTTGCAACATCTGTAATATTGATGCTCTCAGCTTGAAGACAGTGTGAGTAGAAATAAGTCCTCCTCAAATTTCTCACTATAAAAAGAATAAAAAATATACATATTTTTTCTCAGCCATAGAAAGAATGACCTTTAAATTCAACAGTTTTTTCAAACTGATTCTCCAAAAACCTATTTCCCAGTAGCAGCTTGGCCAAATGAGCTAGAAGCTTTTCAGTAGAGTTTATAATTGTGATTGTAGGGTTATCCAATTTATATGGCTCAAAATATCCCCCAAGCAAAAAAATCAAACTGTGGAGTGAAATTCTCCTTGCCTAATATACCTGAGAATATGTTTTCTTTCTTTTTATCCTCCTTAAAAAAGTGAATTCTTCATCCTTTTTCATTTGGAAAGTCAGTAAACATGCAGTGTTGAAAACAGACTTCAAAATCAGCTCCCATTTTTTTTTCCCACTCAATTTTTGGAGAGGTAAGGAAGATTTAAAATCATGTCATAGTGAAATTGATGATTTTTGTAGGAATGCATAAAAACTATTTCAGAATTTTTAGCAGAATCTATGGGGCCTGAATCAGGATGATGAGTGAGGCTTATTTCTTTTACTAAAGTAGCACAATTAATTGTATGTGGAAGCGTCATGGGTGCTCAGTCTGTAGCAAGAGTACTAAGCACTTTCTTCCACTTGGTTTTGCATAGCAAAAAGCATTTCCATCAGTTTAAATCTGTTAATGGCATCAAAAGTGTCTAAATGATGCATATAATAATATAGGAAAATGGGAAACAGGATATTTTTATTTTTATCCCATTGCATGTTTAAGGAAAATGACAGAGCTGCCAATTCCTCCACAATTGTCCTCAAAATAGGAGAAATGTATTTCTAAGGTGGATTATATCATTTGATGGAGGCACTGCTTTTCCTTTGTTTTGTTTTGTTTTTGTTTTTGTTTTTGTTTTCCATCTTCACTCCCAGACACAACTGTATATCAGCCATTTCCAGGGCACATCATGATCTCTGGAATCGTACGTGGAAACTTTTACTTAGAAGTGCAACTGAATGAAAGTTCAGAGGTGGTTTCAGGAGGATTCTTTTTTATTTAAGCCCATATTACAGACTTTCAGATCAAGTTTTCTTCTCAAAAATATGCTTTGTTCTGTTTGATGATTTCGAAGATGAGCAGGTCTAAGGTGCTCCTTTGGCTGTGTTGGTTTCACTCTCTTCATCAAGAATCCTGTTAGACATACGCACTGAGACTTTGGGGGTTCCACAGATTAGTAAACTCAAAGGATTTATAATCTTCGCTGTATTTGATTTTTTTCTGTTTTTCCCGATGTAAGCTAAGCCTTACGTAAACAGACAGATGTATGAATGATCATGATGGAAGGCAGTATCATTATAATTCCCATCACATGGACAATATTTTAAGTGTCATACTTGAGCAAAGGTAATTATGCTTTACTCAGCTTTCATCAGTAATATTCTGTGCTACTCAAACTAACACCTGGGTTATATGTAACATTCAAGAGCAATTTCTTTCTAAAATGTGAATTACCAGAATAACAGGAATAAAATTGAAGATGAAAATAATTGATTTTCTCTGAACCCTTTTAATTGCAGATTTTCTGACCCTAAAGCCCATATTTATTCCAGAGCTCAGGAACACAAGTATCTGCACTGAGAGACATACAGTAACCAAGGATGCAAGCAAGGACAATTTATACCAGACGTAGAGTGTCCATCAATCAGATAAATTGGTGGATAGCAGTGACCAGGAATAGAGGATTGAAATCACAAAATTAAAAAAAAATTTTTTAAAAAACCACATATACAAGAAGGAATGAGGAAGAAGTCCATTTATTTTTTTTTATTTTTTTTAAAGATTTTATTTATTTGACAGACAGAGATCAGAAGTAGGCAGAGAGGCAGGCAGAGAGAGAGAGAGGGGGAAGCAGGCTCCCTACTGAGCAGAGAGCCCGATGTGGGACTCGATCCTGGGACGCTGAGACCATGACCTGAGCCGAAGGCAGAGGCTTGACCCACTGAGCCACCCAGGTGCCCCAGAAGCCCATTTATTGGCAGACTATTAAAGGGAAAGGTTTTTTTTATTAGTTTTCTGTTCATGCTGACAGAGGAAAATATTGTACAGAATATGTTCTTATATCTAAGTCATGGAGTTCAGTTAAAATGTTAGTAATCATAGAAATATTTTACTGCAAGAGAGAGTAACATATTTGACCTGAAGTACTGAATCTCAAGATATACATACTCAATAATGATTCTTAGTATTAAGGAAGCATACTAGAATCGTTAGATTTGCAAATATCTTTTGATTTAATCTTCTTGTTGGTCTTGACCCAATCATCTCCTAGACAGTTTTTTTTTCTATTGAAAAAGCAGGAGTATGCTTCCTGAAACCAGTAGAACTGAACAAATAATTGCATATTTTTATTAAAATGAACAAAAATCATGAGGTAGGAGAAATTGTGTCTCACCTCTTTTGATGCTCAAATTTGTTTAAGTATTGAACATGTGGTCTTGTGTTTATTTTTATAAATGAGTTAAGATCTTTGTTTAAAGTCCTTTTTAATGGAGAATAGTCAGTGCTTTTTGAGGTACATTTTTATAATATGGGAAAATGAGATGAGAGTTTTGAAGACCCAGTTTTGACATCAGGTTTAAATCACTCTTTTTAAAGGAGGATGCTTTCAGAGAGAGTGCTTTTTACTGGGATATTAAATGGCAATGTGTTGGGTTTGGAGTCTTACTGAAAAAGTGAAGAATAGAGGTGTCTCTATTAATTGTATAGATGACTGTGAATGTCCCGCTCAGAACTAGTGTAAAATCACCACCACGGTGTGTTAAACATAGAGCCCATGTCAAAAAGAATCCTCTGCAAAGAGTATCTGAGACTGTTGGCATATCTCCAGGGCTCCTTTCCATTTCTTCTTCCCATTGCTTCCCTAGGTGCCCCCTAACCTACTGCCCATCTTAACCCCTTCAGCTTTGTTGAGAAAGCACAGTAAATCTTCTAAGGAAGGGAAATTATGTCACGTGAACAAAACTTCCTAGGAGGAGAAAAAACCTGGAATCATTTAATCAGAAGAAAAAAAAATCCTTCTCTTTGAGAATGGTGTGGATCCTTTGGTCACAGCTTCCATAATGAACAGTGGGTTCAAGTGGGGTTCAGAGAGCACACTGTATAAGTTCCTCTTTTAGGAAAATAGGTTTTTTCTTTCTTTTTAAGCAAATACAAGTGCAGTGTGCTTGTAACATGTTTACATTTGTGATAAATGGTGCCACACATTGCATTGCTTTCTCTGTGTCATATTCACCCTTTCCACCCATCTCTCCATGTGTCGCAAAGTCTATGGAAAGGGGCCAGGAAACTAGATTTCAGTACTCCCTCTAGCCAATCTGACTGTATAAATTTAATTACTTTCAAGCATTTACAGCACGAACCGTTTTTGCTATAGAACAGTAATCTAAATATTTTTCTATTTTGAAGATTATAAAACTATTTTGCCAAATAGAATGACTTAGTTGAGAATAAAATAAACTTATTAAACACAGATTCAGAAATGCAAGAGAAAACAGTTCTTATCTGGAGACGTGTAATTATAGATTTCCTCTGCTGAGCGGGAGACTGACATTTTAAATGTCTACTGTTTGACAACTGTGGTCAGACATCTCTACAGGGTTGAGCCTGCTCATTAGTGCCACATTAACCTTAACTTTGCCTTAGGCCATTAACTAGCAAACTGCACATTTGACCTTTGTTCGACAGATATTTTCAAACAGTATGGGAGGCACTGCTTTTAATTTGGGTTCTGTATTATTTGTGGACTGACTTTAGGGGGTAAAAAAAAAATCGATACATGTCATTAAATAAAGGAACTTGTAGTCTGAAACTTTCTGCAGAGAAAAGTTCCATTTGAAAATAAGATTCTTCTCCAGTACTTTCCCAGATAAGTAGTTTTGGTCAAAATTAGAAATCGTCTCTTTTACTTTGTGTTCAATGGGAAAAAAGGGAGAGGAAGTAACAGTTTATGAATGTTTTAAAATTGAAACAAAATCCTGCTAGGTAAAGATATAAGATCTAGAGGCGTGCCTTTTGAATATAGCTCTGTGTTCAGCAACATCTAATGAAATGAAATACAAAATCAAATGTAAAATCAGGGCCATATGCGTAAGTGAAAACAGCTCCCTAGGAGATCAGCAACGTTTGAAACATGTGGTTGCCACTCTTTAAGCCAGATGTAGGAGGAACATATCAGCCTTATTAATTAAAATGCAAATTAGTCTAGTGGAATATTTTGATAGATTACAGTGGAGTTGCTATATTCAAATTATGGAATATTATACAGCAATATAAAAAAAAAAAGTAAGACCAGGATTTATTCATCTGAAATGGGTTCACAATATATTGTCAAGTGAGAAAAGCTAATTGCTTGTATATGTACATAGCTTGGTCCCAGTTTTGTTTAACCAAACTGTTACTTTGTCTCTCTTTATCTCTGTCTATCCCTCTTCTGCTTTTGGTTACTTGTTAGCATGCACACAGAGGAACTGAAGAAAGTGCACCAAGCTGCTAACATGGGTTATCTCAGGAGGGAGGGATGGACACACAGTGGAGGCACAGATACTAACTTGTTCTTCATGTGCCTTTTATTTATTGCACTATTTATGAAAGGCTATATTACTTTTATCATTAAAAATGACTGTAGTCAATTAGAATGGCCCAGCCCATCAGAAGCGTTGTTTCGTTTGATGGTAGTAACCAGACTTTCCTATGTCAGCCGAACTATAAATGACACTTCAGGGTGAGTTGCATTTCCTTTCATATATATATATATTTTACCACGGGATGCATCAGGCGCCCTTTCTGGCACTGCTGGCCTCAAGGGCATGGGAAGGAATGAAGCAATAACTATGCTGGTCCATGTTTCTCCCTTGCCTTTAGTAAGCTCAGGGCAAACAAGGCTGCAAGCTATGAATGATCAGTTGTGCTCCAGGCTTTTTCCTCTTTATGGTGCTAGCACAGTGGACAAAGCTGCTCATTAGCCAGGGAGAAGAATTTGCCCCACTCCCTGCGTCCTGTACAAGACCTCTCAGACTGGTAAAAATATACAGATAAATCTTGTTTAAACATAGTGCCTTCGAAGTGTGGATTTTGGCAGAAAGAAGTGATCTCTCTATGTGTTCTGGTCTAACCATCTACTAATCGTGTTCTTTGAACAGGGTGATAATTTCCATAAGGTTTTTTAAAACGGATGGAAACATTCTCCTATGTCAAGATTCGTTCAGCCTTGATTTCTCAGATATTCAATATCATCCTGACATGGCTAAGGGATGGCACGTTTATTAATGCATTATTTAGTTAATTAATTAGTAAAACAAAGATGTTGAGATCTGCTACAAATAAATTCTTGAGATCGTGTGCCACGGTAAGACATTTTATCTGAATTGTTAGGGTTTTAAAACGGTAAAGTGTTGGGCTGATTTCTAAAGCCAGTTCTGGTTACAACACAGGGACGTGCAGTGAAAGGAAGGCAGGAGGGCAAAACTCGACAGGGATGTCATTTGTTAAACTTTTGCAGGCCCAAATCAGGCCCGAATCAGTGTATGGCCTGAACATCTAGGCTTTGAATAAGTATTCTGACAACGAATGTGTTTCTGTTTTTTTTTTTAATATTTTAAATATTTAAAAAATATTTTCTGTTACTGTCAAGACTAAGTAAGATGTCTGAAGACTAAGGTGAACAACTGGCATATGTAACATAGCCCCTCAAGGATAATTAGCTGGAATTTAGCATCTCCCTACATTTATTAGGCTCCTAGTTTTAACTGGAAAGACTCTCATAACTGTAGAAAAATAATTGCATGGATATAGTCACCCTTCCAGCAAAACTTAAATTTTGAATCATCCAAAGAATAGTACATTTTATTCATTGAGACTCTTCATGCAAAACTTGGAAAGGAAGCATGATGGCGTATAGTACGCCAAGCATTGACCTGGGGACTGAAGTATGGATTCTTGTAATAGGACCAACATTAATTGGCTCTGTGGCAGTAGATAAATCTTTTTTACCTCATGATAGCTACTCGTTTGCTTTATCCCCTTCTTTTCCCAATTCAATTTTTTCTATTTCCAATGTGGATCCCTTGGCCCTCCAGAGCAACCACTTCTTGCAACAAACACTACTCTTAATTCCTATGACCTAAACACCTCCAAACACAGAATATAAAGTTCTGAAGCAGGATCTCCGCTCATATTTCTGTCTTCACAAAGCCAAAACTTTATCTTAACTTTCACAGACTTTCTTCATTGATTTTAGTCTTAGAGAATTTGCTCCAAAGCTAGTCACTCTCTTTTCAGTAATTCTTCCTCTCTCTTCAGAATTTGTGATCTATCAATTTTTAATTTTCTTCTTCTATCTTTTTATCAATTAAAAAAGACTAAATTATGATATGGTAGCAAACCACCCTCACATTGGTTCAAAGTGTTTTCCTTCACATTTTAGCCTGTTCACATTTTAGACCAGCAGGGGGCACTGCTCAAGTGGCCCTGGATTTAAGCCTAAGAGTAAGCCTAAGCAGCCTCCCTGTGACACATTGCCAGTCATCAGGGGAGAGGGAAACAGAAGCTGGTAAAACCACATTGGTTCTTAAAGCTTAACCTTGAAGGGAACATACATCACTCTGCATACATTTACTAGAACCCAGAGCAAGTCACATACTAAAGCTAGCTTCAGAGTGGCTTTGTGCCTGGAATGTAGAGAGCTGGGATATTTAGGAACAAGTTAATGAACTTTGGCAAACCCTTGCTATGTCCTTCCCTTTCATATACAAATATTTTCAGATCTCTTGCATATTCAGACACACACACACACACACACAAACAAAACTTCCTTAATGTTCGTCTTTGGGACTCTACTCTTAGTTTGTCACTCTCTCTTTAAAATTCACCATACTGCAAATCTGAAGGCCATTACTCTATTTCAAATGCTTTCATTATTATATTAGTTTGCTAGGGCTGCCATAACAAAATACCACAGACCGGGTGGCTTAAACAACAGACATCAATTTTCTCACAGTTCGGAAGCTGGAAGTCCAAGATCAAGATGTTGGCAGGCTTGGCTTCTGCTGAGGTTTCTCTCTTTGGCTTGCAGATGGCTGCCTTCCCCCCGTATGTCCTCACATGGCCTTTCCTCTGTCCATCCATCCCTAACATGTCTTCTTGTTATTAAAACACCAGTCCTATTGAATTAGGATCTATCCATATGACCTCATTTGAACTTTACCTTTTAAAGGCCTTATCTCAACATATAAATTTTTTAGGGACCCACATATAAAGGACATTTTCATTATTTTCAGTAACAACTCATAATGGCATTTTACGCAGTGTACAATCTCTCTAGGTTCCAATTCTCTTATTCTTTACTGTTCACAGCTCTTATCGTTGAAGATTTGCTTCCTTTGCTCAATGTACTTCTGAGTTCCTTTGACTTTTTCTTACTACCTGTTATTTGCCTGAGAGATTTCATCTACCTCCATAACTTCGGTCACTCCCTCTGGAGATAATGACTCTCACGTCACACACCCAGTGCCCTGATTCCAAGGTTACATATCCAACAGCAAACGTCCATGGTATTCATGGTTCTTGTACCAGTAGCTTCAACATCCTCCGAGTGCTTCATTGAAATGTAGAATCTTGGGTTCCACCCTAGGACTATTGAATTGAATCTGCATTTTGGCAAGATCCCCAGATGATGTTACACATAGTAGGTCTGAAAATAGCATTATACTTGATTTCTCTTTCTGTACATTCCAAAGAAATCACAAACCGAACATGTTGAGAGTAGACTTACTAGTGTTAACTCATTCATTAATTTACTTACTAATTATCGAGCTTACTATATGCCTTCACAACTGTTTTAAGATCTATATTGGTGAGCAAAACCAAAAAAAAAAAAAGTCCCTGCCTGCCTGAGTCTTTTATTCTAGAGTATTGAGCAGGAGAAGAGCAATCCTAAGTATAGTGTGGGACATTGAAAGAGTTGTATTTCCCTTCCTTTATTTCTTCTCTCAGTGAATACTGAGATAATCATCCCCTCAGTCACCTCAGGGGGCTTGAGAAAGATAATTAGGAGTTATATTAAAACTTTTACTTTTACTGTCAATTCTAGATTCCTAATGTCTTTCAAATCTAACACTTTTCATAATACTCACTGACCAGAGTTTTCTTCTCATCCTCATATTTCTTCCCCCAGAGTCTTGGTTATAGCCCTCTAAGTGAGCTCACTGACTTTTTACGTATTTCCACAATACTGTCGTGAGGCCATCACTTGCTTGCTGGAAAACTTTTAATGGCTCCCACTGCCTTCTGAATAAAACTGAAACAGTTTTTCGATGATCAGTAAGGCTGATGACAATGTCCTCCATGTTTTTCCTTATGCTCCACACGTAAGTGAAACCATATGATAATTGACTCTCTCTGCTTGACTTATTTCACTCAGCATAATCTCTTCCAGTCCCATCCATGTTGATACAAAAGTTGGGTATTCATCCTTTCTGATGGAGGTATAATATTCCATTGTATATATGGACCATATCTTCTTTATCCATTCGTCTGTTGAAGGGCATCTTGGCTCTTTCCACAGTTTGGGTGAGCCTGGTGGTGGGTATTGAGGAGGGCACGTATTGCATGGAGCATTGGGTGTGGTGCGTGAACAATGAATCTTGGAACACTGAAAAAATTAAATAAAAAAAAAAGGCTGATTACAAACTGGCCTCTTCCTACCTTTTAACATAGTTCCCATAAGCCCACTCCCCACTTGCTAAACTGCATATGAGTCTTTGAACACTTAATATTCTCTTTCCTCTTTACATTTGCTTATTGTTTTTTGTTTGTTGTTGTTGTTTGCTTATTTTTTTTTTTTTTTTGCATGAAACACTGAAGTAGGATCTTGTTTATACATGTTTCCCGATTCCTTCTCTCTCCTCAAATGTGGCACTGTTAACACTGTGTTATTATTGTGGGTTTTCACTAGATAGTGCCTTCTTAGAAGGTAGGGACTGTCTTGTTTAGCTATAGTGCCAACACAGAGCTTGGTACTCAACAGTGTTTAGTACTTTGTGACAAGTAACTGATAACTGTTGCTTTATAGAATGAGTGGAAATCTTCTGGATATGATGCTTTCAGAGGGAACCTATGCAAAGGCATGAAGGTCTGTTTGGGGTCTCTCACTCTCAGCATGTCTCTCACTTCTGTGGAAGCCTGAAGTATGGTTTGGGTTGCTGCTAAAATGGAGGTGAGAGGGTGCCTTATATGCCTTTCCAAGTAATTTGGATTTTATGCTGTAGAGAAGAGAAAGCCATTGATGGCTTTAAGCAAGTGAGTGACGTAGTCTGGGGGGTATCAGATTTGAATTTTAAGAGGTGGATTTCCTGGAGGATGAAGGGTAATTGCTAAGGGAGAGATGAGAGGTATGCCACTCTAGTGCAGTCATTCCAGAGAGGTGATAAGGGCTTCAACTAAGGAAACGAGAATAGCATTGGAAAAGAGGACTAGCCAAGAAAGATTTAAAGCTTTTCCCAGTATGATCTATTGGTTGTGAAGGCACCATTCACCAAGATTGGAGGAGGAGGTTTGGGGTCCATAAGAAATACCAATTCAGTTTTATCCCATCAATTTGGGGATCTCAACATTCCAGTCCTTTGTGCCAGGTCTCTTCATTTCTAAAAGACCCTTTGATTCCAAACAGGTGATCATTTATAGTAAACAGAATTCAGGACAGGAGTCACACATCTTTCCATTTATTAAACCCCACCCCTGTAGGAAAGAATCAGTTGGCTTCATCCATTATGTTTTAGTAGCTACAACATGAGAATTGGTATTCATGCATTCCAGTTAGCAGGAATATGACACTCATGGGGTGGGAGAGGGGACTTATTTTCTAGTCGAGGAGACTAACTTAAAGTATAAACAAGTATATGGGCGCATGGGTGCCCCAATCAATTAAGTGTCTGACTCTTGATTTCACCTCAGGTCATGATCTCAGGGACTTAAGATCAAGCCTGGCATTGGGCACTGTGCTTGGCATGAAGCCTGCTTAAGATTCTTTCTCTCCCTCTCCCTCTGCCCCTCCTCTTAAAAAAAGGTATAAATAAGTATAAATGAATGGTTACAGTATACTTTTTGGGGAGGATTGATTATAAGTTAGAAGCCAAACTTATACTTCCTGCAGTCATGTTGTTATTACGCGCCTGATCAAGCTTTGCTAAAAATTTGGTTAAATAGTCACCAAACATTTGCTGTGAGATCTTCTGATCTGATTTCAGATGTTACATATTTGAAAATGACATTTATCCTTCCTATAGATTGGTAGTTACTTACAACTCCAGCCATTTCCACAAGGAGTTCTTTGGAAACCACTAAGAGAGAGAATTTTAAAATTAATAAAGTTAAGCATCAGTGATGTCAAAATAAGATTTAATTTTTTAAAAAATTTGCTCATTTCAGCTATAATTTAGAGCCACTCCTCCTCTTTGATCTCATTTTTAAGGAAGTTATTTTTAAAATATCAGTGGAGGATGCAGTTTTATAATTGCTGCATTTTAGCTCCTCAACCTATGAATTTCTGGTGTGCTTTCCTTCTCCTGTCCCTGTATTCTAGACCAGAGGATGTCTCTTCTATATTAAGGTAGTGGCTTTTTGTTTCATTGTCCAAAACATTGGTTTATGTTAAAAATGTTCAGAAGTATAGTTTTTAGGACTTGATTTTTTGAAATGCTAAAATGCAGGTCCTTAGGGACCTCAAAGCTTTGATTTTAAAACTTGAAAGTTTTGGCTTTTTAAAGTAAAAAGCAAACTACTTTTTTGTTGAATTTTCCCTTCCCATAATTAATGGAGGAAAGAGATGTAGTATGAGAGAGGAGGAAAAAAGCAGTCAATGTATTAAATAATATTCCTTCCAACAACTTTTATTTTCATGCTTTTGAAACATGGTGCATATTTGAGGTTTTTCATATTTAATGAATGATATAGGAAAGATGTTAGGGTTTGAAGTTAATGGCCAAGAAAAAATTCTTGAGATGTCTTTGGTGCAAAAAGGTGGTTTTATTAAAGCATGGGGATAGGACCCTTGAGCAGAAAGAGCTGCACTGGGCTCATGAGGAGTGACTCATTATGTACTTTCAAGTTGGAGGGACTTAAGGATAGCATGGAAATCTCCCAGGTATTTTGGAAGCAAGGTTTCCAGGACCTTGAGGGGACTAGCTATTGTTGAGAAACTGCCATTTATAAAATGGCTAATAAAATCTGAGTCATGAGACCCTTCAGATGTATATCATATGCTTGGCAGATGATTGCGAACGTGTATCTTGGGGGGTAGAGATATAGGAAGTTTCCAAAGGAATTCTTTTTTTTTTTTTTAAAGATTTTATTTATTTATTTGTCAAAGAGAGAGAATGAGAGAGAGATCACAAGCAGGCAGAGAGGCAGGCAGAGGCAGAGGGAGAAGCAGGCTCCCCGCCGAGCAAGGAGCCCGATGCGGGACTTGATCCCAGGACCCTGGGATCATGACCCGAGCCGAAGGCAGCCGTTCAACCAACCGAGCCACCCAGGCGTCCCTCCAAAGGAATTCTTATATGTTAAAGTAGACTTACAGGATCCTTGGGGTTGGGCTAAGATAGTCTGTTGCCCTTAGCGAAGTATTAACATGGAGGCAGTTGAGTCCCTAGAGGAAGGTCACTCTGCCTGTTTCAAGGACTTGTCAATGGGCTGTGGGTAGTGAGGAAATTTAATACTTTTTCTTCTGCCTCTGCTTCCCACATCAGTGGAGACATTTTATTTTAGGTTGTTATACACCAAAGAGAAGACCCAAATAGGAAAACCACCCAAGTTTAATAAACTTTTAATCAGTAAGCAATCAATTAGTTGTTAAAAGCCTTTGACACTTCTGTCCAGAAAAGTGAGTAGTTAGTATTACTGTGATTTAGATGGCACAGCTAGTAAAAGCTTTTAGGGATACTACAGATACTAGGCAAAGTGGTGTGTGTGTGTGTGCACTCTTCACAACTTCTTGAACCTGAGTTATATAAAATTCATACCCTGTGAAAACTTGGAATCAAAAGAGTAACTTTGAATACTAGCCTTCTTTCTTAAAAAAGTGTAGTATTTATCTTGATTGTTACAAAAGTATTGAGAATATCTAAAAAATAAGCAGTAAACATTTAAAAAGTTGCATTCTATATATCATGCATAACAAATTATGCCATTTATATTGGCATTTATGATGGATTTTTGGTTTTAATTGTTTTCTTTGTTTTCCCATTTAGAGAATTTATCAACAGCCTTCGACTGTACAGGACGTTCTATGGAGGCCTGGCCAACGAACTTTGTGTTAACGAATTAGCTGCTGCTGCTGGGCTGCCGTGCTGGAATGGGGAAGACATAGTAAAAAGGTATTTTATGTGTTGTGGTCTGTGAAAACATCATGGCTCCTTTCATCCTTGCTTTCTTTTCCCAGATCTTGAATGGACCACTTCAGTTTTAACTTTGCCCCACAGGTTAGACTATACATCAATTTCATCTCTTCAGTTTGTTAGAAATAGAGTTGATCCATTTTGACATTTTAGAGATGTGATAGCATTTCTGTGGTGTTTGAACATTCTCTCTTCCTTTCTACCTATTTCAGACCTACCAACAATCCACTTTTTCGATAAGTATTATTTACCTTCTGTCCAATCTGTCTTGCTTACCGAGTAGCTGTTTTTTTTTCGTTTAGCTTTATGAGTTTTAGAAAGTGAAGAAATTCAGTGAAATGTGAATACCCGTGCAAAGATTCATAGACCTATGAATATGAGTCTCAGCAGTGTTAATATGTCCCTCTTACAATTGTCTCTTTGTGTTGTGTGTGTGTATCTTTTTAGAGTGGGGTTAGGTCCCTGTGTGTCTGTTTGAAGCAGTATTTATTTGTATGTTGGCAATTGTTCTCAAGCTCAGGAGTAAATTTTTTTTTTACCATTTTTTTCCTCATTATCTAGAATTTCTTTGACATTTTGTTTTCCTTTGCTTCCTATAACTGATTGTGCTCTGAAGTAATCTCCTGAGCTTGAGAAAGTCCTAAATTCTCCCTCCGTAATCTGTAACAGTGGTCAATAATAACTGGCTGGGAGTTGGTCTTTTGATTTTTCCAATGCTGGTGATTGTTATAGAATGTAGGCTTGGGATGCATTTGGACTTGAATGTTTTCATGTATTTTATTCTTAAAAATCTGCAAAAAGAGAGATAGGGCGTTAAGCTTTCCGATTGACAAGCATGCCTCCTCCACATGAAGATAGGTGGTTTCATTACCACAAGAGTGTTAAGTTCATTTAAAATATTATTAACAAATAATACATTATATGTTAATAAAAAACTCCAAAAAAATAATAAAATAAAATATTATTAACAACAAAAAAGAAATCATTAGCAAATTAAGCTTACCGTGACAAACATATACTGCAATTAAATAAATATAAATAATAAAAACTGTTTATGTATTTCTGTGTGATCATATTTATTATAGTAAAGCTTATTTCCTGATACAGTAAATGATTATTTTGTAGTTTATATCTGAATCGCTCATAGAGATTCTTAGATTTTGCAGAAAAATTATTAACTACAAAAACATAATTAAATTTAAATAAAATATTTGGTCGACATGGCTAATGTTCTTTTTTTTATTATGTTCTTTGAATGTTAGAATGTATTTTCTAAATTCACCTTTCTTGCCTTTATTGAGAGCACTCATAGTATGCCTGGAACTTTGAGTTCTTTTAGTCTTCTTGTCACTGAAAGTTCTGCCACGTATATCTAACAATTAAATTTACTTTGACTTCTACTTTCTCTCACCTTGTTCAAGCTGAAATTGAACTTTTTTGCGTATTAATGACTTTTCTACAAGGGCTAATGAAAATCCCATGGTGATTAATGAAAGATCTAGTATATTTTATAAAAACATGTGATATATTGCTTTACATTATATCATTTCATTCTAGAGCTGCAAGAACCTTCGTGTCAGCTTGTCCCATTCCTCTCTACTGTTTGGTGTGGAGTTTGTGTAACAGAAAATGTTGGGGAACTCAGTGATTTGGGAAAACTTACTTACTTTATTTATTTATTTAAAGATTTTATTTATTTATTTGACAGAGAGAGATCACAAGTAGGCAGAGAGGCAAGTAGAGAGAGAGGGGGAAGCGGGCTCCCTGCTGAGCAGAGAGCCCCATGCGGGGCTCGATCCCAGGACCCTGAGATCATGACCTGAGTGGAAGGCAGAGGCGTAACCCACTGAGCCACCCAGGCGCCCCAGGAAAACTTTATTTAGATGGATAGTATTTTCAATTCAAATAATATATTCTATATCGTATATTTCTTAAGACGTCATTCATCGTTTATTAGGAATAAAAAAAGCTCATCTTTAGCAAGAATTCTCTGTACAAAGTAGCCACATTTCTGATAAAGAAAATGAGTGATTCTCATTATTCTCATTTGCTTCCAGTTTATTCTCCCTTTCGCTGTGCCACCCAGCCTCCCGTTGGTCACTTCGAAGTGCGCTGTTTGACTCCACTCTCCTGAGAACAAATTACGCTTTACCTTAATCTTCTCTCAAACAACCCTCTGCCTCATCACCTTAACTGCCATTTTCCTATCTTTGGGAATATTTTTTCTGGTCCATCCCAATCTCAGGGGTCCACTACCCACGTCCACTCCTCTTGGCTCACCTGGGGGCAGACAAGCCTTACACTCTGACTCTCTAGCGCCATCTCCAGGTGGCTTCTAAAATGAACATTTTTCAGCCTTGGTTATTTTCTGGCAGTCAGCCAAGATTTTGCAAGCATTATCTCATTTAGTTCTGCCAAAACTTGACTGACTCCCTAATGCTCCGAAGCGAGCTGATTGGGTGGTATCTTTTTTCTATTTGATATTGAGAAAAACTCTCATGTGTGCTTGGCTTTTAAAAAAATATGTCATTAAATTGTATTTTTATTTGTGGCTCAGCCTATTCTTGACATAATTATGCAACAGGATTTTTTTTCCTTCAAAGCAAAGTCAACGCTAAAATTGAAATATCCATCACATCTGGCTAATTATGGTATCTTCACCATGGGATATTACGTCAGTCAAAAACTGCATATTTTTATCTGCTAATGTGGAATAATTTCAAATAATTATTAAATTAAAAATAGTTAAAGCTAAGATATTACATATTTTACCAGCAGATCTAAGTAAATACAAAATAGCAATATTGGTTCTGCATAGAATATTTCTGGACAGTTACATGGAAACTGCTAATACACTTAAGAAGTATGGGGGGCCTTTTTTATTTACATTGTATTTATTTATGTTTAAGGAGAACAGATGTTGCAGTGATGTTAGAATTATGGGCTATTATTGTTTTCTTATAATTCTTTTTTGAAGTGAAAGTGCTATTTTTACATACAATTTCTAGCTAGCCTGGATTTTCGTAGTAATTTTGTGATATAGTTTTATCAAAGTAGTAATGGATATGGTTAAATACTGAACCAGTGAATCTGTCTAAGGAGTCTTCGACATAAAGTCAAGTCCTGATGAATGTTGCAATCTTGAATTATCAGCTACTTTCTCCTAAAGAAAAGAGGAAGCATAGCAGTGATCACTGTGTGAAAGCACTAAGATCCTCAAATAAAACACTCATTTCAGAGATCTGCACTTAGTTGAGATAAATAATGCCATCAAATTTTGAAGAAATGCATATCAAGTGAAGGTATACTACACTGGGGGATGATAGCAGTTTTTCCTTTCTCATGGTGGATAATAAGACTCATCGGATTCATCCTAGAGAAATTATGCCACACACATCAATAGAATAAATTGGTGGCCAAGACTGAGTCTATCATTCATTATAAGAGCAAAGTGATTATTTTGGCAAGACTTCTTCTCCTGAAGGCATTTTTTAGGAGATGATTGATAAGACTACTTATGTGCACCGATGGGCTGTCTTAAAGAATAGGAGAGCCCTACTGATTGTTTCAATATTATGACAATCCTATAAAATTGGGTGAAATCACCTTGGTGCTCATCAAAAGAGGTGGAATTCCTTTGTGATTGTAGCAGAAAATATCTCAAGTATCTGTAGTATCTAAAGAGTGTTTAATTTGTGAAACAAAAAATCTGTTTTAATTCAAATGATTTTAAAGCCTGCATACCTGCCCTATACTCTGCAGCCACATTGGGCTCAACAGTTGAAAGAATTTCTGGTTTGAGATGAAAATGTATTACTGAATTCCACACGGTCTCTCTCTCTCTCTCTCTGTCTCTCTCCTATCGCTTCATCATGAAACAAAATTGTTCTCCGAAAGGCGTGTTGTGTCAGTCTTTCTGTTCTCAGAGCTCTGTTCTCAGTTCTCTGTGATTACAAATTGATCGTGTGATGGTTTGT
The DNA here is from genome assembly GCA_028534135.1 of Potos flavus. Classification (NCBI taxonomy): domain Eukaryota; kingdom Metazoa; phylum Chordata; class Mammalia; order Carnivora; family Procyonidae; genus Potos; species Potos flavus. The sequence continues at coordinate 15,845,410 of CM052883.1, read as the reverse complement.
CCTTGGGCTTTCCGAGTATTGACGTGCAGGTGACAGCTACTTAATTACTAGGGCTTCCTTTTCCTTTCTGATTAATAGACGGTTAATTCAGTTACTCTCCCTCAGTCTCTGGGAATTTATGACCTGCCTAACAACTCTCAGACTAGCCAGTAGCTGTGAGGTGTCCTCGTACAATTAATAATCCACATGATTTCTACTTCGTCTTGAGTTATTGTTCCTTAATGCTTCCTTCATAATTCAATGTTTTCCTTTCAAACTCTTATGATAAGGTGCCCCTTCCAACAGAATATAATTGAATTTTTAAAAATCAGATAAAAATATAAAACCTTAGAAGTCTCTGAGGCTTTATACTTATCTATTATCGGACTTTCAGACAATATTATTTTTCCTGGAGATATATATGTGTATATATATATATATATATATATATATATATATATATATCCCACTGTATCTGTGTATTTATTTTGTGATACAAAGCTTTTAGCTGATCCCTATATATACCTCTTTGGTTCATACGGTTCTTTAAAAACTTAAAAAATTATTTTTATTTTTAATTGAAGTGTAAATATAATGTCTTGTAACCTAATTTTTTTCCTTTACATTATCTATCTGAAAAGCTACTCATCTTCAATCTTTCTTCTTCTTCCTGACCTTGTTGTATTCAACTATATTTTATTTATTTATTTATTTTTTAAATACCTGGCCTAGTTTCCAAATGTTAGGGACTACAAAGCAGTCAGGTGTCAGGATTCTTCCGATTTTCATTAATGTAACTACTAGTTACTTTTCCTATGTTGCTTGTGCAAAGACAGTATGTTCTTTGTGACTTAAACAACAATCTGTTTTGCATTTCTTTTTTTTCCCACTTGAAATTTTGATCTATTCAGTCAGGTTTCTAATATTGTTGAAGTATACCTTCATAATCATCATCATTATTATCATATCTATGGCCCATCTGATGTGGTTCAGAATTCAAAGAGGCTTAAGAGATGTGGTCAGGAGACGTCCCCACCCTGACCCCATCACAGCCGTTTACTGTGGGCTCTGAGTTTCCCACTATTAATGGAACGATTTTCAACTACATCATTTTCTCCATGCAACTGTACATACAGTTTTGCCAAACTCCCACTTTAATCTTGAGTCCTCACGGAATGAGTCCTCTCATTTATGTTTGCTCGTAACCTCTAATTCCACTGTGATGTATATTCCATTTATATGTCATATATCTTCTCTCTTCTTATCTACTGTGATTTCTTTTGTAACAGAACTCTTATATTATCTGACAGGTTAAGAATGATTAGTATCATTGAACACCTGTCAGTAATTTTTTAAAGATAAGAGGACTCTGAGGAACAGGAAGTTTTATAAGTGTTTTTGAGAACTGAGAGATTTGGAGATTGGGGAGGTGGCTTGGTGATAACACTTTGGTGGGTAATATGTGGGTGCAAAGCTGAGTGCTGAAAGATGAGAAGAAGAGTCATAAGAGTTTCTGCCTATGGCTGATTCTAGATGTTGGTTTGTTTGTTTTCTGACTTAAACTTAAAATCATGCATGTCTCATTGTGTGCATTTCCATAGTTATTTTTGGGCAACCAGAGTCTAAAGAACTCTAAGAAGCGTATGTCTTCTGGGTTAGAGACACATGAGGTGTGATTGTCTTTATCACAGATGAGGCATCTGGGTTGGGGGTGGATAAAGTGCCAAGGCCTACCCAAGGTCAAAAGCCTGAGTTTATAATCCTCAGTAAGGGACAAATTGAAATACTTTTGCTCTTTTGTTAGAGAAATAAGAAAAAAGTATGGCTTTAGATATAAGGGACTGTCTAGTTCATCCCATTGTAGAATACACATTTCGGGTCCAACAGGACAAACGCAGGAATGGCTGATGTGTCGGCTTTGCAGAGTCTTGGTTGTGTATGATCTCTCTTTGCCTTACTCTAGTACACTCGCTTGGCAAATAATTTTTCTTTAAATGGTGTCAGAAGTAGTTTGATTCTGTAGAAAATGACATACATGGTAGCAAGGGGATGCACTTTTTATCAATTTGCTCCAACTCCTGACATTCCTAACTAGTGTTAAAACCTAGGAAGATATCCATTTTTCTCAGGTCAATGTACATATTTTGGTCTTTTCTAAAAATGCTCAATTAATTTGGTAATAATTGCATTTTATCCCATCTTCTGAACTGAGATGTTTCTTCTGAATCCCTCTTCACTGGCTTACTGGCTTAGTAGCCTCATGTCTCCTGTTAAGCATGTAATCATTATATTCAGGTTGTTGGGTTCAGAAAGGTGAGAGTGGGAACTGCTTCTTTAAACCCACTCGGAAAGCTCCTTTCTACCTTGTCACTAGAATGAAATCATGACCAATTCTCAAAAGCCTTTGGTCACTATTAGTGTCTAAAAGACTTTTTATTGTCATTAGTCCCATAACCAGTGTAAATTTAGTAATTAAATTCAGTCCCATAAAAAGTCTAACTTCCATAACAAAAAGGTCTATTCCAACTGAATAATCAAAATTCAAAGTGGTCATTTCTCCCCATTCCTCAGTTGGGTACCGAGTCAGTCTAGGAGAGTTTAGGAGGTGCCTGTGGTGGGGAGAGGACAACTCGTGTTCTCCTCATCCACATACCGACCTCATGTTCTCCTTGACCTCAGGCAATGTTTTTGACTCCTCCATGTTTGGAGCTTGATGGATGATGGGACAGAAGTGAGAGAGAAGAGGTAAGAGAAGGAAACATTCTTTTGACTAATAATTCTGTATTTCTCATTACTGAGTCCTAGCTTGGCTAGCGTGAAGAGCTGGTGTTCTGAGGCTTTGTGGGCTCAAGACAATGCCTCCTCCCCATTGTTCTTCCTTTGATGGTAAACCTCTGGCTTCTTGCTGCTGAGATCTTCTGGTGGGGTCTTCTTCTCCAACATGATCTTCTCTAGACCATAGAAACTTTGCTTCTCTCTCTAGCTTTTGGTGGGAATGTAACCTATGACCTGTGTACCGGCCTCTTGTTACTCTGCTGCTGGGCAGGGAACTTCTTCCACAGGCCCGGGCTACCATTCTTAGGCATAGATCTACTATCAGTCTTTTTAATCTTTTCGAACCCCAAGGATCCCTAAAGCCTCTCTCACTTAGGATGAATGAATGGGAGAATGCCACAACTGTCCAACAAGTTTCTTCAAAGAAATTCTTTCCTTCGACCTCTTTAAACTCAATCCTTTTATACAATTAAGGCGGATATGAAGTTTTTAATCATCTGCTTTTCTTATCTAGGACCTGAGTTTGGAATCCCATCTCTTGACTTGTTCTTGGCTGAAATGGAAACAGAAAGAGGGCTATTTTAGCATCTTTTTGCATGCATTTGGAACTGGTGTGTAGGAGACAGAAAACTAGATTCTATGTTCAAAACACTGCAAAAGACCTTGAATGATATGCAAACGTAAGACATTGTCCCCGCCTCTTAGGGGCCTGGAATCTAAAAACAAGTAAAGGACATGTTCACACTATGTACACAGCAGAACAGGTGCTGTGGAGTAAAGGAGACCCACAAATCCCACAGGCTTTCAAATAAGAGGTGGAAATCTCATTTGATCAAGGGGATTCAAAAAGTATTTAATAAAAGAGTTAATACGTGATATGGGTCTCCATTCATTCACTTTTTCCATTCATTCATTTAAAATAACTTCTCTAAAATATTTATGGATGAGATTAGGTGATGTCTGGGATTTGCTTTTAAAATAATTCAGTGAATGGGGAGAAAGAGGATTATACTCTACATAAAACAAGGTTTTCTCTGTGTGGATAATCGTGGGAGCTGTATTATGGGTACAGGGCGGCTTATTGTCTGAGAGTTTTAAAATTCCGTAATAAAACATAGAGGTACAAAAATGAGAAGACATAAAAAATTACATTGTTAAGTAGCTACTCTGTCACGTTGTCCTAGACATGGGCGACACAGTGGTAGACAAGACAAACATGAGCCGTCTCTCATTAGATTAGGATATAGAGGAGATGAACACAGAACAAATAATTACAAGTGTGAATAGTTTGCAGAATCTTTGAGGGTGGATGGAATTTTAATCAGCCGACTTGGAAGCAAGAAAAAGAGTGGGAGCAATGCAGTCTCGAAAGAAATGCCTCAAGTTTGGTGGCCTATTAATTGCATTATTTCCATTTGTGGGTAACCTTTCAGATTATCTTTTCTCTTTCTCAACACTCTTTCATTTGAGCTTCGTGGGCGTGTCCTGACTTTTTAGTATTAAGTGTTCCTTTTGTTCATTATACCAGCCATTCATTCAGAAAGCCCTTCAAACCCGGTGGTTACAAATGTTAGGCTCAGGAGTCAGGCTACCAAGGTTCTCAGTGAAGATCAGCCACTTACTAGTAAAGTGAATTCAGGCACAGTCATTAACCACTAATTGTTTCAGTTATTATATTTTTAAAATATGACTGACAATAAGACCTGTCTCATATTTGAGAATTAAATGTTTTTCACAGAAACAATTTAGAATCCTAGCTATCACATAGTAAACATTCAACAATTATTAAATCTTCTTTTGAACACTGTATGCTCATTTACTTCAGTGCGAATGAAACCCTATTGGATTGAACTTCTCTCTTCATTAAATGAGTTCTGCCATGAATCAGAAGACTTTCATTTGGAAAACAAAGATAAGTATGGGGGTTAGTTTATGGGTCAGCAAAAATTAATATTAGGGATCTTGGTTTGGGAGTAGGAGATAGTCCCTTGTTAATATTTTAATGATATTATTTAATATTTTATATGATAATTTTGTTGAGGTTGTAAGTAAAGAATATATATCTTGATAGGAAGTTAATCAAATACTCTAACTGTAGAGAATTACTGTCTGACTTGTACCCACACAACAGATCAGTTTTCTGGGGCATTCGGGTGTCTCAGTCAGTTAAGCAACTACCTTTGGCTCAGGTCATGATCCCAGCATCCTGAGAGCGGGCTCCCTGCTCAGTGGGGAGTCTGCTTCTCCCTCTGCCTCTGCTGCTCTCCCTGCCTGCACGCTCTCTCTCTCTCTATCAAATAAATAAGTAAAATCTTTAAGAAAGATCAGTTTTCTTAAGGGAGCATTAGTTAAGGTACAAAGAAAAAACACTATAAAGATAAAAATATTTTATTCCTAAGCAGTAGTTTGGAAATATTCAGTCACTAGCTGTAGCATCTTAGGGTGATTGTTAATGAACTATCAGTTGACTGGAAATAATAAATCTCCGAGGCCATACTAAATTTCAGTATGTCACACACCAGATTGTTTTGGTGACATGACAGTTTTAAGGCAGCTCCACTTCTGGCCATTTCTTTTCATCCATTAAATTCCCAAAGGAAATACATACTGTGAAGAATCCGTAGAACAAAATGAGACTGAACATCAGCCATCACTGTGTCTCTAGCCAGTTTTTTGCCAGACCTCCACAGTACACACAAACTATATTTAACTTGTTAACTTGTTTCCATCAAGGATTGTGTGTAGAGGAAGATTAAAAAAAAAAAAAAAAGATAGCAAGATAAAAGTTTACTGAAGTGGAAACCTAAAGGACCTTTTCCCATCTGTTTGGCACAGAAGTTGTTATCTCTTTGGGGTTACGGATTTCATCACAGTTCCGTAGACGTGTGATTTCCAGATTGTGTTACTGCAAAACAGCAGCCATCTAAAAGGCCTCCAGGATACCTATACCTATTTTAGCCAGAGCAGTTCCTTATTTATCCTTCATTTTCATATTGAGCTTACACGTGAGAAACTCTTCCCTTTTCAGTAAAATAGGTGTAAGTTTGCTAAACTATAAAGAGGACACATGGTTTTTCTTAGTCTAGTCCTGTGTTTCATAGCAGAACATATAAATTCATCAGTGAATGATTTATTATATTTTAAACTAAAATGCCAGAAGAGAGATGAAAGAGAACTGCCACTTACTCATAATACTTTCCTCTTCAAATACACTCCAGCGTAGTTTCATAAATTTTATTAGAACATCTCATCAGTTATCAGCACATTTTATTGCTCAACCAACAAAGTCCTTATTTTCTGATGCGTTCTTCAAGGCAAATATATAAGCTTTGTTAGATATGGTCGAAATGGGTTTCCAAAACCTGATTTGAACCTACTTGCATATTAATGAATGTAGCATTTGAAGAATATTGACCTTCATGTTTTGACGTACCTGAATAATATAATTATTTATTTCATTGTTCTGAATATTTCATTTCTCATAACTATTCTGAAATCGGGAAATGTTTTTAAGATTTTTGTTGTTGTTTTGTTTTCCTGGGGAAATAGATGGTTGCAGATTTTTTTGATTATTTGTATAACCTACTTACAAAGTTCTGTCTCTAATCAGTTTTATATGTAATGGCAGCCACAATGAGTTCAAGATATAAATCTATTAGATATCGAATAAGAAATCCAAGAGTCTTACAATCATGAAGGAAATGAATCTCAAGTTTGGAAAGTAGCTTAAAAGTCAGTTCATCTTATACGGTATAAAACTCTAAAAAATGACTGGGAGAAGGGGAAATGCAATAAGAAAATTTTGCACTCTACACATTTCAAAGTAGTGCTTACATTTTTTATAATATGCCCATGTTATTATAATCAGAAAAATGGTATTTCCATCTTAAGAAATACAATATAATTTTGAATTTCTTCTATCAGTATCAGCCAATCTTTAACCTGAACTGATAAATTGCTACATTTCTTTCCCCCATTCTATATAGTTCCAACAGCAAGAAAGCCTTCCTTTCCTGTAAATTGAAGACTCTGCTGTCAGTGAGGTAATACATGTTGGTAATACATGATGTGTGATGATATAAACATATTCATATAAATTTTATATGAATTAAACAGAAATGACAGTTGTGTATTGGATGAAATATTGGTCCCTTTTTGGATTATTCTAGACAGAATCTAGGCATTTTTAGGTATATTGGATCATTAAATCCACAGCATTTTGTAAATATGTTTAAATTGTTTCATATCAAGCAAAATTAGTATCTTCTTTTAGTTAGCATGGGATATTTTAATATAAGGAGTAGCAAAGTAATAAAAAATATTTGGTGGTATTGGTTTAGGAATGAGTCACTGCCATCTAATTTGAAGTCGCCCTTCTCAGTTGGGATACATGGTTCTTCATAGGTAAGAATTGATGTTCTTCTGGGTAAGAGCCACAGTGTCAATGAAATCTGCAGTGAGTGGGATTTTTATGTGATGGCCGTAGAGCAATGTATTAGGTGTATTAGTTAGGGTTCTTCAGAGAAATAGAATGAATGGTATCAATAGTATCTATCTATGTATCTATCTTCTCTCATCTGTATAGAGAATGAAATGTTGAAGAATTGGCTTGTGTGGTCTTGGAGCCTGGCAAGTCTTAGATTTGGAGGGCAGGCTGACTGGTGGTAGATTCTGGAAGAAGTTGATATCTTAGTCTCGAGTCCAAAAGCTGTCTGGAAGTAGAATTCCTTCCTCTCCTGGAGACCTCAGTTTTTCTCTTGAGGTCTTCAACTGATTGGACAGGGCCCACTGACAAGATGGTGGTAATCTGTTCTACTTAAAATCTGTTTTAAATGTTAATCCCACCTGGGAGAACCTGGGTGGCTCAGTTGGTTAAGTATACAACTCTTGATTTCAGCACAGGTAATGATCTCAGGGTCATGAGATTGAGCCCGGTGTTGGGCTTCACACTGGTTGTGGAGCCTGCTTGGGATTCTCCCTCTCCCACTGCCCCTGCCCCGCCCCCCACCCCCCCTTCTCATTCACTCTCTCTCTCTCTCAAAATAAATTAATTAATTAAGTAAATAAATGTTAATCACATCTAAAAAATATCGTCACAGCAACATCTAAACTAGTGTTTAAGAAACTGTTGGGTACCATAATCTAGCCAAGTTGACACATAAAATTAACCATTACAAGTGGGGAGCCTGGGTGGCTCAGTGGGTTAAAACCTCTGCCTTCAGCTCAGGTCATGATCTCAGGGTCCTGGGATCGAGCCCCGTGTTGGGCTCTCTGCTCAGCGGGGAGCCTGCTTCCCCCTCTCTCTCTGCCTGCCTCTCTGCCTACTTGTGATCTCTCTCTCTGTCAAATAAATGAAAACAAACAAACAAACAAACAAACAAAAAACCATTACAAGTAGTATTCTAGATAAAGAATGAGAGGGTAAGTTAGTGCTGTTTTGGAGCTGATGTTCTGGAGATGGGTGTGGAGGAGGCTGTGTTCCATTAAGTCTCCAGAGAAAACTCTGGAGGAATCACATTTAAGCTGAAAATGTGGTAAGATGTTGTTTTTCTACGTAGAGAGGATATCATGTCTCATGTATCTAAGGAACAGAAGGAAAACCAGCATGCTTGGAACAGAGAGATATGAAGGATGTGGAGGGATTGTCTATCATGAGATCATAGATTACAGAAGGGACCCCTACTCATAGAGGCCAGGGGAGAAGTTTGGATCTTATTCTAGGTGCTTTGAGAAGTCATTGCAGATATCAAGCCAAGACTAATATAACCTGGATGCTTCGTGGAGAGTAATTTTGAATATGAAGTTGAAAGAAAACAAACAAATCATACTGGTTCATATTGGCTAATCTGTGTGTGGTGTGCTTGAGAGAAGAAAAATGAAAAAGAGAGAGCAATAGCACATGCACCTCTAAAGAATAAAAAGTTATCCATAGTGAATGAAAATCCCTCATATTTGTGTTATCTGGGAAATGTAAGTCTTGTTTGCAGAGCAACACCTACCACAAGGAAAGTATGAGTATATAATCACATGGAGGATAAAACAAGCACAACGTACATCGCGGAGGGACCCCTGCTACCCGCTCCAGTGAAGTCTTCCTCAAATGAATGAGAAAAACACTAAAATCTAATAGAAGAGTGGACAAAGTACATGAATAGAGAGATCGTAGAAACTTATTAGAGTCTCTTAAACATATAAAAAAGTACCCTCAATCATACAAATTAAAGAATTTCCAACACAAATAAAAGCAAATTAAATTTAAATTTTTTTCACTTATGCTAATAAAAATAATTAAATTTGATAATTCACTGCAATGACCAAGATGTGGAGAAAAAGATATTTCCATCCCCCAATAGAAGAGGAAATTATTTCTGCATCTTTGAAGGGCAATCGGACATCTGTCAATATTTCAAATGCACATGACCTTTGAATCAGCTGTTTAACATTTAGGAATTTATCCTCAGATTTACTAATATATGTAAACAAAACAGCATGCATTGCACATAGTTTATGGTAGCATAAAGTATGGATGATCAAAATGCCTGTTAATAGGGAAATTATTAATGGGTGTGGTATATTAAAAAACAGAATATAAGGTAGATTTTTAAAAAGAAAGAGGTAGCCATACCAGTAGCGATTTGGAAATAGCTAGAGAAGAGGAGGAGTGGAGGATATGTATAGGAAGAAAAAAATGATTGTTTATATTTCCATGTGCTTTTATAATTTACTTACCATGTGCTTTCGGTCTTGTTCCCCCCCAAAAAAAACAATTAAAAATAAAATTAGCCATGTAAATGTTAAAGAAAAATTATGTCATTCTGAAATTCAGAAAGATGTCTTGCTTAAGAACAATATCTTGAAAAGCCCATGAATCAAATAAAAGTAAATTGGCCAATAAAATAAAAGCAAATAAAAGTTTCCTAAATATTGTTTCAATGTAAGGCTTAGAATTATTTAAGAAACAAATTGCATGAAACAGGGAGAAAATGCTAACTTGAGCATTGAAGGTCAAACCAGTGGGTTAGAGATTAAAAAGTGTTGGGGGCAGACTAGGACTGCCTGAGCACCACTCTCCTGACTAACTGAATAGACCCCAAACCTAACCTGGTTCTCACATCTCGTGTCCTATATAAGGAGATGTGCTATGGACTGAATGTGCCCCCTCCCTCCAAATTCATGTTGAAACCTAACCTCCAATGTGATGGTATTAGGAGTAGGGCTTTTGGGAGGTGATGAGGCTCTGCCCTTAAGAATGGGATTAGTGCTTTGATAAAAGAGACCCAGAGAGATCCCTCACCCCTTCCCCCATATGAGGACATGGTGAAAAGATGACTGTCTAGGACCAGGACTTGACTTCTCAACAGACACTGCCATACGCTGGCACCTTGGTCTTGGACTTCCCAGGCAACAGAGCTGTGAGAAATAAATGTGTGTTATTTAAGCCCCCCCGTCAATACTATTTCTGTTAAGAAGCCTACTGGAGGGAATAAGATAGGTTGGATGGAGATAAGGAGAGAACTTGGTCATTGGAAGTAAGGGCTTTTCTTGCCTCTTTGGTGATTTTATTACAGTTCCTGCAGTATCATATCAGAGCAAATCAATTTATCAAGTGGATGGTTTATTATATTTTAAAGTAAAATGGAAGAGAGATGTGGCATCTCTCACATCTCACACCGGAAGTTCATGTAGAGGGAGAGCTTGTGAGTGGTATGATAAAAAATTAAGTTAATCCCGGTTATGGAAAAGGCATGGACAACATTTGACAATTGGATAGGATTATAATTTTTTATCTAAGTTTCTTTATACAAAACCATATATTCAGGAATGCTCTTTTCCAATACATCATCGACTATACATTTGCTTTTATTTGCTGAAGTTTATATATTGATCTGCCTTATTATTTTATCCAAGCACTGTACTTTGCCCTAAAAAAGTGTTTTTTTTAAATTTCATCTAATTAATTACTCAAGAAACAAGTTTGGTTTTTTTTTTTTCGTGTCAGCTAACTCATTAGTAAGGAAGAAAGATGTTTATTTAAGAGACATACTAATTATATGACATGAAGACTTCACCTTGAAGATGTGGGAAAATAGAGTTAAAAAGAAATGCAATGTGACACTCCCTGAAGGAAACGATGGACAAACTTATGTTGTTTAGATATATATATTTTTTATGTTCTGAATACTTAGTGACTTTAGTTCCCCGATTTTTAGGTCCCCACCCCAGATCTTCACTGAATCGGAAACCCTGGGGCCAGGAATCTGAGCTCTCCAGATGATTCTGATGACCAGTCAAGTGTGAGAACTGTTGCCTTAGGGCAGCATAATTTTTTTTTTAATAATTATCATTTTTTTCTATGATCTTAGACTTTTAAAATAGGGAAGAACCCCTTTCCCTCCTAAGGAAGTTTAGATTTCATGATGTGATAAATCTTATTGCAGAAATGATGTGATCCTTGTTTGGATAAAGATTTTATAGCAGACTTGATATCTGACAGAATCCCATTTTGATATACAGAGCACCTTCTACATAATGAATTTTGCATATCAGATGGCTGAAGCCTTTACCCAGCCAGAATTTTAAGTATTGCGTATTCTGGAAGAAAAGCATTGATTGAATCCTTCTTAGATATTTAGTATCACCGATGGAGATTAATTATTTAAGCCACATTTAGATCTGTAGCAGTGCTCTGGAGGTAAGGTATTTGAAAATCACTGCTCTTTCATGCAAATATACAAAATACAATATAGAGAGTTTTGCATAATAATAGGTATTTTGGGATTTCTAAATACTGACCATAATAGACTGCTGAGTAACTGCAAATAAACATAAGGTTGATATCAATCATATTTGTTCTTAGTATAATATCTCCAGAAAAAAAAACTGGAAGGGAAACTCATGAGTTATTAATGATAGTATTATTTAATTTAAAAGAAATGTTAGGAATAAAACAGATCATCTCCACACAAGGCTGAATATTTATTTATAATTTTTAGTGTATGTATTTTGGATGAAGATTTCTGTTTGGAACATGATGTTTTCAGTATCATCTAGTTCTACAGTTTTTGAATATTCTCTGGCCAGAAGTTCCATGCCTGGCCCAGACCCTCAGATTAAACTATCTCCAGGTTCTAAAAGCTTCAGGACTGGGCAACTAATTAGGAATTTATTCATGCAAGATGCAAGTCAGTTCTCTTCGGGACTCTCTCCAAATCAACATCGCAAGCCTCAAGAGGCATACACAAACCTGATCCATTAGTGCGTCTATCGATACAATTTATCATGCTTTTTAATGTATGTCTTTTGGGAACTATTCACCAACAAACTTTATTATTATTTTTATTATTTACTTATCTTTAAAAAAATTTTAATGCCGTTCCTGGGAAAACACATGGTTGTTTGAGGATGCCTAATTAGCAGTTTCCTATTCGTTTTACTTGCAAATGTATTGCTTTCCTCTCTAGAAGTTTTGTAACAGCCCAGATGACAAATTGTTTCAGCTTCATAAAGATTTCACCAACTGAACGAACTGTTTAGCTTTAATTCGAAAGAAACTCCACAGCAGTTTATGGGTGATACAGTACGGAGAGAAATTCCACCTGTCCAGAGGCTTCTCAAACGATGTAGAAGTCAAGCGTCTTTCTGTCTCTTGTCTGTCTTGATGAGGCAGATGATTACTAACTGCATACAAATGAGCATAAGTAACTTGACATCTTAAACGGCGTAAACTGCTTCAAAAGAAATTCCCTATTTAAAAATTTCTCTTACGGGATTTTGGTTTTCTCTCTGCTGAATCTTGTTTGACAAATATTTATGTGGTGCCTACTATGTGGGAGGCTCTGTTGAAAGATGTTTAACAAATATTTATGTGGTGTCTACAGCGTGCCCATTAAAAATGCATAGCAGCGATCCTTGCCTTCTCGGGAATGACGGCACCTGGGGTAGCCTTAGTGCATGCTGGGAGAGTGAGGCACCGGGTGCTTTGGGAGTATACTGACGAAGCTCCTGGAAGTCAGGGAGGAAGGGACTTGGAGGATTCTGCTGGTTCCTTCATACCCTACTCTCTTCTTGACCTTCAGCACACTACATTCCTCTACTCCTGAAAGTGTTGGGGAACAACACAGTGGGTCCCTTCACGGAATTGCCACCGGGCTCAGAGTCCAGGCGTTGCTCCTCACACCCCTTCCCCAGGCCCCAGTATTAAGGTAATGACTGACGTCCACAGAGGAGCATCATTGCCTTCAGGTGGAATCAACTTCCTGCCACAACCTGTGCTTCAGTTCTTCCTGCTGGGTTCAGAGGAAGTTCACCGCCCCCCACCTCCAGACCCCATTCTTGCTGAGGTTTTATCTTGGCTCAACTCTGCCGCCGCCCTCACTCTCCTCTACCTGACAGCACCATCTCCAGTAAATCTCTTGAACCCGCTCCTGAGGAACCTGACTTAACAGTGATTTTCAGAGACCTGCCCAGTAAGTAGGAGCCGGCTAGATGAAAAAGGGTAAGAGAAGAGGATTTCATGCAGAGAAAACCCCCACTGTCGCGTGGGGGAAAAGGAGATCTAGCTAAAGAGCGGAGTGATGAGTATGGGACAAGCATTAAAGGGTGGGAAGGAGCTGGGAGAAAGGGGTTGGTAAGGAGAGATGAAGCTGAAGAGTTAAACATCTTTTTAAGCCACATTATGTCGATGCCTAATTAATGCCAAAAACTGAAAAACCCAGATTATCACCTCTATTTTAGTCTACATAACACATGTGATAATTTGAAATAATTTATGGGAGATATTTTAAAATAGCATTCTAAGATTAATTCCTTTGACTATACTGCTACTATCATGAACTACACCTAAACTTTGGGTTCAACCCCCACCCCAGCCCAAAATTACAAGGATGTAGCAAGCAGACAGTAGGCAGTGTTGCCAGTCTGCCAAAATTCTCACTTATTCTCCTTTCCAAAGGAAGTTCTTTAAAATGCACTACAAACAAACTGAGGGTTACTGAAGGGGGGGTGGGGCGGGGAGATGGGATGAGCCGGTGGTGGGTATTGAGGGCACGTGTTGCGATAAGCACTGGGGATTAGGATGTGGGTGTTTTACAAGGTGCCATTATTCAGCCTACTACAGGTATCTCGTACAATCCAATACATTACAAAATAGTTTATAAAACCTGGCAATTTACTTCTCTATGACTCTCAGAAAACTAATAGCAAAACAAAGTATGTGAAGATTGTAAGTAAAGTGTCATATGTTCCATCATTTCTTGGTGCCAGAGGGCAAAATAGAGAAAAGTCCAGATTATAATGATATAATCTTTATATATCATATAGTGATATGATGATGATCTCCAATAAATTAAATATTTAATATTAAAAAATGCAGTGTGAAGAACATGTTATAAATCTATAAAGCATAATTTTCTTTAATTGCCCATTCTTTTTGTTTAATTTGAGTATAGTTAACATACAATGTTACCTTAGTTTCAGGTGTCTAACTTAGTGATTTGACAAGTTGATACACGGCTGTGTTGACCACAAGTGTGGATACCATCTGTCCCATTACATGGCTATCACAATATCATTGACTGTATTCCTTATGCTTTGTTTTTTATTCCCATAACTTACTCATTCCACAACTGGAGGCCCGTATCTCCCTCTCCCCTTCACCTATTTTGCCCAACCCTCCATGCCTCTCCCCTCTGGCAGCCATAAATGTGTTCTCTATATTAATAGTTCTGATTTTGCTTATTTGTTTATTTTTTTTAGATTCCATTTATGAGTAGAATCGTATGGTATTTGTCTTTCTCAGTCTGACTTATTTCACTTAGCATAATACTCTGGGTCCAGCCATGTTGTTTCAAATGGCACGATCTCATCCTTTTTTATGGCTGTGTAATATCCCATTGCATAAATATCTCACATTTATCCATCCATCTATTGATGGGCACTATACAGCTGCTACCATGTCTTGGCTGTAATGCACAATGGTGCGATAAATACAGGGGTGCATGTATCTTTTTGAGTTAGTGTTTTTGTTTTCTCTAGGTAAATATCCAATAGTGGAATAACTGGATCATACAGTATCTCTATTTTTAATTTATCAAGAACCCTCTATACTGTTTTTCACAGTGGCTGCACCAGTTTACATTCCTACCAACAGTGCACAAGGGTTCCTTTCTCCCTACACCCTCACCGACACTTGTTTCTTGTCTTCTTCATTTTGGCCATTCTGTTAGGTGTGAGGTGGTATCTCATTGTGGTTTTGATTTGCATTTCCCTGATGATTAATGATGTTGAGCATCTCTTCGTGTGTCTGTTGGCCTCTCTGTGTCTTTAGAACAATGTGTATTCAGGTCCTCTGCCCATTTTAAAATCAGATTGCTTGTTTTTTTGGTGGTGAGTTGTATGAGTTCTTTATACATTTTATATATTAACCTCTTATTGGCTATATCGTTTGCAAATATCTTCTCCCATTCGTTGGTTGTCTTTTTGTTTCATTGCTGTGAAAAATCTTTTTATGTTGATGTAGTCCCAATAGTTTATCAGATAGAAAGCATGTATTTAGTGTAACATTTTCCATAATAGATCTTATTGTAACCCAAGTTTTAAACATATTTATTTTGATATATTCTGTAACCATGCAGTAACCTCTGAAGGGGATTCTTCAAAAGCTTTGGGCTTCATATAAAAAATAAAAAAATTACTTTTACATTACTTCTTACTGCCATACATGGGACTAAATTAAGGGTTATTTTCTTAAACTGAACACTTCTCTAGCATTTGAGTTGTAAGTAATGTTACATTTCTCTTTGTTTGGACTTTAAATAGTCATAATGTGTAACTTTCCATAGATATGCTGATCTGAAAATATGTACAGAAGTATAGTACTGAGTGGGAGTTTAATTTGCACTTGTGCTCCTCCTATAATTCTTGGATTGGTGTCTCCATTCTATCAGCATTCCTATTGCACTTGGGCCCCCATCCCCCATCAGATTTGTGTAAGAGACTCCTAATCCATCCACCTGCCAGCTCCCTTATGAATTCATAAATCAGATTGCAATTCCTTGCCTAAAACCCCCTTCAGAGTGTGCATTTTCTCCGCGCCTCTAGACTTACCACTTTTTACTCTCTCCACCACAGCTCCGATCCAGGCATATCAAATATTCTTTCACATTAGTGCAGTTTGGGACAAGCCTTTCATTCTTCCTGGAGTTTTCCCAACCCTTCACAATAAAGAGGCAATGTTATGTTTTTATAAGATTTGATCAACTGACCATTTTCTTCTCTGGGATTCCTTATACTTGCTGTATGCCCCTCTGATAGCATTTGGCTGAGACATGCATTAATTAATCTTGCTTAGATGTCTATCTCTTTCACCAGAGTGTTCCATGAGTGAGAGTCCCAGGCTTCATCTAAGTGAGATTCAGGAATGTCTGGCAAAGTGGAACTGGGAGCATGGGTGGCTAAGACTCTACTTACAGGAAGAATCATCTAGATATAAGAAGGAACATGCACAGTGAGCTCTGTGGATAGAAAAGTGGTTCAATTTCAGGGACACCCTTGTGTCTGCCCCCTCGAATTTATTTCCCAGCTTATTCCCCACTGGGTATGGAAATATGGGATTGAGAGACACTTCCACACACTGCCTCAGACCACCAGACAGTTTTGGACTGCTGAGCATCCATAGATCTGTGATAGCACCTCTGAGATCAGTGGTGGACCCAAGGAAGCGGAGATTATGTTTCCTGGCAGGGATCAAGATGCTGAATACAGCAGGAGTGCTGGTGTTTCATGACTGTGTGAACTGGGGCAGTCTTCTGGGACACCTTTTCAGGATTCTCAGAAACATCTGATTTCAAGAGCTTTTTAGGAAGCCCAGATCTTGCTTTCTGCGGGCAATGATCATTAGGGTGGAAAGTAAGTTTCTGTGACCTTGTTTGTTTGTACAGTCTTTTTTTTTTAAAGATTTTATTTATTTATTTATTTGACAGAGAGACATCACAAGTAGGCAGGGAGGCAGGCAGAGAGAGAGGGGTAAGCAGGCTCCCTGCTGAGCAGAGAGCCTGATGAGGGGCTCGATCCCAGGACCCTGAGATCATGACCTGAGCCGAAGGCAGAGGCTTTAACCCACTGAGCCACCCAGGCGCCCCTGTTTGTACAGTCTTGTACTTGAGGAGACAGTTTACACATCAATGTTAGAATTACATCCAGTTAATTAGGATTGAGAACATTACTATGTACTCAAAGCCAGGCTACAACTAAGCACTTTGTATTATCTCCTGTTACTACTTATTGAGGGGATATCTCTATTTTCAGTAGGACCAAGTAAGGATTGGAGACACTGAGTCAGAGACACAAGATCCTATCAGCAGTAAAGCAGCAGAGCTAAAGCTGGAAGTGACGCCAGATCTCCTGTTATTTCCACTGTTACGCTCTAGTGCCCATTCTTCATAAATTGCATGTGTCCGTGATGAGCAACTGAATAAATAGATGCAAGAATACCTAGTGTATTTTTTCATGCAAGGACCAGCACAGTAGTTGTCTACACTGCAAGTCTGAATATTTTTCAAGTGCTTGTGGGTAATAAGACAATGAGTAATAAGGCAGTGTTGAAGTAAGTTTACTGGTCAAATCTAGTGCAGTGTCAAAAAATAACACTCATGCAACCATCAGAAAATAATTAAATCTCTCTCAATAATCCTTCAAAGCTCTCTTTAGTTCCTGCCAACACACACCTACTTTAACATTATAATGTGTAACTGCCCAATAAAATTGCTTTTAAAGACCTTCCTGCTAACCTTTAACCCTGAGGACTGTGCATAATTTATTATCCTATAAACAATCAGATCTCTTCCTTTCTCATTTTTGGGGGATTTCCTTTCTTCCTCCTCCACCAACATTGTGTCTTTACTGGATAATATTGAATCAAGACATTTTTATTATTTGTCATTTTCATTTAAGAGGTATGCTCCCTGTTCTTAATTAGCATTTAATGAGAGTATGTTATCTATAACAAAATTATTTCTTGTATTTTTTTTTTCTTCTTGTACCCTTTGTTGATTTCTCCCTCTTTGAATTAGTGTCCATTGTAAGAAAAAGAAATTTGCTGCTTCTGTTCTTAGTTACGCTATCATTATGTTTGGGGGATGTTGTGATCCGAAGCAAAATATAGTTAGCTCTTTCATCTTGGTATATGGGTAGAGTGGAGCAATTAACATGAAGTCACATAGAAATATGAATCCATACTATGTGGAAATTACAGAGGATCATAAAATATCAACAGCCAATCCCAGAGCTAATTCTCTTAACTCACTACTTAAATGTATAGGGACAGGGCGCCTGGATGGCTCAGTCAGTTGGGTGTCGGGCTCTTGGTTTCAGCTCTGGTCATGATCTCCAGTCCCAGGATTGAACCCCATATTGCGCTCTGTGCTCAGCGTGGAGTCTATTTGGAATTCTCTCTCCCTCCCCCTTTCCCTCTACTCTCCCTCTCCATCAAATAAATTAAAAAAAATCTTAAAAAATTGTATATGGACAGTTATGTTTTGTGATGACTTTGTAAAGTTGTTGGTCTATTTCTTAAATTTCAGGTTTTATACAGAATTTATTTTCTACTTAATTAGAAATTACCTTGATGGATCTGGATTTTGAGTACATTTAGATCTTAGATAGAACCTGAAAATTCTATTTGCTTGTTATTCTATTCCTGGAACTATACTTTATACTTCTTGCTCTTTTGTTTTCCTCAGTTGTCCTCATTCTGCTTCACTTACCTAAAAGCACTTCCTAAAATTCCATTTCCTTCAGGACATTTTCAAAGTAGGTCAGGTGACTTCCTCTTTAAAATCATGTCTTGCAGTGGTCCATGTTCAGTTATTAGGTATTTAGGAACTCTGCCTGTGTTCACACCAGGGTGCTGCCTTCTCAGAGCTCCTCAGAAAGTCTAGTAACAAGCTCTGCCCCAAAAGAGCTTCAGGAAGCTCATCTGATAAAGATGATGCAGGTGGTCTTCAGATTATGAGGACCGCTAAGAGCATCGTCTCAAATACCCACCTCATTCCGTCACAGTCCTGAATAAGATTTTCTTGGATGATTTTGATGTTTCTTAAAAAACAAAATGTGCCTTGGCTATGAAAAGCTTTATTAGCTTTTAGATCAAATTAGTATGTTTGTTCTTTTTACGGCATCTTATAGGGCGAAACAGAACAAAATCTCCAGGAATTCAGATAACCAAAAGGCTCTCCAAGATCTGGTGTATATCAACTTACATTTGCCTCAGACCTCACTTCCTGCTCTTTTCATCTACATGTACTTTATATTCAGTCACTGCATAACTAATTATAATTTCCCATATACACCATTTGGTTTCATGCCTCATGACTTTGAGCACACTCCTCCTCTGTCCCCTTGCCTACCTTCAAAATATCCTATTTCTCCTTCAGCACCTGCCTTAAAAGAGGATTCCTCAGTGAGTCTTTCCTAGATCTATCTTCTGGCTTGTATTGAGTCTGTACCTTGTACATTCTATTTTTTCACTTTTCATTATATTTCGAAATTTATTACTTTTCTTTTTTTTACATTTTTCTTACTGCTGCTCTTTTGTAAGCTTCTTATTTCAGAAACTAGGATACATCATTGTTTACCCAGTACTAGTACGGGGACTTGAAGTCAGTGCATGTTGTAGAGATTTGCTAAAATATCAAAATTACTATTCAGGGGTGTTAGTGGTAAGATTGAGCTCTGGAGTTGAACAACAGTAAGTAGATTAAATTATATTTTTTTTCCTAGTGAAATTTTGTTGATCAATTACATATAATTTCATTGTTTAATTTTATCTTTCTATTTTAATATGTTTATAATTAAACATTGCTTG
>CM052883.1:15737595-15825695 GCA_028534135.1 Potos flavus | reverse complement strand
ATTATTATTATTTTTTAATTAGAAGTGAAGAGTATAGAAACAAAGTAAAGTATGGCTTTACTTTAAGGAGGAGAGAACTTTCTGTAATACTTGAGGGCATAAAATCTTTTTACTTTTGTTCTTCCAGTTGTTTTGTTATGACTTATAATTGGGGTGCCTGGGCCCAGGTTAATGAAGGTGGAATGGTGGTTCCATTTCCATAGTCATTTGTTGGCATGACCTTGGTGGTTGTTCAGGCTGATTTGTCACTGGCTCTGCTAAGAAAGTATGCTTGTCCCAACAGCCTAGCTCTTGTCACTTGGAAGCTGGGTTTGCTCATCCAACACTGTCTTCTAGTTCAAAGAAACTGTACCTAAAGAAGTCAGCAAAGCCACGTGCTGTACTTATGCACATGCACCTGCTATACTGAGGATGTTTTGGCGCTGTGGCCATTCTGTAGAAAAGACAGAGCTCTTGTTTAGTATTATACTCACTAAACAAGTCCAGCCTCTTATTTTAAGGAATTCTTCAGGATAGCATGACACAGAATGAATAAAAGGTATTATGTGAATCAATTTGTTTGTGATGAAGTTAAATATAAACAAAACTCATTCATTTGTATCATAGAATAAGTCATTGCGATCATTTGTTTTGTGTCTGCTGTATGCCAGGCACAATAATTGACGCGTTTGCCTAAATTAGTTCACTTTTTTCCCTTTTGCCGACTCTATGAAATAGGTATATCTTCCTTATTTTATATATGAGGAAACCATAGCACAGACAGGAAGAAGAATCCTTGCCATTTCACATAATTATTGAGTTTTAGGACTTCGAGTTAAAAGCTATTCTGGTAATTTCCAAAGCTTGTGATTTCTCACCTTGACAACCTCACATTCAGTTATCTGTGGTGAACAATACGTGTTTGCTGCTCTTCATTTCTCTTGCCCTTAAATGAAGGAACCATTGAAGGAGCACCTTGGAAGCTAAACTTTTAAGCATATATTATACTCTTAGATAGTCCAGATGAGTAAGAATGAGATCATCACTAACTTCATTATTTTTTTTCAAACTATATTAAATATGATTTATTGAAAGAATGTATTTTAGGTTATATAGTCATAAAATCTGTTTTAAGTGTGTATTGCTGAATGACGTTTTTTTAATTAAGATCTTCTTATATTCCTTTTGAAATGTTGAGGCTCTGTAGGCTCTGTTTCTGGAGCATTCCTGGTGTTTCTGTATCTTTGGTTGCCATCCAGTGGTGGCAGTCACATACTTCTGTTTTGTAACAGAGAAAGAAGAAAAACCCTCTACTTTCCAATCATACTTCCCTCATCATTCAAAAGCAAGTGATAGATGTTAATTTTATGTAACTAACTTATCAGTCAGTGTTAGCATTGGCCATCACTGAGTCCACCAAAGATAAAAATCTATCTGGATGTTTAGATATTGTCAAGAACAACTAGTTCTCAGTAAGAAAAGAAAGATGTATATTTTTATTTATAGCCAATATTTCTTGCTTCAGAAAATAACTAGAAATAAAGTATTTGTGTTAAAATTCCTGTCAGTCAATAAATAGCAAATTCATAGTTAGTGATTAATGCAGTCAAATCAAAGTCTAGATTTCTTACATTTTCCTCAAATCTGATATCTCACCAGTGGGAGGAAGCACTAGTGTAATACTCTGAATAAAGAATTTAAGGTAATATATTTCAATCCCATCTTCACAAATGGACAAGTTGTAGCCCATGGCATGGATATAATTTATAGGGAATACTTTAAAGCAGTAGTTTCCAGAGATATCATAGAAACTCTGTGAATAGAGGTGAAGAGCATTTCCTGCCATAAAATAAAACGGGATTTATTTAAGTCACTAAAAGTGAGGAAATAAAATGGCCACTCTTGGTAGCTGAAAAGTAAGCATTCATCTGTTCATTTGTTCAAACTATGGGGAAATTTTATTTGAGGGTGTCTTTTTTTTCTTACTTTGGAGGTGAGAGAATTGGATATCAAAATAATTATTAGAAAAAAAATCTTCAGAGTGAAAAGTTGTATGTCTCTGGGTAGACAATTTTATTCTGATTCTTTTAACAAGTTTTATATTGGGAAATGGGGTGGGTTAGGCAGAGAAAAGTGATCCCATTTAAAATTACTTCTTTAATCTCCAAAACTATATTGAGCTAAGTAGCAATGATGTAATTGTTTTCTTACAGTTTTTTTTGTTTAAAAAGTTCAAATTTACAGAAGTACAATAAATACTAAATCTCCTTTGTCTGGCCTAAGCAACTGCTATCATTTTGCTACATTTGTATTTGCTCTCTTTCTCTATACAGTATATACGTAATACACGTATATTTTCTCTCACTTATCTCCTTGTGTATGCATGTGTATACAATCATATATCCACACGTGCACATACTCTCTTAATCCTCTGCAGAAACATTTGAAAGTAAATTATTAACTTTTAATACGTTATCTGGACATTTTATTACCAAGAACAATAAGAAAAATCTAACACATAACCAGAATATTATACACTAAATGTAATGTTTATAATAATATCTGATAGGTGGTTCATATTCCAGTTTTTCTCATTTATCAAAAATGTTCTATATAGATTTTTCAAAAACAATACCTAGGATTTGGTCATTATTAATGCATTCCATTTGGTTATAATCTAGCCTTAGTCTCCTTTTATACAGAATATTCCCCCATATATTAACTTATTTTAAAATGCAGACATTTCTAAGTTGTGTGTAATTGTCTTTACAGAATATGCTCCAATGTAGATTTCACAACTGTCTCCTCAGGACAGATTTGGTGTCTTTTAGGTCTTTACATTTTAATGGTACTTTCTTCTTTGTTACTAAGAAGTAATCTGTAGAATGATACTTTCAAATTACATAACTATTCCATTGCAATACAATGTTTCACCCAATTATTTTTAACCATAATATAATGTTTCTGAGTAGAGAGAAGATATGTTGGTGAAGCTGAAGGTGAGAGAAATATATACCATGAAAAAAAAAATGTTCAGGAGTTTCAAATGTTGAAGGGGAAGTACATGGTAAATGGCACAAAGTTACTTGCAGTTTGCCCAGTGAAAAGCATCTGAATATTACAGTGGGGCCATCTGAATTGTCAATTTATATTATATAACATATGGGAGAGATGACTTTTTTTGCCCTTAATTTTTACTTTTTTTAATCCAAGTGTAGTTGGCACACAATGTTTCATTAGTTTCAAGTGTACAGATAGTGATTCAACCACTCTAAAAGTTATGCTAGGTTCAACACAAGTGTAGCTACCATCTGTTACCATGCACTATTACAATACCATTGACTATATTCCTTATGTGTCT
Source organism: Potos flavus (assembly GCA_028534135.1). Classification (NCBI taxonomy): domain Eukaryota; kingdom Metazoa; phylum Chordata; class Mammalia; order Carnivora; family Procyonidae; genus Potos; species Potos flavus. The sequence continues at coordinate 15,822,355 of CM052883.1, read as the reverse complement.
TTCATCTCTGTGACATATTCATACCATAACTGAAAACCTGTATCTCCCACTCCGCTTCACCCGTTTTGCCCATCTCCCCACACTTCTTCCCTCTGGCAATCACCAGTGCTCTCTATTTGTGGGTCTGTTTCTATTTTTGTTTCATTTTTTTATAGATTCCACATATAAGTGAAATCATACGGTATTTTTCTTTTTCTTTTTCAGTCTGATTTATTTCACTTAGCATAATACCCTCTAGGTCCATCCATGTTGTTATGAACAGCAAGATTTCATTCTTTTTTATGGCTGAGTAATACTCCATTGTTTATATATGTCATATTTTCTTTATCCATGCATCTATTGATGGGCTCTTTAGTTGCTTCCATATTTTGGCTATTGTAAAGAATGCTGCAATCAACATGGGGTGCATGTATCTTTTTGAATTATGTTTTTGTACTTCTTGAGTAAATGCCCACTAGTAGAATTACTGGATTGTATGGTATTTCTATTTTTAATTTTTTTGAGGAAACCCTGTACTGTTTTTCACAGTGGTTGCACCAATTTGCATTCCCATCAGTAGTGCATGAGGGTTCCCTTTTCTTCACATCCCTGCTAACACTTGTTATTTCTTGTCTTTTTGATCTTACTCATTCTGACTGGTATGAGGTGATATTCCATTGTGGTTTTGACTTTCTCTGATGATGAGTGATGTTGACCATATTTTCATGTGTCTGTTGGCCATCTGTATGTCCTCTTTGGAAAAATGTGTATTCAGGTCCTCTGCCCAGGAAGATGATGGGCAGAAGATGCTCTTAATTTTAAAAAAATGTATTTTTACCTGTCTGATTTGCCTGTCACTATTTATTACTGGAATACAGTTATGCCAAAATTAATTAAGCAGCGATATCATTAAAACAGCGAGGAATACTGACATACCAAGAATATTAATCAGTGTCTTAGCCATGTGTCTAGTAAATTATTAGTTGGAGCATAGCACTAAAATTTATTTAACAACCATAGTAATTAGTTTAGCACAATTTGCACCTTAGGATCAAAACTAAAGGCAGATTTTAATGTATCTGGATTTATTGAATCATTGTTTCTAAGAAGTTTTTCAATAATTTTATCACTATTCTCATATATGGTAATGGTTAGCATTATAAATGGGAGAGTTTTACTTAAAAGAGCATGGGTCAAATTTAGAAAAATTGGAAAAAGAAACTATTTCTTTAGAAGTCCTGGGTTGAAATACATTGTGTGTTTATACCTCAAAAAGAAATGAGTACATAATCATTAAACAATTAGTAGACAGATTTTAGCTGTAGCTGTTGTGGTCCAATATGCTGTATTTCACAGTGGAAGGCAGATAACAATAGAGCAAAGGAATTTGAGAAAATAGAATATTCCAACGAACATTCTCACACCTTCAAGTACATCAGTATGCTATTGGTGAACATTCTTGTTGTGTTAGCCCAGTCTTTTTTCTTTTTTAATTTTTTAATTACAAATCCCACACTTGTGTATCCAGCTGCCTACTTGACATCTTTAGTTTGATGTCTGAGGATATCTGAAACCTAAGATGTTCAAAACTGCACTGATCTTCCCTTCTAAACCTTCAACCTCTGCCTTCTCCGTCTTTTCACATTGATTCCAACCTTCAAAATACCATAGTCCAGTGCTAACAGTGGCTTAAACAACAAACATTTATTTCTCAAAGTTCTGGAGGCTGAGTTGTACCAGCAGATTAATGTATCTAGTAAGAGCCCCCTTCCTGGGTTGCAGGTGACCATCTTCTCACTGTGTCCTCACGTGGCTAAAAGAGGGGGAGAGAGATCTCCTGTCTCTTCCCGTTTTTAAAGGGGATTAATCGTGTCGCAAGTGTCCAACCCTTAGAATCTGATTTAACTTAATTCCCTCCCAAAGGCCCTACTTTCAAATAACCATATTTTACAGATCAAGTCTTCAACATATGAATTTGGGAAGGATCACAAACACTCCGTCCATGCAATACATATCTTCTGTAATAGATTGTAAAAAAAAAAAAAAAAAAAAAGTATTTTTCCCAGGACACCTGGGTGGCTTAGTAGGTTAAGTGTCTGACTCTGGATTTCAGCCCAGGTCATGATCTCAGGGTTGTGAGATCCAGTCCTGTGTCCTGCTCCATGCTCAGCGAGAGTCTGCTTGAGATTCACTCTGTCCCTCTCTCTCTGCCCCATCCCTGCTCGCTCGTTCTCTCCTTCTCTCTCTCAGATAAATAAATTTAAAAATTTTTTTTTTCATGTAACTAATTTGGGCCAATTTACCTACATTTTTAGTGGCTGTCTTCCTACAGAATCTTCGGTGGGAAATCCAGAATTCTTTTAACTTTATTTTACCCGCGGTGATACTTGTTAAAATAATGTATATTTGCTATTGTTAAAAAGAAATCATTTCTGGAGGCCTGCTTGGGTTTTCAAATTTGTCATATATTGGAAGGCAAAAACTCCAGAGAAAATGTTATTGAAGTTCAAGATATTGTGAAGTGTACAGATAGAGAATGCATGGCTTTGCTTATTAAATTCAGAACACTGCAGCAGAAATAACACTTAAATATTCAAATCAGTAGATTTGGGGAAAGTAAAAGGAAATATTTTGTTATGTGGTGGGTGATAACTTTTCAGTAGTTGTTATTCTACAATATAGTACACGTTGAAATCTTACTTTTAATTGAACTTATCGATAATTCATAAAATGTTAATAAGAAAAATTAATGTGTTTGGGAGAATTTTGATGTTTTCTAAATTATCAAAATAGAACCATGCATTAACTACTGTCTTTCGGTAATACCACAAAAAATAATATTGGTCGGGTTGTTGAATCTGTCCGATCTTAAAAAGTATTTATGATGTATCATAGTGAAGCAGAAAATGAAAACTGCTTTTCCAAATAACTCAGACTAAAAATACACAATCATTTAACATCATTCTTTCCATTGTGAAAATTTTGCAAGGGCAGAAAAGCTTTGTCTCAGAGCGATATTTTAAATATAAGTTAGTGATACTTCTCTGGTATATTGAACTTATTCATTCATTTTCTTCCTATTAACTTTTGCTTATAGACATGCATTCACATAAATGTATTTATGTTCCTAGTATGTGCCTGGGTCCTCTACTGGTTGCTGAGGATGCAGATTTGAATAAAACAAACCATGAGCTACATTCTAGCTCATGTTAGTGATACAATGTTAGTGATAATTTCTCTGATATAAACCCAGGACTTTAAAAGGGGAAGAGGGATGTACAAGTGGGATATTATTTTAGATATATTTTTTTACAGATCATATATTTATTTAAAAGGGAGAATCAGCTTTTTCTCTAGCGTGTTCAGAACACTTAGTATTTCCTCAATAATCCAATGAGAAGCATCTGAACCAGTATGGCAAGCAGAACTTGTAATTACCTCCCTTTATTCTAAATATTTAATATATATTACAGATGCAGTACATTATTGATGCTTCTTTGTGGTGGCAAACTAGTTTTTGGATGCTTGATGTACAAATATATGTTAATGTATTCTAAGTAGCTGCTCATTTCTTCTGAACACACTTCCTCTAACGAATGGTTGTACTAATAACAAAATTTGAGACAACCTTATTTGAAATTCAGTGTTCTTTGTACCGGCGTTTGTCCCCATTGTTTTGCTACTTGCGTGACCTCACATAAACTTTGTGTGAAGCTTCTTTGACAAATTCTAGAAAAGGGTGATGATCTTTTTTTTTTTTTTTTAAAGATTTTATTTATTTATTTGACAGAGAGATCACAAGTAGGCAGAGAGGCAGGCAGAGAGAGAGGGGGAAGCAGGCTCCCTGCTGAGCAGAGAGCCTGATGTGGGGCTCGGTCCCAGGACCCTGAGATCATGACCCAAGCCGAAGGCAGAGGCTTTAACCCACTGAGCCACCCAGGCACCCGGGTGATGATCTTTTAAGCAGACTTTAAAAGAGACTGTGGATTATTTATGGACTCTAGAGCATCAAACAGGAAAGTGTTCACTTATGAACTGAATCTAAAAGCCATAAGAACCAGAATATTGTGGCTCACAGAGACAACGATCTCTCTAGTTCTGGCACTTTCATTTCTCTCTGCCACTAGTGCTAGAGGAGCACAGGGCAGGTAATGTAGGCAGAGCTCAAGGGCCTTTGGAGGAAGCTGGGTTCACTGTAGGGGCCACCAGGTGGAAATCAGGAAGGAATGCAGAAGAAGAACCAGTGCTGCCTGAATTGCCTCGATGTCCCGGAAAGAGAGGACAGTAAAACTGTCCTGGCTGTTTCACATGCTGTAGCTTTCCAGTATCTTCTCACTATCTTTCATTAGTCACATCTGCCTGGAAAGCCAGTTTTCAAGAAAGCCTGGGACATGTAGTTGGCACCGTGCAAAATAGGGATTGCATCTGGGAACAAGGCAGTAGATGATGGGTAGAACCCAAACCTATTGTAACTTAGTCTCCTCGATCCTTATCTTCCGTCTTTCCACCCTATTTAATGCCCTTTCAGCAGCAACCTTATGAGGTAACTCTCCATTGCACAATTGGACATTCTCTCTTTCTCCATAAATGGAGGGCTCCAGTGCCCCATCAGTCAGCAAATAAGTCACAAAATCCAGCATCTTCAGATCAGAGGTTATCTCAGGTCTGGAGATGGTTTCTCCTGTCTGGTGATTTATATAAACTCAATATAAAGTAGGCCAATGTCAAAGGGAAAATTACATATTTGGTTGGCATGTGCAGCTATATTCACAACTCAAACATGGCGGCTCTAGCCCTTGTTTCCATGATTGGTTACAAGGTTATGTTGATAACTATCACCTCCTTCTTCCTCACTCATTTTGTGTTCTTGCTCTCAGATCGTAAGAGTTTTTGCCTGTTTGAAAGACTCAAACCTTTGTTCCTAAAGGTTCTAAATCCTAGCATTCCTGCTTTTACTTTATTACTATAGTCTTCTGTTAAATATTACTACTGAACACAAAAGTGTTAAGAGGTGCCCCAGTGAAGCTCCCAGTTATAGAAACAGTCTTCTTTGACCCCAGTGGGTAGCAGCAACCCAGTCATCTCTTGATAGTCCAGATCCATGACCTGTAGTAGAGTCACACATCTAGTATAGTAACACATGCTTTCTAGGCCTATTGTTCTGATACCACGGGAGGAACACGATAGCAAAGGACAATCTCCACTTTCAATTCGTTAAAATTTCTGTGTATCTTTTCCTGGAAGCATTTCTCCCTTTGGGGGGTAGTTAATTTCTGAGTCTGCTCAAACAGAGAAGTTGGTCACTTCTGTTTTTAAATTTGTTCTATTCAGACATCTCAGTACATAAACATAATGCTATTTTACTGCTTAACATATTTATTATAATTACTAGTTTAGAGGCATGATTTTGCCACTATCCAGGGAGATAACTCTGGGCGGTAGTTTGCATTACACACATCTTTGTGTTCTAGAATCCAATCAGGAGGGCAGATACAGAATCCAGAATTAATGAATCAGAGAATACACATAAACATGGATGAAGGTAAGAAGAGCAAAAGAAATCACTCTCTTTATGCATGAACCACAGATGTCTGCTTGGATTAAGTTAGAGGAAGAATGATTTTATAGTGGTTCTGCCACCATATGTATTTTTATACTCTCCTATGACAATGAACACTTAGCGATTGGCAATTTGGCTCAGGCATTAATTATTGATACACCTTGAGATTTATGGAACAGATTTTATTTCTTTCTAAAATGTACGTGATTTTATTGTTCTCAGGAAGTCATATGCTAAAAGGCAAAAAAAAATTTTTTTCATGAAGGGCAGCAGTTCCCCTGAATTACCTCACCCTCATTTCAACAACAAACTATAACTCTGTTTGGAGATCTTGGGTCATATCATCCTGTCACTAAATAGATACATTGACTGCTACTTGCTGGTATGTCTATTCCAGGGATGATGTACGGATTACTCTTTCGCTGGACATCCATGAAGAACACTTAAACTCACTTCCTCTTGCCATCATTGTACTTCTATTACATTGACGTGCTTTGTTCTTCCAAGCTGTCCTGGTTACTTTAGCCAAAATGCTCACACCTTTCATTTCTGGCTTGCTACATCTTGTGAGTTATCACCTGGTAAATGAGGGGCTGCCCGCCCTTCCCTCCTGTCTCCATCCTGAGTGTTCACCCTCTCCTTGACTGCAGCCCCTTCTATGCACAGGCCAGTCTTTCTCTGCCTGCTTCCCTGGGCACCACGTTCGCACATGCTGACTTTCAGAAATGTGTTGACGCTTTGTCTTTGCTCTTGGTGCATTCCTGATTTCTGTATTTGTGGGCGTAAGCCATTCCATCTTTATTTCCTCTGTAACCAGGTATCAGAAAGGAGAAGAAATAAATATCTTCAGTTAACTCTGTTAAACCAGAGCATCTCTTGTTTCTTTTTTTTTTTTTTAATTCAGCATTTTATTGGTTTTACTTTAAGTTTTGTTCTTTAGTCTGCGCTGCTTCTGTGTTTTTTCAATGGCTCACCTTGACTTGATTTTTATCTTCTAACAAAGATGAGAAACTTTAACTGTTAATGTTTTTCCCATGGCATATCAAGTTTTTAAATTAGTAGTTAAAATTAAAATTACCGGGGCAACTGGGTGGTTCAGTCAGTTAAGTGTCTACCTTCAGCTCAGGTCATGATCCCAGGGTCCTGGGATCGAGTGCCACATCGGGCTCCCTGCTCAGCGGGATGCCTGCTTCTCCCTCTGCCTGCCGCTCCCCTGCTTGTGCTCTCTCTCTCTGACCAGTAAATAAATGAAATCTTTTTAAAAAACTAGAATTACCTGTGCTTCATAAACTTCAGTTTTATCTCATGTATCATAGAATCACTCTATTTTAATAAACTGAGCTATATTATTTAACAGTAACTATAACTTCTTGATGTAATAGATGATTATAAAAACACAGCACAGGCTCACATAAATTACCTCATTTTCAAAAAAAAAAATTTCGATGTTTGCCTAAAGAAAAAATTCATAGGCATCTTTCCCCTGCAAAATGCAGCTTTGATGTAGAAGTATAATTAACCTCCTGAATCCTCAATTCTTGATTATTTTCCTCTTCCTGGTATTTTCTTATATATTCTGCCATTTAGAAAGCACTTTGTCTGAATCTAGTGTTGGGTCTAATACTGTGTTTAAGTTAAAATGGACATTATGGCTATTAAAAATGATGGCATTTTTAGGGGTAGGACTCTAATCTGGGATTTTTGACACAGAGACCGATGAACCTTCCTAATTTCCTCTCGGATATTTCTCTGTATATGGGGGCCAAAGTCTGCCTAGCTTGGAGCCACCACTTTACTCAAAATAACTGCTACCAAAACTGCATTCAACAATAGCAAGTAAAAAGTAAAGAACTGAAGAATATTTCAGCTATGTCCATACAGTGGAGTTTAGGATACTGTAAAAGTACTTTGCTCACCTAATACAATAGAAAAGGTAGCATTTTTATTGATATCGAATAATTTATTTTTATCAGTAGAAAGAAGCAGAAAACTAGGAAAGCATTAATATTGAGAACACATGCTCTCCCCCATACCCTTTGTCAGTAAACAAATAAAAGCAGCATTCTCAGTTTTTATTTTTCTTCTTCATGTGTATCGTCTCAGGTCACATCAACAAAATTTTGCTCTTTAGGAATTAATTCCCAACTAAGGCAGATAACGACTCAGTCAAGATGTTTGGAAGAAAGATATTCAGCATCCAACTTAAACATTAGAAAACAAATTATTAAAAAAAGAAGAAAGGAAAAGGAAAATTCTTGAAAGGCAAAATTAGGTGCTCTACAGCAGCCCCTAAAATTAGAGTCTGTGGTGGGAATGGGCTTCATCAGCAGCTGATGCTGACAGAGAACGTTTTCTGCCAGGTGAGCAGCAAACAACATGAGGAAAACTGCCACCCCGAGGAAAGCAGGTGGTGTGCCGACAGCTGAGGCGCTTGTGAGACCTCAGCTGGCCCCATGCTCCTGTTACTTGGTTGCATTCACATCAAAAGGGCACCCACGAGAATCACTGGATTGACAGCTTGGTTGACACGTAGCTACAGCTTCTGCAAATATTTACATTAGGCATCGGGGAACACTATAAGCACACGTTATGGGGTGCAGAGTAAACAGGAAGGGCTGTGTTAGGGAGATGATCTTGCTTTTCTAAATTACAAGGAGAGGATTTTTGTGCAAGGGGTGATTTCAAAAGCGGAGGAAAATCTGAAGAGTAAAATGAACAAATCTTCCCAAGAATGGAAAGATGTCGCTTTAATATCGTAACATTTCACTTACCCATGCATTTCTTTGAATATTTTCCAAATTTATTTACCTCTTGATGCATTCGGGTTTTGAGGGCACATTTTTTCCCCCAGGTAGCTTACAAAATGTATTATGGCAGAATCTATAATAATTGAAGCCTGAGCATATCACAGATCCTAATTATGATACATTCTATATTCAGTATACAACATAGGATTTATGATAGTTATTTGAATATTGTAGGTTCCGCAATATTATAGTATTTGTTGAATAGTTTCCCTGAAGATAGTAGTTTCTTTGCAAGAATGGCAACAAAATTACCATTTAAGAACAAATTTAATTATTTTGTGTTTCAGATAGTTCTTTTATTGAATACCAAGTTTAAAAATGAACACGTTGCTATCAAAAGGCTTGATATCTTTTATCGATATTTAAGAGTTTAAGACTTCAAAGAAAAGAAATAGAAGAAAATGTTAATATTGGGAATACAGCTCCCTCACCCACATTCTATATTAATGATAAACTGAAAGCAGCAACCTTAGCTTTTTATTTCTTCAACAAGTAATAGTTAAGGTCCTTTTACACTTTTCTAAACTTTACGCGTTATGTAACAAAGTCACATGCCTTTGAAATGGAAAGAAATTGACACTCTCATTTATAATTTATAAATGCCTTAGAGACAATACTAGTAACTTGATGATTTTTATATTAATTTAAAAAATCATGGACTTATATTTTTTAAAAAATCACCAGAAACAAAGCAGAATGGTTCAATGAGAAATTGTTCAAACAGACACACCTGGCTATTAGTTGCAGAAAAATAAAGATACAATGTTTGTTAATCTATGAACCTAAAAGAGAATGATAGATAAGCCCATTTAAGTAGCTGCCGAAATGTCTCACCTACTGTGCTTGGCCATTGTGTTTTCTCCTTGCGTAAGGAAACAAGCACGGGAATCTTAAGGGTCAGAAGTTTAAAATAGTAAACATATGTCACTCAAATTCATGATACACTAGTGAGATAGTGAGCAAGGAATTTGGAGGAGCCCTCTAGATCATCCCCTTTCAACCTTCTTCACTAGCTCATAACAATCAGATTTCCTCTTACGATGTCTTTCTTGGTTTTATTTCCTAACATTTAATCATGAATGTGGCTATTTTTGTGTGGAGTTCAGGTTATTCTCCATATCTTTTGTTAATAAAGATAAAAATGAAACCATTGTGTCTTGACTTAGGGTTAAGAACAGAAGTCAAATGGCAAACATTCTGCCAAGAGAATTTTTATTTATTTTTGTTATTACTTTTTAAAAGATTTTATTTATTTATTTGACAGAGACAGCGAGAGAGGGAACACAAGCAGGGGGAGTGGGAGAGGGAGAAGCAGGCTTCCTGTGGAGCAGGGAGCCTGATGCGGGGCTTGATCCCAGGACTCTGGAATCACAACCTGAGCTGAAGGCAGATGCTTAATGACTGAGCCACCCAGGCGCCTGACCAAGAGAATTTTTAGAGATAGGATGGACTTTTGTTTTAAAAAAATTATTTAAACAATTTTAGTCATTTAACAGAGCGAGACAGACAGCACAAACAGGGAGCAGCAGGCAGAGGGAGAAGCAGGCTTCCCACAGAGCAGGGAGACCCATGTGGGACTTGATCCTAGACCCTGGGATCATGACCTGAGCCATACGCAGATGCTTAACCAACTGAGGTACAGAGGTGCCCCCTAGGATGGATTTTTAAAAGTAGATGATGAAATTTATTTTCCCTACCTATTTTGAAATATAATCTTGTTTGTTTCTATTGGTCTGAATGTAGTTGAGCAGAGTTTTAGATACCTAAATCTAGAACTATACTCTTATTCATAAATCTTTTTATCTTTATGTGTAATGTATATAATTTAGACATTTCAAGGTTATTACCTCATTTGTTTCCACAGTGTCTTTACAAGATAAAGTAGACTGAGAGACTTTTCAGCTCTTAACTATAATGTTACATTTTTCTCCTTTTAATTTTTAAAAAATCACATTAGCTTTTTATATTGTTATATATTTATTATTCAAGTCTGGGACAATCTACATACCTGTTAGGTTTTAGTCTAGAGGCCAAGCTCAGCCATTTTTCTCTTAACTTTGAAATTCCCTTAAGTTGAAATGTGGGAAGATTTTGATAGCTTTGTCATTGAATACAAATGCCAGGACCATTAATAGTAAGAAAGCAATTCTTTATGGTTTTATCTAAATCCAAACCAGATGTTGAGTGGGTGGAAGTGCCTATGACATCCAGGCCTATGTTTTTGTTTTGTTTTGTTGTTTTGCTTTATTTCCTCAGAAATAAGAATATTTGGTTTGTTTCTTTGATTTTTACTTTTGAAACCTCAGCCATTTGATATTGTACACACACATTATGGGCTTAGAATTGTTCGTTGGCTTGAATTAGATTAAATTTTACTCAGCTTTCACAATTTTCCTTGACACAGTTCTTTCTTTTCCTTATATGTGTTTTTCCCCTCTGAGCAAATTCTCTGGCCGTCCCAAGAAAATACGTCTTTGAAAGCATGGGTGTGCCATGTAGCCAATGACGTAAAATCAATTGGTGGTTGAGACAACAGAGACAGAAGTCAAGTGACTCAATTGTTACATATTTCTTTTTTTTTTTTAGTTGTTACATATTTCACATCATAATTTTGTAGTGCCACACAACTAACATGTCAGCAAAGGAGCTATTTCTAATAACTAACAGTTACTGAATGCTTGACCTGTACAAAGCTGTGTACCTAGTCCTTTGTTGTACCAGGATTTGAAGCCAAGCAGCTTCCCTCACTCCGGTGTCTGCCTTGCAGATCCCTGCAGACCCCGGGGCCATCGGGAGGTCATGGTTCTCTCTGCTTGGGCACATCAGCATCCCACATTCCTCAACAAGTTTTCCTCCTTGGATGCATTTTCTGCTTGACTTTGCAGGAGTGGATGAAGTAGATCACTAAAAATAACTAAAAGTATAAACATTCAAACACAGACCTATTTATTATGTGTATTAACATGTTTGATTTTAAGAAAAGAGCCCGGGAATTAGAATCAGACAACCTGGACTTCTGTCTTCCACTTGATAAATGGATGATTTGGGCAGATAAGGTGAGCATTTATTGAGTCTCTGTCTCCTTATTTATACAGAGAGGTCGTAATGCTTTTCCATGACCAGATTGTTGTGGAGATTAAATGAACCAATTACTGCAAAAGTAAGAGCAAACGAACTGAAATGTAGCAAGGAATAAATATATATGACCATATCCTTTGCTTTCTTCTTCCAAAGCTGATGGTTTAAAAATAGTTAAAATTATCTGTTAAAGGTATTCAGAGACTCAAAGTATTTAACAATGGGTTGTTTCATTTTTGGCAACCGTCACTGAAACCAAAAATAAATTACCAATTCTTTAAACCTTTGTTTATGAGAATTATTGTTGATACATCATCACTTCAATAATTCAAGTGTTAAGACATTAGGCTAAATGATTTATCATTGTCATAACATTTAATAAATATAGTTTTTAAAATATTTTTGGAATCTGGCCCATGGGGGGTGTTAAAATCAATATAAAATTTATCTTTATTTTTCCAATTAAGAAAAAAGAGAGAAGAGAATAAAGAAGAGTATACCACTCCTAGTAAACTTAAATATTATTTTTGTAAAACTTTTCATTTGATTTTACATACACATGTGCGCACACACACAGTTTTTGCCTTTTCCTGGTCATATATATGTATATAGTAGTTTGTGATATAAATGTTACTTCTTACCATGGATTTCAGCATTGAAAATGCCACTGCGTTATGGACCAGTTAATCTCCAAATAGTATGTTTGTGTACTTGTTTTCGTTAGAAGGGTGAAGCCTTATTGTTGTTGGTATTGTTTGTACTCAGTCATGTTTTTTTCTCTCCTGTAATCCCCATTTCCACACCAATGTGCCAACCTATCCTTTACACTTATGACATTGATTTTTATCTCCACGCTCACCAACCAGCTATCATGCCAAGTAATTTAGAAGACTCTCTTGACATCTCTGGCTTAAGGCTAATGTTTTATTTAACTGATACATGGTCTTTGCTTCCAGTTGCTGTTAGCCATCAAAAAGGCAGCTTGGTGAGTTGAAAAAAAGAGATGAATCCTTCTTCTTCTTCTTATTTGCACTTTGCCTGATAATTCCTACTAATTTTAATGGCGTTTGGGGTGCTAAAATTATCTCAGGAGAACAGTCAATAATTGCATAGCACATTACGATAACAAGTCATTATGCCATCTTGAATTCCTCAGACAGGGAGCTTTAGCAGAGGAAAAGTGCAAGAAAGACCTGCCTGTTAGACTGAAATTTTGCTGGAGATGTGTACACATGAACTGTCACTTAGGCGGGGGCAGCTGAAGGAAGGGAGATGAAATGTCAGTAGCAGACCTGGCCGGCCAGGTTGAAATGCAGGCCATGGAATTCCTCTCAGAGATGTCAGGTAGTGGAGTGAGCAGAGAGCGAAGGCACTGTGCTGAGTTCTGTTTCACAGTGGACTGTTGCAGAGGTGCGGAGAAGCATTGCTTCTCTAAACCACGTGGCAGGGCATAGCTTTTACCCATCTCTCCCTCCCTCCTTCTCTCTCCCCCCTCTCCATAACCCCCTCTCCTCACCCCACCACTTAGCAAACTGTTAGAGAACTAATTTGCTAAAGAAAAAAAAAAATGATAGGGCTAAGAGAGATGGCATGGTATACTTGACATTTCACTTTAAACATATTTTAATAATTCAGCTTTATCTACTCCTTCACTGCCAACCTCTGAGTTCTACCCTCCATGCAAAACTGAGCTGAAAATATTTAAATCTAAAGCTTAAAATGGGAGGTGGGGAGATACCGTGCATGTAAAAATATGGTTAAAGGATCTTTGCAGTTTTTTGAATCCCTTGATACTTATTTCATGAATATGTTTAAGAGCTATTGGAAGGGAAAATTTAATATTTTATTTTCCCAATTAAAGAGTTGTATTTTGCTGCCATTAAGATACCCTAGGCTTTGCTTTATTGGATCATTAATTAGCACTTTGAATGGTTGAAGGAACTTACTCAGTACGCATGTATCTTGCAACACACAAGAGGTGTATATTAATGAAAGACTAAAACATACCCAGGAGTCCCTTATTGCCATATTAAAACATTTATAAATGGGACTTTAATTTAAAGTGCTGCTAAAATGAAAATGAAATGCTATATTGGTTCTCGGGCCAGATGCTCTCTAGAAAATGCAGTGTGTTTTATTCCCACTGCAAATTATAACTTCAAGTCTGGACAGACGCACAGATAATTCTCTGACGACTAAATGTAAGCGTCCCTAAAATGACTTTGACTTTTGTACACTAGGTGGCAGAGGGTTTCCAGGAATATCTCTCTGTATCAAGGGCCATGGTTTTGTTCAGCTTTGCAACTGAAGACAAAAAACTGTTAAAGTAAGTTTTTCAGCAGTGGACTAAGTTTCTCCTTCCTCCTCCTAAATGGGGAAGTATTAAATAAAATTTAAGCTCCATGTTCTGTTTTGTTGAATCAAATGTTGAACAAATGCAATGAATCTTCTCTCTAGTAAAGTAATTTTTTTCTATATAGAGTAGCAGAAATAGGGTTTTGTTTTTCTTTTTATTTAATTTTATTTTTTACTTTGTTTAATGTCATTTTATCTTTATTTTAAATTTTATTTTAAACCAACCAAATATCCATTCTTTCATAGCATGATTCAAATGAGTGTATGACAGAGGGCAATGCCTCATATTCTTACTACACTTCTTTATTTTTTTTTTAAAGATTTTATTTTCTTATTTATTTGACAGAGACAGAGAGATCACAAGTAGGCAAAGAGGCAGGCAGAGAGAGGGGGAAGCAGGCTCCCCGCCAAGGAGAGAGCCCGATGCGGGGCTCGATCCCAGGACCCTGAGATCATGACCTGAGTTGAAGGCAGAGGCTTTAGCCCACTGAGCCACCCAGGAGTCCCAACACTTCTTTATTTTTTAAAGACCTTTCACATGAATTATCTTGTTGGATCCTTACAATAACCCTGGGATATATTGTCTTCCTTTTATAGAACAGGAAATAAAGCTTAGACAGGTTCTCCAAGACTGAGTATTAAATTGTAAGAGTAGACCCAAAATACTGGTGCATTTTTTTTCATTCTTTCTTTCTACTTGGGCACAAGAAAAATCAATAGAAAATTTAACTGAAAATGAGCTAGAAGCTATAAGTATATTAATTAGGGGAAGTGGGAAATGGAAATACGGTTTTTTTTTTTTTGGACTGGCATATACACACTATTTGGTAAAAAGGGAGAGAAAGAAACCAAACAAATAAACTGACTTATCTAAAAATATTACCAGCAGTATCCCAAATTATCAGAATTTTATATTACATCAAAATGTTTATTTGCACCATTTAATGGATTTATTTATAATAGGGTTCCAATGAATTCAGTACATGTTCCTTTTTTGGGTGTTGTAAGAGAAGAGTAATTTTTTGTAATAGATCAATGCTTCTCCAAGCCTGCTTCTCAGAACAACTAATATCCAGATTCATCAGTTTATTAAGAATGCAGATTTCTAGGTCCTACTCTTTTCCTAATTAATGGTAGTCATTGAAAATTAACCCAATTATTTTCATTTTCAAAAAGCATCTGAAATTTGGCCACTAACTTTTTTTTTGTTTTTTTTGGTTTTTTTTGGCCACTAACTCGAGAAGCAACAGATTTTACTTTTTTTTGATATAATACAGATACAAATAAAAGTTATCTGAACAGAGTTAAGATAATTTTGAATCTTTTCAGATATCATAAATTATTACATAAATTTTATTCCATGTGAAAAGAGATTATATTATAAACCAGTAAGTTAATTAAGCTTGTAAATAAAGGAAATTGGTGCACACACACACACACACACACACACACACGTACATAGAGAAGGCACATTTCAAGGGAAGGTTTTCTTTTCTGGGTAAAAGGTTATAAATGCTCTCCATCAAAATCGGCTAATTAGGCAATATTATCCTTTGGAAAATAATTTGAGAAGTACCAACAATTTTTTTTCTGCTACTAATTTTTAGCTCTGATTTCTAAGTGATCTAAAAACCAGCCAATTTACTTCTGTGTATGTGTTTTAGTGTAAATTTGACAGATTTAATTATTGGTGGTAATAATATTTTTAAGGGATAACAGTCCATTACACATTTTAGTGAATAATTATAAATGCACACATGTCAAATGAATTGATGGCTAAACAATATAGGCATAAATGGAAAGGAAACCAATCAATTGGAAGATCAATCATACAAGGAAATATTTTCCACCATTTGATTTGAGAGATATTCAGAGGAGCAACAAGGACAATTAAAATTTCAATTACTTTTAGAGATGAAATGTTTTTTAAAACATTTTTTTAAAGATTTTATTTATTTATTTGACAGAGAGAGAGAGAGATCACAAGTTGGCAAAGAGGCAGGCAGAGAGAGAGGGGGAAGCAGGCTCCCTGCTGAGCAGAGAGCCCGATGCGGGGTCGATCCCAGGACCCTGAGATCATGACCTGAGCCGAAGGCAGAGGCTTCAACCCACTGAGCCACCCAGGCGCCCCTGTTTTTTTAAAATATTAAGCACATTTTTTTATTGTAAGATTTTTAAAAATAATAGGCCATTGTAAGTAAATTCTCTGGAGGCATTTGTATAGTTTGCCATTTCCAGAAAGCATTTGGCAACAAAACATTCTCTGTAAATATATCTCATGGGATTAGAGTAGTATGGAATGAAGTTAAGAAAATCTGAATTGAAGATTACATAAACAGTGATGAACCACATAATCTGTTCTTGTTAGTCTACTTAATATGGTTCTTTCTGGGGGGGGAAATGAATTGTGGATGATTTCAGTATGTCTTATTGTAAAAGTACTAAAACCTCCCCCTATCTTCCTTCATCCCAAAGGCATAGCCATCTCTTTTGCCATAAGGATGAATCCTGCCTTTTCATGATTTTAAATATGACAAAATAGCCTAGGAGGACCCAAATACAATAGAAGAAGAAGAGTGCACCAGATTCACTGGTTCTTTATTATAGCTCTGCTGGCTCTGATTTCATGCCTTCTTATCTGTCATTATTCTGGATTCTGATACATCCCATCTATTGAGAACTCAGCTTTCTGTTTGCACCTTTTAACTGACACTGATCACATGGAATTAAATCCAAATCTGACTATAAAGGCAGTGTTATTTCTATAAACTCCACAGTAGTATAGTTACCGTAATCGTTCAGTTGCTATTTTAATTTTATGACCATTATTAACCAGTACTATAAACATAAATCAACCTCATAGTATTTTTGAGAGATTACTTTTAAAAAGTCTGATAGGAAGGCATTTATTTCTCTGGTACAAATTGCCTTGAATAAAATGCTGCTACAGGGCAAAAGGAAATCATCATTTGTGTCCGCTACAGTATGAATTGTGTTACATAATCATAGTCCAGATAGGAAACCCCAAAATGCTGGTCTCTGCATATGAACCTGTGTATGAAAGTCACATATGGATGACACCTTCTTTCCTAAGTGATCTGACAGCATCACAGCAAATGTCTAAAGTACACCTTGCGATACTGTTGCTTTCAGAACATTTTCTCAGTGTAACCACAACGTGGCGCTGCTGTGCCAATGAGTCCCAGTCGATGCTCCAGGACGGTTTGCGGAGGACCGTGAAATGATACAAATCAGACACATTGTCCCAGGAAATGAAACAAATCAGATACATTGTGCGCAATGCAGGAGTGCAGCACCTGAAAGCTTGCTTTATGGGCTGAATCGGAAAGATCTGTACTTGCAATAAAGAAAATATTTATAAACGCATTATCTGAGGTGGAGTTAACTAGCACAGACTCACAGTAATGCTTGTACAAGTCCAGGTTATAAATATAAAAAATGTCTTTTTAGTTTCTATTAAATCTTCCTGTCCTATTTCCTAGAACTGTGAAATCCTGCCCCTCTATATTCAGATGCCTTTTTTTTTAATGTCTGCATTCCCGTTGTTTTGGAACTAGAAGATAAAGGAACACTGCTAGGATTAAGAGAAATAAGACAGCCCAAAGTACAGTTGATGAGAAAAATATTTTTGAAGCACTTTAATGCTAGCTGATTTGTACTGTAGAGCAAACTTGTGACAGAGTTTGAACATGTATTATTTCTCATGTTCTCCAAATGGGGAAGCAAAGGCTCAGAAAACTTTAAAAATTTGCCCACATTTAAATCTAGTAGTAGAATCAACATCAAGGTCCCATTTGTCCTCTTCTAATTCCATAATTTCTTCCATTTTTGCTTGATGTGTTGTCCATCATTCCCAGACTTGCCATGTTGTTTGTTTCTCTTCGTACTTAACCCCGCCTCCCTGTTCAGCACTCCTGCCCTGTTCCCCAGCAGAGAGAGAAGGTAACTTTCTTAGTTTCTGTTCCTCCTGTATTACCACTGACTTGTTGGCATAATATAATATGTAACTCCATGGGAGACATGAAAGCAGGGCTTGAGAAGGAAGAACGTTCTTGTTTTGATTCCTTCTGTCCTGGTTTCCAAGAGTATTGTCGTAAAAATACCTTGACCTCTTTGAATTGCTGTCAAGAAATACAGAGCTCAAATGAAGTCTGCACTCATTGTCTCCCACGTATGTCTTGCTTGTTACAAAATATGTTTTGTGCAGTTGAAGACCACAGTGTGACTAGCTGCACCACGGCTATAATTTGAAGCAGAAATTCCTAAGTGGGGCATTTCGAACTATAGATACATATATTTATTCTTTAATGCAGGGGTGCCTGGGTGGCTCAGTCGTTTAAGCGCCTGCCTTCGGCTCGGGTCATGGTCCCGGGGTGTCCTGGGATAGAGTCTCGCATTTGGCTCCCTGCTTGGCAGGGAGCCTGCTTCTCCCTCTGCCCTTGCCCACCCTTTTCCCCCACCCCCTGCTGCTTGTGCTAGCTCTCCCACACACGCCCTGTCTCATGGACTCTCTCCCTCAAATAAATAAATAAAATCTTTTAAAAATAAATAAATAAACCTGAAAAAATCCTGAGATTTTGATGACCCCTTATAGTTTGTGCAGGTCTGTTTTGGTCCTCTTGTAGTGATATGCTAAATAGCGAAAGGAGCTTTCTGACACATAACAGGGTTTATATGTGCATGTTTATCTTTACAAATTTTATTTTTTGCTGGATCCAAGAAGTCTCCTTTTTTTTTTTTTTTCCTTTTGGATTACTTTGATGCACCTGTTAACATCCTGCTGAAAGCTCTCTTGCTTCTCTGGAGCTCAGAGAAGAGCTTTGTACCTTTGAAATTTTCATTAGCTTTTGACTGACTGCCAAGATTTCGGCTGCTGTGGTAAGCCACACACTCAGGACAGCAAGAACCTCTCCAGCCCTCAGTAAAGTAAAGAACATTTGCAGAACAGAATCCTATTCCTTACTAGGTGGTTGGTACAAAGACAGAGTTAGTCCCGGGCAGTCTGGAAGCCAGCAGGGTCAGTATCAGAAGTGACCTCACACATTTTTCGGGTGAGGGTGGGTAGAAAAGTAGGCGAAGGGACAGATGAGGTTTGCCAAATATTGAACATAAGGGGAAGTATTTAGAGAAGGTGCCAAGCACTGACCTTATTCAAATTCCTTCCAGTATCTCCTCCTTAGAAGCAAGACATTTTGGATTAGAAATAACATAACCAATTTAGAAAATTAACTTTGAAGAAGTAGAGGTGTTTTGTTTTTTGGTGTTTTGGATTTTGAAATTTAGCTAATAATGGCATTTAAAATACCTCCTCCCCCAAGAGTTAAATCCTATCAATGTATGTACTGTTTTTTGTTTGTTTGTTTGTTCATTTGTTTGTTTTGTTGGTTTTTTTTAATACTGGTTTTGATAAGATAATCGTTATTTAGGCTAAGGTTTTTAGATTACCTTAACTGAAAGGTTTAATACTTAAAAGTACTCTTGAAATTCACATGAACGTCTATATTTATATCCATTTCTCTTTATGTCTCTCTTTGTATATGTAGATCCACATCTCTATCTATCTTACTCCCATTTATAGGCTTCATAAATTCACTTTAACAGGGTATGTGAGGCAGAGGAATCTGCTGGATGATATTCTGTATTTTTACAAATGTAATACTGAAATTCATTCTTGGCTTCTTGTTGGAATGCAGTAGTTTTTGATTGCTGATGTTCCACCATCTCTTTACTTGTTGACTGAAAGCTATCAGTCAGAGGTTTATCACTTATTGGCCCATTCTTCCAGAAGCTTACCTAGCTACATACTGTTAGACAGTCTAAGTGCTCTGGTCCTCAGAGGGATCAATAAGGGCTAAGTTAGCTAGAAAGGGCATCATTTAATAAATATTTAATTATGGTTTATGGGGTGTAATTTATTTGTGTTTGACTATACCGCCTCCCATATGCACCCTTATTCTACTGTGAGCTCTTCATGGGCAAGGACTGTGCTAGTCTTGTGTACATTTGTGTGTACTCTGCTTATGACACACAAATCAGGTGTTGGAAAGTATTTGTTGAATGGATGCATGCATATCCAGCGAATGCATAAATGAATGGAAGAATTGTAGGAAGAATTGTAGCCCCTGTGCCCCCAGGAGATTCTTTCTTCCCTTGATAGGGAAGCTATGCCTGGACAAGTAGCAGGGGTTAGAGGACTATGAAGGTCAAGATGGATTTAGTTACGGAGAGGGAAGAGATGCTTCAGTGGTGTTACTTACTATGAGTTCCCATTCAGTCTAGTTTAAGAGCGGGTGAATTCACCCAGCACTGAAATCAAGGGGAAGATAATTAACTGCTTCTTCATTTGTGTGCCTTCATCCCGGGAACCAGCTGTTTCCTGGATCATATTTTATTACAATGTTTATTTATAGTGTGTCTTTGCAAGAAGAAACATCCGGTGCAACGGCTCAGCAGTTGGTGTGTAATAATGTATATTTTATAGCCACACAGAAGATACTGTGTAAGTTACCCTAGAAAAGCGAGGGTGCCTGATCCTCTCGCCCCTGTTTTAAAGCCGTGGAGGATTTCTCTTGGGGTTTTGGGGTGTGATAGAATGGAAAGATGGTTCAGCTGGAGGTTAGCCAGCAGGATCTGAATCTTACCCTACCGCTTTGGAGCAGTGCGGCTTTGGTAAATTTACCTGGGTGTGGCTCAATTAAAACTTGCCTCAGGGGCAGGGAGGTGAGGAGAGAAAGAAGTGAAGTACTTGTTCTCAAGTTCTGTCTCTCCTTTATATATTTTTTCATGTTTTGAAGCCTACTCACCCAGATTAGGAATTAATTCCATTAGGATTACCTGTTTTAGTTTTGAATTTTAACTTGTTTTTAAGCACTTTGTGGGAAGGGCCCTATCACATACCTATTCCATTTTATTTTGTAATATACTTCAAAAAACATTTTTCTGTCTTTAGGTATAGGGATTGAACACCCTTGGATTATGAATGCATGGATTTTACATGGCATTTTCACAGTATCTAACTGAAATGAATTTTTATAATGTATTATAATCCAAAAAGAACAAATATTACAAAATTTAAAGAATCAGGGTAAAACAACATAGGGGTTGACCATTGAACAACATAGGAGTTAAAAATACATCCCCCCCACACATACAGTTGAAAATCAATATATAACTTTGATTCCCTAAAAACTTAACTACCAATAACTTGTGGTTGACTGAAAACCTTATTGATAACATAAGCAGTTGATTAACACACATTTTGTGTTATATATATTATATACAATATTCTTACAGTATAGTAAAGAAAATGTTTTAAGAAAATCATAAGGAAGAGAAAATACATTTATAGTTCTGTATTGCATTTATCAAAAACGAAATCTGCATATAAGTGAACCTGCTCAGCTCAAACCCATGTTGTTCAAGGGTCAACTGTACATCTCTTGGAACACTTCATCTCTTTTGCATCCTTTCAGAGAAGCTTATGGAAATGTGCCGTCACGTCTGTAGATGGCACCATTGCACCAGACGGAATAAAAGCATACCGAGGTATGCGAGATCTTTCCCAGAACAGCCAACGGTTTAGAGTCAAGTGCATGCTTAAGAATCCGCGACACCAGTTTTTGAAATCGGGGAATGATGTCTGGGAAGAAGATAGGCATTTTTGAGGGGAAAAATGTGAAAAATTAAGGACAACCTGATGGGTTCTGTAGTAATTGCTTCAATTTTTTTAAAAGTATTTTAGAGGAGAAAGGACAGTTGAAATATCCAGATGGGAGGCTTCCCCCCCCTTTTTTTAATGTTTATTTAAATTCCTCTTAGTTAACATACAGTGTAATATTAGTTTCAGGTGTACAATATAGTGATTCCACACATCCTTACATCACCTGGTGCTCATCAGGACAAGTGCCCTCAATCTCCGTCACCTGTGTCAGCCATTCCCCCCCCCCCCCCCCCCCGGGAACCATCAGTTTGTTCTCTGTAGTTAAGAGTCTTTTTCTTGGATTAGGAAAGCTTCCCTTTTATTTTCTAGAAACATTTAATTAAACTGCAGAGGACCACAAGTAATTGGACTTACAGTGATTAATATCAGTCCTTAACCACTCAAAATAAAATTCGGCTATCTTCCTATTATTCCAAGGTACTTTATGTGGTAAAGATATTTTTATTCATTTTTTTCATTTTCTTAGACTAGTTTTCTTTCTAGCTTATGTAAAATGTTTACTTTTTTTTTCTTTAAGAAAAATCTGATTGGATTTATGTGTTTATAATCCTGGTCAGGGTAATAACATTTCAATTTTTACATACACTTTTGTGGTTTATGAATCATTGAGGGAAATTTCACCTAAAAGGGTGCTTTGGTAAACTCATGATTGGGATACATTATTGAGATAAATTGTGCAGTCTTGTGGTAGAAATTAGCATCTGAGGAATGCTATTAACCATATGCAATTGATATATAAAATGGGGAAGTTGTTTCTTTTTTATTCTAAATTATAGTTGATTGAGAGAAGTTTAAAGATAAACACTATGTTGTTTGCTCCTGATATCTGTCAGTTCTTTATTTTTAAATTATTGTGTATCAGAATGTCCAGTGATCTGCATAGCACAACTACTGGGCCTCTCTGCTTTCAGCAAATTGCCCTGGGACCAATACTGCATCAGACCTCATTGATACAAATAGCACACAACTCTCAACTTTGCATCTTTCTTTCTGTTATGAATAGTGGGACTTCTTTGTAATTGATATTGTTAAAATGATCCTACTAAAGTAGTTGTTACATAAATGACCATAGCTATAATTACTTAGTTATTATAGTTCTAGGATTATTTATATTTATCATTAAATGCAACACATAGCATAAAACATAATTGTGCAATTTAATGAATGCTTATAAAGCGAACCTCATGTAAACACCATCAAATCAGAAGATAGTTTTGCCAGTATTAGGTTCTCTTGCCAAATTGCAAATTCCTCTGTTTCCCCAGATTTAACCAGTATCCCTAACTTGACTGAGAATTATTCCATTGCATTTTAATATATATCATCTATATATATATTCTGAAATAACAGTTTTACCTGTTTTCGAACGTCTGTCATACTGTATGTATTATTCTGTGGCTGACATCTGATACTCAATATTTGTAAGATCCATCTGTTTTAATATGTGCGGCTGTAATTTATTCATATTGAATACTGACTATTTTATGACTATAACACAATTTATTGGTCTGTTCTGCTGATGGATATTTGGGTGTTTCCACATTGGGGCTCTTAAGAACAGTGCTGCCAAGAGCTATCTTGTATAAACATACTGTTTTCCGTGCATATGTTTCTCTACAGTATATACTGAGAAGTGAAATTGCTGTGTCATAAGTTTTTCACACTCTCGGATTTACTGGGTAATTCCACATGGCATTTCAATATGGTTGCACCAGTTTCTACTCCCACCAGCAGGAAATGAGACTTCTTGTCCACATCTTCACCAATACGTAGTATTATCAGACTTTTAAAATTTTTGCTCTCTCTGATTTTTTTTAGTATTATCTTGTTTTAATTTACATTTCCCTCATTACTAAAGGTTAGTGGCTATTTGAATTTTCCTCTTTGTAAAGTGCCCATTTTTCGAGATCTTGTCATTTTATTAATGCTTGTAGGAGTTCTCTTGTTGTTTTTATTTTTCTAGTCTTTTTAATTATACTTTAAAAAATATTTTCTTCCATACTTTGTTTTGTATTTACCATTGTCTTCATGGTAAATTTTGATGCACAGATGTTCTTGGTTTTTATGTAGTAGAATTTGCTCCAGGAATTAAAGATATGCTCTTGTGAAATTTTCTTAAAGTATAGTGGATATGTATTTCCCATATATAGCAACCCAAATTTTATACAGATGGCTATCTAAGTCCCATTTATTTTGTTTTCTACTTAAATGTATTCCACCACTCACTGCTTGACTCCAAACCATTTTCTGTAGAGCCTGCTTTTCTCCGTTACTCTACAGTGCTACGTATTTATCAGGTACCCATAAATAAATGAGTGTGTTTCTGAGCTTTTTTGTTCTGTTCTATTAGTTCAAGTGTCTGTCTGTACGTGAATATAGTTTGTTGATTAGTAGATCACTATAAGTCCGTATATCTGGCTGAGACTTCTTTTTCAACAGCGTCTTGATGCTTGCAATTCTGTGTGTATCTTAAAGCTTATCAAATACTGCCAAGTTTATTGGGATTTTGG
The DNA here is from genome assembly GCA_028534135.1 of Potos flavus. Classification (NCBI taxonomy): domain Eukaryota; kingdom Metazoa; phylum Chordata; class Mammalia; order Carnivora; family Procyonidae; genus Potos; species Potos flavus. Next base: position 15,798,325 of record CM052883.1, on the reverse strand, counting down.
GGGGGTTGCATTGCATTAAATTCTTTATAATATTTTGACTTAAACAATGAAGATGGTATATATCTTGATTAGTTAACCCCTTTTAATTTCTTTACTATTTCTCAGTAAACTTTAATAATTTTCTTAGATGATGTCTTATATATGTGTTTATAGTTATTCCTAGAATATCTAAATTGATACTGATAGATGTTATTATAATTTTTTGAAATTTTGTTTTCCTTACTGTTGCTAGTAAGTAGGAATGTATTCTGTATGCCAGTTTTACATCCAACAACTTTGTAGAACTACTTAATTAATTCTAGAAATTTACCTAAAGTTCTTTTGCATGTAATATTATTAGCTGGGAAAAGGTAATTTTCCTTTCATTTCCAATCCTTATATTTTATTTATTGTTCTTGTCTTGTTGCATTATCTAAAATGTAATGAAATGTTGAATGAAAGTAGAGTTAATCCTTCTTATTTTGATTCCAAAATTAAAGTGATAGATTAGTTATTCACCAATGAACTTTTCTGTAGACTTTTGTAAATCTTAAGTCAGATAAGGAAAGTTCCCTTTAATTCTTATTTTGCTAAGAATTTTTATAATGAATAGGTATTAAATTGTATTAAATGGATTTTTCTTTTTTTAATAGAAGTATACTTGACATACAGTGTTATATTAGTTTCAGATGTACAACATAGTGATTCGACAATTCTATACATTAAGTTATACTCACCAGAATAAGGGTAATTATCTGTCACCATAAAATGCTATTAGAATATTATTGACTATGTTTCCCATGCTGTACTTTTCATTATTATGACTTATTTATTTTATAACTGGAAGTTTGTACCTCTTAATTTCCTTCCTATATTTTGCCCATGCCTTCAACCCCTCCCCTCTGGCAAACACCAGTATGCCAGTTTATTCTCTGTATAAAAGGATTTTTTTTTTAAATTTTTATTTTCATTCCAGTTAGTTAATATACAGTGCTATATTAGTTTCAGGGGTAAAATATAGTGATTCAACACTTCCATACATCACTCTGTGCACATCACAACAAGTGCATTCCTTAATTCCCATCAACTATTAACCTATCCCCTTATCCACCTACCCCCTGGTAACCATCGGTGTGTTTTCTATAGTTAAGAGTCTGTTTATTGGCTTGCCTCTCTTTCTCTCTCTTTTTTCCCCTTTGTTTGCTTGTTTTGTTTCTTAAATACCACATATGAGTGAAATTCTATGATGTTTGTCTTTCTCTGACTTATTTCACTTAAACAATATGCTCTCTAGCTCGGTCCATGTGGTTGCAAATGGCAAGGTTTCATTTTTTTGTAACTGAGTAATATTCCATGGTGTGACCGTGTGTGTATATATGCATGTATGTATATATAGATATCATCTCTTCTTTATCCATTTATCAGTCAGTGGACACTTGGCCTGCTTCCATATCTTGGCTGTTATAAATAATGCAGCTATAAACATAGAGGCGAATGTATCCCTTTGAATTAGTGTTTTGGTATTCTTTGGTTAAATACCCAGTAGCGCGATTGCTGAATCATAGGATAGTTCTATTTTTAACTTTTTGAGGAATCTCCATACTGTTTTCCACAGTGGTTGCACCAGTTTGCATTCCCACCCACAGTGCATGAGGGTTCCTTTTTCTCCACACCATCACCAACACCTACTGTTTGTGTTGTTGATTTTTGCCATTCTGACAGGTGTGGGTGATATTGAATGATAGTTTTGATTTGAAGTTCCCTGATGGTAAGTGATGATAAGCATCTTTTCATGTATCTGTTGGCCATTGGGAGAAATGTCTGTTCATATCTTCTGCCCATTTTTAAAATTCAATTATTTGTTTTTTGAGTGTTGAATTGTAAAAGTTCTTTATATATTTTGGATACTAACCCTTTATTGTATGTGCCATTTGCAAATATCTTCTCCCATTCTGTAGGTTGCCTTTTAATTTTGTTGACTGTTTCCTTCACTGTGCAGAAACTTTGTATTTTGATGTAGTCCTGACATTTTAATTTTGCTTTTTTCCCCTTGCCTCAGGGGACAGACATATCTGGAAAGAAGTTCTTACAACCAGTATCAGAGAAGTTACTGCCTGTGCTCTCTGCTGGGTTCTTATGGTTTCAGGTCTCAAATTTAGGTCTTTGATCCATTTTGAATTTACTTTTGTGTATGGTGTAAGAAAGCAGTCTAGTTTCATTCTTTTGCATGTTGCTGTCCAGTTTTCCCAATACCATTTGTCAAAAAGACCATCTTTTTCCCTTTGGATATTGTTTCCTGATTTATCAAGTATTAATTGACCACATAGTTGTTGGTTCATTTCTGGGTTTTCTACTCTGTTCTATTGATCTGTGTGTCTGTTTTTGTGCCAGTACCATACCGTTTTGATTATTACAGCTTTGTAGTATAACTTGAAGTCCAGAGTTGTGATGCCTCCAGGTTTGCTTTTCTTTTTCTTTTTTTTTTTTTTAAGATTTTATTTATTTATTTATTTATTTATTTATTTACTTACTTACTTACTTACTTACTTACTTACTTACTTACTTACTGAGCAGGGAGTCTGATGCAGGATTCTATCCCAGGACCTTGAGATCATGACCTGAGCTAAAGGCAGATGCTTAACCGACTGAGCCGCCCAGGTGCTCCTGCTTTTCTTTTTCAAGGTTGCTTTGGCTATTTGAGATCTTTTGTGGTTCCATACAAATTTTAGGATAGTTCATTCTAGTTCTGTGAAAAATGCTGTCACTTTTGATAGGGATTGCATTAAATGTGTAGATTGCCTTGGGTAGTATAGATATTTTAATAATATTTGCTCTTCCAATCCATTTTAATAATATTTGTTCTTCCAATCCAGGAATGTATCCATTTCTTTGTGTGATATTCAGTTTTTTTATCAGTGTTTTATAGTTTTGTGAGTACATATCTTTCACCTCTTTGGGTTAGGTTTATTCCTAGGTATCTTATTGTTTTTGGTGCAATTGTAAATGGGATTGTTTTCTTAGTTTCTCATTTTGCTGCTTCATTATTGGTGTGTAGAAAAGCAACAGATTTCTGTGCATTGATTTTGTAACCTGAGACTTTAAATGGATTTTCTGAATGTATTATGATCATATGATTTCTTCTAATCTGTCAATATAATTAATTATACCAACTGGTTAATGGTAACTAATTTTCATTCCTAGAATAACCCCGACTTGGGCATTACATATAATCCTTTTTGAACATTGCCAAAATGAATTTGTTAGTATGTTTATGGAATTTTTGCATTTGTGGCTATGAATGGGACTAGCTTGAAGTTTTTAAATATGCAAAAAAATGGAATTGAAGTAGAAATCAAGGTGTAATATGTCATATACATGCAAAATAGAAACTATGTTTCTTTAATTTGTGAAATTCCCTATTTTTTCATAGAAAATAAAAAAAGCTTTTATGTAGAATTTTAATACTACCTTGTAATTCCTTTTTTAAATTTCTGTTAGTTCTTTTTAAAGATTTTATTTACCTGTTTGAAAGAGAGAGAGAAAGAGGGAGCTCATAAGCAGAGGGAAGGGCAGATGGAGGGGGAAAAGCAGACTGTCCCCTAATCAGGGAACGTAATGCAGGGCTTGATTCCAGGACCCTGAGATTATGACCCAAGCCAAAGTCAGACGCTTAACAGATCAAGTCACCCAGGTGCCCCTAATACTACCTTGTAATTCTAAAGATTTATATAACTTACCACTGACAGTATTTACAAAGCATGTTAAACTGTAAAGCTTAATGCTCTATTTCTTATCTCATACAGAACCCGTCTGTTTTCTATATGTATGATTTCAGAGGAGAGTGAAGCCAATTAAATTCCATTCTCCCCTACTCTTCCAAAAACAAAGATTTGGGTAAAATTCATTGGCATCCAAGTTTTATTGTCTTTCCATCTTTTCCTGATGAATGAATCTCAGGGACTCTAGTGCTATAAAACAGCTCAAGGTGATGATCGATGGCTTGAAGTTGACTTTGACATGAGTGACTTCTAATGTTGGGATATCTGAGACTACACACTGGCTCTTCACTTGTGGTTTGTGAAAGACATGTGTGAAATCCCATTCTGTTCTACCAGTTCAGGTACACTTGTCCTCTGCAGTGTGGCCAGACTTCTGGCAGAGAACTAATTTTTCTCAAGAAAGTCTAAAAGCAAAAAGCAAAATACGATGAAGCCTTTCCTCTTAAGAATATTAAAGATGTACTGAAGATAAATGATAACCTATATGAAACATTTTTAATATGATGTAAATTAATATGTGATATCTTTCCAAAACAGATAAGATAGCAAACAAATATTTTAGAGTTCAGAAAAGTGAAAGATTTGTTATAAGTGGTAGGATGTGAACTGGGACTTGTTGGATTTGTTTGAGAAGACAGATAAAAGAAGACAGTAGAAGTGGGGGGAATAGTATAAATAATATTCCCTGTTCTTCTCTCATTGTTAATTTTCTGAATCCTCAAAGGAAACACATTAAATGACTGCTATTGTCTCAGTCCTGTTCCAGCCTTTACATACATTATCTCATTTAATCTTTGGAGAAACCCTGCAAGATTGCACTAACAGATGAAGAAACTGAGGAACAGAGATCTCAAGAAAACTTGCCAAAGATCAGGCAAGTGCTAAGGGATGACAGTTGATCCCAGGCACCTACTGAAATCCTGATGCTCTGAACTATCCTGATATATTCCTGCTATATGGTGATGATGAAAAAGAGAAGTTTGCTTTTGAGGGAGAATGAAAATGATTACCACAGATACCTCAAACCTAGAATGTTCCCACACTCTATCAAAATCAGCTGATTCTGACCTTAAGACTTGATAGCTCTTTCTATTATTAGTTTTAGAAGCTTGATAGGATATATATATATATATATATATATCATGAAACATTTTTCAGCTTAATCTTATTTTTCTGTGTCCATGAAGTTTTCTTAGAGTCATTAGTAATTATAAGCATCATAGAATTATTTATTTAAACAAAGATAAAATTCCTTAAATGTTTCATTTCTGATGTCTACTTAACCTTTGTAGACTGGAATCAGTTTGTAAGGAGATAATGGGAGAAAACTAAGAAGGAAAGGGATAAAATGACAAACTATGTGTTAATAGGAGTAGTACTTAATATAGGTTTTAAACTGCTGAAGTATGAAAAAGTGAGAGCTAAGGAAATGTGTCCATCCACTCAGTCCTCCGAGTGTGTGTTGGTAGAAGTTTTATGTTATGCCACTAACCCTCAAACTGCCAATACTTGAGAAAGAACTACCATGTAGAGATCTCAGAGACCTAGGTGTTCACTCACCATAGTCTGTACCTGTGTGTAAAAATCACATCATTTTAAAAAAAAGTGTCCTTTTTGTTTAATGTTTCATACATTACATTTCATTTCTATTTAGTCAATGTTTCAGTATTTTCAGGATTTACAATGTTTACAATCTCCGATATAATATATGACATTTATACTTCTGTTTCCAAGACCATTTTCCTAATGCCTGAACCACTTTGAAATATCAATATGGTGTTTATGTTGTGCACTGTGCTAATTGAGACTGTTCTTGAAGACTGTCTGGAATCATGGGCTAGTACAGAGCGCATTGGCTAGGCAAAACAGTAAGTATTCAGATATGATTTAATAAAATCAGTGCAGTTAAAACCTTCAGGGAAGGAATAAGACTGTATAAGTCTCATTCACTCTTCTCAATGCCTAAAACAGTAAAATGCATCATTATGTGCTATGTGAAAGGTTTCTGAAGAACATAATATTAGGTTTTGGAACCAATCCAGTTAAAAATGAAATAAATGTATCCAAAGAAAGAAGGATCAAGTTATAATTGAATTGTGTTGTCATGAAATTTTGAAGGCAGAAAATTAGGACATTACATTGAGGGGGAGGTGGAAGGAGAGAGGATTGACAGGAACTTCAGAAAGCATTTAAACACCAGACAGTGTTTTAATTATAAAAGTATTAAGAAACTCAGTGCTTGCTATAGATCCACAGTAGTCTAATTTTGTAACAGGGAAAAGTGAAATGTGTTAGACTAAGGTTCTAATAGCATCCGAGATACTTAGTAGTTTATATTGATGGATAAATTTAAGTTTTCTAACCTTTAGTTTCATTAACTATAAAAATAGAAGTCTTATTTACTTTCCAGAGTGTTGTGAAAATAAAATGCAATAATAAATTTTAAAATGCCTTTCTCAGTGTTAGATACATAGTTCATCTCTGATAAATGCTCATTTCCTTTTTCCTTCCCATTTTGTATTATTGGCATCATTTATCCAGCTGTGATAGATCAAGTCTGGTATAGTTATACCATGAGACAATTTTTAAAATTCTTTTACGAGAAGATTAGCTCCTTAGTATCTTGTAATAAACCTATATTTAATAGTTACTGTAAAATCTAATCTCTATTAAGCTCTTTCTACGTATTTCCGATATTCTGCATGACACATTAAATTCTCGCAGCAATTTTATGTCCTGTTATTTTATGTTATCTGCTTTTGTAGATTTGATCATTATATATAGGGAGTTGGTGATGAGGAAGGACTAAAAGTCAAGTTTGTCTGATTCTGAAAACCATGATCTTAACCACTAAGTCATACAGTTTAATTGGTACTCATCAATGATGTTAACATTTTCGAATTATAGATGTAAGATGTATTTCTTTAAAGGGGTAGGAGGATAGAAGGAGTAGCAAGAGGGTCTTGACATTGACTGTGAGTGATCTTACACTGTTTCTAACTTTTTGAACTTGCCTAAACAATATCTTTCAGTCTTACTTTCTGCAATATAAAATGGGATAAATAGGTTTATCTCCCACATTATTTTAGGATTAAATAAAATTAGGTCTTTGTGCATGGTATCAAAGCACTTGTGTATGGACAGTGTATAGCAAAGCACTATTCCTGGCAGAGTAAGAAAAAGCTGCTAGTTTTTATAGATTGAAAATATTTGAATCATAATGCCTTATGATGACTGAAATAAAAAATGAAGCACTTGGTTTCAATTCCAGTAATAGCAGCAAAGCTGAGACTAAAAATTATGAACTCTGGGGAAAATATAAAAACAGCTATTTAAAGGCACAGGGAAATGATGAAAAGAAAGCAGAGACTGGAAGGGATTTGCCCCTTAAAGGAAGAGAATTGTGCAGGGTGAGATTGCTATATATAAGGCTTTTGTCAGAGGGCACTCCCAGAACACATGACATCAGGGGTCTAGAGCTCAAGCCAAAAGCCAATCTTACTGACTTGAAAAGCCAGATGATGTTTTATTCTATAAGACAGGCTTGAAACTGAGAGGGGAGCCCAATAAAGGGAGGGAACCACAGAGGGAACAAACTGCAAATTTGCATATAAACTCTTCTCAAATTTTTGGCTCTCTCCTGAACTGTCCTTACATGAGGGAGACTCCAAACATCCCAGCACAACATAGCAGCTAGAAGGCTAGACGAGGGGCGCCTGGGTGGCTCAGTGGGTTAAAGCCTCTGCCTTTGGCTCAGGTCATGATCTCAGGGTCCTGGGATCGAGCCCCACATCGAGCTCTCTGCTCAGCAGGGAGCCTGCTCCCCCCTCTCTCTCTGCCTGCCTCTCTGCCTACTTGTAATCTCTCTCTCTCTCTGTCAAATAAAAAAAAAAAAAAATCTTAAAAAAAAAAGAAAATAGAAGGCTAGACGAACTGAGTAGTGAACTTAGCTGCTGTCCACCACAAGGGAGACAGAGCTTAAAATCAGACCAGGCAAGTTAACTGCTTGCCATAACTGAAAAAAAAATGTTCTTCAGAGGAAGATACAGATTCCAGAGTTTATTATATATTCATAAAGTTCAGTTAAAAATAAGAAAAATTAATATACATGCAAAGATACATGAAAAATAAGACCTAGAGTTAAAAGACAGGTAATATTAAACGAACGACAAAGTCAAGATGTCCACATGTTGCCATTGGCAGATAAGGACTTTAAATAAAGTAGCCATATTAATTAATGTTCAAGCACTTGAAGGAAAATATGTTTATATTGAAAGAACATATGAAAAAGGTATATATATATATATATATATATATATATATATATATATATATATATTCCTATCTACATATCAAGAGTACTTAATGGTAATTACAGAATTCAAAAATTAACCAAAAGTAAAATTTTAGTAGGATTATTTTGATAATATTGTAGAAAATCTTGGAAAGTGTAAGTAAATTTGGATTCAAATCAATAGCAACTATCCTACTTGATGAAAAGAGAATGGGGTTTTAAAGGCTCAGAAACTGAGGGACCTGTAGGGTTATATGACACAGCTTGTCATACTTGTAATTGGAGATGCAGAAGAGGGAAAAGTATGGTGCAGAAAATATACTTGGAGAAAATCGATTTTTGAATGTGAAGAAAAACAAAGAACAAAGTAGATCTGTAAGCCCAAAGCATGATATAAAGAAACGTAAATGACCTAAATAGAGTAGAACTTTCAAAAACCAAAGGTGAATAGAAACATTTTGAAAGTAACTAGGTAAACAGGATGCATGACATACTGGGTAACAATCACTATTTTTCTTCAGAAACAATATAAGATAAAAGATAATAGAAAGATATTTTTCAAGTATTGTAAGAGAAATTATACCTGTCTACTTAGAATTCTATAGCCAGTAAAATATATCCAAATAATTGGAGAAAAATACCATGCCTATGGATTACAGTCAATATTGTTAAGATGTCATTTCTCCCCCAAATTAATGTATGGATTCAGTGCAATATCAATCAAAATTTCAACAGCTTGTTTTATAAAAATGAGAAATTGATTAAAAAATCTACATGGAGGGGCGCCTGGGTGGCTCAGTCATTAAGCATCTGCCTTCGGCTCAGGTTATGATCCCAGGGCCTGGAATTGTGCCCCACATTGGGCTCCCTGCTCAGCTCTCCCTCTGCTGCTCCCCCTGCTTGTGCGTTCTCTCTCTCTCTCTCACTGTCTCTCTCTGTCAAATAAATAAAATCTTCAAAAAAAATCTATATGGAAATATAAATGATATAGAATAACTAAAACAATATTGAGAATGATGTCTAAGATTGAAGGACTTTCACTACCTGACATCAAAATTCAAATTAAAGCTACAGTATTCATGACTGTATGTAATTGGCATTAGAATAGATAAATAGGTTGCTGAAACAAAAGAGTAAGGTCAACTAATTTTTGACAAAGTTGCCAAAGTAACTCAATTGGTAAAGGAAAGCATGGTCAACAAAGAGTTGTAAAACGGTTTTCAATTGAATGTATTATTTGTATGTGCATGGCTGTGTGTCACACCATAGATAAAAATCAGTTCTTGATGGGTCATACTTAAATATAAAATCTGTCATTCATGGTTTTTCAAAATAGATATATAAATATGTAGATGATGATAGATGATGGATAGACACACACATTAACACACATTTGCTTGCTCCGTTTGTTGAGAATATCTAGGAGCATTATTACATCAATAGCAATTACTATACCTATTACCCAGATTCCAGTTTTTAAGTATCATTCTCCTATAAAAGTAACCAGGGTTCCTTGGAGAAGTGGAGGGTTCCAGGATCTGAGCAGGGGAAGTACAAGATGAGTCTAGAATATCTTGTACTAGAAAGTAAAGAATTTCTCAAAGAATGATCAAGACAGACATGTTAAACATACCTGGGATTTAAATGGAAGAGGTTCCAAATGGACAGATCTAGTACAATTTGAGTATCAGAAACGAATAATAAAAGATCAACTTCATTTGATAAAATGGAAATCCATGAGTCCAAACTGATATAAATGAATAAATGAATGAATAAATATATGAATCAACAGAGGGAAAAAATAGTTCTTTTTTTTTTTTTTGCAATAGAATACCAACAAATAAATGCAGAAGAAATGAAGAGATTAGAAAGTCATTATGTTGTAGTTATCACAGTAATAATTGATTCAGCCAAGAATTATCAATTTGTGCTACAACCAGCAAGTTAAATTTGGTGAGGAGCATCACACTGACACAGTGTCAAAGCATCTATTAATAACAAAAGGAATAGATATGAATTTTACAATGGATAAATGTAGTATACAGCACCTCAGTCCAGTCACAAATGCTATTATCTTCAGTATTGGGATAAACTGACTTCATGTGCTTCCTGATTTGATAGCTGGAAGAAAACATATTATCATTTCCTTGGTATTTTGACCAAAAGGATATAAATTTACTCTAGTCATGAGAAAATGAAAGTTAATCTCCACCTGAGGGGGATTCTACCAAAGAAATGGGCTCTATGCCCTTCAAAACTTTTTTGAGTGTAGTTGACTCACAATGTTACACATTAGTTTCAGCTATACAACATAGTGAGTCAACAACTCTGTGTAATGCTATGCTCACCACAACTGTAGTATTTGTCAACATGCAATGCTGTTACAATATCATTGTCTATAGTCCCTATGCTGTACCTCTCTTTAAAAAAAATTTAATGGGAAGAAAGACAAAGAAAAGCTGAGAAAGAGTTTCCAGATTACAGTAGACAAAAGAGATACAACAAATATCAAATAAACAAAGGCAAGATCCTGGGTTCGATCCTGGTACAGGACATTATTGGGAAAGAATTATATAAATGTTAAATTTTCTGATTTTTTTGGTCATTGTTGTGTGGCTAAGTAAGAGATTTCCTTTGTTCTTAGGAAATACACACCAAAGGGTGTATGTGCGGGAGGGAGAGAATGAGAATGAGATATCGAATGGCAAAATATGTAAATAATTAGTGAATCTTCTTAAAATCATCTTCAAGGTTTTCAAATTTTTTTGCAAATTTTCTATAAATTTGAAATAATATAAAAATAGTTTAAAAATAAAAATGCACATCTAACTTTTTCTATTACTATTTACATCTTAATGGTTCTGTTGCTCTGAAGAATCCCAACTATTAATCCCCAAATTTAAAATATGTAAACTTACCTATTTAGAAAATCAAAATTATATTTACATTAATTAAGTGGAGGAAATTAGCTAAGCTGCATGATGCCAGAGGGAATGAAAGACTTTGATCATAAATGTTTTAGATCTACAACTTCCCAGTGCCTCTAGCACACCATGTTATAATGCCTTAACCTACTGTGATTATACAGCTTTGTAGTTTCTTTAAAGAGTAAAACAAATGCATTGGCACTGGTGGTGGAGCAGGGATGAAGGGGAAGCCAAAAGGAAGAAAATACTAATTACTAAGAATGTATTTATATATTGAATGTTACTGTATGCTCATTAGAAAAATATTGATAGCAAATACTCTTCTAATGTAATTAGAAAATATTGAATAGTGAGTGATATTATTATATAGGAGGTTGACATCACTGTTGACATTGATATTATTATATAAGAGGTTGATGTTTTTATGCCAGTAATGAAATAGTTGTTTCTGAGGAAATCACAACATTTTATACAGTTGACCTCTATTCTTTTTCATTTAAACTTTTCAGTTTTCATTCCCTACTGTTTTACATCAAATTTTTTTAAAGATTTTATTTATTTATTTGAGAGAGAATCACATAGAGAGACAACATGAGAAGGGGGAGGAGCAGAGGGAGAAGCAGACACCCCGCTGAGCAGGGAGCCTGGACTTGATCCTGGAACTCCAGGATCATGACCTGAGCTGAAGGCGGTCACTTAACCAGGTGAGCCACCCAAGCGCCTCTGTTTTACATTAAATTTATGAACACTTTCTCCATAGAAGTATAGCATATTTTCTTGCTCTCTTTCTGAAACAGGGACATACACTGAGTTTCGGTGCCACCATAGATTTACTGCTGGCTATATGCACAAAAATATCTATTCTTCCAAAAAATACAACCTTTCATATGACTACTAACTGGTTTCAATTATAAATACTGAGCAATTGACAGATTAGTTCCTTTTTATTATAGCAATTACATTTATAAAACCATGGATGCTCTTTAATCATTAATGTATTTTATAACACAAATGCTAATTTAATAAGATAGCTTTTAATGCTCTTTTAAATATCATCCAAGATGTATCTTGAAGTTTGTTTTATGTTTAAAAAAAGGACTCTTTTGTGTTTATGGTTGCCAAGATATTTACATTCACATTCTTTAGAATCCTTGGTTTGATGCCAACTGATAGTTTTTTACTGACTAGAACAAGGTATTCATATTCAAACCATTTTATTTACTATCTAAAATATTTTTATTCTAAAAAAAAAAGGAATTTGATTCCATAATATGTGCCAATTAGATTGCTTGGTTTTCTGAAATAATTTGGCAAATATTTTCCCAAATTGAATAGTTTGCAGGTTTTGAGTAATTGAAGGTTTTAAAAAAATCTTGTATCAGAAATTAAAACAATATATGATAATTTGACACTTGAAATAAAAAAACGTGTATTTCTCTTATTCCTGGGGCAAATTGAAAATTTTATAAATTGTTTGATCTGTCACAAACTTCTGAGAAATTAATGTCCAACTTACTACTTATTAGAAACTCCTATTTAAGAGGACCTTGTCAAGATCCCATTCTACAGGAAAGCAAAATTAACCAAAAACTTTTGATCTGGTTGCCTTTCTTGTGCGAGACTCAATTATGGCTCTATTATTGGGAACCAGGAAAGTTATTCCCTGAATGACAATATGGGTCAAGATCACCTTTATGCTTGTTAGAGAAGATGCTTATCCAGAGACCTTTAGCTTAATGACCCAGCGTCTCCTGCGTAAGTTACAGTCTAGGACCACGGCAGGAACTCTTAAAACTTCATTAGCATTTTGGGCCATGGGGGAAACATTAAATTAACAAAAAAGGAAAGAAAGAAACAAAATCTCAAGTCTGTGATCCCAGAGAGACCCTAGCCAACAAAGTCTCTTGGCTTTCCAGCATTCCTTGGCTGTGGAATTCCACATTGAGTTGGTTTGGGTCAATTTTGTGCAACTTCTGCTGTCATTTAATTTTTGCACTTAAGTCCGCTAAACAGGATTCCATATTAATAACTTTTGTGTGGCTAGACGATTATTATGCTACACTCATTGCACTCTGAGGTAGAATCACCTTTACTGTGAAGTGGAAGCCAGCTCTAATAAGATGAGCAGGCAGTCAGGGATTATGAGTCTGACTCTCAAGAGAGAAATGAGAGACAAAACTATGCATTTGGATGTCATGATGGTAGGTGAAAAAATGACATGGATGAGGTCACCCTGGGAGGGTGTTTAGAATCAGAAATCCAGAGAGCTGAAGATATGACCTCTGAATCACCAGAGCAGAGCAGCAGGAGATGGAGGAGATGAACCTGGGAGAATAATGTGCTGAATCTAATAGAGGGCACATTCAACAGTGAAGTGAAGAGGCTGATTATCAGACATATTTAAGAGTGTAGTTTAGTCTTGGCAATTAGAAGACCAGCGGATGCCCCCAAAGAGAAACGTTTCAGTGAACCGCGGATTAAACTGGATTGCCATGAACTGATGGATAAATGTCTTCTTTTTTTTTTTTGGACATTTTTTTAAAGAACAGTTTTAGGTTCACAGCAAAATTAAAAGGAAGGTGGAGAGATTTCACCTATATCCCCCACTCTACACATGCATAGCCCATCCCTGTTATCAACATCCCCCACCAAAGTGGTACATTTATATAATGGCTGAACCTTCATTGACACATCAGAATCACCGAAAGTCAGTGGTTGACCATAGATAGGGTCACCCTTGGTGGTTTGGTGTACATTCTCTGGATTTAGACAAATGTATAATGATATCAATCCATCATTACAGGATCAAGCACAATAGTTTCACTGCCCTAAAAATTCTCTGTGCTCTGCCTACTCATTCCTTCCACTCCCAAGCCCTCCAACCTCTAGCAACCCCTGATCTTTTTACTGTCTCCATGCTTTTTTTTTTTTAAAGCTTTTCCAAAATATCCTATACCTGTAATCATACAATATGTGGCCTTCAGATTCTTTCACTTAGTAGTGTGCATTTTAATTTCCTCCATGTCTTTTCATGGCTAGATAATTCATTTCTCTTTGGCACTGAATGATATTCCATTGTTTGTATGCACCACAGTTTATTTATCCATTCACCTGCTGAAGGATATGTTGGTTGTTTCCAAGTTTTGGCAGTTATGCATAAAGCTGCTATACACACCCTCATACAGGTTTTTGTGTGGACATGTTTTCAACTTCTTTGGGTAAATACTGAGTTGGGCACTTGCTTGATCTTCTATGATAAGAGTATGTTTTTAGTCTTGTAAGAAACTGCCAAACTGTCTACCAATGTGCTTGTACCATTTTGCATTCCCACCAGCAATGCGTGAGTGTTCCTGTTGCTCCGCCTCCTAGCCAGCATTTAGCATTATCAGTGTTCCAGATTTGGGCCATTCTCACAGGTGTGTAGTGGTGATAAAGAGGAGTTTAACAAATAGTTGTAATTATAGTCTGGTGGATTTTTATTTTAAGAATTTTTCTGTGAAAGAAAAGAGAAGGGAGAGTAAATGGGTTAGATTCATCTAGTACAAAATGGAATGCCTGTCCTTGCCAAAATTTTAACTTCCAAAGGTTGGAGATTAGTAACAATGGGAAATGGAGTAGCTAGCCACTGCCCAAGCTTTCCTTATGGCTCTCTGCCATTCTTGCTGCCCTGAACATTCCATAAGAACTCAGTGGCTGCCCCAGGATCCAATAACAAAAAGGAACTCTTAGTTCAGTGGGGGACCTCAAGACCTGATTTAGGCTCTCGTATGATTGATGGCATACTGTTGGTTTGCAACCTTCTTGGGGAGCTTCCCAGATGTAATCTGAAACTGACCTCTGTACCCAGAAGATAGAAACTGAAGAGGCAGACCACTCCAGATTGGTAGGTGGCAGTTTAATAAGCATTGAACTTACCTAGGAAGCTTGTCTTGAGCACCCATAGGGAGATTTCTACATCCACGCACCAGAATCTTAAATGTTTATGTAGAAGCCTTAACTGGGTTCAGTCACGTACTCAGTTCAGATGGTCTTGCCAGCACATTTCTCTATCAAGGCTGTGTCCTTGGAGCAGCTTCCGGGAGGAGAGAAGGCAAGCAGAACCTAGACTGCAAGAATGAGGAGGAGGGAAGAGAGCCTCCAGTTGCCCAGGTCCAGCTGGAAGTTGCTGACTTCTTCATGGCCTCTTCCAAGTCAATCATTTTAATATCATGCCAGAAGGGGTAAATTAGGTCAATGGAGGCTGTGGGTTTTTTTTGACTTATTTTTAAGAAAAGAGAGATTTATGTGTAGTTATAGATAGAAGGGAAGGATTGGGTAGAGATGTAAATGTTAAAAGAAGGAAGAAATGGGGTGGGAGAAGAATCCAGGGTACACAGAAGTAGACATCAGCTTTGGGTGGGGGAGAGATAGTTACTTCTCTGGAGTGGAAAAAAAGACTGGGAATGAATATGGACAATTGTTACATTGGTAGGTAGGAAGATGAAGAATTTCTTAGTGGGGCTTGCATTTTTTCTGCAAATGAGGAAATATTGTCATCACTGTAAGTCGGGAAGCTTGAGAAGCATGGTAAATATTTTCTATCAGTAATGTGGGCCACCTGCTCTTTCCAAAGGCCTCCTGTCATTGGATAGATTTCAAGCTAGGGATAAAGTGTGCTAGCATGTGTTTCATTCCCTTAATTTTTAAAAACGTATGTCAAAAGGAGTTATACTAATAGCAGGAAATGTAATACTCCACCGTGTTTCCCATGCCTCTGTATACACATATACTCATAAAATTGTTATGTGTTAATATTTATGCAAATGTAGTTATTCTACATACTATCCATATTAAAGTCTAATTTTTCTTGTTCATCATCATGTAGTGATCTTTCCAGTGGCTGATGTGCAAAACATCCCACTTGTATTTTTTTAGTAATTGCATGGCATTCAATAATATGCTTTTGCCAAATTATTCAGTCATTTCCCTCTAAATGCACATTAATTTAACTTAATTATATTTACCCCTACAAACAATGTGCAATGAATAACAATATACATTTTTGTATACATATACTGGAATTTTTATAGAGATTGCTCATATTTTTATATATACGTTTATATTGCCTAGACTTTTGATGTTTTAATACATTAGTTTCCAAAAGGTTCTAGCAGTTTTCACCCCCACAGGCAATCCACGAAAACCCATTTTTTGCATCCATATCAGCACCGAACATTATTACTTTTTGACTGCTTTGGGGGGGGGAGGCAGAAATGTGGGAACTTTACTTCCTTTTTGTTTACATATGACTGAAGGTTAATAGAAATTTTTTAAATATTATCAAGTGATTTTTTTGAGAAAGAGTTTCCTGACTAAAGAGAAGATAAGCTGGTTCAAGCAATCCTTCATCCTTCATGTACTGCTTTGGGAGGATAATCTAGTTTTTCTGTTTAGAAAATACATTTTAGTCTATTGTGCTGGTCTGGGCTGAAATTAGGGCTTCAGAAATGTATGGATACACAGTTATTTCAACCCATAGTTTGGGAATCTGTACCAACATTGCCTGTGTTTTGTTCCCTAGAGACTTAAAAATTCTTCCAGTTTATTAACCCTGCCTATTACAGTATTAGGAGAGAGAATGAGAATCATAAGTCATCAGAATCATTAGGAAGGTCTCAAAATTTACTGAAACAAGTTATACACAACTCAGTGATAATGGATGAAGTCTAATTTAGAAGCAATGGTAACTAAGCCCCTCTTTCATGGTCTGGAACTTGTTTTCTAATTTCTTTCCTCCTAGATACTTCTTTCCTTATGTGTTAGCAACAGTGAATTATTAATGATTCCTGAGGTCTGTCTGCAATAATTCAAGCCATTTTTTGAGTTAGTATTCCTTTCCCCATCTCTGTCTGTGGCAGTCATATTCACCTGACAAGACTCAGCTCAATGGCAACTTTCTTAAAGTGCTTTTCAAGTTTTTAAAATGTATTCTCGCTTTTATCAATTAGATACTATACCTTGTATTACCACTATAGTTACCCATCACCGCCTCCCTTACTAGATTTTAGGAGTTCTGAGATCAGAAAGTTTGTCTTACCCATCTTTCTGTTTAGCACCCATTTGTATTATTTGACATCTAACTCAATGCAGCTCACATAGAAGATACTCAGTAACAGCTGAATGAGTGAAAGTCTGTGTGGATGATGGAGCAGGCTAGCTAAACTAAGTTAGGGGAGGTGCAGCTGTCAATGTCCACTGCTGGTTATAAATCTTGGGAAAACTGTATTAAGGGCTTCAAGATATAATGAAGCTTGCAGTGGGCCAGAACACCCTTTCAAAAAAACCTTCTGAGAATAAAATAGACCCAAAGATGATAGAAAATGTGAAACAAAATGTAGGAACAAAATGTGAGAACTTTGTTGGTTCTCCCCTGAAAGTTAATCACATTTGACCATGTGATTTCATATTTCAAGTACATTTTCTATTCACAACATCCCATATATGCAGGTGGATGGATTTTACTTAATTTTTATAATCTCTAATGCTAGTCACACAATGATTTGATAAAATCTTATTTTTGTGCCTTTTAAAAGCATATTTAGATGCATTTAAATGTTGACCAATATTAAGTATCAATTTGATTGTTAATTAATTTTAAAGTATTAATTTACCACAGCTGGCATATATTTCTGAATTGAGTAAATGCTACCTTGGTTGAAAAAATTCCCACTGGTAACAGCATGATGTGAGTCCAGAGAAATGTGCCTCATTTTTAATGCTCTCGTAGTACAACTCTCTTTTATAAATTCTTTCATGTCATAACTATAGATAAATCCCTGAGAACCAGAAAAAATGTGATCATAATATTTTGAATTGATTATTATCTACTACTTCTGGAATTGTAAAATATATGTATTTTTTATTTTTTAAAGAAGTGCGAAAGCAAGTGTCTCCAGAGATGCTAATACATACAGAACAATCCATATATGAATTCTGAAGGAGCCTGGAGGGAAGAGCTTTTTCACATAGACAGATGAATTAGGATACTTAACTGACAGGGTCATCACTACATTTCTTATCGGAAAAATGGATTTCTACTGCAGGGCTGGAAAATATTAAAAAATCCTCAAGTAGGCTGTAGCATTCAATGAATCATGTCATAAATTGAATGGTAAGAAAATCTGAGCATGTCTTGCAGAATATGGAGTGAGAAGGGAGCCTGCAACATCAGGCATGCTAGATAAAGAAAAATACCTTATGCTAGCAAAGAGAGCATTTGGGCTTGAGGTAGAAAATTGAATGGTTACATTTAAGTGAGTACTTCGGTAGCATTTTACATAAAAAATTCATCTGTTTTTCAAAGTAATATACTGTGCTAAATGCTGTGTATATCATCTAAATTATTTTGCCCCACCTAAAGATTATGGATAGAAATTCTATCACTGTAGAAGTAGTCAGCTTTAACCAGGTGGCCAATGCATAATACTAATGGTATTTACTCTTTGCAGAAATAATGTAAAAAGCATTGAATTTATACTAGTAATTTAGAGTAGCTTAGAAAACCAAATGGGGGAAGAATGGATGGATGGATGGATGGATTCCAGGGAAGGAAGGAAGGAAGGAAGGAAGGAAGGAAGGAAGGAAGGAAGGAAAGAAGAAAAGGGTAGTGGGTTGTCTCAAGGAGAACAAACATAAGTACAATGGACAACTGGTTTCAATGACTTTTTGAACACATGGGCAAACTGAGGCTCTATTTGATTTGTCAAGATGCACTCGCGTCCACTAGTCTTAGTGATTCATACTCTTTACAGCACAGTAGAAGTTTCAGTCTGTGATAGGGGAGATAAACCATTTTGAAGCAATAGTCTGAACTTTGATTCTATCCTTTCACTCTTTGTGAACATGCCCTTATTTGTAGTGCAAGAATTTTGACACTTTGAGTTTTGTACATACTATGCATCTTTAAGCCTTCAAGAATCAGATCACATTCTAATATTCAAAAAACTTTTCTTTTCTAGGTTGGAAATGTTTGGGCTTAGAGCAAAGGCACATGAACATATTTAGAAATAAGAAATTCATTTAACATTTACCTGGTTGATGGTATAAAGGAATTAAGGAGGAGTAACGTGTGGAAGAATAGAAACATTTTATTTCAAAATGCTATTGTTTAAAAATATTTTATTTTTTCCTTAAATGTTTAAAAATTCCATGATTTACAATATATCACTACCAATAGTGAATGCTGGGTGTTTGTTATTGTTGTTGTTGTTTAAGAAAACTCATGAGGTTGGGGTACCTTGGTGGCTCTGTCAGTTAAGCATCCAACTCTTGATTTCAGCTCAGGCCGTGATCTCAGGGTTGTGAGATCTGCCTTACATTGGGCTCTGTGCCCAGTGGGGAGTCTGCTTGTTATTCTCTCTCTCTCTGCCCCTCCCTGCCTCTCTCTCCCTCTCTAATACAATACAATACAATGCAATAAAATAAAAAATAGAAAACTCATAAGGCAATTATGACTCATAAGAATGATATTTATTTTATATTCTCAGGGACAACTATATTTTAATTTCATTCATGCTCAAGATTTTCAAAGTATCTGAACTGAGGTTAATATGAAAATTGATGATATATTGATGAGTTTTAAAATTCTACTTGTGCTCAGAATGCATTTTGATTCATTTTATTATCTGGATAAATGGACTCCTCCTATGACTTTCACATGAAAATAGATTACTATAATGTGAATTGCATCATCTTGTGTGAATTAATGCTTTTATGTTACTAGCCATGTTATTTTGTTTGGAAGTGCTTCAATGACTATTTTATTTTGTCCCTTTTTTCATTTTGTATTTTTAAGGTTTTTATTTGAATAGGAAACATAAATTCACTATAGTCATAATTGTTGATTGTGTAGTTCATAGTTTTAATATTGAATTCCAACATTTATTGAGCAACTATTTTGTGTAAAGCCCTGTGTTACACCAGAGGAAACATAGTGACTATTAGTCATCCTTATCTGGTTATTTATAGTCAACATGCTAGGAAGGATAAATATATACACAGAACTGCAAATATGCCAAAATATCCAACTGTAATAGCATATAAAATTTTATAATGGACTCATGAAGGAGGGAGAATGCATTGGCTAAAATAAAAAGTGAGTATTGCAAGTTAGCTGTGTAAGGAGTCACATAGGCCAGTGTGTGAAGGAGCAGGGACATTACAGGAAAAGGGAGGAATATGAAAACATCCACTGAAATATGCAGTTGTGTCATGTGTTTTTAGAATGGCAAACAGATTGGTGTTGGAGGAACATAGGTTTTCTGATGAAAGTTGGCAGAAAATGGGACAAAACTATATTTTTCTTCAACTTGTAATGATCTTTGGACACTGTTTCAAAACACATGGGGAAATTACTTATAAAAACAAAATGTGAAGCTCTGCAAAGTTCTTAAAAAGGGCAGTGACCGTCACAGTGTATTTTTAGAAAAAAACAGCTGTAGTGGCTATATGCATCATAAGTGGCTGGCCCAGAATATTAAAGGAAGAGAGTTACTTCTGATGTTATCAAGATATCATGGAGGAGGAAAGGGCAACAAACTCAGATGGAGTCTAGCTTCAGCCTGATTCTAGAAGGAACTTTAGAATATGAATTGCACCGGAGTCTTGAGGCAAATGGTCTGGGCTATTTTATCTCTACATCAATCAGTCATTGGCCATGGCAGCAAACCATGAAGTAGCCAGTCACTGTAAGCATAAACCTCCAGGAAGGAGGTTTCCTTCAGCCGAGTTCATTCACCCAGTAAAGGGCAGCTGTATGAACCCTTAGCAGCCAACAACCCAGCAGCTGGGGGAGGACCTTCGTCCACTGGCCTGGTCAGTGGTGTTTGGTGTGGTGTATACAATGTCTTCTACAGTCTTTAAGAGAGCGGGTCTCATTTGAACTGTGGAGACAGATACTAGATTGCAGTGGTCTGAGGAGTGAAACCAAGGAGACACACAGCAGAAGGGGAAATTTTTTAGATTTAAGATTTGGTAACTTTTGAGAGACCTGGAATAAAATAGGGAGAAAAGGAATACTCTCACTATGGCTGATTTCAAGCTACCAATGTGACCTCAACTGGTTTGCGAAAGTCCTAAAAATATAACGATCACCTCTGCTTGGGAATAACCTTCGATTGTTCTGTGAATTTTCAAATTAACTTTAGTGAGGAAGGACTCAATGATACGTTTCTTTGAAGCCCCTGCCTCTAATATTGAAAAAAGATTGTAATCATTTCTGGGGAGATTTGAAGAACCCAGGATTCACTCATAAAGTCAAACCTGATATAAGGTTATTATTTCAGGGTGGCTCTGACAATTAATATACAGTGATCATCTACACAAAAGAATGTTAGTAATGAATTCATGGCTACTATTTTTATGATATAACAATATCCTTAATGTTTGGCTGTTGAGATATTTTTATGTTTGTTTGTTTTAAATACAGTGAAGTTCATTGATTTATTGGGTTCTAATATCACATATCAACACAGAAGTCTTAGATATTTTTAAACTGTGAAAACTGGTAAGAGTTTGAATTTAGTCATTTAATCTTAATGAGCAAATATAATTTTGTCTTAACCAAAGGAACATTCCTTATTCTTCTGCAAATCTGTTCTACCCGCAAGACTTTATGAAGAGAGGAATCGTTCCTTCAACGGACTAAAAGTATTAATAAAAAATAATAATATTAACATGTCTGAGTGCTTTTTCTGTATTTTCTAACTTAATTTTATAGCAACTCTTTATGGGTATATTCTCCATTAAGAGATAAAACTTGGTTAAAATTCAAGATTTTTCACTTCCTAGATGCATGATTTAAAAGGAGTTATTTTAATTCTCTAAGCTTCTGTTGTTTTCAGTAGTAAACTGGAGATAATACCCACCTCATAGGGGTTTATTAGATGATGGTTAAAATCAGATTATGTTTAATAATTCCTTAACTGGAGTTTTGATCATCACCATTCATACCCATCCCTATTACGTTTCCCTATTGGCTGAAAGCAGCATAACGGACTGGAAAATCTATGCACAATTAAATGGGCATGTGAGAAACTGTTTCTTCTCTACACAGGAAGATTTGTGTATTTGCATTACATGAAAAGTACACATATGGCTGCAAGAAACTTCACATCCCTTCACCTCACCTCTGACTTGTACATGTAATTTACTAAATCATCTAAGCAAACCACATTCTACTATATCATCAGATTAATTTCACAACCTCTCAAAGTAAATTATAATCCCAAATTGTATGTTTTATGAAGAATAAAACACTATTTTACCATCTTTGTAATGTACTAAATGCTAGTTTCACCTCATTCTCTCAGTGCGACAATTTTGAGTTGTATATAAAAGTTCTATTGAGAGTTTCATTCTTTTATTGGTCATGGGTTTAGTAAATTAGCATTTCCTTGGAATAGGTATAAACGTGTAAACAGAATGTGATGTTCAGTAATAACTTTGGAGTAAGTGAAGCAGCTTGAGGACACATAGATCTTTTGTGAAGTGCAAATTCACAGAGAGAAGTGAGGACTTTTATGCTTAGTTTTCCCCTTCCATTGACCTTTGAGTTGTTCTTTACCAAAGGCAAAGCGGAGGAGATCCCTAAGCATAATTTCTAAATACTGCATACCGCTGCAAGTGTAATCAACTCTTCTTTCTCCTGCAAGCCCTATCCCATTTCCTCTCATCAGATTGGTCAGTCTCATCTCAAATGCTCTAAACACGGTATTGGAAGTAGTCTAAGATGAGATAAAGGTTCTCCATATTTATGGGAATCAAGGAGGTTTTTGAGAAAATGGATAGTATTAATGGGAAAATGTATATATGCTGAAATTAGAGAAATTGTTGGAACACTAAGTTCAAAAAAGAGGATATATGATTCATTATAATTTTGTGCAGTTGAAATAGATGGAAAAGTATGATTGACAATTACAAATGTAATTACTGGGGCGCCTGAGTGGCTCAGTACATTAAGTGTTTGACTCTTGATTGGGGGCTCAGGTCATGATCTCAGGGTTGTGAGATCCAGCCCTGTGTCAGGCTCCATGCTCAGTGCTCAGTGGGGAGTCTGCCTGAGATTCTTTCCCTCTCCCTTTCCCCTCTCCCACTCCCATGTTTGTGCACATAAATAAATCAATCTTAAAAAAAAAAAGAAATGCAGTTACTGTAAGTAGCAACTCGAAAAACAGACTCCATTTCTGGTGCTAGTTAAACAGATTTCTGTATATACACTTTCTCTCTCTCTCTCTCTCTCTCATATATGTATGTATATATATAAATATATATATATATATATATATAAAGTATATGTGTGTATACACACACACGCTTAGATTAAAACAGGTTATTGCCTTTAGTGCAAGTATGTCATAGCACAATTGAATAAAAAAACCTCTATTTAAAGAGAAACTGCATACAAATAGACGGGATCTCCTTTCAGCTGTTCAGAGTTGTTAATTTATTATTCAGAAGGAAAAAGTGATCATTTTCCATAAGATTTGAAGTAATTCTTCTTTGGTTCCAAGTTTCAAGGTGAAGAAAAAGTAATGTCAAAAAATAATGAAAAAAAGAATCCCTGGTTAAATAAATATTTTAGTAAATATAATGGGAAGAAGGTAAGGAAGAAGATACCTAAAACTATTTAGATATAATTTTATAGTTTAAAATTTTTTCTCTTAATCTTGTTGATAGTATAATTATAAATTAGATCTCTTTGTTTAGTTATCGCTGAGATTATTTTTTTAAAAAATACGTGTTGGCAAAAAAGTTTAACTCATTTCATTTTCAAGTTAAATGTCTTTTAATGACCATAAGTCTGATTTTTTAATAAAACAGTTTTTATAGAATAAGCATAATAGTAGAAAATATGGCCTTTGGTGCGATACTCTTTCTATGACATTGATGATCACATTCTAGTTGAGCGAAATACTTTTCATATTTAGGTATTGAAGTAGCTTTCTATAGTAGTAGTAATAACAGCAGTAGTAATGTGGCACAGTAGTAGTAGTATTGTAGTATAGTAGTACTGTAGTATAGTAGTAGTAGCAGTTGCTGTTACGCATCATTACTTCATGAATTTTATGTGGATAGTGAAGAAGTCCGTTCCCATTGAAGGAACAGGCTGCTTCTTTTCAGTTCTAAAGTTCTCCTATAAAAATCATGGTTATTTATTGAAACAATATTGATACCAATTATTTGAATTCCAGGTTTTACTTGAATGTCAATTTTATCTTGCATTTACTATCACCTTGAGAAAGTAATTAGTTTTATCTCATTAAGGAGAAAGCATGATACTTTAGTGAGGCCTCTCAGTTTGTTTGTTGGATGAACCTGGTGAGAAGTTATTTAATATTTTAGTTGAAAGAACATTTATTGGATGTTCTTGTATGTCACAAACAGTGGTAGAAACTAGGAATGAAAACTGTGTGTGGGCTTATGCTGTCTTCAGGAACCTGTGAAAAGGGGGGAGGGGGGTTGAAGTAAACGCATTGAGGGACAAGTGCATTTAGGGATATGCCAGAGGTTACTTGCCTACTAGGAAGGCTTCCTGGAGGAGGCTATGTCTAACAAGAATGGAATAAGAGGGAGTGGGAATGAAGGAGAAAGAGAAAGAAGGGGACAAGGGAAAGGATTGAGAAGAGTGTGCATGGAAGTAGTCCCACTTGTCTCATAAGTGAAGTTTATTTGCTGATGACTAAAGTAGGAAAATACAATATTTGAACTAATCTCTTAAACCATAGTAGTAAAGATTTCCAGTAGGTATCTTCTACAGAGATTTCCAAAGATTGATCCATTAAGAGTTCTTGTAATTGAGTTCATGTACTTGCAAGTAGACTATTATGCAAATAACTTACGAGAAACTGTAATGGTAGCCTTGTGTCATTCCTCGCTTTAAGAAAATCAATCCAGATATTCCCAAAAATATATTTTTATGCAGTTTGACTCTATTCAAAGCCGAATCATATTCACTGTGGATATTTTATTTATTGTCTTAAATCTCATAATGCTTGAATGGAATGCTGTTTTTAGAGATGCTGTGTAACAAGAAGCTTTGGTTTATTAAAAGAAAGAAGTCAACTCCTCTTAGCTTATCCTGCTCACTGTGAAACTCTGGCATTTCCCCCTTCCACCCGTGTGCTCCACACCTCGGTGTGATGATGCACACTTTGCTCCTGTTGGGTTTCCACGTACACGACTGTTTCACAACCATGCTGTTTTCTGCACAGTGCCACCTGGCCTTTCAGTAGGATGACGTGACGTATATTCCTACACGCAGTGTTTTTGTGTCTGACTTTCCAAACACTGCCCTATGGAGGCACCATCTCCCCTGATGACACTGTTTTAAACAGGGGAATGAATGAATTTACAATCCTTTGTTAATGAACAGCACGTGGTTTAATAACCCTAGACACAGTTGCATAGGATATAAACATATATAATATATATGAATGCTGTATAAATATGCATATATACATAAAAGGATAAATAGCATATGATAGGATTTGGCATAGATATACCTTCCAGTGTTTTCATATCTATGCCAAATTCTATGTTCAATTTTTTTGAGCCTTAATAAATAAAATGATGAAAGCTTCTGTATTCTGTTTGAGTCATTGGAGGGGGATCTAAAGCATTGCCTGCTTACCTGCCTCACTGCCCTCTAACAGATACCCCTGAAAACAGCATAGTTTGAAAATTACTGCCTTAAGTCAAAGAGACAAAATATCATTTTCTAATAGAATTTCAAGCATCTTCAATGGGCTATTGAAACTGATAGCTTTTGATGGGAAGCAAACTCCCAAAATCACACAATCCATAAAAATATTTTATGTTTAATTTCAGCTGGAGTACATTATGATGCATAGATCAAGAAGAGAATGATTGTTTTTATTTAATTGTTTCTGAAATATACACAGGACGGTGTCATATGTTCATGGTATATTAGAGCAGAAAGGAGCAAAGAAATCAAATAACTCGTACCTTCAGTTTAAAGATGAGGAAAGTAAGGGACACAATTTAAAAAGGGTTGTTCAATTCAAAGTCCAATGGAGTAGGGGCAAAGGTGAGTCAGGCATTTAGGTTCCTTTATTCTCTCTTCCACTATACCAAACTGGACACTTAATCCTTCATTGCTATTCCTGGAACTTGTATCTTACAAGAGAGGTTTTTCAGATCAATATTTGTTTGAAAGTTACAAAACTAATGTTTTGTTTGGTTATCATATTTAATGGTGAACCATATAATATGAATATCATTAATGCCATTAAACCACAACACAATCACTGCATCTCTAAGATCTACACTTCTAGTTGAATCTGCCTTAACACTAAAGAACAACCAGGGACAATTTTACCCCTCAGGCGACAGTTTTCAATGTCTGGAGCCATTTTTGGTTGTCATAACAGATAAGATTTCAGCTGAAAATGTCAATAGTGTCAAGGTTGATAAGCCCACTGTAGGGAATTTAATGTTGCCCTCTGTAACGTGTAAATGTAATGTATGACAGGTTTCCTATACTAGTTTTAAAAAAGCCTGATCTTCTCTATCATATTGGATTTAAAACTTTAGGGATGTCCCTAGATTATAGTATTTCTATATTTCGGTGGAAAGTTCCAAATGTTTTCATCTTTATTTTGTAGAATTTGATCCTCTTCCCTTTTGTTCTAAGGTTTTTGGTTTGGGGTTTTTTTGTTATTGTTTTTTTTATTTATGTCTAACCTCACCAGAATACCGTTTTATCTTTTTGACTTTTCAAGTTCTATTAGTCAGCTGTATCTCTAGATACATAGAAAAATCTGACTGTTGTACTTTAGATGGCTTTTCATCGTAGACCTACACTAGAAGAAAGTTGTGTTGTCTGTTTTTTGTATCTTTTGGTATTTATTTGGCTACTCTTATTCATGATTTACAATTTCATGTAATGATTAATAATTCTATTTTGTACATTCAAGAGATATTTTTTGAGACCAGGGAATACTAGCTGATACATACCTATCCTTTTGGAGCCTAGGCTTGTGAAGGTTATACATAAATAAGCTTATAAACAAAATATGATGCGATAAAGAATGTGGCAGGTGTTATAAATGTGCATAATACATATAATCCAGGCTTTAGCGATCAGGGCAATGATATTTGAGCTGAGACCTGATGAATGAAGTGTTGGGGTGGGGAGTATTGTTTTTGCAGAAAGAATGATGTGTTTAAACACTTAGGACATGGGGCACAGTTAGTGCCCCACAGAATTTAAAGTACCTCTATGCCATAATATAAAGCTTGGAAGAGCTTCATTTCATATATATTCATTCATTAACAAACACTTATTGAACGCCTACCTTGAGACTGGCACTGTTCTAGGCATCAGAAGAATAGCACTGAACAAATCAACTGAAACCTCTGACCTCATGTAGCTTCCATTCTAGTGCTTTGGGTTAGTCCTATAATTTATTTATATAGGTTGCTTTTCATTACCACATTTTCCCCTTGTGTATAGTCAGGGAGGTGAATGCAAAAATGAGTGTACCAGTAGACTGAGCAATGCATTGAACAAAGTTAATGGAATATATTTATAAAATCATAAAAAATAATGTAGAGAAACATTAGAAGTTTATCCAGGAAACTTTGATATCCAGTTCCCAATTCCTCAAGCTATCCTTTGGGGTTTCTTTTTCTCTGGCAACATAAGGCTTGTTGTGGATGAGACCTTTTCCCTTGGAGAGGTTTTCTTCCTTTTTCCGTTATAAAGTATCACAGTTGATTTGGCAGATCAGTCTATCAATAGCACATATAGAAGGATTGCTTTCTGAAGCAGCAAAGAAATTAAGGCACTTCTTAGAAAAGTGATTCCCTGCCTTCACACTAAGATCCATGAGGCCTACACTGGCCATGCAGCATGGAGAGATTGACAGCAGCTTCCATTGGGTTAGAGATGGCTAAAAAATTGACAAAGGATTAGTTAGTAGTGTTCTAAAAAACTGCATTCATGGGAAATTTAAGGAATTCCTAGAAATAGAATCAAGCAATTGTCTGCATTATTTTCTGTAACACCTCTAAATGATGAATGCTTTCCAACAATAACATTCATGAAGCCAACTTTGAAATATTTAACTTAAAAAGATCTTATAATTCTTTGTAACCATATTTCAGATGTCTTGATTTCCGCTTAGTCATGTTAGAATAAAAAATAAAGTCATTCAAGAAACTAATACTAGAGATAGTGGTTTCGAGGTCATAACATTTTATTGGATACAATCAGAAAATGTGGTGTGGTTGGCAAACCCTACATTGGGTTTTGAAATTACTCTCCTACCAGTATGTTCCAATCAATGAGAACCTTTCAGCCATGAACTTTTATTGATTTGTATTCCTCAGAGTAACATAAATAGCTTTCCTTAAGTCTTCCAATTTCACTATCGTTATTTTATTTCTGAAATCTCTGCTGTTAGAAGGTTTATTTATGCAGTTCTTCTTGCTTTCCACCTCCTTCATGATTTGAGCTAAGAGTGGGTACCAGTGTTCTCTATTAAGTGTGTGTATGGGGGAGGGGGATGTTGCAATATGATGAGTTAAATTATTCTATCAACAGTTAAGTTATACTATGAAGAGTTTAATCAGAACACTACACTTAGCTCTCTTGAAAAACAAAGTTACTGAAAATTTCAAGCAAAAAAAGGCAAAAAGAGCAAGCACTCTCACATCAATTTATACTAAGAATTAAATTTATTCTAATAAAGACCTGGAGTGTTTCAACCGCTTCTTTTCACTTCTAAAAATATATGTGAAATCTGGGCACTTGGATGGCTCAATTGGTTAAGTATCTGCCTTTGGCTCAGGTCACAATCTCAGGGGCCTGGGATCAAGTCCCGCATTGGGCTCACTGCTCATCGGGGAGACTGCTTCTCTTTCTGCTTCTCTCCCTCCGTTCATTCTCTCTCTCTCCCTCTCTTTCTCTCTCTCACAAAAATAAATAAAAATACTTAAAGAATTTTAAAAATATATGTGAAATCTAACCCTTATGTCTGTACTATTGATAGGCGTACTTTTAAATTTGTGGGAAAAAAGTTTAGTTGCTAAACCATAAAATGGTCAAAGTAGGAATTCAGTACTTGCCAAGGGACACTTGATTCTTCTCTACTCTCTGAGACGTAACTATTTTACATTGCCTGGAAACGTGAATAGATGCATTAAATACTAGAGTCACATTGCACATTGAAAGAATAAATTGGAATATTTATATTGATATTCTTAAAAATCCATTTTATTTTATTATCTTCTTTTTAAACTTGAAAGTCTAAATTTCAGAAAATATGAAAGTAAAAATTGATATGGAAACCCGGTAATAGATGCATGACAGACTTTATCTTCTGTAAGGTGAATTTTAACATGCTTTTCTAACTGGTTTCTAGTAACCATGAAAGAAAGCCAAAAAAAAAAAGGATGCAACGTCAAACTTCATTAACTTTTCAGTTCTTAGCATTATAGTCTCGTATCTAAGTCATGAAATCTTGCTTAATCTTCCTTAAAAATATCTGTGAAATGTGTACTTTTCCACTAACCATTACAACCATGGCAATCTATATTCAAACATGCATATAAAATCAGTCACTCTTTCCGGCTATAATAGAGTTAAGGAAAATTAGTCCTAATAGAATGAAGACTGCTTACTTTGTACTAATCACAGTACTTTCTACTGTGAAATAATAGCAACATTCTAAATTAGATATATGAATAAGAATCAAAATTGGCAATAATTCCTAATAATTTAAAATTAATATATAGAATCAAATCTTTCATTAGTGCAACCAAAACAGTTATTACTAGGACATAGGAAAGGAAGGCATGATTGTTCTTCCTTATGTAAATCTCACATTTAGTGGTATTCTGAAATACTTTAACTCTGAAGACATAAATTCTGTTGCTTTTAAATCTCTGTTACATGTGTGAGCTACTCTTCCGACGTGCTTTCCTTATGATCAATTTAGCTATTGAGTCTTCAGTAGTTTTTTATCTGTATTTGAACATTTTTCTTAATTAGTCTTACTAAGATTAACAATTTTATGAATCTTTTTAAAAGAACAGCTTTTCATTTTGTATTTTCTAGTATTTGTTTTCAATTTCATTTATTTCTTACATTACTGCTATTACTTTATTTTTTCCACTTTTTAAATTTAACTTGCTTATAATTCTTTTATTCTTTAGTTGATTTTCAAACCTATGCATGTTTTGCCAGTTAAACACTTAAAGTGATCAAATTATTCTCTCAATCCAAATTTAACTCCACCCCACAAATGATATTTTCATCATTTTGTATTATTTTTAAAATTTCCTAATATGTCTTTTACAAACTATGGACACTTACTGAAAAGTGTTTTTGTCTAATTTACAAGTATTTTGGGGGGGTAGTTTTAGGTATCTTTTATGGCATTGATTTCAAATTAAATTCCACTCTGGTCAAAGAATATACTATGTAAGATCTAAAACCTGAGATTTATTGAAACTTAGTGTTTGGCCCAGCATATGACCTGTCATGGTTAACTTTTTAAAAATTGTGGTAAAATGCACATAACGTGAAACTTACTATCCCAACCATTTTTAAGTGTGTAGTTCAGTGGTATTTAGTACATTCATATTGTTGTGCAACCATCACCACCATCCATCTCCGACTCTTCACCTCATAAAACTGAAACTTTGTAACCATTACAATAACTTTCCATCACCCCCTCGACTCAGCCTTTGGCAATCACCAATGTCTTGTTCATTTTTCCTTTTTCTTCCCCATGCCCCAGCCTTTGGTAGCCACCATTCTGCTCTCTGTTACTGTGAGTTCAGTTTGGATATGTGTGTGTGCGTGTGTGTGTTATATAAGTGAGATCATGCAATATTTGTCTTTCTGTGTCTGGCTTATTTCACTTGACGGTGTTCTTCTGATTCATTCATGTTGTCACAAATGTCAGGATTTCCTCATTTTTTTAAATAGAATAATATTCCATTGTGTGTATATATCACATTTCTTTAACCATTTATCCATCGACAGACATTTAGGTTGTTTTCATATTGGCTAGTGTGAATAATGCTGCAGTGAACATGGGTGTGCAGATAAATCTCTTCAAGATCCTGATTTCAATTCCTTTGGTTATATACTCAGAAATGGGATTATTAGATCA
Source organism: Potos flavus (assembly GCA_028534135.1). Taxonomy (NCBI): domain Eukaryota; kingdom Metazoa; phylum Chordata; class Mammalia; order Carnivora; family Procyonidae; genus Potos; species Potos flavus. Next base: position 15,767,163 of record CM052883.1, on the reverse strand, counting down.
CACTGTAGTTCTGTTTTAAAATTTTTTGAAGAAAGTCCATTCTGTTTTATTAAAATGGCTGTAACAATTTATATTCCCAGCAACAGTGCATAAATTTATTTCCCTCCATGTCCTTGCTAATAGTTCCTTCTCTCTCTTTCCTTCCTTCTTTCCTTCCTTACTTCTTCCCTTCCTTCCTTCCTTTTTTTTTTTTCTTTAAAGGCATTCTAACAGGGGTGAGGTGATATCTCATTGTGGGTTTGATTTACATTTTTTTGATGATTAGTAAGGGTGGGCACTTTTTCACATATCCATTGGCCATTTATTTTTTTTATTGTGTTATGTTACTCACCATACAATACATCATTAGTTTTTGATGTAGTGTTCCAAGATTCATTGTTTACATATAACACCCAGTGCTCCATGCCATACGTGCCCTCCTTAATACCTACCACCACTGACCATTTTTATATGTCTTCTTTGGAAAAATATCTATCAAGTCTTTTGCCCATTTTTAAGTTGTGTTTGTGTTTGTTTTTGGTTTCTTTTGCTATTGAGTTGTAAATTTTCCTTATATATCTTGGTTACAACTTTTTATGAGATATGTGGTTTTGCATGTATTTTCTCCCATTCGGTAGGTTGCTTTTTAATTTTGTTGATGGTTTCCTTTACTGTACAGAAGCTTTTTAGGTTAGTATAGTTCCACTTGTTTTTGCATTTATTTTTGCTTTCATTGCCTGTGCTTTTGGTGTCCTATTCAAAAAAGTCATTGCTAAGACCAATGCCAAGTAACTTCTTTTATGTGTTCTTCTAGGAGTTTTATGGTTTCCAGTCTTATGTTTATGTCGTTAATCCATTTTGAATTGATTTTTGTGTATGATGTAAGATAAGCATCGAATTTCATTCTTTTGCATGTGAATGTCCAGTTTCCCCAGTACTATTTTTGAAGAAACTATCTTTTCTCCATGGTGAATATATTGCACAAGAAAACATTGTACATTTTGCATTCATTTGATGTAGTTTGTGAATGTCAATAAGGTTAAGGTGATTGATAATGTGGTTTAAACGTTGTCTATACATATATATGTATGTGTACATATATATATGACTATACATATATATAGTCAGTAAGTGAATTGTTTCTATCTTTATTTCTCATGTCTTTTTTTAAGGTTTTCTCTGTATGCTTGGCTTTTACCAGATTGAGGATGATGTTTATAGGTTTTTTCTCTCTATACTTTTTCTTCTTAAACTTTGGTGAGATTCTTGGATCCTGAACCATTGGATATTAAGCTGCCAACCTGATGATCCATCATTCCCAAATACTTTAGTAGAGAAATTCTCAAACCAGGAGCAATTTTGTCCTCCAGAGAACATTTAATAATATATGGAAACATTCTTGGTTATTTACCTGGAGTTGGAGGTAGGGGAAAAAGAGGGAAGGTGCTACTGCCATTCACTTAGTAGAAACCAGGCAGGTTGTTCAATATCCTACAATTTATAGGAAACTCCCACAATAAGGAATTACATGGCCCAAAATGCCAATGATAGTGCCAAGGTTGAAGAACCCTGCTTTAGTTTGTATATTCTACAAATATATAGATATATAATATGTTTTATATATTTTTGCTTATTTATGTATAAGACAACAACACTATATTTAACATTTATATTATATAATAGCATTTACAGTTATCGTATTATATATTTATATACTATCATATAATACACACATGTATATATACACAATACATGCCTAAGGCAACCATCCAAAACAGGATATTAACATTGATATGCTCCTGCTGTCTAATCTCAGACCTCCATTGAAGTTTCAACAATAGTACCAATAATAGTAAAAAGACCAAGTTCAGGATCCTACATTGCCTTTAATTGTGAAGTGTTTTTATGTCCTTGTGTCAGGAAGAGATCTTCAAATTTTCCTTAACTTGGACAGAGTTTGGCCAGTGCTTTTTCTTCCATTTTTCTCTTTTCCTTCCCTCTTTCCTTCCTTCCTTCTTCTTTTTTTCCTTTTGGAGAATACTTCAATTTCGTTTTCTAATCTTTTCTTGTGATTAGATTCAGGTGATACTTTTTTCCCCAAAGATTTTTTTTTATTTATTTATTTATTTATTTATTTATTTATTTATTTATTTAGAGCGCCTGTTGGGGGGGCAAGACAGGGAGGGGCAGAGAGGGAGGGAGAAAGAATCTCAAGCAGATTTCCCGCTGGGTGCAGAGCCTAAGGGGCTGGATCTCAGAACCCTGAGATCCTGTCAGATGATACATTTTAACAAGAGTATTACAGAACCAATGCTGCATTTCTCCATTGCCTTCTATCGGGTGGTGCCTGATTTCAATTTATCTCATTAGTCATGCTGCTTATTTTGACAGGTTGATCCAAGTGGTATCTGTCAGTTTTCCAACCCATTGGTCTCCATCACCAGACTCTGGTCTTTTATCTTACATCAGCTCTCTTAAAAGAAAATAGAATTTCATCTGTTTCTCTACGCATTTTTATCTATTATCTCAAGCAGATAGTTTTATTCCTTACTGTACTTATAGTTATTGTACCTAGTGCAAAACCCAAACATATGTATTGTTTGCAACTGAATCTGTTCTTCGGATACAAAATTGTCTTCCTTTATGGTTTTACTCTGTAGTGATACCACCAACTCCCTAGTTGTTAAATCTGAGGTTTCCCACTGGGACTGACTGAAGCCCTTGCATCCCCTCTTATTATATAGCCTATTATATTGGTAAACTAGAGCTATAACAAGAGGTTAACAAGTTCTTCTGGTTAGGATATGAGAAAGATTTAGAGCAAAGAGACAAACAGTGAGGGATCAAAGTGGAAACACTTTTTTGGCACAGACTCAGCCTGGTTCCATCTTTCCTTCTTTTAATGAGTGAATGGAAAAAATTCCATCTTTGGATAGATTTAGTTTCTATTTCATAAAAAAAGGAAATGCCTATAGGTCGCAATCATAGAAGAGAAAACCTCATGCTTTATACAGATAAATACAGGAAGCAGAAATGAAGTGACTTTGTGCTATCTTTTTTTTTTTTTTTAAGAAAAAATAAGAAACACAGATGGGATGAAATGACAACAGTATAAAATGTTTAGAATAAAACATAGTGAGCAAGGAACATTAAAAAGACAAATGAATGGCAGGATTTTCAGATATGCAAAGCCTTGGATACTAAGCCACTTTTGTTACTATTCCTGAAAGATTTATATAAAGTCATTTTTTTAGGCAATTAAGCACATGAATCAAAAACTAAACTTTTGGGAAATAGAAATATAAATGTTCTGTCAATAAAGCACAGGAATAATTCTAAATCAAGACTTAATTCTAATTATTTCTCTAATCATACACTATAAATGTGAATCAGGTTGTGATTGTCATTAGAGAAGATGTATGATCTAAAAATAATAGTTTAACTCCAAAATCCAGCAGTTGGCAGGAGGAAACATGAGTGAAATTAAATCTTTAAAAATTCTTCTTCTTACATAGAGGGTATAAGATATATTTGTTTATCCATTGTGCAAACAGGGAAATATACATTTAAGTATATCTAAAGCTTTAAAGTATTTAAGTGAGGACATGTACATTCTAAATTATAATGAGAAATGACATAGAATTTATTCAGCAAAATATGGCAAGGATATAAAAATAATAATATTAAAAAATAAGATGACAAAATTAAAGCTAACTATATCATTTCAGAGAGTAATTTTAGTGGATAATTTCAATTGGATAAAAATTAAAACTGAATATATACTGTTAACATGAGAAAACATAAAATAAAGGGATTTAGAGAATTTTAAAGAAAGAAAATGGGAAAAAAGATGCACTAGGTAAATCAAAGCAAAATGAAAGCAGTGTTCAGAATATTAAATTGAATAGTATAATGCAATCTTAAAAACATTAAGAAACAATGGGTCACTCTTAATTGATGAAGTGTGCAACTGGCAATAAAATCATAGCAGAACTCAAGCACTTTTATGTGCAAAATATTATGTCCTTTAATGTCATATACCATTTAGAATAAGAACTGTTAATAGGCAGTGTATAGGGGCACAACATTTAAATAGTATTAAGAGCTGTAAATGCACTGCTCAGTTTTTCTTATGCCAAGAAGACAAATATATGAGTGGAAGCAGAGAAGCTAAATGATATAATAATGATTAGTGTTGATTAAAAGCGAACTTAATATTCTCCAAACATATAATGAGTGCCCCCGATATATGTAAAATATGCTTGTGTATTAAACCTCTGCATAAATCTTAGTAGAACATGTAGAAGACATATATCTAGTCACACCCAAATATAAAATAAATTTATAAAAAATGAACAATTTAACTTTCTAAGGAAAAAAAGAGAAGAGAACAAAGATTTTGATATATGAATATCAACCACTGCCGTTATTTATAATATCAAAAAAATAACCAAAATGATTGATTAAAAAGTCAGATTTTACTGCTATTACTACTCGTTATCTAGAAGTTATTGTGTATTATTCACGTAAACACTGATGTAGCTGTCTAAAGATTATGTCTGCACACAAACTTATATCAAGGATTATACTAATTTTATTCTTACTACGTTTGATTCCAATTCTTATAAAGTTGGTGGTAGAATGAATGAAAGAAAGAAGGGAATTTTGTCTTTTATTCAAGTGTCCGTGTGTGTGTGTGTGTGTGTGTGTGTGTGTGTGTGTGTGTAGTTATGCTTGTATGCCAAAGTTTTGAAAATTAAGGGAAGGGTTGGGTTTAAATAATTTTATTTGTGATCTTAACACTTGAATTTAAGATGTTACCTTTCTTTATAAGATTTGGAGAATTTCATAAGTTAGTTATTGATATTTCATATATAAAGAAAGTTTACTTATAGGCTCAAGAAAAATCAGACTTTTACTCAGGCTAATAAGTCTGAAGTTTTTTCTGTCTTTGCTTTCACAAAAAATATTCATTATTGTGTTTACGTTATGGAGTTTTTTTTGTGTGTGTCCTTATACACGTAATAGAAATCTGTGAGGTATTTAATGCAAATAGCTCATGTTATGCCCTGTATAGAACTGGACTCACGTGGCAACTCTTGCCATACTGTTTATAAATAATAGTAATATAGGTTATCTTTAGTGAAGTAAATGTGGGAACTATATGCTATGACCAAAAATGAGTAAAAAGTTGTTTAAATTTTACTTTATTTTTAAAGATTATTTATTTTAGAGACAGAGAGCATGCACAAGCATGTGCAAGTGGCGGGGGGAGGGGCAGAGAGAGAGAATCTTAAGCAGATTCCCTGCTGAGCTTGGAGCCTGATGCCCAGTTTGAGCCCATGACCCTGAGACAATGACCTGAGCCAAAACCAAGAGTCAGACACTCAACTGACTGAGCCATACTGGTTCCCCTAAATTTTACTTTTAAGTAATATTAAGTGACATTAAAATGTTAAAAGATAGTGCATTTAAATTAAGCACTTGCAAAACTTTGATTAAAAAAATAGAACGTTACATATCTAGGGTTTTCAAGTTAAACAATTGGAAGCATATTCTGGAAAGGATGTTTAGAACCACTAATTTGAACATTTGATTCTGGGATTCTGAAATTAAAGCTATCATCACAAATTACAGCAAGCACATCTCTACAGTTTGTTTTTGTCTTAGTTTTCAAGCAAAATGTCAATGAATTGTTTGGATACTACTTTGTTTGACAAATATGGAAAGTATCCAGACAAATTTTTATGTTTTTTTCTGTTCATCTTTGTTTTCTATTTTCTCTTAAATGAGCATGCAACCCTTGTACAAATAGATACTATGAATTTAAACAAGCAAATGAAGACTTTCTTTGGTGAGGGTCATTTCACACAGATGTTGCTTTAGCTAATGCCCCAACAATTTGGTACAAAATTCTGCAAAAGGAGAGAAATGGAGAGAAGATTAAAAAAAGGAAAAGGAAAAGAAAACTAAAGGAAAGAAGAAAACAACTTTAACCAAGTGCTCTTAGAAAGACTCCACTTGTTCTCTTAGAAGTTGTAACCTCACTCCACCAAAATCAAATTTTCTTTAAAACTTCTGAATCTTCTAAAATCTCCAATATTTTAAGGTCCCATGGCAAAAAACATCAGATAACATCTGCTACTTATTCAAGTATTTATTGCTTTCCTCTTTGTTTTTCTTCTTATTTCTTCTCATTTTGATGCTGGTAGGCTGGGTCCAGAGACCCCGAGGGGGTTCCACCAGCCATGATGGTCCCTGGCCACCCATAGGATAGAAATCAAATGCAGGCCGGCAGGAGGTGAAAGCAAATTTATCGAAGGTATAGAGAGAGTGCAGGTACAGACAGAGTGTCCAGAAGACTCGGAAAGAAAAGAGGGAGTCTCCTCTTTTTTCAGGGTCTGGGAGTTTTTATTGAGGATCATGGTCTGGTGTATGTGTGCTTTCAGGCACCCAGGAACTGGTTAGAACAAAGATAAGGTCCCAGATGTTATTCCTTGGAGCCAAGGGATCTTGGCATTGAGATGGCTAGCACTGGTGGTCTAGAATACACATAGGATGGCTTCTTCTGGTCATTCTCACCTGGTCCTTCCTTAGATGTTATCTATTCTAAAGCAGTCATTAACTCCTTATCCTTTACAAGGAAGACATACATGATTTGCATTCTGAGGCATTTATAGAGTGGGGGTGTAGGTTCCAGCAAAAATAGAAGCAGGAAAAGGAACAAAAAGCAGATTTTTATGGAGTCCTTCAGTTTCCCTATCTTAATTTCTTGCCCTCCCCTCCAGTCTTCCCTCCCACCCCCTTTCTCTCCCCCCTTCTCTTTCTGTCTCCTGAGACTTTCTATCTCATTCCTATACCACAATACCACATAATTTTAACTGAACTCAGTTTTGTGCTAGTACTTTTAAATTCACATATAAGAATCATTTAAAAAATTAAGATATTTAGATATTACAAATAAAAACTTGATTGAAGGATAAAATGAGTGCTCTTTTCAAAAAGGACAAGGAACTAAACATAAATTTAAATAAATTTCTGTCCATTTTGACAGTATACATCTTTCAAATTAAAATGTAATTTCTAAATTAACCTATTTTTGGCGGGTTGCCTTCTACATTTCCCCTGACTAATAATAAATTCTATATCTGACTTAAAATGTGCTTTAAAAATTTATTTTTAACCATAATTTCAGGACCTGCCAGCTTCCACTCTTGAGGTAAATGTGTCATCATTGAAATTCTCCTGCTGGGGTAGCTGTTCTCTGATTCTCTTTCAGATCTACCATTGCCCCAGGGGAAATCGGGGATGCTCACCTTGCAATATCTGTTTGTTTGGCTTGTTACAGAAAAGACAAAAGAAGGGGCTGTCCAGGGTAGGTTACCAATTGTAAAAATGATGTCAGTTCAGCACTTCTCATAGTATCACATACTAAATAAATCAATAAAGGAAAGAATGAAATTTAAAAAAGATTAAACATAATATTTTAATTCTAGTAGAGATTTAAGGACACATGAATCCTCCAATGTTATCTAAAGTATCATTTTCATCATTCTTCTGCATATCCCCAGAAGGGCATCATTTCAGTGTTGTTGTGATGTCAAGGAGCAAGAATTCCTGTCCCCTCTTAGGTCCTTCTGGCTGGATTAAGGATCAAGTTGACATGAGACAGATTAACAGGGAAAAATTAAATTTAATAGTTTTATATATTTGACGAATCCACACAGACAAATTCCAAAGACAGTCCGGCAAAATGAGGTGTATGTGCCTTTCTGAACTAAGGAGACGGAGGTAGGGATTTTCAAAGGGAAAGAATGGCCTTCAGGAAGAATGAAAAAGAGTAAATAACTGGTAAACAAGGATCATTCAGAAACTATGGGAGAAGGAAAGGACTTTTATCAAAGGGGTCTTCCTGTGTTCCTCCCTATCTACCATACCTATTTCATTTTGTGATGTAATTATCTATGGGGGTGGATTTTTCCTAAGCAGGTCTCTATCTAAATTCTTTTTAAGCAGTTGAGGAGAAGACAAAGAGCTTTTCCTGAATCTGCTCACTTTTGATCCTTTTTTATTCAAAATTGTCTTCATGCCAGTGACCCATCTTGGAGCAGCCTGACATTGGCCCCTGGAATGATTTAACCAAATTCTAAATCTGCTTAAAAGTTAGTTCTCAGAATTAAACTAGAATTTTTTACTACTGATTCAACAATGTAAATTCATATAAATTGTGGATTATTTAGAAGTTCAAGTAAGTTATTGAAATAAGGAGAATTAATTCAAAACTTAGTTCAAAAAATTTAGATACTATTGGGGCACCTGGGTGGCTCAGTCATTAAGCCTTCGGCTCAGGTCATGATCCCAGGGTCCTGGGCTTGAGCCCCCATTGGGCTCCCTGCTCAGCGGGAAGCCTGCTTCTCCCTCTCCGACTCCCCCTACTTCCATTTCCTCTCTCCCTGACTCTTTCTCTGTCAAATAAATAAATAAAATCTTTAAAAAAAATTTTAGATACTTTTGATTAAATATTCTGAACTTTATTATAGAGAAAAAATTACATAGCATTTCAAAGAAAATGGGTTTCCATTAGAAATGCTGGTTAATAAATATTATTCATGTTTCTGTAGTATTTGGAGCAAACTTTTAAGTTTCAACTGGCTAAATAGCAAATTCTCCAAATGGCATTGTTGATGAATCATCTGCTCTTAAAGGAGCTTACTTAAAGCAGTATGGGAAATATTTATAGTTCCATAGACACAGGAAAATAGTGTATTTAAACTATTGTACTGAAATCAGGGTGCTATTATTCAAGGAACTGCACCTTTTTGAGGTCATGTGGAAGAGTAGTCTGCAAAGGCAGCTAAGAAAGAGCAGCTACTGAGAAAGAAGGACAAATGAAAGTGAGCTGTGTCCTAGAGGCAAAAGAATGAAGAAGGAGGGACTGGTCAACCATGACAAAAAGAGTAAGTTGAGATGATCAGAAGGGTGAAGCCAGAAAGTAACCATAGAATTTGACAACAAGGAGATCATTGGAGACTAAAAAGTAACAATTTTGGAGGGCTTATGTGGTAGAAATTTTATAAAGGAAACTGAGAATAATATGAGGTTAAAAATTAGAGATAAGAAATATGGCTGAAAAGGAACCTAAAAATGAGGTAGAGGTTGCAGGGGATGTGGGGTATCTACGTTTGTTTACTTTTTAAATTTTGTTTTATGTGGAAAATAACTAACATTGGTTTCTGTGGTCTGTGACCAAGAGATGAAGGGCACAAAATAGAGAGGGCTGTAACATAAGGAACAAGTTTCTTGACAAGACTAGAGAGATTGAGGTTGGAGAAGGGAAGGGGCATTTTCTTTGTTAAAAGGAGGAAAGAAGAAGAAGATCAATTTGGCTACAGGTGGATATGTGAGATTGTCCAGGGATGGTGGTTTTCTTCACCATATGATACACTCTTTCTATGGAGATTATAAATAGTTTGCTTGGACGAAGCCAGCACACCAGAAGAAAGATGTGTCATACTACCCCAATAGCTTGTGAAAAATCACTTTTTAATAAATTAGGTTTTAATTGCATAATTTGTTATTCAGTATTTGCCTTTCTTTGTCATTGCTGCTGTTTTAATAAAAATGTGCACACTTGCTCCTACATTACAGTCGAGATTATTTTTTGGGGGGGGCGGGAAATAGAAGGGTGGGAGAGGGGCAGAGAGAGAGGGAGAGAGAGAATCTTAAGCAGGCTACAGACCAGTGTAGAGCTGGACCTGGGGCTTAGTCTCACAAACCTGAGATCATAACTTGAGCCAAAATCAAGAGTCTGACACTTAACTGAATGAGCCACCCAGACACCCCTGTCACTGAGGTTTTAATTTTGGTACTTCTAATACTTTTTTATTTAAATAGTGAGGCCAAAGTGTTGATTTGATTTTCATAATATTAGTATAGCATGACTTGCTGAGAGTGTTTTTTTCCTCTCATTTTCTTGGATGCCCCAATTGATAACAACTACAAATTAAGAATATTATAGTATAAAACACTACATCAAATACTCATAGTTACTAAGGTAAACTGATTATCTGTTTGCTCTTTTTCATATTATTACTATTCCTACCTCCCTAGAGTTGAAAGACTAAATCCATTATGCACTGTTCCATAGTAAATGCTTCAAGAACAGAGAATGGCTCATTAGAAAAGGAGTGGATACTACTACTTAAGTAAATGATGGTAATTCTAGTACTGAGCCTTAATCTATCACTCCTGGAGGTTTTCTTCAAGAATGAAGCATGATGAAGCAGTATTTAAAATATTAGAATGTAAGGAGAGAAAGTCAGCCACCCTAACTCTTATGAAATTATCAAAGTACATCACTTTAAGGGCTAGCCCTTATCTTTATGACTGTAATTGTGATTAAGTGGATGTATTGCTCAAAAACATAACACGTGATACTTACTGTGTAGTTAATTTTACCCATACTAACAGGGTGCTTGCCATGGATAAAGAATCCTTAGAGAAACAATGAGCAAGTTTTCTCATATCTTGGAGTCTTCACACTAGAGGCACACATTATGAAAAACTATGTAATGAAGATGCAATTAATGTGCTTGAAGAGTTTAGAAATTTATTATCCATAATATTTATGATAAGCTAATAGTTAGCATATTTGAATAAATTTTCTTTTAGTGTTTTGCCTAACCAATTATGTGTTAGAAGAATACCATCTTGATGATTTATTGAAACTGACCAATGTACCATTTGGAAATAAATATAAATTTAAGTTAGAATAGATAGTAATAGAGCATGATACTATCTTTTGAACTTAGAGCATATGATGAATGTATAGCTTCTAACTTATTTTTTGGCTCAGAGTCACAGATTACAAGGTTGGACTCCAAAGTTCTGAAGTCTGTAATAGTTTTAATGTATTCATTACATTGGTATTTGTGTGACCTCATGTCTTCAATTTTTTTTCTTCACTTTCATTTAGATTTTACATGTCTAAATGATTTGTTATTGGAGATAGCACTACTCTCCTTTATATAGCAATGGGATGAGGCAGAGGTAAATATATTATTATGATTCTACAGTTAGTTACAGAACCTAAAACTACTTTTTTCCTTGTCAGTAATAGAAAGCCTACTTATATGTTTGTTGGAAAGGATAAAAGGGTAAAGGAGGAATTCTTAAAGTTCTGGCATCATATATAAGAAAATAAATAGGTCAGAGAAGGCAAGATAATGGTAGAAAGATGGTGAGAATTTGCAATTGTGACCATCTACCTGGGAAATGTGAGTACTTTTAAAATACTAAAGGGGAGAAATTGCCAAGGTATGGATGGAGTCACTGTATCTCATTGGGAATCATTTCTTTTTTCTGTAGAAATGGCAGAGTTAAACTAGATGATGGTTAAGGTGCCTTCCTTCTAGTTCTAAATTTCTATTATTATTCCTCAGTTGTGATTCCAAAGCATAGCTTGCTAGGAGTGAAATGGTAAAATGTATGTGAGATACCTCATGATAGATGAAATAACAAGTACAGGGAGAAAAAAAATGCCTGGGGAATCATCTCGTTGAAGTAAAAGTGCTAGTAAGGATTTCCACAATCAGGGTTATCCATAAAATTCAAAAAATCAAATATAATTTATGAGAGCCTTGGAAACATTTGGGAAAATATTCACACTAAGTATGAAATAAGAAGGAAGCATTTTTTTCTTTTCTTTTTATAATGAGCATGAAAAATTTATTTGTTTTCTTTATTTTGTTTACTTATTAGAAATATGGGCATAGAACCTGAAAAACTCTCTTCAGAATATCACAACCAAGAGAATGAGAATGTGAATGTGTGTGTATATTTATCTATCTATCTATCTATCGGCAGGTAGCTATGCATATATATAATATTGTATATATATATATTAACTTGTTAAAGTTGACTTATTTCTTACATTAACCACATTGCATATGTATTATAGCTTCCTTAGTGTCCATCCAGATTAAAAGTTATAGAAAAGGAATATAGATATTGATCACCTGTTCTATAGCCTTTATTTATGATTATTATGATTCATTGATATGGTTGGCATATATTCAATATAAAAAAAAGTAAAAAATAAACCTGGTAAATAGTATTTGATGATTACTTCAGTAGTGTTTAATAAAAAAGGCACATGGAATTAAGAAGTGTGATGTCTCCAGCTAAAGCTTTTCACTCTCTGATTCCAAAATACGTTACAATTCTATAGTAATCAAAGCCATATGGTAGTGGCATAAAAACAGATATATAGCTTAATGAATGTAATAGAGAGCCCAGAAAAAAACCCATACATGTATGATCAACTGATCCTTGACAAGTGTACGAAAGGGAGAGGGATACTTTTTCCAATAAATGATATTGGGAAACTGGATATGCACATGCAAAAGAAGATATTGGACCCATGCCTTATACCACACACAAAAATCAACTCAAAATGGATGCAAGATTTAAATGTAGTCCTGAAGCCATAAAATTCCTAGGGAAAAAAAATATATGGAAAGCTCCTTGGCATGGTCTTGGCAATGACTTAGTTTTTTTGTTTGTTTGTTTGTTTGTTTGTTTTTGGAAATGACACCCAAAATGCAGGCAACAAAAGCAAAAATCAACAAGTGGAACTGCTTCAAACTAAAAAGCTTCTGCACAGTAAAGGAAACTGTCAATGAGAAGAAAAGGCAAACTACAGAATGGGGGGAAGATATTGTAAATCATGTATCTGTTAAGGGGCTAACATCCAAAATATGCCATAAGTTATCTGCAACTCAATAGCAAAATAATAAATAACCTGATTAAATACTGAGCATCAAAGCACCTGAATAGACATTTTTCCAAAGAAGATACACAAATGGCCAGCAAGTATATTGAAAAGTTGCTCAACAGCACTAATAATTAGGGAAATGCAAATTAAAGCCACCATGAGATTTCACCTCACACTTGTTAAGATGGCTATTATTTAAAAAAAGAAAAAAAAATAAGGGTTGAGGATGTGGAAGAATAAGAATGCTGACATGCTATTGGTGGGAAAGTGAATTAGTTCAGCCGTAATGGAAAAACAGCATGGAGTTTCCTCAGAAAATTAAAAATAGAGCTACCATATGGTCCAGCAATCCCACTTGTGGGTATTTATCCAAAGAAATTAAATTCAGGATCTCAAAGAGTTATCTCTACCTTCATGTTCATTGCAACATTATTCACATTAGCCAAAATATGGAAACAACCTGAATGTCCATCAACAGATAAATGTATAAAGCAAATATGTTATATACACACAATGGAATATTATTCAGTCTTAAAAAAGAAGACAACCCTGCCATTTGCAACAACATGGATGAACCTGGAGGACATTATGCTAAGTGAAATCGCCAATCACACGAAATCAAATACTGTATGATATCATTTATATGTAGAATCTAAAATGGTTAAACTCAGAAGCAAAGAGTAGGGTGGTGATTTCCAGGGGCTCAGGAGAGGGGGAAAATGGGGCAGTGATGTTCAAAAGGTGCACAGTTTTAGTTATGCAATATAAATAAACTATGGAAATCTATACAGGATAGTGCCTATAGCTAACAATACTGTATTGTATCCTTAACAGTTTCTAAGAAGGTAAGATGTATGTTAATTTTTCTTATTACATACACAGTAATGACAACAATAAAGGGAGGAGGAGGAAACTTTGTGAGTTCACTAATATGTCTATGTCTTTGATGGTGGTGATGATCTCATGGGTGTCTATTTATCCCTGAACTCATCAAGTCGTATACATTAAATATGAACTTTGTTTACATGTCATTAATACTTTAATAAAGTGGTTGAAAAAAAATGGTTTGAAACTCGCCGTCCACCCCCCAACAAAAAAGGCCCATGGAAGAAAGATTTGGAAATTCATTTTTGCTTTAGGTTTTTTTTTTGTGTGTGTATGAGAAAACATATCCAGCTTGATATTATTATTAATTCCAGAGTATTCACTCACTTGTAAAGTGAGACACGAAAGAAAATGAATGATCATTGTACTTATAAAACCAGCAAATAGTTAGGAAACTAAAATGACAAATGGTTTTCAAAATACTGATTTATTAATTCACAATCACTGTTATTTTATAGTTTATACCAAAAGGAGAACAAATAGATACAGTATTTTTCTTTTATACTGATAAATTACTGATTTATTTACAATGAATTTCTTCTTGAAAATGTCATTCAGTTAACACAGACATGAAAATTTTGGATCATTTCAAAAAGCATAAAAATTTCTCCCCAACTAGTCTCTTCTCTTTAGTAATTTGGTGTGTTTCCTGCCAGGGTTTCCAGCAAGCATTTTGTATAGTGATTAAGAGCATGAACTCTAGCCAGATAGTCTCACCTTGAATTCAAACTCACCAAACTGGGGGAAGTTATTGGCTATCTGTGTATCTCAGTTTCTTCATCTACAAAATTTGTATACCAATGTGTATACATATTCCGGTGTGCTGATAGGGATTAAATGCTTTTAAGTATACAAACTACGTGAAGGCCTGCCTGCCTGGAATGTGATAGTTACATGTTCTGGGTCTTTAGGAGATTCCCAATGTGGGCTATTTTATTATTACTTCCCCTTTTACTCTCAGTAATGACCTGGTATGAAGAATAAATTTATGGTCACCATATGCTTGAAAATGTGTTATTATTAATTTTTTAAACATATCCATAATTTTCATATAGTAGAGATAATATTATGTAAACAGTTAACATTGCTTTTGTCTGCTAACACAGTATAGCCAGCATTTCCCTATATGATATAATTCCCTAGAATGAATGTGCCACAGTTTACTTCTGTATATTTCTGTTTTTAATTTTGCCCACCCAAATAATACTATGATCAATTTCTTTGCCCTCATTATTTTGACTACTCTTCTATTATTTTGCTTGCCATAGTAAAATTTAAATTATTGAATTAAAAGTAATGAATATTTGTTAGGATTCTGATAATGGTGTATATCTTCAGCCATGGAAAATTTCAAAGTATAGCTTAGACAAGAAAAAAGGCAACCACACTATCTTTGCCCAGACTTTTGCTGAAACTGCATTTCAGAGTAGACATCATGAGAAACTTAGGTTGATTCTTTCATTTGACCTTTATTTGCTGACTGCTCTTCTTATCTTGTGTTGGTAATAATATTTAACTTTCTCATCTGCTTGGTATTCCTACACCACTTCGTAGCTGTCATTTTGTGCTAATTTTCCATAAATTATCTAGCGAAAACAAACCACTCAATAACAAAGAATGAATTGAGTGTATGCTCTTTGACTTACGATTTCTGGAGCTGGAGATCTCCTGTGGCTAAAGGAAAATATTCAACATGTCAGTGTTATGTCAAACATCAGTTCTGAAATTATCAGGTAATCTCAAATCTCCAAGGGTGTTGCTGTGGGTTCCAAGAGATTCGCAGTGTTGTTTTAAAGGAAATAGGAAATGTCAGACTTATGTCTCCAAGGTTTTGTCTCCGGAGGAATAGATTGTATGTGTCCTTTATTGGATGCCCTTTTGTCTGCATAAAGTGGAAATACTCAGTCTCTTTTCGGAATCTTTGCTCTGTATTTGATTCTAATTAGCCTTGGCAATATCATACCTTCCCTTGGTTTGCATTTTCCAAGAATAGTAACCTTTGTTTTAGTAGATGCTTTAGCACACAATAAGGTTCTTTATAATGTAAATACTTCACAATACTGTACTACATGGGGACATTGAAGAGGGTACCTTATTTTTAAAAAGAGCTGAGATTTTGGAAAACTAAAGGTGCACTGGATTTGGAATTGCAGGAGTTGCCACTGCTTAATTTAATATGATTTTTTTCAGTAATTTTGTATTTCAATATTTAGTCATGTGTATTTTTTTCCATCAGATAGGGTTTCTGTTTGTTTTCCATTCTTACATTTTGAAGGATTACATTCACTATTTCTAAAACAGTCCCTTCTTTAATTTGTCTTCTAAATTTACTCTTTCCTTGAATCGTGTTCAGTTTGCATGATTTCTTTAACTTCTTATTTTGAAATCGTTAGAGACTCACAAGAAGTTGCAAACAAAACGTAGAGAGACCCCACATATCCATTACTCAGCTTCCCCTGATGGTGATATTTTCTATAACTGCTGTGCATCTTCAAAACCAGGCAATTGATATCGACATGATACAATTAACTGAACTAGTGAATTACTTGGGGTTTTAGATTATTTTAAAGCAATTTATATAATCATATGAGCTCTCTGCCAATAGTGTGCTTGTAGGGAGTAACGAATTTTATTTCAAAAGTATATTATTCTCAATAGTTTTTTTTTTTTTTTTTACTTCAGTTATGTATATCTCCTTTGTTGCTATGATTGGAGAAAAGGTATAGAAAAATGAATACTTTAGTATTCCTCCTTTAGATTAAAACAATAGTAACTAATATTCGTTAAATGCATTGTTATTGGCAATATACAAGGATGATTTCACTTAGGTTGTAACAGAACCTGGACTGGATCCTGGTGGAAAAACCAAGAGGCACTCGGAGACTAGGAGAATTGGAGATTTATTAAAACACCCGTGAGACTCAGAGGAGACCCTTCTCCAAAGATCTGAGCCCCGAGCGCAAGCAGGGAGGATAATTTATACCCTCCTACTTGCGCATGCTTGGTATTTTGGCGCACGGGAAACAGGGTAGGAAAGAAGAACCGGAAGGGCTTTGAGATAGGGACTGGAGTTCCCTTGCCGGTTTGGTGCCTCGTCTTAAAGTAAAGTTTTTCCTTATCAAGGTCAACTGAAAAAAAAAAAAGCCAACCTCAAAGTAGGTTCATAAATGCTTTTTTCCTTGTTTTACTGAGGACAGTAGCACAGGAGACAGTATTTCAGATTGCTCTGAAAGAACTGTTGTGGAGCTTGTTAGTTTACAGATTATATGCAAAAAGGGGAAGGGGTAAGCAGTTCTCTGAGGTATAATTTTATGTCATCAGGTGTAATATGTTCGGTTGTAAGAATTAAGGTTTAATGATTTCCACATAACACATTGAAGACCCTTAGGTGATCTTCATCCATTATATTTCCATTGTATCTGATTGTTCAGAGATATTGCCTGCATGCTCCTGCTTAAGTGGGTTTCTAGTTCTTCTTATTTCTGGCTTTTCCTTGAAGATACTCGAGAAGATCATAGAGGCTGACATCAGCCACCTTAATGCACACTTAATACTCACAGCCACCCTGAAAATTAGAACACAGCCCTGATATTTTAAACATAAGGTAATTGAGGCTCAGGAAGTTAATTTATCTGAGAAACAAAGACAGAAGAAAAATTATTAAATTTGCTTACTACTTGCAGCCGATTCATTGACAAGTCCTTGAAACAGGCAGAGTGTAGGAGCTTCCTGTAGGAGCTCAGCAGCCTCAGTGTTGACACTTGGCTAAGGGCAGAAGGCAATCTTAGCCTGACCCCCCCAGGATTCTGTAGGTCTACTTTAACATATAAAAATTCCAAGATACATGTTGGCAGTCATTCTCCAAGCATATGACCAACCAATATACATCTGAAGAGTCTCATGACTGAGTTAATAATTGACCTTTTCCTAACAACAGCTAGCCCCCTCAGGATCCTAGAAACCTTGTTTCCAAAATACCTGGGAGACTTCCATGCTATTCCTAACCCCCTCCCAACTTGAAAGTTCATAATGGGCCACTCTTCATGACTCCAGTGCAGCTCTTTCTATCTAGGGTCCTGTCCCTGTAATTTAATAAAACCACCATTTTGCTACAAAGACGTCTCAAGAATTCTTCTTTGACTGTCATCTTCAAACCCTAACATCTTTCCTACATTATTAATGAATGACCAAATCTATATTGTGAGTGTTGGGAGGAAAAATGTTTCTCTACCCTTTAAAGTTCTTTTGTCTGTTCTGAAAATTAAATTGACATAAGACATATTAATAGAAGAAAATCAAATGGAAGCTTAATAATATGTATACCTTCTTTATACATGGGAGAGACCCAGAAAAACAGAGTAACTCCCCAAAATGGCAGAAGCCATCACTTTAAATACCATCTTCAGCTAAACATAAAAGATGTTAGGAGTGGGGAGTCAGGTGGAAGGTTCCTGGGAAAAGCACTTGTTACTCAGGTTTAAGTCCATGCCTTCTTCATTGCTAAGAGTGTTATAGATTGTGTTATTTGCCTCTTCTTGATACAAAGGAGATACACATACAAATGGAGGTTTCCCTAATACATATCTCTTTCAAAAGGGTAGCTTCTACTTGATTTTCAATTTTTCTCTTGTGTTTGTAGTTTAAGATTTTATTTATTTGAGATAGAACAAGAGTGAGAGAGAGAGCGAGAGCGTACGTAGACTCCCTACTGAGCAGAGAGCCCAATGTGGGGCTCAGGGCTCCATGCAGGGCTCAATCCCAGGACTCCAGGACCATGACCTGAGCCTAAGGCAGATGCTCAACTGACTGAGCCACTCAGGTGCCCCATGTTTGTAGTTTCTTAAGAATAACTAGTTTAAAGGCGCCTGGGTGGCTCAGTTGGTTAATTGGCTGCCTTCAGCTCAGGTCATGATCCTGGAGTCCCAGGATCGAGTCCCGCATTGGGTTCTCTGCTCAGTGTGGAGTCTGCTTCTCTTTCTGGCCCTACCCCATCTTGTGTACTCTCTCTCTCTCAAATAAAGAAATAAAATCTTTTTTTTTTTTTTTTTTTTTTAAGAATAACCAGTTTAAGATTACTAATATGCCAAAGAGGCATATTTTAGGGTGGCAAAATTTGCTCCCCTATATGGGAGACCAACATAGGACTTAGATTCAATATTTGTGATGAAATCTAAAATTTTTCTATATAATCATATTGTCTCATATAAAGGTAGAAGTTTATCTTTGTGTTGAGTTGCACAAACTTCCTTTGTGTTTTTCATATGGTATATGTGATCACATAGAACTTATCATGATTAGATGATTAGTTATTAAAAGTATTACTGATCATTTTTTCTCTCCTTCGTAATATACATATTTACTTGTTTCTTCATCTTATGGCTTTGGTTAGAACTAAGTAGTAATAAAATTGCCTGTTTAAGATAGTTATTTTAATCATGGTAAGGAAATATCCTTTAATACTTAATTAAATGTTATTAGTCATGTGCATTATACTTATTAAGTAAATGCACAATATAAAGTAAATAAAGAGGTTTATTGTTAAGTTGCATTACATGAATATCCATTTCTTAGTATTAAACCACATTTGTATGTCTGAATTTGAATCCAGATTATTAGGGTGGATGATTTCTTAGTAACTATATAATTCACTTTGTCATTGTTTTAGTTAAGAATATTTTAACTACGTTCATGGGAGATACTGTTTAAATATTTCATTCTTTTTATTTTAACTTTTTCAAGAATTGGTATCAGAGTTATATTTGCTTTGTAAAATTATTGGAAAAGAAGACACTTATTTTTCTATGCTTTTATATGTATTTTATAGCTTGGACTCAGATTTTTAAAAAAGATACTCACTAATAAAACTGCTTATTGAGCCTTCAATAGAAATTTCATTTTAAATAATGTTTTGAGTTTCTTACAAAAACATTTGTATATTTACCAGATTTACCATTTTTAAGTTAATATAAGTTTCATATACCCAGTACATGATCACCTAAATGAAACATGTAACTGTGTTTAAAAAAATTTCTGCATTTCCTATATTTGTTTTTCTAATTTGAATTTTTAATTTTTAAAATTTTTTATTATAATTTTGTATATTTTTGTACATTTTGTCACATTTTTGTATATTATGGGTTACTTGGTAAAGAATGAATTCATATATCTTTATCAGTTCTGTATAACTAATTTCCTTTTATTTATCATTTAATTTAGTATTCCTTATAATTGACATATGTTTTATTTTACTATTTTAAATTTTTGAATTAAATACTTATTTAAAAATTTTAATACAAATGAGAATATTTATAGCTATGCATTTTGAATGAAATATGAGATTATCTCTCTAGTAACTGGCTGGGTTTCTTTCAACAAAAGACTAATCTCAACATACCTATTTTTAAATATTATATGAAGGTGGTGGTGGTGGTTGTCTTGTATCAACTTTCCCTTAATTTTTAGTTTTTTTGGGTTTTAGGTAGGTAATGTAAACTATGTAATTTGTACTTTTAAAAATATATTGCAATTTTCTTTGTAATCTTAAATATAATCTCATTTTCATTTTCAAAGGAGGCTTGAAAGAAAAATATTTTTGTGGGATACATCTTTATATATATGTGTGTTAAAAATATATATTATAATGCTGAAATTATATCCTTTAAACTTTTATATTTTTAATCAGTCATAACTGAGAACCATACTAAATCTACCATAATTAAATCTCTTCTAATTATAACTTTAATTATGTATTCATGTATGATGAATACATTTTGCTTTATAAGTGTTTGATGTACAACTTACTGATTAAAGATTATTGTTGCTATATATTCATTGACTATTTTGCCTTATGCCATTTTAAGTACTTTTATTATTTTTCATGTAAAATCTTTCCCCTTAAATTCTACTTTGTCTGAAATCAATGTTGCTAATCAAAATTTTTTATTTTTATTTTCCAGATTAATCTATATATTAATCTAGGCATTTTATATTGTTAAACTTCCAGGAACAATTTTTACATTTCCCAGAAATAAAATAGAGTTTTATTCATTTATTTATTCTTATAAATTCAACCTGACAGTATGTTTTCAGTTATAGTAAGTGGTATAATTTATGTCTGTTTGCCATACCTTATTTTTTGGATTTACTTCTGTGAACTTGTTTATGCTTTATAAACAGCATTCTGTGTGTTTGTTTCCTCCTTGAAATATGTTTTTGATTTTATATTTTTTAATGTTAAAAACTTACATATGTAACCTTTGTCACCATTTAATATTAGTCATTCAGCATTCAATACATATTAATAGCTATTTATAGCTATTATGGTTTTTATGTATCAATAAATAAAACATACAAAAATCTCTCTGTAATAGAGGTCATCACAAAATAAATAAGCTAATTACTTGTAATAACATTTAAAATATTACTACAAAAAGTAAATCAAGAAAAGAGATTGTGATGGCAGTAGAGGTAGGGTGGTGATATAGTTACTATTGCTACTAAGAAACTACCCCACAATTTAATAACTTAAAGCAACAATCATTTTATGATATTTTGTGGATACTGTAGACCATGAATATTCTGGCAGGATTCCTCTGAGTGATTCTTCTGCTTTTATGTGATGAGAGTGACTCAGTGCTACTCAACTGGCAAATAAGCCAGTCTGGAGGATCCAAGGGGCTTTTTCCTATGTCTTGTAAATCAGTAAGGGTGGTTAGAAGGATGGGCTCAGCTGGGAGGCACTCTTCATTGGAGAGCCACACGTGACTTTGCCATCATAGTGGTATCAGGGTAGTTGAACTTCTTATATGGAAGCTGGGTTCCCATAGATTGAGCATTCTGAGGGAACCAAGGGGAAGTTCTGTGGGCTTTTAGTTTAGCAGTAGAAGTCACACAGTTACTTGCCAGAGTCTATTGGTTGTAGCAGTCACAAGCATGCTCAGGTTCAAGGGAAGGGGACACTGACCCATCATTTGATGTCAACCTATTTTGAGGCCATGTTTAAACTGCCAGACATGGCAATTTTATATCAGAGGCAAGGCATTTGAGGAGAGACTTGAAAGAGATGAGGAGGACCATGCTCTGCTGAGAAAGAGCGTTCCAGAGAGAACATAGTTTGTACCAAAACCCTGAATCAGAAGCATGTGAACTTATTCTGAGAATACCATCATTGAAACCAGAGTGGCTGAAGCATAATGAGGGGAATGAGAGAGTATTAGTAGATGATGCCAGAAACATAAAGGAGAAGAGGCAGATTATAGAGAAACGGCCTTGTAGACCATTATCAAGACTTTGGCTTTTCCTCTAACGCAGATGGCATCCATAGAAAAGTTGTAAGCAAAGAGGTAGCATGATCTGGGTTATGTTTCATAACATCCCTCTGTTCTTGTGCTAAGATACCTAAAGGGGATCAATGGCAGAAGCTGGGAGAGCAGTTAGGAGGTTTTTGTGATAATCAAATGAGGGAATAGCCATGGACTAGACTAGAATGGTCATGTTGGAAGAGGTCACCTGTGGTCTAAATCTAGATTCCTTGAATAGAACCTAAAAGAATTTCTGGTGCTATCTCTTGAGCTCACAGTGTTAGATAAGGGATGTAGAGTGCTTTTCCTTCTCTTTGCCCCTAAAAATTCACAATATCTAGTATTGTGACTTGGAATGTGTAATGTAATTATATTAATTCAACATGTTATTTTCTCTTAGAATTATACTTTAAGAATATTAGTGTGGCAAACAATTATAAAATATGTAAAATTAACTTTATACTTGAGTCAATTGTCTTAGGATTTTAGATTTACAACTTCCTAATTTTTGAAGCTTTCATTTTTATTATTTTCCCCAATATGTACCCGTATGTCCTTGAGTAAGTTATTATTGGAAAAACAAATCAGTTTTTATATACAGAATACTTCTCATTCAACCTTGAGAAAGACAACCTGGTGGGTATAATATTCTTAGTCATATTCTTCTTCTCTTAAAAGCTCCATGTCTTCTGGTATGTTAATGTGGCAAAAGAAAGGTCTAAAGCAAACCTGGCATAATTTATTTTTAAAGGACTGTGTGTTGTTGCTGTTGCAGCTGTTGTTTACTATCTATATGTAAGTTGGACATTTTTTTTTTTAATTTCTGGAGTTTGACTAGTTTCTGTCTAAATATGGATAACACTTCACTGTTTTCCCGCCCCTGTCCCTACAACCTGATTAGTCATTTTAGTCTTCATAGTTCAGTTATAGTTTTGATTATTGTTTTATATCGAGTGAATCTTGTTTCTTTCTTGGGTACAAATTATTTTTGAGTTGAAACTCCAGTCTCTGGCATTCCCATCTACCATCTTTTCTGTCATGGTTTTATCTCTCTCCTTTTCCCCCTGGGCTCTGATTCAATTACCACTTGAACTTTTCAGTGTATCAGTTTGCTTGTCCACGGATCCCTTTGTGGTTGGAAATTCTGCTACTGCATTTATTTTTGCTCTAAACCTCCTAATCTCAGGCATCTCCCATTTTATCATTATGACTTCCACATTGTGTTTTGTAAATGACTTGCCTTTCTACATATTCTTCATAGTCTAAGTACTTTAAAGCAGTTTTTAAAATATTTCTTCTGGTTCCACAGTCAAATCTTTTTAAGAGAGATTCTTTCTCCCCAAGTCTTCATGACCTGAACATGATGTTCCCTTTCCGTTTTTATAGCATGATTTTTATTTGTGTGTGTGTGTGTGTGTGTGTGTGTGTGTGTGTGTGTGTCTTCTGTGTTATTTACCCGACTCACTTTATTTAGAAGGTAGTGATGTTTATCCAAAATCAGGGTCTGATATCAAAAAGTAATAACCATTTTTTTCATTTATTTACCTTCGAGATGAGGGCTGAGCTCCTTTTTGATCTAAACTGGAGAGCAGATTGATAGACGCAACCCCTCTCAGTGGCCAGCAAGCATTTATTGGAATAGCGTAACTAGGCTAAGTGGATACCTATTTTATCTGACCTGGTTCAAGGTACCAGACATGTTATCATGCTCAGCATGCACATATAGTGGGGGACAGGTGTGTGATAAGAATGAGTACTATTTATAGATTATACATGTTACTGCTTTCTGGGCAGGGATTCTTAAGGAGGGCTGTATTTTATTTGGACATTGAATTGAAATAACCTATTGATACAGTGCAGGTCACTTGTTTATTGGTAGTTTCCTGTTTTACATTGTAATCTCTCTCCATTGTTCCCTAAACTTCATTCAAATCCTGCTCTACTAATAAATAGCAACTCGTAACATGTGGAAGGGAAGGGTAAAGAAAAAGAGGCTGAGTTCATGGTAGGGTTGGTGGTGGTGGGAAGCAGTGGAGGGAGAGAAGGATGCTGGGAAACCTATGTGATTGAGCTCTGATCACTCGGGTTATAAATTGTTTCTAGCACCCATGTTGCGCTGCTGCCTCCCCACCTCAACAAGGCTTTTCTTGAGGGAACCCCACTCCTAGGCCCCACAGGCCTCTGACGCATCTTGTCCTTTTACTGTAGCTGTAGTGTCCTCAGGGGGCTACACATTATGACTTGTGTGGGAGTGGCCAGTCTCTTCTGGCCCCTCAAGAAGCAAGACTGGGACAGTAGAGGAACGTTCTCTGGGATTTTTCAGGAGTGACTCAGGGAACAGGCTTTGGGGAGCCAAATACCATCTTTAATGATTTTTATAAGGAGGATATTCTTGTGTCTCAAAAATAAAATATGGATAGGATGATTTAACTTACTTAATTGTTCTTATAATCTACATATTGAGTGTCAGTTTTAGCATTTGGTGTTGTTTACATTGTTTGTTCTGTTTTCCTAATTTCTTTTTTTCTCTCCACTAATGGGAGCTTGGATGGGGCTCCATGATAGACTGCCAGAAGCTGGAACAAATCAGCCTTAAAGTGAACTTACAAATTCATGGCATTTGTTACCAAATTCAGGAATGTACAGACATGACTCGTAACTTTTATAAGGATCAGTTCTGGAAAAGACAAACTCTTGCCTGAAATTGAGTTAGACTTGAAACGCATCATTGTGAATCGATCACTTACAGTAATGATACATGCTTTCCAGAAAACTAGGTGTTAGCAAGCAATAGGTGAAGGGAGGGCAAATAACGTAGGAGGGATACTCTGCTTGGTTGGTTGTATTAGTGTCCTATCGCTGCTGTAACGAATTACCACTGAGAGACCTAAAACCACAAAAATGTATTCTGTAATAGTTCTGGAGGTCAGAAGTGTGAAATTCCTATCACTGGGCCAAGCTCCCTCTAATGGCTCTAGGCAGAATCCTTCCCTGGCCTCTTCCTAGACTTGTGGCAGCATCAGTCTGGTCCCTGACTTGTGATCCTGCTGTCATCTTCTTTTCCTTCTGTAAAAACAAAATCTCCCTCGGGCTGCCACTTAGGGAGACACAGGTGACTGCCTTTGGGCCTCACCCAGATAATCCAGGGTAATCTCACAATCCTTAATTTAATCATTTCTGCAAAAATATTTTTAATGGTTAGTGCACCTGACTGAGGGAAAGTTCTAAAAGGATAGAACTTTCCAGGCAGGGAGGATGGAGTATATAAATGCTGTGAGGTGTGGTAAAAATCATTTAAGTGAAAAAGGATAAGAGGGGAAGTGGAGAGAGTGGCCACATTTGCCCAAAGGTGTGGAATCTCTCAGCCATCTGGGCCAGAAATACCCATGCTATTTGGACTCTGGAGGCTATCAGAAATATCCTACATTCTCTGTGTGTGTGTTTTGCATATACTCAGTCAGCCAAATGTGTTTCTGTGGTATATATAATTGCTAGGAATCTAAACGTCCCTGGGCACATATAGTTCTGTCTACGGAACTAAGTCCAGTTGTTTTCTGCACAGCACAACCGAGTTTGCCAAGAAATAGCTGGAGAAGAAATTTTCTCTTATACGCGAGTGGACACATTAAATTCTGTTATGCAAGCAGATCATTTTCTCGGGACTGTGGTGATAGCAAGAATTTGGTTATGGTCTAGTTAAGATGAGGTATGGGTAAAAAGCTTAGTTATTTCCCCACCTTCATCTCCTCCTTGCTCTTCCATAATAACTATGATTTGAAACCTATCAATTTGTATTTTGAGATGGAATTGCTGGACAGAACTTCAAGTTGGAATTGGAGACAAGATTGAAACTGGATATTAAAACTGATGCGTTATGCTCAAATTCTAATTGCTTTCTAAATACTAATTACCGCAGAATTTTTTTTGTTAAGAATGGCTATTTACAAATCTTTAAAACTTCCCATCTCTTCCATGGGCCCAGAACTCCAGTTTTTTGCTATTACAAGTAAAAATAAATAAAGTACATATAAATATTTTTATCCTTTTAGTTCTTGTTATTATGCCTGGCTTTTCATAATTCCTATGTGATTTGTTTGATCATGCCTAAGATAAGAGCAGGCAGACAAGTGTTCATAATAAGAGCTACAAAATGCGGTTTTTGACTCCCTTGACAGGCTCCCATCGCCAATTCAAAAACGCATAGACCACCTATCAAGACTATCCAATTCGTAGAGCATTGATGATGGACCTGCTTTAAACTTTGGAAATTAAATCTACCAAGTAATTTCCTTTATAAAACGACAAAACACATTTTTCCAAAAGTGAGGGAAGAAAAAAGAAAATGATCATTAAATTTAGGGTGAATGAATCCATTAAAAAGCATTTAGCTGTCTATCAATTAAAGTGTGTCTCGCCATTACACCTGCCTTTCCCCTCTCACTGGTGTTCGTTTGTTAGTAAAATTGCTTGTCCTGTTCCTCTTTGCTATGTAGGATAGTGGAGGCAGAGCAGTCCTTCAGACCTCTGCATTGTGATTTATCTCAAGTCACTCTGACCTTGAGATTCTTTGTCTATGGTGCTTCATTACATCATCCAGAGAATATATTCTTTGTGAGTGGCGAAATAAAATATCAATTAAAAACAAAAATAAATTCAGGGAAATATTAACCATCTGCTCTTCTAAGTTCTCCAAGGCCACATTTTTCACCAAGTCAGATAACCAAGTCCCAGTAGAAATGCCTACTCTGAACTAATATTTAACATCACAAAGGCAACTCTTAGAGATTCATATAAAAAAGAATCATGTGTGCTTAACACCTTTGAAACCTTTGAAATTGCTATTGAAGATAATTGTGGTTGTATTGCTCATTGTTACCTAAAGATTGTGCTTCAGAGTTTAGAGACCAGCTGCTGACAGTTGCAGATACCACTTTCATTAGCTAATTGAGACCTACTTGAATTGTGAGTTTCCTTTTGGCCTTTACCGTCCAGAGGCTTAGGGCTGGGTTTTAGGCTGAAGTGCAGTGTCTCTTTCCTAGGTGTCCTTATATAATTGTCGTCTGCCCGTCTTCATTATTCTGTCTTTGTGCCCTTGCTTTATAGTGTCTGTGCCTTTTATTATTTTAAGCTGTCTCAAAGGCTTTTCTGGAAATATACAGTACATAGGTGCAAAATGATGAAATAAACATACCTCCTCATTTGTTTTAAAACATGGTTCCGTTGGACTAGATGACCTCTAAGGTCCTTCCCAGCTTTAAATTTATGTTACTG
Organism: Potos flavus; assembly: GCA_028534135.1. Taxonomy (NCBI): domain Eukaryota; kingdom Metazoa; phylum Chordata; class Mammalia; order Carnivora; family Procyonidae; genus Potos; species Potos flavus. The sequence goes on along the minus strand of CM052883.1, from coordinate 15,739,953 downwards.
TCACTAAAGACAGACAACAAATCTATTAGGCTATAGGCCAAGAGATGAATGCCAAGTACTCTATTCCTGGTATAGGTGTATTTCTTTTTGAAAGCCCAGTGCTAGATTCAGCAACCTGCTAAGGACCCTCACAGTCTTATGGCAGATGACAATTATATAAGGCAGTTTTATTGCTAAATAAAAACAAAAAATGAACAAACAAAAAAGATCTCAGTTAAAGTAACTTTTCACTCTTAAGCATCAACAAAAAATAAAGAGAAAAGAGAAGAGCTTACATATTTCTTTTGAGGCATTCATATAGATTCAAACAACTACATCTAGCTTCATGAGTATAGCTAATTTAATGAAATTAGTCACATTTGAATATTGTCACAGTCTTACTACCACATTAACATTAAGTGTGATTAAAATTTATTCTGTGTGCCTGTAGGGGTCCCCAAAGCCTCAGCCGTCAACACCTTCATAAAAAATGAGCCCTTCATAGCTTTCAGGGAACTTTAACATTCAGAGCAGGTGGTTGGGCCACTGCTTCGGAGGAGAATAAATCATATTTTAAGATATATTTCCTGTTTATGTGAATTTAGAACACAGGGAATTATCAATGGCATTGTTTTCTTTTGCTAGTAAGATAAAAGTCATTTAAAATCCAGGGACACCTGGGTGGCTCAGTTGGTTAAGCAGCTGCCTTTGGCTCAGGTCATGATCCCGGGGTCCTGGGATCGAGTGCCACATCGGGCTCCTTGCTCAGCAGGGAGCCTGCTTCTCCCTCTGCCTCTGCCTGCCTCTCTGCCTACTTGTGATCTCTCTCCCACTCTCTCTTTGACAAATAAATAAATAAAATCTTTAAAATCCAGGAAGTGCTAGATACTATGGACTGAAAATTTCCAAAGCTGATCAAAATATTTTCCTTAAGGGTGACCGAAAATTTCCAAAGCTGACGAAAGTATTTTCCTGAAGGATGACTGAGTTATGATGAGAAAACCCATACTATAAGAGATGTGTTTGTGAAATATAAATATTATTTTATGGTAAATAAAATTTCCCTAGAGGAAAATAGATTATGACTTCAAGGATAGGGGTTTATATATAAAGTCTATTGATTAATTGACATTCAAGGGAAAATTCATTATCGCACAGGTAGCTTCCAGTTTCATTGTGTAGTGGTTTGAATATGGTGGCCCTAGGACACCAGCACATTGAAATTCAGAGGTTCTTTCTAATTTTATTACATTACCTACTAGTAAGAATTACCTAGCAGTTTCATTTGGATGGTATATTGGTAGTCTTAGAATTATTGTACCTTGCCCCTAAGTTTAAAGTATCTATGATGCAGTTGGTAATTTTATATTAGCAATTTAATTAATGTTGGTGTCAATTAACATTTAAAAAAATTGTATAAAGATGCTAGGAAATTTTAAGATTTAGTAATGTCTAATAAAAGGTTATTAAATGAAATTTATACCCCAAGTAATTTTGAGTGCTTTTTGGATCCAAATCGTATTTATTAATATTCAGATAATAGTTATCCTTTAAAGAATATTTTACTTTCATGTAATGACATCAAACAGTGAAGTGAGACAATATCAGTGCAAAATGATAATTATCAATTATCATAAATCCACAAAAGAGAGTCCCATATCTTACTAAGAAGTATTTAATTTTGAAATGTGTGCCTTAGAAAATAGATGATAGGGGTGCCTGGGTGGCTCAGTTGTTAAGCGTCTGCCTTCAGCTCAGGTCATGATCCCAGAGTCCTGAGTTCGAGCCCTGCATCGGGCTCATTTTGTATTAATTTTGAAGTTATCAAAGACTTCTAAGACAGACAACTTTAAAGGTTTTGTAATGAATTCCAGGGTCAGCTTCCAAATGTTTTTTCCACCTGAAATTGTATAAGTGCACGTCAAAAAACCATACTTTTTTTTTAATAATTTTTTTTATTTTTTATTAACACTTAATGTATTATTTGCTCCAGGGTACATGTCTGTGAATCATCAGGCTTACACATTTCACAGCACTTACCATAGCACATTTCCTCCCCCATGTCCATAACCCAACCACCCTATCCCTACCCCCCTACCCCCCAGCCACCCTCAGTTTGTTTTGTGAGTTTAGGAGTCTCTTATGGTTTGTCTCCTTCCCGATCCGATCTTGTTTTATTTCCCTCCCCCACCCCCCACGACCCCCCACCCTGCCTCTCAAATTCTTCATATCAGAGAGATCATATGATAATTGTCTTTCTCTGATTGACTTATTTCGCTTAGCATAATACCCTCTAGTTCCATCCACGTCATTGCAAGGGACAAGATTTCATTTCTCTTGGTCGCTGCATAGTATTCCATTGTATATATATACCACATC
>CM052883.1:15641319-15737495 GCA_028534135.1 Potos flavus | reverse complement strand
CATCCTTTGATGGACATCTAGGCTCTTTCCATAGTTTGGCTATCGTGGACATTGCTGCTATAAACTTTCGGATACACGTGCCCCTTTGGATCACTACATTTGTATCTTTAGGGTAAATACCCAGTAGTGCGATTCCTGGGTCGAAGGGTAGCTCTATTTTAAACTTTTTGAGGAACCTCCATACTGTTTTCCAGAGTGGCTGTACCAGCTTGCATTCCCACCAACAGTGTAGGAGGGTTCCCCTTTCTCCGCATCCTCGCCAGCATCTGTTGTTTCCTGACCTGCTAATTTTAGCCATTCTGACTGGTGTGAGGTGGTATCTCAAAAATACCATACTTTTGATGTGAATCTGAAACAAATTCTACTGCATTCTAAATAAAGTGAAATTAATATCAACTAGTAGGTTATGACATGAGTTTCCAATAAGAAATGTTGGTAAAGTCAGGAGAAATGACTTCCTAATGACATACTGTGTGTAGATTTATTAGCACTTCTTTTTAATATTTCATATGTTGAACACAGAGAGAATTGGAATCTTGTTAATCATCATTTTAAAACATCTTTATAGAATGTAAACATATCAGTGCTTGCCTTTTTTCCATACTAATGAAAAGCAAGTTGTACTCAGGGAGTGAGTATTCCTATTAAACTGCTGTCATTTATTACCCGACCTGCTTAAAAGAAATAAGCCCAGATGGTGGGTCTATTACTTCTCTAACAAAAAAATGTGCCTCTTTTTTTGGTGTGTGTTTTATTTCGTTCTTCTAGTTGAAATGCAAGCAATTTTTCAAGTCAGGAAACCTCTGTAGGGATCCTTGAAATGTTTTATCCATTACTTGTACATTTAGAAGGAAAATGTGATTAATGATTTATTAAAATTTCATAATAAAAAACTCAAAAAGTCTTTGTTAGAAAAATTTTATTTGATTAAGAAACCATATATTTTGCATGCAAAGTAAAGACAGCGGCGAGTAAGTTTTTATATCAAACTAAGATCCTAAATTGCTAATTTAATGATGACAAAACCATTTAGCCCATGTTAAAAATAGCTGCGTGGATCTTTTATTTATACATGGTTCAGTGAAAATTTGTTGTATACATTTTAAGAAAAAGAGCACGAGAAGTTTTTAATGTAAGTGTTTTCTTTGGGTTGAAAATATATGCAAACAATGAAATATTCAAATCTTAACTGTACAATTAAGTCTCTTTTTTGTACACAAAATGAGCATTTTTGTGTAACCAGGATCCAAATCAAGGAATATATTACTAGAACCCCAGAAATCCACTTGAGCTTCTAGACAGTATCTCCTAGAGTAGCACTTATGGTGAATTAGAACACTGATTTATTGTCAAGCTTTTATAGATGGGGTCATAGAGTATGTTCTATACCTTGCTTCTTTCATTCAGCACTAACTTATAAGATATTGCATATAGTTATAATTCATTCATTCTCATTGCTATATATCATTATATAAATATACTACCATTTATTTTCCCATCTTAATGCTTATGGACATTGAGGTTGGGGCTATTTAGAGTAATACTTCCCTGAGCATTCTTATACTTGTCTTTTGGTAAACGTTGTTGAGTATATCCCAGGACCATGGGATTGTTAGCTTTAGTATACATGTCAAATAGTGGCTTATATTGGTTTACACACCCATCCACAAAGAGAGAGGGCTCCAGCCGGTCCACGTCCATGCCAACACTTGGTATCATTTGTCTTTTTCATTTAAACTATTCTGGTGTGTATGTACCACTATTGCATTGTGATTTTTCTTAACCTTATGAAAGCAGAAAAGAAAAACTTATTTTTAAAAATTATTTTTCACTTGAAGTATCTTAAATTCCCTGCTGCAGTATTTTTCCTTATTTAAGTAATACATAAGAATAGTGATACTTGGGGCGACTGGGTGACTCAGTGGGTTAAAGCCTCTGCCTTTGGCTCAGGTCGTGATCTCAGGGTCCTGGGATCGAGCCCCACATCAGGCTCTCTGCTCGGCGGGGAGCCTGCTTCCCCCTCTCTCTCTGCCTGCCTCTCTGCCTCCTTGTGATCTCTATCTCTCTCTGTCAAATAAATAAATAAAATCTTAATAAAAAAAAAAGAATAGTGATACCGAACTACTTAATAATACACTAGTTTGGAATGAGATTCTTGATCAGTTGTGATTATGATAAAATATATCTGTGTTATCAACTGTGACAATTAAGAATAAAAAATGTGAAATTCTTCAAATTACTGTGACATGACATTCCCACAGCTTGAAAGAAAGTTCATGGTCTGTACGTAAACCAAGATGCAACCAAAGTAGTTTACAACTGACCCATGAAGAATGGGGGGGCGGTTAAGGGCATTGATTTTTATCAATGTATGACTTTTGACTCTCCTGAAACTACAAAGAGCCTACAGCTGACCAGAAGCCTTACTGATTAACAGTCGATAGGCACATACTTTGTATATGTGTTATACACTCTATTCTTACAATAAAGTAGGCTTGAGAAAATAAAATGTTATTAAGAAAATAATTAGGAAGAGAAAATACATTTATAGTACTGTATTTATTGAAAAAAAAAAATCCACGTGTAAGTGAACCCAGAGAGCTCAAACCTGTATTGTGTAAAGTTTTACAGTATTTAAGATTAAGAGATGAGACTAAGTTTTCATTGCTCATATTATGTCTGTGTTTCTAGAGGAATAGGAGAATCTTATCGCAGACTTGCCGTCTATTAATTCCTTTTCAACCCTCCAGCAAGCTGGTAGTATACAACTGTTCATTGTGATTTTTTAAGAAAATAGTATATCCTTTTCTAATTATAAGTAGTAAAACATTTGAAAATGCTGTAGTTACAGAAAAAAAAAAGATTACAAAAAGAAGAAAAATGCTTTGCACAAAACTGATTGTGTCTCTGGTTTATATTAGTTGATTTCGGGAGTTTTCATTAATAATTATTGAGTGATTGTATTTTGGAGCTCACGTTCCCTGGGTTCATACCCTTGCTGCACACTTAACAAAATGTTGCATTGGGAAAGTTACTGAACGTAGTCAGATCCTAGATCCCCAATCTGTAGAGTGGGAATCCTTATAATATAAATATTGTATGATGTATTAATCTGGATTCTCCAAGAAGAAGATGCCAAAAAAGGATTAAACACAAGAAGGTTTTATTAAGGGAAATGCCTATCCAAGCAAACGGGGTGGAAACTGAGTAAGGCTGGAAAAGCTGTTAGTCACAAAGCACGTGTGATCCAGAGTGAAGGGGAGGGGTAAGAAATTTGAGTGGAAGCATTCAAGCATGATGTGCAGCCCAAGGGAAGGTTAGCAAGGGTTTTAGGGAATCCTGAGACAAACGTGGCTGTCAGAGGAGTCCTCTGTCTTCCAGTGATGGTCCTGCATAATTATCCCTATTGAACACAGTGATTGGTTAGGGGGAAGGTACAGAAATAGATTTCAGAGCAAAGCAGCAGGTACACTTAGTCAATTAAATTTCCTGTACTTTGAGGTCTATAGGCACATTATCATGGCCACAACAAATGATTATCATGTGAATAAACTGACAAACTCCAATGAAAGTATTTATTCATTTATTTATTTATTTATTCATTTATTTATATTTTAAGGACTGAATAAAATATTTTCCTTTTATTTTTCTGGCAAAGATCTTTTTTAAATTAATTAATTAGTTTATTTATTTATTTATTTTTATTAACATATAATGTATTATTTGCCCCAGGGTACATGTCTGTGAATCATCAGGCTTACACATTTCACAGCACTTACCATAGCACATACCCTCCCCAATGTCCATAACCCAGCCACCCTATCCCTACCCCCACTACCCCCCAGCCACCCTCAGTCTGTTTCGTGAGTTTAGGAGTCTCTTATGATTTGTCTCCTTCCTGATCCCATCTTGTTTCATTTCTCTCCCTCACCCCCCACGACCCCCGGCCCTGCCTCTCAGATTTAAAACAATGCCTGAATCATAAACATGCATTTGTCCATTTATGTATTCATATTATTCATCATTATTAATAATAAACACATTAATAAAGGAGCCACATGTGCAATCTGCTTGAAATATTTGGAAGAAAAATACAGTAGTGCTACAGAAGAGTTAAGAAAAGTTTAATATATATAGTTTACTTAATTCCTTCTTTTTTTTTTTTTTTAAAGATTTTATTTATTTATTTGACAGAGAGAGAGAGAGAGATCACAAGTAGGCAGAGGCAGGCAGAGAGAGAGGGGGAAGCAGGCTTCCTGCTGAGCAGAGAGCCCGATGCGGGGCTCAATCCTACTTAATTCCTTCTAAGTAAAAAATATTATTACACATCAATAGATTTGTGTAATTGATTTTCTTCTCCTAATTGTTATTGGTATATATTGCCAAATCCCTAAGGCATACTGGAATACCTAACTCTATACCCTTCTATTTCTGCTTTAAGAAGTGGGTTCAAGTTTGTTTTAAAAAAGATATATTAATATCATGATTTTTGTCACGTGCAATTGATATTATCAATATAAAAAGGCTCCATCATTTAATTGGAAGGATCTGGTTAATTGTTTGATCCACTTGTAGAAATTAGTCATTGGGTGTGCAAATTTGGGGGAGGTATTGGATATATAACCATATTCTCAACAGTGGAACCTCCTTTCATTTTTTCAGAGAGCTTCCATTGCTATAGAAAATCTAAAGGGTTCATAGGGATAGCTGTGATACTCTGCTCAAATAGAGGGAAGAAATATTACATTAAACATAATATGAAAATGGTTGCTGAAAAGTCTCTGAGGCCACTTTATCATGACTTCTGTTTAAACAGATTACTCAGAGGAGAGTCTTAAATGGAGAGAGTATGGAATGTTCAGGGCATGGCCTCCTATCTCTTACTTTTCCCTATTTGTACTCTTTGTAAATAGAAACCTAGCTATTCTTCCCTGTGTGTGTTATTCATATGCCTTTGACATTTCTCCTGCTGGGATGTCATCCTTTGCTCTGGAGTTTACATTAACTTTACCATCTCAGACCTATTCTTCCCTTAATACTTCAAGGGCTGACACAAGCTATAAGTTCTTTAATTTTTCCCCAAGTGTCTTAATCCAGATGGACTTCTCCATATGCTCAGTGTTGACTACCTATGTTATCCCTAACCTCTCACATGGCAGATACCATTCCTTCTAGCTATTCTGATAGCATACTGAACCTCTCCTTTATTCCTAGGATTGTTACTGATGAATCTAAATTGTCATTTTGGGAAGATAGTAATTTGCAATGACTTTAACCACCTATGAGGTCCCCCTATTACGTACAGCATGATTTACTAGACCTTTGTTCAGATAAATGTTGATGAAAGATTGTGTTTTGTTTGCTTACAAAATATTTTGCCAGTTTTAGTTCTTTATGCTGTTTATAATTTGACTTTTATAGTCCAATATGTAAAAAATAACATTGGGACTCATTTATATATTGTATAAAATGAAGTAAATTGATCCAGATAATATGGATTCAGACATATGTGTGATTCAGCAAGATCTAGTAATGAAGTGGGATGTATATTAGCTTTCTTTAGCATATTGATAAGTTGTATTAAAACACAAGTAATTTTTGGTTGGGTCTTTTGAGAGAAAAACATTAGAATAATTTATTTTTGCGTGGTAAGCATTTTACCAAAAAAAAAAAAAAAAAGTTGTAGCTGGGCCAGGGTCTGTTCCAAGAAAAACAAAAAACAAACAAACAAACAAAAGTTATTGTACACTCTTAAAAGAGTAAGATTCTGAGCTCCGGTATGTTTGAATGGTTGTGGCAGATAATATTCCCACCAGATTACTAAGTCTTGTATCTTCCCCTTTTCACTTTGTTAGCTATACTCAGCGTGTGGTTGGCAATGGAATCAAAGCCCAATCTGGAAATCCTGAAGTCAAAGTCAGAGGAACTGATCCCGTGATAAATCAAATTATTGATAAACTGAAGCATGTTATTCAGGTAAGTGCTGATATCTACTTATTGGTGTAATCAATGGTAAATAATAAGTAGTCACTTTCCATTACATGTGATAAATCTATTAATCCTATCTTATGGTCCTACCTAAACATGAGTATTGGAATAAATTATTTGTATCAAGAGTTTTAGAAATATTTTGTTAAGAAATTTTCATACAGAATCAATGTACAGTAGTATCTTAATGGAAGGCGCCCTGTATCTGTGAAAAGGAGCCATAGCCTCAGAATTTCAAGGTATAGTGAAAATCTTAGGATAAGCTTCATCCCCAATGAACGCACTTTAGACATGAGGACTGCCGTGACAATTAGAGAAAACACAGACCATAGAAGACACTGGAGTCACTTTTCAGGTAACTCTCTGAGCCCTGCTGTGAACATTTTTGCTCCACTTTCGAAAGGTTAAGTCATAAATGAATAATACACATTTTTGTATTTATTTCCTGTATCACCTTTTACATGTTATAATCTACCTAACAACTATTTATGAAATACTTCTGTTTTATCTTTAATAACCTGTAATCAAGTGTGTACTACTATTTTTAATGTATAGCATATGAAGCATGTAAATTTCTATAAAAAGGGCATTTATATTAGAATCTAATATGTTATATGCTATAATGACCACCCTCCATTCTTCATCTATTGGAATCTGGGCTAAGAAGGACTATTTTTTAGGTCCTAAGAAGGACTATTTTTTATAACAATTTATCTATGCATATATTCTCATTTTTTCTAAGTAAAACCTCGGATGGATAGTTGATTCTTATTTCTGATAGTCTATGTCAGAAACTATACCTAAACATAGTACTGAGTTTCTATGAATATTAAAATACTGTAGGGGTTCCTGGGTGGCTCAGTAGGTAAGCATCCAAATTGATTTCGGCTCAGGTCATGATCTCATGGTCATGAGATCGAGCCCCATTTGGGCTCTACACTGGGCATGGAGCCTACTTGGGATTCTTTCTCCTTCTCCCTCTCCCCACACTTTTCTCCCCTTGACTCACACAGGCACACATTCTCTCTCTCTCTAAAACAAAACAAAACAAACTAGAGTCATTGATATGCTTTTCATAGTTGCTCTGCAAAACTTAAGTTTATGTAGGCCCAGTTCTTCGGATTCCATTTTTATGAAAGTGTGTATCTTGATCAGAGAAAATGTAAGCAGAGGGCCCTGTGTCCAATACCATAGATCTCTCCCTTCCAGGAGGCAATAGTGGTTACTTTGCTTATTCTGTGACTGGTGCGTTGGGAAAACACAGCTCTCACCCTGGATGGCAGAACCAAAAGTAAGTTCCATTGTGAAAAGTGTAGGAGAAAAGTGATGTCATGACTACTAGTGAGTTAAACCTCATAGCCTCTAGTGAGTTAAACCAATTCTCTCAGAGAGAGAATAAACCAATTAACTCTCTCTCTCAGAGAGAGAGTTAAACCAATTCTCTCAGAGAGAGAACTCCCAGGTAAAGTATGTAGGTGTCTTATGGTGCTAGTAGGCCAAGTGCTCTGACATTTCTTGAACCTGAGCGGTACTGGGATTGTGTTAAGAGCTAAAGTGACATTGAAGGAGGCATCAGAGTGAGCAGTACAAGCTAGACCACAGCCTGGGACAGAATGGCTAAGATCTGGATGGAGATCTGTTGTCCTCAGAAACAGTGATATTAAGTAAATGTCACTCAGACATTCAGAAGAAGCAAGTCACTCTTCCTGTCCAATTTTTGGAACCTTGATTTTCCATAGTAAGAAAAACAAAGAAGGCCTCCAGGTGAAATTAATCTTGACTCAGTGATAATCTAATGGGGGTTCAGGAAGATTTAGGATATTACATTAATTCTTGAATTTCCAATGGCTCAGTAAACTTTCTGTTAGGAACTCAACACATAAGAGACTCTGGAACAGAGATCTGTATGCAGGAGATTTCTGGCAGGGTGCCTTTGCAGCAGTAAAGGACTGGAGGAAGTAGCACTGTAGAGAGAGAGAGAGCAATTGAACCATATTTGCAGTAATAATGGAAGCTTCTTTTGAATCCAGTAGGAACTCTGGAGCTAGGACAGCCCTTTCTAGTTGGCCTGAATTGAAAAAAGGAGGTGGGTTATTGGACCAATAATTGGATGAGGGCTATTAGGGTGGAGGCAGGGGAGTGCTAACTTAGCTCTGAGTTACCAGCAGCCAACAATATTACCTGCAACTGGAAGAAAATATACCTTGGTCTAGCTGGCACCTCATAGTGTCATGCACTGTAACATAGTATAATAAGGTATGAAGATCTAGACTATTCAGAAACTCTAGTGCACATTGATCATAAAATCAAAAGAATCAGTTCCTCTCCTTGAGATAAAATCTTAGTGGTCTCCAAAGTGGGGTAAGCATTCCCCCAGAGAGTGCACAAACCAATCCACTGGAGGGCAGGAAGGAAAAATAGAACTTCAGTGTCTATTAATTCTATCTCATTATGTTAATTTATTTGGTTGTAGGAAAGTGTATAATATATGTGACAGTGCAATGGCACATGTGTATAGTGTAGAAATACATAAATACACATGTCAAGTAGGTGTGTGTTCAAACTTTGTGGAATATATATATGATGAAAGCTGATGGAAACCTTGTTATAGGTAATGAGGATGGAGCTGCTATATAGGAAAGAGTCTACAGATATAAGAAAACATATTCACAAAAATATAAGTAGATAGTCAAAATATAAAGGTTTATAAAAACTCTTAGGAAGAGGGTTCACTGATATGTAGTCCATCCAGCAGAACATCACTGTCTTCTTCTTTCATTGGTTTTAAAGCCATATGCTTTTCAAGATGGCAGAGGGAAATAATCCCACTTTTTTTTTTTTTAGCTTCTGTGTTAAATTGAACCCCATTCTTTCTTTATATTAGTGTACAAGTCTCCAATTACTCATGCTCAAGTTTTGTTCTAGGACTCTAAAAGAATATGATATAAAATGCTACCTTTGAGGTCTATCTCTTAAAGTCTATAGGATGAGGATTGAAATTTAGGTTTTTAGAGAATATAGCAGAAAGTCATTTTGTACAGGTGTCATGAAAATATGCACCTTTAATGGCTTAGAACATGTTCTCTCCTAACCCAGCTGTCCCGAAGATGAAGAGACATTTTTGATTTTGCTAGACTTCTGACTGTTAATCATATATGTGTACCCCTGTGGTGATGGCTATTGTATTGTCACTATCAAGGGAGAATTATAAAGACCTGGCATGGTGTCAGGTCTGAAAAGTTTTAGAATATTGTCTTCTATAAGCAATAACCTTAATTTGAGAGGAGTATGAGACAAAGGGAGGAAGTAGAGGTAGGAATATATTTCAGAAACTAATCCGTAGATTTAAATGATCATTTATTTGTGTTTCCACAGAATTCCATCTTTCTTACTGTGATGAATATTAGGTGCATTTAACAGTGAAAATGACATCTGTCATCATAGGGATAAGCTAATGTTCCTCTTGTCCTTTTCACCTGTATAAATATATGGAAATAGGCAAACCATATTTATTAGCAAAAATTGGCTCCATTCATTAGCCCTCAAAAACTTTTCTTTTTGGCCTGTCATTGAGCTGCACCTCATTTTCTACCCTGTAACCTCTGCAATTACAGTCACTAAACAAGTGGGTAGGAATTTTGCTTTGAAAAATGGTACTTTTTAAGTCTTAATAATTAATTTATTCAAAATATTCAATGAGTACTTATTGAGTGCCCACTGTGGGCCTTCATCTATACAAGGCACTCAAGTTAAAGGGGTGAACAAAGCCGAGACAACTCTGTTCCCATGAGATTTACATTCTAAGAAAAAATGTATAAGTACAATAACTGTAGCTGACAAATATTATAAAGAAAACAAAAAGGGATGAGGTAGGAAAAGGTACTTAAGGAGAGTGTCCCTGTGGAGGCCACCAAAAGGGGAATGTTTGGGTTGATACTGAAGAAGGAAAAGAAAGGAATCAGAAAAATCCGGGAGAACTGTGTGTGGGGCAAAAGGAATACTAAATTCAAAGGACCTGTGTCAGAAATAGGTTTATTGTATTCAAAGAACAAACAGAAGGCCACGTGGCCAGAACAGAATGAGTGAAGGGGAGAGAAAGAGAGAGATATTCTGAATTAAGGGGAATTTGGTAGACCCCAGCAGGGAATTTAGATTTTACCTAAGTGGGATGGGAAACCAAAGACTGTAGGGAGACGGCGATATAATTTAATTAATGTTTCATAAAGATAATTTAGTCTTCACTTTGGAAAATGGACCAATGTAGAAGAAGAGTGAAAATAGAGGAAGTAAGTAACAAAGGCAGAAGATCATGGCGATTGGGACTAGAATAAGAAGAGTGGTCACTACGTGAAGCAGGAAGATTTAGATAAATACGGGAAGGAGAGTTAATTAAAATTTGTTGATGGATTGGAAATAGGATAGAGAGGGAGAGAGCAAGGATAAGAACTACCTTTGGTGGGGTGATAGTGTCATTAAATGAAACAAGGAATTCTGGAAATGGAGCAAGTCTGGGGTTTAGTTGTTTGGGTTGATTAGTTATGGTTCTGTAACATTTGAAATGCCTCAGACTCCCAAGAGGAACATCCAGAACTCAGGGGCAGCCACAGAACAGAAGATGTATATTTGGGAGCATCAGTGTTAGATAGTATTTAAGTCGTGGGACTATGAGATTGTCACCTTCTCGTTGGAGAATTAATTCACAGCAAAACTTTTAGGGGAGAATATAAAATAGCAGAATCATATGAAAGATGTGTATTCCAAAAATCTAGGAATGGAGAAAGCATTTATTAAATGTATGTGATACCATGTAGCTACTTAGACAATCGATGTAGGACACACAAGGTATTTAATGTAACATTAACTTTTCTTTTACTGAAGAATAATCAATGTTCATTATAAGAAATTGAACTTTATTATTTTAGAAAATTTTACAAAAAGAGTGGAAAATAAATGTTCTAACACTTCTAAAACAGTAAACAATCTCAGGAAATAAGCCTTGTAGGCTTTTGCTGTACTTGATTATACATATAATTAGATCAAAATTTTTCCTTTTTTTTAATAAAACAAAACGAGATTAAAGAGTGCATTTATTTTTGTGTCCCAAAGTACTCCCCTAACAATGTATAACATATTTGTTTCCATAGCATAAAATACTCTGCAATATGGTTGCTAGTATATGTATATTATTCTATCATATGGAAGGACTGTAATTTTATGTAATACAAACCAAAGTTGGATATTTAAGTTCTTACCATTTTTCACAATAATAAATACTGCTAATAGAAATATTTCCAAAGATGAATCTTTTTACAACTTTTCCCCCTTATATTTCTAGATGTTGTAACCAAGAATTGCTTTATTAATAATCTTAAGTATTTTGATAAGTATTGCTAGATTTTTATCCAGAAAAATTGCAAGAATTTATACATGAAGCACAGGGTATTTGTCAACTTTCACAGCAAGTTGAGGGTATAGTTGGGAACTTGGCAGGTGGTAGGAAAATCACATGAAATTCTAAAGATGAAGGTAGTAGTCCTTTAGACATGTTAGCTTGAGCTAACATCACCTGTGGGTACTCCCAAGTATGGCCACAATATATCTTAATTAGAAAATAGTTTATAAAAAGTTTCAAGGCTTTCTAAAGAAAGGTCCTAGCAAAAACAACTTTAATTTTATTTCATTGTTTAGGAAAAGCGCTCTATTTTTAAATCCTACCAAAAAAAAAAAAGTTGTTCAGAAGATCTGATATAAATAGGGATTTAAGGATTATAACTTGCAAAGTCCCCTTACTGACTCTGTTAAGTCCTTGTGAATTGGGAACAGGAACCTTGGAGAAAAGAGGAAAGCCATGCTTGGCCTTACACCATCTGTCATTCAGCCCCTTTCTCTGGAGAAGCCATTGTGCCAACATACTTTCCTGAAATTTCCTACATTTTAAAGCCTCTACTTTAGGGGGACAGTGCTTGTACCATTGAAAATTACCTGTGATGATTATGGCACAGTCAAGAGCCAGTGAGAAATTTTCTAAAAGGAGAATTTTTAAAGGGTCGACATGAACTTTCTTAGATGTTTGCATCAGACTGAATTGCCCTTTGATAATAGATTAGAAACTGTACTTGATTTCTCTTAATATATGGACTGAGCATATGACTGAAAATTTTAATTCAGATTTTTTTCTCTTAGCAAACTTATTTTAAAACTTCTTCTTGTTCATATTGACTAAGTTTGTTTAGGGCAAAGTTGTCAGCCAAAAATAATTTTTGCAGCAGCTTATCTTTAAACATTAAATGACATCTATCATTTTTCCTAAAAAACCCAAAATGATGTCAGCAGTTAAAAGCCTAACTGCTGAGTATGGTTAGTTATGAATGATAATGACCCGCTGCTTAGAAATTACTTTACTTACTTTCAATATGAAACATAAAAAGTAATATCACAGCAATTTTCTATAACTCTTTTATTGAAAAACCGATAAACACTACATACAGTGTTGTTAAAAGTAGTAGATTTAAGTAACATTTTATTTCTTCAAACCTAATAATTCCAATACATAAGAGAATATTATCAGTTTATATTAAATATTCATTTTTATAGAGACTAAAACTTCCTTGGAAATATGTCTTCATGTATAAAATAAATTTGGTTTTTAAATGTGAGAAAAAGCAATAATCATAACCATTTGCTTAAAACTACAACATATATAGACATTTTATAATATGTATTTCAGTAATCACAACCTACTGGGTTCAAGCAGAGATGAGGACTCTCTTATTTCATGTAGGAAAAGACGGTACTAAATTGCCTCTTTTTTCCCATTCTGTTCCTAGAATACCACTATGATAAATAGTAACTTTAGAGCTGTGATAGAGTGAAACAGAGGTTCTGATTTAAATCATAATGGATAGTTCTAAGGTTAGTGTCTATAAATACAAAAAAATAAAAATAAACAAGATTTTTAGCATGTCAGTTTCTGAATTCTGAAAACTCTCTAAGCTTTTTTCATGAAAACACTTATTCTTATTCACATTTTAGAAATTTCTTATTGGTAAGAGTTTATAGCAGAGATGCAGAACCAGTAGATCATAATTGATTGGTCAGGGATGTCAGCTGATTCTGTGGATTTCCTTTACTTCTACAGACTCCTTTTCTTGCTCAGGGAATTCACCACAGCACTTTGACTCCTTGATCCTCATCTCTACTACATGCCAATGTCAAGTCCCCAGGCTTAACATATTAAAATTCCAGAAAGAAAGACACCTGTGATTTTATATTAGCGGTGCAGTAGTAACCAAAACACATTTAGTTATCTTCTGATTGAAAAGAAAGTATTTGAAATGTACTCAATAACTTTGAATGGCCATCTAATTTAGCAATTAGTTGGTCTGAGTAAATTCAATGGAAGGTTGCTTTCTGGAGTGTGTAGTATAAATGCACTGACTTCATTATTGTCCATTTCATTAAAAAAAAAAATCAATTGTCAGCATAAAACCAACCATTTCAATTAGTGTACAATCAACTGGAAATGAAAGAATTTGGGTTGGCCATTGATTTTTTTTAGAGAGTATGTAATTGTTTTATGTTGGATAAAATTTTACTTTATATTCACTTGGCTGCTGCTGATCTTACATGTTATTATTACCTATTAAGATTTGAGCCATTTATCTACCAGGTTTTCTATTTGTCAAATACATCGAAAGAACTTGAACGCTAGAACTTTTACACTTTATATTTTGGTGATTAGCCACTTATAGGCTAAGACCTTTAATATTTCTGTTTAAAATATAACGTGAAATATGTGGGTTTTTTTTTTTTCACAAAATGACATTCTAAATTATAGCCACCTCCCATAAAAATTCAGATTTATTGTAAAAAATTGAAATTACCTGGATCTAAATTTTTTCAGGAATTGCAAAATCTAAAAGATAAATGTATAGCATTATATTACCAGAAACTAGAACAAGTGAAAAAAAATAATGCCTTTGACAGTTATTATCTATCCATTCAGTAATGTCAAAGAACCAAAAAAAAAAAAAGAAAAGAAAAGAAAAAAGAAAAACCTCCAAAACAAAACAAAAAAATCCCTTTTATTTCAATAAAATACACTGGCCACAATACAGCAATATACTAAAGAGCATCAGTTTTGAGTTAGTACAAGGCATATGACTAAATTCCATCTCCTATAGGTACTAGTTGCATGTCTATAGTCACCTTAATTAACATCTTTTGTTATATAATCAAAAATATTAAAAAATCACAAGTGCAGTAGCATGTGGAGAAAGTGAAGCTCTTTTCTTTTTTTTTTTTTTTTTTAAGATTTTTATTTATTTGAGAGAGAGACACACACAGTGAGAGAGGGAACACAAGCAGGGGGAGTGGGAAAGGGAGAAACAGGCCTCCCGCAGAGCAGGGAGCCCAATGCGGGGCTCCATCCCAGAATCCTGGGATCATGACCTGAGCTGAAGACAGCTGCTTAATGACTGTGAGTCACTCAGGTGCCCTGAAAGTGAAGCTCTCAAATACCACCGGTGGAAAGTAAAATCATGCAACTACTTTGATAATTAAATAGATTTGTGAAAGGCCAAGCATAGTTACCATATGAGCCAGAAATTTTACTCCCAGCTTTATACCGAAGAGAAAATATGTGTCCACACAAAAACCTGTACATGAATGTTGATAGCAGCATCATTCATAATATCCAAAAAGTTGAAAACACTCAAATGTTCATCAGTTGATGATTTGATAAATAAAATATTATATATCCATAAAATGAAAGCTTGTTCAGGAGTAAAAATCATTTGGATATGGATATGGATAAAATGCTACAACATAGAAGAACCTTGAAATCATGATAAGTAAAAGAAGCCGTTGCAAAAGATAACATATTGTGTGAATCCATTTACATAATAAATATTAACAAATATATTTCATTATTTGGACAATAATTTTCATTTGTATATGGAATATTCTCTTATACTGGCAATAACTATTAGAGGTATATTGAAGGTTTTTCCTACCTGACCTTTATAGTTTTGCTAATACTGTGCTAAATAAGATAATTACTTTTTAACATCTGAGTGTCTGTGAAGTTTTATCAGTCTTTGCCCTTTTACTTGCTGACCCATTCATTGTTATTTCCCTAACACACTATTATCTAATTGCTGCCTCCATCATTCCACTGAAATGCTCTTGCTAAATTCACTTATTATCTTTTTCTTGTTGTTCAGAACTCTTTTATCAGTTGTCATTTCTCTTGAGCATTTAATATCACTTATCTATTACTTATCACTTATCTATGCCTTTGATCATCTCTTTGTTCTCACTCTGTGATTTCTCATCAAAGTTTCTGATTACTCCACCACAGGATCTTCCTGTCTTTCCTTAATATCTTTAAATTGAACTCAATGGAAGGGTTTTGAGGATAAAGCCAAGGAAATATCCTGAAAAATAATAGCACACACACCAAAGAGTAATAGTAAATAGTAAATGGAAATAGTAAAATGATGAGACGTTAGAATTTCACTCCAGGAGATCCAAGTAATAAGAATTTCACAGAAAAGAACCAAACTAATAGAAGAAATTTATCAAATAAATAAGGAGTCAAGACTCCAAATGGAACCTACCAAGTGACCATCACATGAATGAAACATACACCATCCACAATAATTGTGAAATTTATGAATACTGAAAAGAAGATATTAAAATATTCCAGTGAAAGAAACCAACTAAAGAAAATACACAGGAATTCATGCAACGATAGGTATTAGATTTATAATTGCTTTTGACAGGAATACTAGACAAAAATGGAAAAGCAATACCTTCAAATTATGAGGCAACTGATTTCTGACCTGAAATTCAATACCCAGCTAAACCAGCAATCAAGTATAAGAATAAATTTAAAATATTTTCAGATTAGTAAGTATACACAAATACATATTTTGTTATACCTTTTGTAGAAAGCTGTTGGCAGTGGGAGTGATCAAGAAATAATAAGATAATGGGGTTTAGGAAACTTATATTGAAAACATCAGTTTAGGGAAAAGTTGACTGTGGGAGGGAATTTTGTAAGTTAAAAAGGAAAAAAATCAGCTTAAAGTGATATTTTGGAATGTATGAAAAAGAAATTACTAAGCATTTGACAGATCTGCTAAAGCATTTAAGGTAAAAATAAGATAGATACATAGAAAGATGTGATAAACGCAAGGCAACCTATGTAATTGATAGATACCATGGCAATTATAGATTATGGTAGAATAAAAGCTTTATAGGAAAAGAAATATAATATACTATTGCTCTGAAGTAAATAATGTATTTGTAGACATTACAGTAATCAAAACTTTGCTAAAGCTCTATTAGTTGGATGGGAAAAGGAAATGGGGACTTGGTGTTATAACAGAAAATCAGTAACTATTGTCAAGAATTGACAATGAAGAAACAGAAAAACTGCCTATTTATTAAAAGTTATATAGACATGTAAGGTTAATGCTAGAAAAATCAATCTGGTTGATTATTACCATTTACAGGAGCAGGAAATATGGTATATAAAGTGCTTGGGCAGAGAAATGCTACTTTTTCTTAACATAAGCCTTTTAGTATTACTCAAGTTTTCTACTAGATATGTTTGTTATTCTGAGAAATATAAATATAATTTTAAAAACGAAAGAGAAACTCCACATCATGATTTATCTGGACCTGTATGATCTTGTCTTCCATATCTCCAGCCTCATTAGCTAATTACTTCCCTTTTCTACACAAACCTGACATCTACTCTCCCCACAGATATACTCCTCATTGTTTCAGTTCTTTCAATTGTTAATTCTAGGTCTTTCATTCTCTCTTTAAAAACAACAACAACAATTTTGAGGTAGTGTCTTTTGGGTTTTCCACATAAAGCATCATGGCATCTGCGAAGAGAGAGAGTTTGACTTCTTTGCCAATTTGAATTCCCTTTATTTCGTTTCGTTGTTTGAATGCTGAGGCTAGGACTTCTAGTACTATGTTGAACAATAGTTGTGAGAGTGGGCATCCCTGCCATGCTCCTGACCTAAGGGAAAAGCTCTCAGTTTTTCACCGTTGAGACTAATATTTGCTGTGGGCTTTTCATAGATGGTTTTTATGATATTGAGGTATATTTGCGCTATCCCTATACTTTGAAGAGTTTTAATCAAGAAAGGATGCTGTATTTTGTCAAATGCTTTTTCTGCTTCAATTGAGAGAATCATATGGTTGTTGTCTTTTCTCTTACTAATGTGATCTATCATGTAGATTGATTTGTGAATATTGAGTCACCTTTGCATCCCAGGAATAAATCCCACCTGATTGTGGTGAATAATCCTTTTAATGTACTGTTGGATACTATTCACTAATATCTTGGTGAATATTTTGGCATCTGTGTTCATCAGGGATATTGGTCTGTAATTCTTCTTTTTGATGGGGTCTTTGTCTGGTTTTGGGATCAAGGTAATGCTGGCCTCATAGAAACAGACACCTCTCCAAAGAAGACATACAAATGGCTAACAGACACATGAAAAAATGATCCATATCACTTGCCATCAGGGAAATACAAATCAAACCACAATGAAATACCACCTTACACCAGCTAGAATGGCTAAAATTAACAAGACAGGGAACAACAAATGTTGACGAGGATGTGGAGAAAGGAAAACCCTCTTACACTATTGGGGGGAATGCAAGCTGGTACAGCCACTCTGGAAAACAGTATGGAGGTTCCTCAAGATGTTAATAACAGAGCTTACCCTATGACCCAGCAATTGGACTACTGGGTATTTACCCCAAAGATAGAGATGTGATGAAAAGAAGGGGCACATGCACCCCATAGTTCATAGCAGCAATGTCCACAATAGCCAAACTGTGGAAGGAGGTGAGATGGCCTTCAACAGATGAATGGATAAAGAAGATGTGGTTCATATATACAATGTAACATTACTCAGCCATCAGAAAGGATAAATACCTACCATTTGTATCAAAATGGTTGGAACTGGAGGGGACTATGCTAAGCGAAGTAAGTTAAGCAGAGAAAGACAATTATCATATGGTTTCACTAATATGTGGAATATGAGGAATAGCGCAGAGGACCATAGGGGAAGGGAGGGAAAACTGCATGGGAAGAAATCAGAGAGGGAGACAAACCATGAGAGACTCTTGACTCTGGGAAATAAACTGAGGGTTGTGGAAAGGTAGATGGGTGGGGGATGGGGTAACTGGGTGATGGGCATTACGGAGGGCATGTGATCAGAGGAGCACTGGGTGTTATATGCAACTAATGAATCATTGAACACTGTATCAGAAACTAATGATGTACTATATGTTGGCTAATTGAATTTAAATAAAAAAAATTAAAAACAACAACAGCAACAGATTAGTATTATGTTTACTTGTAAAAAAAGCAATTTTATCTATTTTTTCTTTGTTAAGTCCTGGTTATCCATCATGTCTCAGTTTTTTCTGGCAAGGAACATGTGTACTCCTGTATTCTCCTTGGCACTCTGTAACTGACTTATGAGAGCACTTCTTTTGAGAAGAAAAATCAAGGAATTAAAAAACTGGGATATTAGATAATATCAACAGTGGCCTCTTTCTCTCTACCCAGATATCTTGGTTGGTCTGTTATTCTTTATTATTTCTTTTTTTTGTTTTTTAAAGATTTTATTTATTTATTTGACAGAGAGAGAGAGATCACAAGTAGGCAGAAAGGCAGGCAGAGAGAGAGGGAGAAGCAGGCTCCCTGCCGAGCAGAGAGCCCGATGCGGGGCTCGATCCCAGGACCCTGAGATCATGACCTGAGCCAAAGGCAGAGGCTTTAACCCACTGAGCCACCCAGGCGCCCCTATTCTTTATTATTTCTGACCCTAACCTTTGTTTTCCTATTCTGACTCTAGTGTTGTGAGCCATATTTCACAAACATTGCTAATTTTTTGGCTTAAATGTGGCTGTTCTTTGTGCTGGTTAAAAGCTCCAGAGAAACCTCTTCTTTTGCTTTTCTGGATTTTTTTTTAAAGATTTTATTTATTTATTTGTCAGAGATCAAGAAAGAGACAAAGAGAGAAAGAGAGAACAAGCAGGGAGAGAGGCAGCCAGAGGGAGAAGCAGACTCCCTGCCGAGCAAGGAGCCAGATGTGTGCTAGATCCCAGGACTCTGGGATCATGACCTGAGCTGAAGGCAGACGCTTCACCAACTGAGCCACTCAGGCATCCCCTTTTTCTGGATGTTAATTCAAGTTCATAGTTCTACCACCTTAATTAAGCTCTGGATTCCTAGGGTCATAGTAGTTCATAAGGCTTCCCAAACAAGCTCAGCTTTTCTCTTGTTATTCATGATTTTCTGGGCCATATACAGTCCTCTCTAGGCAATGGTCAGAAATTGATTCCAAATACCCCAAAGTCTGGAACGCAAAAAGTAATTCTCCAGATTTTCTGAAGCATTCCTTTGCCGTACATAATTTTTAACTGGCTCATGTATATTCTCAGTTTTCTGCAGGTATATTAAGAGTCCGTAATGTTTTGCAACTCAATAAATGTATTGGGTAATTACTTAAATATCTTTTTATGAATGTGCTTTGAAGATGTAATTTGTCAGAACAGAACAGTTTCTGGATATATTTCTTGCAGTTCAGGAGCACTTAACCAGATGGCCCCCTATAGTTTTGGAACAATAAGGCATCTGGAAAGTAGGCTGACAGTAGAGGAATATGGTCATGGGGATCAATGGGAAAGTTTCTTAGGCACAGGATATTGAAGAAGTGAAAGAAATACTCTATAGAGATTTATTAAAAACTAAACTAAGTAAAAGTTCTATGATAAAATTAAAATATGTATTATAATATCCTTAAGAAATGTGGTAAGTCTTATGAATATAAGTTCTGCATTTATTATGTTTCACTCTGATATGATGGAAAGTTAATTGGTTTCATTAGGAATAAAACAAATCATAAGTTTTATAGTAATGAGTGTGAATAGGCATTTATATACCTTTTACAAGGCAGGTCAGTTACTATTTCTGAAAATGATCATTTTTTTAAATTTTGTATCCGGAAATTTATTATCAAACAAGGCCTGAAACTCATTAAACAGATGGTAAAATGTAATTTAACTTCCTTTCACACTCCTTTTCCTTTTACCTTATAAAAGCAAATGAGTTTGTCAGCTTTTAATTATAAAAGTCTTATTTGAACTTACTAGATATATATATAACAAAACAAGAGAGTTGCTAAATTTACCCGATCCTAGGGACTTTCTATTGTACACATTCGTTTTTAATTTAATGATAAGAAAATCTCTTCAAGATTTTTGTAAAAGAATCACATTATCAGAAAAGTTTATATTTCTGGAAAATAAATATGTTCGTAAGGCCCTTAACAGATCTTGGAATGAAAGCCTTATTCTTTTTTTTTTTTTTTTTTAAGATTTTATTTATTTATTTGACAGAGAGAGACATAGCGAAAGAGGGAACACAAACAGGGGGAATGGGAGAGGATCCTGGGATCATGACCTGAGCCTAAGGCAGACACTTAATGACTAAGCCACCCAGGTGCCCCTGAAAACCTAATTCTTAAGAATTTTTAAGTATTTGATTTGTACCCATTAAAATGTATAGAGTTTAAATTTCATAATTCCCCATCTTAAAAAATGTGAAACATGTCACCAGCATATCAAAGTGAATTATTTATGTACTTAAATTCTGATTTAAGTAACCGTACTGTGTTTTCTTATTGATGAAAATTGAGTAGCAAAATTATTATATTTCATCCAAGAACACAATAACCTTATTAGAAAACTAATTTTCGATGTCTGTTTCACAAATATGCTCCTAACTAGAAAATTTGTCCCGTTTCTATGCTAATTCATTGAAGCATCATATTTCAACCATTCTTAAAAGAAACCTCTTTATCTGACACTTTAAAATGTATTGCATCTCAACCTATCAATGCATTTCTTGGATTTGTAACAAGGAAAAATATTCCAAGTATTATCCATTTAAAACAAGCTTCTATGTAGAATATCATGTGTTTCCTTTTGACTACAGTCTCCATTACGTCATGGGACATACCTATGTTCCCTCATTGTGACTAGCAGAGGGCATGGAAAGATAAGAAATGTTCACTATATATCTATTGAATAAATAAATGGACGTTATAATTAAGTTAATCACTACATGTAAAATTTAAATGGAACAGGAAAATAAATCTTTCCAATTATCAAATACTAAGAAACTCTTTAAAATTGATCTAATTACAAATACTATGCCTTCAAGCTTAGATTACAGTTTCAAAATTCTTGTTCTGTTTTATTCATTCATCCATCCATTCATTCACTGAATAAGCCTTGATTTAGTACTACTAGGTGCTATGTTAATGAGTACCTAGTACTACTAGGTGCTATGTTAATGAGTACAAAATATGATTGAAGGAGGGCATTGATAAGAGTGAATGTATTATAGAAGCAATACCTATAGCAGGATGTGGTCTGCTTCTGAGTAAGTAGGGGGAAGGAAGGCTGACAATATCTCTTTACTTTCTTCAACTAATATGTTTGAAGTTGTCTTATGAATCAGGAAATTTCCTAAGTAGTAGGTTTACAAAATTGAATAAGACCACACCTGCTTATAGTAAAATATTTCCATAATAAAAATATAAAGGGATTCACTTTGCAGATTTTATACTAAGTTTTCTGATCTAGCTTCCGAGAATTAGTTATAATTTCAGGAACCTAGAAGGCATTCAATTAAGATTGAATATAAAACAAATCACCAGAGGATATTTAATTAAATACCGTACTACAATGTACTTCAATTAGAGCATAGTTATAATTTATTTTAAAGATATTGCAACATGCACATAGTAGATGTAATGACTGAATAACAGAAATGTTCAATAACACCTTTGTAGCAGTCAAGCTATCGCCACAATATTTTTGCGTTAAAAAACCATACAAATGGCTCAGTTGGTTAAACGTCTGCCTACACCTCAGGTCATGATCACAGGGTCCCGGGATCGAGCCCCATGTCTGAGCTGTCTGCTCTGCAAGAAGTCTGCTTCTCCCTCTCCTTCTGGCTGCTGCCCTACCTGCTGTGCTCTTTCTCTCTCTCTGTCAAATAAATACATAAAATCTTTTTAAAAAATGTAAAATTTAGTGAGATATATTAATAGGCATTTTTTTTCTTGTTCCTGCATCTGTGGTCAGCTACAAGTCAGCTTGATCTAGGCCATGCTTGGCTGGGGTTTGCTTAAAGTCCAGATCTGGCCCACGTGTTGGTCATTCTCCTCAGATCACAGAACCTAAAGCACATTATTGTTATGGTAGAAGTCAGAAGCACAAGCCGGCCTGTGCAAAAGCATGGCAGCTTCTTCTGTGTTTATTCCTGTGAGATACCTATTTGGCCAAAGCAAAGTCGGACAGCAAATACCAAAGTCATGCAGGTGGGGGAGAGAGTCAATAATTGCCCCAAAATGATCTAATCTACCAAAATCTTAAAGATATTTAAATAATATCATGGCGTTGTTTTAGGCCATGATGTTATTTAAATATCTTTAAGATTTTGGTAGATTAGATCATTAGGCTTTGCATAGACACAGTGCAATACAGAAGTACTATTTGAACTCTTCCTCTATGTTCATAAGATTGCTACATATTTTCCACTTTGATTATATTTTTATAAGCCTTCTCTGTGTATCAATCTGAAAACTTTGTAATTAAATTTGATCAGGAAGGGGCACATCAACTAAATCATTTAAAATGTCTCTCAATATTTTTAATGTTTTGTGCTATTGTTAATATTTTGTGGAAAAAATTTGAACTGATAGAATTTATTTCAAAGTTAGATACTGATTTATTTTAATGAACTACAAAAATCAGAATAAATTACTAACAGAGAAATTACACTTGAAATACTAGTCTGAGCTCCAAGTAAGACTGAATTTTTATGTTAAACATTTGGACTCTAATTGTTTTGTTAGGATTGGTTTATTAAAGTATAATTAGCAACATTATCAGCAGAAAAACATGCTGTGCTATAATTAAATCATTTAAATAATCATTTCTTGATGTCTTAATATGCTAGATTTCTCAATTCATTAAAGTAGATAGGAGTTCTCTGTAAATACAATTTGTTATCAGTAGTTTGCTTTTCTAAAAATGCTTGAAAATTTAGAATTCTGCTTTGAACTTTTAATAACAATATGCTATTCTGATATTGATACATTATGTTTATCTATAAAACATGAAACAAGACAGAAATATAGGATAATCAGAACATTTGCAACCTGTTTGCCTTTGCAGTTATGAGTAGTAGAATTCTTTTTTTTTTTCTTTAGTAAAATATGGATGATTTCGGAAATGCACTCGTTCAGGTTTCAATCTAGGAAAAAGTACTTATATACTCTGCCTATGTTTACAGGATACCGGTGCTTTGAAACATACTGCATTATTTTTGTTTCTTATATTCCATACTTAGAGTTTGTTCAAACAGGCTATTAAAACTAATTATATAGGGCACTAAGTGAATATAATTGTGGAATCCTTATATTGTACTAGTATAACTAGTATAGTATAACTAATATAACACTGTAACTAGTGTAACATTTTATGTTACTTATACTTCAATAAAAAATATTAAAAATAAATAAACTAAGAGTGTAGAGAAACTAGTAGGTACACAGATATCTCAGAGATCTCACCATTCCTTCCAACCCATGAAATTTGTCACTGAAATGATGGGATGGAAATGGAGCCAGTGGGAATATGGATCCTTAGCTAACAGTTGTTTCTCTTAAGAAGATTCCTCAGTGGGCAAGAATATGGAAGTGTGTAGGACATGCTATGTCCTTGAGGAATCTAAGCATATGCTGTCCCTAGCAAAAACTTAGTAAGTAGATCCATTTAAGTGAGATAAGGTCCATGTAACTGATTTTGCATACAAGTGTGTATGTATGTTATGTGTACACACGGATAACCAAGTGTTTTCAATCAGTTCTTGTTACTAAACTATTAGGCTGAACTGAATGATCGTTCTTATGTGTTTAAGAAACATGTTAACCTGATAAATGGACTGTCTTAATAGAAGAATAACAAAAAACTTGCTTGTTCCTAATACTTCCCATCGTGCATCAGCTACTCTCCTCCCCATGGTGTCCTCCACTGGATTGGTCTCTAAACATCTTTTCCACTCAGAGACACTAGTTGATATTGTTGTTGTAAATGACTCTGATAAGCATTTATTCTACGTACTTTTATTCTAATGTAATTTTCAAATGGCAGTTCCATGGGATCAAGTAGAATGAATTACATGGAGAATCTCTATATGACTCCATAGAGTAAAGAAAGAAAAGTTGTGTTTGGAAAGTGATCAGGTTGATCACTCTCTTAACCAAGTGGCCATGAATCATGTTTCAGTAACAGAGGGCCAGAGTGACAAGTTCTAAAAGTTTGCTTGTTTGTTTGTTGATGTTTCAGGCTTACAAAGGATCCTCATGGTGGTGTCAATGTAGGACAGGAGGAGACACTTAACTGTGCTCCAAGCTGTAAAATGAAGCCAGAGTAGAAGTTTTGTAGTAGTTGAGGGTATGAGGAAGACAACTGTGGCAGCAGGCACCCAGGGGATCCAGAAATCTCTTCCTATCCCCCACACCCCTGAACTTTCAGGAATCTACACTCCATTCTCCTTTACTAAAATATAATTCGTGGTCACAACAATATCAAAAATGAACTTAGAAAGACAGTATACATAAGCTAGATGAAAGGACTTTATAGCCACAGTGTGCTTGAGATCCGTGGAGCAAAGAAGAGGGATGCAGAGAGGAAGAATTGTGAGAGCTAACATGATGCTAACTAATGTCTTAAATGTTCACGACAGAGAAATAGTAACATTTCACAGATTGTCTTCTCAACACCAATTTTAAAAATGTAACGATTTTTGAAATTTTTCCTCTCGGTCCTTTTCCATGACAGTGAAGTCCAGAGGAGGACAGAGGAGCTGAAATTAGACTTTCAGTACCACCATTCTCTCAGTCCTATTCCGAAGGGTCCAGACTCCTTCTGGAGTTGAGTTGGCTTCAGATTTTTTTCTGAAGGCTCTGGCAATCCCTACTTAGATCTCATTGCCTCCAACCTTAGTACTCTGCCTCACCTGGACTTTTTAAAATTTTGGTGGACGGCATGGGCTATTACTTTAATAATAATGATGCAGTGAATAATTTCAAATTTTATTCTTAAATAACTATGAATTTTATTTCATTAACTTTTCTAAAACATCTGTAAGAATGTAAAAATTTCAAGTCAAATGGTCTTTAGGGAAAAAAATCCCGTATTGTGCATATGTCTTTTAAAGAACAGAAATGTAACATTTGCTTTTTAAAATGAATATACTTGTGAACCTTGAGTGTCTATGGACTCAGAGAAACAAACTGAGGATTTTAGAGGGGAGAGGGGTGGGGGGAACGGATTAGCCCAGTGATGGGTATTAAGGAGGGCACATATTGCATGGAGCACTGGGTGTTATACACAAACAATGAATCATGGAACACTACGTCAAAATAAATAAATGAATGAACGAATAAAAAAATAAAAATAAAAGATAAAAACAAAAATAAAATAAAATAAATGTACTTTGTGTCCTTCTAGAATTTTGGCTGGATTGTCTGCTATATTGCAGAGACTATCAACCACAATCTTCATTTTCTTTTTTTTTTCCCCCAAGGATTTCAAAATTAAAATTGGCATCCGTTCACCAGTTCATTCTTTTCTCTTTATTGGATGAGTGCACATAGATTGCTTTATCTATATCTTAATTTTCAACATAAACCTACAGCAGAATCTCTCATGTTTCATCGCTGTGTAAGCAGATGTGACTTTTATTTTTTCCTTTTCATTGAACAGTTACTTCATTTGAAATTTTTTGCTTGATTTAATTTAACTTTTTTTGATGATAGATACATCTGTTGTTACCTGTGTTTGGTTGTCATTTTAATGAGTTGCTACAAGCTGTGACCACAATAGTGGTGCATTTTTCTGGTTTCCTACTATTCCCTTATTCTTTATTTCATTTATATTTATTTTCAAGAAATGGAATTGGTATATTATCATAGATTTGCTTTATGCCTCTCCAAGATTTTCTTCCATAA
The DNA here is from genome assembly GCA_028534135.1 of Potos flavus. Classification (NCBI taxonomy): domain Eukaryota; kingdom Metazoa; phylum Chordata; class Mammalia; order Carnivora; family Procyonidae; genus Potos; species Potos flavus. The sequence goes on along the minus strand of CM052883.1, from coordinate 15,711,375 downwards.
GTATGTTTATTTATACTTTTGGGAACATTTTATGATTTAATTTTCTATAAAACATCAAAACTCCTTTAGAAATTTTTCAGTTTTCCAAATGCACGGTGGCATAGGTTATTTAATAGTTATTACAAAATGATCTTTGGGGCAATAAATTTTGATATATAAGGACAATTCCCAAATGTAATTTAACAATGATGAACTAGTCTTTAATGGCCTAGAATTAATGTGCATTTATCATTTTAATCTTCATAAAATTTTAAGAAGATTATGTATTCATGATTAGTTACATAATTTTCAAGCCCCAGTGCAAAACGAAAATGTAGGATCTCTTTATTCAAAAGTTACTAAGGGCTCCAAAGAGGTCCTATAGTAGCAGGTGCGTGGGCCTTAATAAGCAGGTCGCATGCCCGTGAGGCTGGCCCTGTGTGTATTTTTTTAGGTTCATCATTTAGTTTGCAAACAAATCTTTAAATTGAGAAAAACAACACTGAAGAACATTTTTACCACAATGTTTTAAAAATTATATAATATTAGAACTGTAGAAATGAGATAGAAAGATCACATATCCAACCTAAATTCAAACAATGGAATTCTTTTTTTCTTCAAATTTTTATTTAAATTCTAGTTAGTCAACATCAGTGCAATATTGGTTTCAGGAGTGAAATTCAGTGATTCATGACTTATATGCAACACCCTGTGGTGAACACGACAAATGCCCTCCTTAATACTGATCACCATCTAGTCTATTCCCCACCCACACCCCTCCATCAACCCTCAGTTTGTTCTCTATCTTTAAGAGTCTCTTATAATTTGTTTCCCCCTCTTTTTTCCCTGCTCCCATATGTTCATCTGTATTGTTTCTTAAATTCTACATATGAGTGAAATCCGATATTTGTTTTTCTCTCATTGACTTATTTCACTTAGCATAATACACTATAGCTCTAGCCATGTTTTGCAGATGGCAAGATTTCATTCTTTTTGATGGCTGAGTAATATTCCATTGTGTATATATACCATGTCTTCTTTATCCATTCATCAGTCAATGGATATTTGGGCTCTATCCATATTTTGGCTATTGTTGATAATGCTGCTATGAACATCAGGGTCCATGTACCCCTTTGAATATGTACTGTTGTATCCTTTGGGTAAATACCTAGTAGTGCAATTGCTGGGTCATAGGGTCATTCTATTTTTAATTCTTTGAGGAACCTTCATACTGTTTTCCAGAGTGGCTACACCAGTTTGCATTTTCACGAACAGTGCAAGAGGGTTTCCCCTTTCTCCATATCCTTGCCAAATCTGTTGTTTCCTGTGTTGTTAATTTTAGCCATTCTGACAGGTATGAGGTAGTATCTCATTGAGGTTCTGATTCGTATTTCCCTGATGAATAATGATGTTGAGCATCTTTTCATGTGTCTTGTAGCCATCTGGATGTCTTTTTTTTTGGAAAAATGTCTATATGTGTCTTCTGCCCATTTCTTAACTGGATTATTTGTTTTTCGGGTATTGAGTTTGATGAGTTCTTTATAGATTTTAGATACTAACCCTTTATCAGATATGTCATTTGCAAATATCTTCTCCCATTCCATAGGCTGCCTTTTAGTTTTGTTGATTGTTTCCTTTGCTGTGCAGAAGCTTTTATCTTGATGAAGTCCCAATAGTTCATTTTTGCTTTTGTTTCCCTTGCCTCTGGCAAATATCTAGTAAGAAGTTGCTATGACTGAGGTCAAAGAGGTTGCTAGCAGCCTGTGTTCTCCTCTAGGATTTTGATGGTTTCCTGTCTCACATTTAGGTCTTTCATTCATTTTGAATTTTTTTTTCTTACGATGTAAGAAAGCAGTCCAGTTTTGTTCTTCTGCATGTTGCTATCCAGCTTTCCCGAGACTGTTTGTTTTGTTTTGTTTTCCATTGGATAATTCTTTCCTGCAAAGCATGGAATTCTTACATGACTTTCTGATACAACTTGCCTTTAGGACCTAATATCCTCCCATGGGTCCCCTTTTGAATGACCCTAGATAGCACGTCTATCTTATTTTAGCCTGAAATCTAACTTCTGCGAATTCTAACTACTGTCCCAAGTTCTGCCCTAATGAACAATTCAGATAACTATATTTTCTCTTCTATTAGGTGGGACCATATGGAATATTGAGCCTTTTGACCTATACAAAATGGTGGTTTTATGTGTTTCCACCTAAGACATAGCAGCTCATTAAATATGTGAAGGCGGGGACCATACAGCCACCATCCCATTACCAAGCCTATATACATATCCAAAAATTCTAGCAGGTCCTCTCTTCCTCAAACTAATCATTCTTTGACTCTTCATCATTATTCATATAAGAAATTTTTCAAACCCTTTAACCTGTTGGTTGAGTGACTCTAACAATTAGGTTTATTAATTTTCCTCTTACAGTTTGACATTCTTTATTGAAAAGAATGTTCCAAATGTTGACTAAGGAATCCTTTCAATAATGTCTCATCTTCCATTTTCTAACCTATTCTCTCCCATTATTTTTTCGGTTCAAAATATAACCTTCTCTGTGGAGAATCCTAGTTCTTTCCACTTCTGTGATCTGAGAGGCATTCGTTCAATGGGCTCTCACAAACCTATTTGACATAGTGGGCAACACACTCAGTACTATCAGTATGATGATTACAGTGGGGAGTTCTGTTAGGCTCATGTATAACATCAAAAAGCAAATCAGTAAAAAAAAAGAAAAATTATATTACAGACCATGGTCTAATTATGTAATTTTCAGTTGATTTCCATGGAGACAAAAATAACATGGATCTAATGTAGAGCACTGATTTCTAAAATTTTTGTCTGCTACACATTTCCATCAGCAAGTTTTCTATGGAAGTCCAACATGAAAAAAACTCTAGCTGACATGGAGCTGTTCTCTCCATTTGAGCTCTGTAGTAATCTCACTGTGTTGGTCTGACTACCAACCCTGCTAATGAAAAAACACCCCCCCCAAAACAACAAACAAACAAATAAACAAACAAAACACCAGACCAAAACAAAACCCATTAAATCTGAATTCTCAGCAGCTTAACTGAATCAAAGTTTATTTGTTGTACATATAAAGTCCAGCCTTGGTCAGGCTACCCTCTTCCATCTGTAAACTCTGGCCTTCATAACATAAAACCTTGGGGTACCCAAGGCAGAAGAGAGAACATAAGAATGAGGCAGAGATTTTTTGCAGCCTCAGCCCCAACGTGGCACATGTCGCTTCAACTCATGTCACTTAGATATTTTCACTTGATCCCAACATAACTGTAAGTCCCTGAAATATCTGGAAGTTCATAAGTATTTGCTGAGCATGAAATATCTGTCATAAACTTTCTTCTGTTTTCTCAGATGCCCCCTGACTCTTCTCCTTGGGAACTCCTAATATTCTACATAACATGATATTAAAGCACTGATCTCAGGGGATGATGTCCCTGTGCTTCAAGCAATTCTTCATGAAATATTATTCTCCAATACCAAACTTTCCATTAAAAAATCAGCTGTAAAGAATCCAGTGTTTCATTTTCTGAAAGGGATTGGAAAACAAAGTTTTTGTGTATCAACAAAATGACAGTTGTGTGCTTCGAATAGACTGCTTAGTGTGAGGTAGGGATGATGTTCTTTTTTTTTTTTAATTTGGCTCTCTCAAGGATATTACTGAATGGACAACAGACTGAGGGAAAGCATGAGCATACCCAAGATTTCCTCCTAATCTTGTTCTCCCTTCAGCATTTCCAATTTTTATTACAGGTACCAATCATTTGGACTTAATATTTTGAAGTTTCTATTGGTCTTGCATATTCTTTTGTCTTTCAAATAATCATATGCCAAGGATTGTTGCCTTGGATGCATACATTTCTCTCAATTTTATTTCTGCAAACTAAGTCATTCACGTATTAACTCACAAGTGAACAATTATAATGGCCTCTTGGCATCCAATCTCTCCCCTTCCAATTGTTACTTCTGCCAGAATTGTGTCTTCTTAAAGCAGACTTTAGATCACATTTCTCTAAGTAGGTTCCCATAACACCCAAAATAAGGGTTTTTAGTAGATGCTGCATGCAGGGAAATAGATATAGAAGTGTGTTTAGTAAATAACTTTATAAAATCTAGGTTAAGTTGAATAGAATTTGCTTTTTGCTATTGTTATGTTAATATGTTAGAAATTTCTAAAAATGCTTTGCATATGCAGAATTCTCTACCATATTAAACAAAGGAATCTTTTCTAAGAGGTATTCTTTCAGAATTATCATAGACCGAACTTTCAAGGATTCCTCATTATTGATGGAATCACATGCAGGCTTTGAGAAATTTTCTAGTCTGTTCTTGCATCATTTCTTCACAGGTACTTTTTCCTAGATCCATTTGCATTACTCAACTTGTGAATCTCCTATTCCATCCCTGGGTTCTTACTGTTGGTTTTATGTGAAATCTCTTGCAACCCACTTCACAGTGTCTCTTTTGAAAATCTAAAACCCATTTATCATGAATAAATCCTCCCCTTCTCTGGTGAGATTTACTGAAATTTCCTGGTCCTTACATATCATAGTCAGAAGTAATCTCTGCAGAGTGTGTCCATGTAAGTATGAAAGAATTCTTCAGTGGAATATTTACTATGTACCCAACAAATTACTAGGTATTTACATGTACTATTTTATTTAATCATCTCATCTATTTAATAAAGAAATATTAATCAACCTACTGAATAGATTGAAAAGTACTAAGACATAATACAGTTAATGTCATTAGCTTTTCTCAACTATAAGGTAGGGAAGCTGCAATTTCAAGAAAACAAATACTTCCAAAACTTCCTTGAGTTGCTTACACTATATTCCATATCATTTTGTTTTTATTCTTTTGTAGCTTTTAATGTGTTCTACCATGTGTCAGAGTAATTCTTAGCTAGCGGCCATTCCCATTATAATGCAAGCTATGAGAAGACAGACGCTATCTCATTAGATGTATAACTCTAATTGCATGTTATTCAGCTGAATACATATTAACTTGAATTCAAGCAATTTGGTTATATTAGCTGCCCTTATGATGTTTTGTTTGCTTCTGTATGATGTACCATGTATTTTTATTCAATTTCATGTTAAAGTATCTCTGGGAATAATATTATATCACCTGATCACCTGTTACATATATGTCCCCCCAAATGCCTATACTGGGCTTTCCATGGACTCTCTTCTTGAGTCTCTTCTCTCTTCTTGCTCTTGGATAAGCTTTAGGATTTCAAGTTTATGAAGGAATTTACTTAAAAAATAACAAAAAACACCTCATAACCTATGTCAGTATACCAAAAAGTAGGAGACTTTCTAGGTCTGTACCAAGTGGACAAAATCATACAGAGGTTATAAGAAAGGCCAACAGTAATCTAGAGGCAGAACTTTAAAAATAGTTAATTGAAAGCATTTTTACATGTACCTTGCTCTGGGAGCAGAAGTTAATTATCATAAAGAATGGGTTAGGTATCAAAAAATGCTCAAAAATTCTTTTCTTTTGTAGGTTCAGGCATGACCCTGAGCAGTTATGCATTGCAGATTGCTCTTTAAATTATCATCTTGAGAGTTACGTTTGCTTTTAAATACATATTTTAATGTGACTATTTCTGTGACTGATGTTGGCTGCCTGGTAGTCACTGAAAATAGGAGTGCTGCATTTTTATCTTAAAAACTGGGTGTCTTCCAAGATCAAACTTGGGATGTAAGTCTTATTTCAAAACAAACTAGATGGCAGCTGAAGAATTTACACTGACTCCTGGGCAAGCTATACCTCCTTTTGGTCCATAAACACTAAGGTGTCTAGAAACTATTTAGATCATTAAGTGGGTGCTTGATCTACTCACTCATCAGGAAAAATAAAGATCTAATGTTGAGAGTCCCCATAGTCTCTGTAGAGGCAAATGAAACCCAGACGTTCTCAACTCTTACAAGTTTCAGGGATCACACCTCACTTTAAGCTAATGGGGCAGTATTCCCAAACCCACCATTGTTGACCACAGGTCATCAGGTTCTTGTCTCCAAACAATTCATGGAAATTTTGAGAAATATATCAGTGAATTAAGTTCTGTTCTTCTTACTACTTTTGACTTGTCACAGGGATCTTGGCAATGCAAGAATGCTTCATTCGGTTGGTCAACTTTCGCCGTCTCAAATCAGACTTTTTTAGAATGTTACTCTGTCTGTGTCTTTGTCCCAAGCGAAAACATGGGCTTTTCTCTTCATTCCTCAGAGCAGATTTAATTTGGGCTCTAACATTGTTATTATGTTATCCAGGGTTTAACTATACCCATGGGAATTCTTTAGATGATGTCTTCCAATTCCCATTCCCAAGAATAAAAGTATTTTCTATCACTCCCATCTAACATCATCCTCTTTTGTAACTACAATAACCTGTACAAAAGTAATTTTAAGCAGTAAAATAATAGTAACCTTTTCTGTTATTAGCCAGAGAGGCTTATCACCTCCCTATCTCAAACCTTTTTATTTTAGAATTAGATAGTTATTTACTCTTTTTCATTCATAAGTCTCATTGATGTGTGTTTTTCCCAAAGAAACAAATTGTCACCTCTCCCCATCAGGTTCATTCATTTGTTCAAGAAAACAATATATTGATCTCCTCTTCTTTGACAAGGACTTTGAAAATTCAGTGTAGGAGGAATGATGGATATGAATCAAGTGATAACATGTATAATTGCAACCAGGTTATATATTGTGAAGGAAGGGGACATGGTATTATATGACTATGTAATTTACTGAGGAAGTCATCCTGATCTGAAAGATAATTAGGGGTTTATTAGGCAAAAAAGAAAGTAGCATAGAATGAGACTACCAAAAAGCAGAAAAGGGAGATGAAGAGAAGGAGAGAAAGAGAGCCCAAGTGCAGTATTGTGTGATGGGAAATGGGGAACAATAAAGACTGAGAGAAAAACAGTGTGATCTGAGCACAGAATCCATGGTGGGGAATGGGTAGGATGATACTGGAAGTAGGCAGGAGTAGGACCACACAGGGCCTGGTAGTAGATGATAAGTGGTTTATATCTATCAAAGAAGAATAAAAAGTCATACAGGGTTTTAAGTTGAGGCATACATTAAATAGATTCACATTTGAAAATTAATCCAGTAGAGAGTACGTAGGTAGAATAGATTGCATGGAAGCTGAGAAAACTCAAGAGGCTATTTAGTGGATTCTAGCAGCCATTCATAACAGTATCGTGGACTAGGATAGTGAAGGAGATAGGTGGGTGTGAAAGCCACGTAAGAAGTAAACTCGTCCGAATTGATCATTTGGCCCTGAGACAGGTGTGACAGCATCACAGGAGTAGCTCCTAGGTGTTTGGCCTACACAGCTAGACTGATAGTTGTAGAGTTTGCCAAAATAAAAATCAACCGGATAAAACCAATACATGAAAAGGAGCATTAGTTTGCTCTTGAATATGTGAAGTTTGGAAAGGTTTTCAGAGTTGATATCAAGTAGAAAATTAATTTTGCTGGTTTAAACTTCAAAGGATAAGTCTGAGTTAGAGATATAAACTGTGTCATTATCAACCAATGGAAAGACTAGATTTCATAGTTGTGGATGAAATTTTCTAAAGAAATAATATAAACTGACAAGAGAATTGGGTATAGGACTGAGCATTGAGGAAGACACTCAACATGTAACATGGCCAATTAAAGAAGGCTCAACTTCTGCAGGGAAGCAGAAAGATCAACCAAAGATTCAGGTGAACTTAGATTTTCATTGCCAGAAAAAAACAAGGAACCAAAAAACTGTCTCATCTATCTGTCTACTTATCAGTCTATCTAAACACATATTCATATCATGGTTACAATGTTCCATGTGCTGTTCTAAATTCTTTACCAATGTTATCTTACTTAATTTGAAATAGCATTCCCCCTATTTCATACCCCTGTCTCTACTTTTCTATGTCAACAGCTTTTAGTCATCTAAGTATAAAAGTTTTAGACATAATGGCAATTGTATTAACTAGGATAAGCAAACTACTATAATAAACAATATCCACATCTCTGTGGCTTATCATAATAAGTTTATGTCTCACTATAATATCCAATGAAGGCAGGTCATAGGGATTTGCACTGAAGAGTCATTTAGGGATGTAGGCTTCTTCCATCAGGTGACTCCCCCTTCTCTACGTTAATGGAGTTCCCTCCATTCAGCTAGTGGGCAGGGAATGGGCAAACTTAATCACACGAGAGGTTTTAATGGGATCAGCTTGGAGGTCACCGATAGCAATTCTTCCCATTTCCCATTAACCAAAACTCAACAACATGGTCACTCAACTGCAAAGGGAGGCTGGGGAAAGTGGTTTTACTATGTGTCTAGGAGGGGAAAAATAGGTTTTAATGATCACAAAATATTATTTTTGCCACAGAAATTAACCAAAGTTAAAAAACCTTGTAACAAAAGTATGTTTATTTGTTTTTATTTTTCTTAAATCATGCAGTCTTATTATAGAAATCAGTTCATCACATAAGGGGATGTACCCAGCATGTTCCATTGTCTAGAGAAAATAGAAAACAAATACTTATCTCATTACTTTAGGACTTTCTTTGCTCCAGGATCTCAAATAATACCATAGATGTCTCTCCTACAATTGGCTCAGGTTTCTTAGAAATGAGACAGAAGGGAACACATTTAAGTCATGGAAGTCAATTTATTTGGAAGTCTGCATGCTGTCCTTATGGGGTCTGGGGAGCCATCTACTCAGCAGCCTGGGGATGAATTCCATTGCAGCTTTGACATTTTCCAAGCCAATAGTCCATTCTACTCTGGGTACCATCAGGACTCTCAAAATTATGCAAATTCAACCACTAGAAGCAAGAGCATCTTCTATACTGCTGATAACTTATCTGCTAAGCACAGTGGTGGAGAACTGCACCACACAGCGTTTCAATAAGCAGATGTGAATGCATTCTGGCTCATTCATTGCTGGCTTATTCATTTTACCCAGATGTATCCACAACAGAAGCAACACAATACGTCTTATCTTCCTAAACTAAATCACAAATTTTTGGTTATCACTGCTTCTCCATGACTATGACCCTTAGCAAACTCAGACAGTTGGGTCAATAATCATGTGACGACCACATCAAGTAAAGGTGCTCCATTGGTTTGAGAGTCCCTCTTTCTTCTAAGTTATTTTTGTTCAAATATTTTACTTTGATTAACATGAACACATGTCGTATGATGGGAGAGAAAAATTAGTGCAACTAATTTTTTTCAAAATGTTAAAAATATTTTGAAAAATAAATATCAATTTTTATGTGAAGTTTATAATTAGATTTAGCTCTGTTTCTACAGAAGAGCAAGTTCAGAAAGGGGCAAGCAAGTTAAAATCTATGGCACAATGCTGAAATCCTCACAGGTAAATGCCTTCTTATTGATTTTTTGTATGGGTTTGAAGATCTGTCATGAAGATCTATTGACTTATGTGGCTTATGATGAAGATTACAGATGCTTTTTCCAGACTGTATTTCTCCACACAAGGTTTTACAAAAATATACCTGGACTTGTTTTGAAAGATCCATTATGGGAGAGAAGGTATCTTTTCCAAGACTTGAGATACAGAAACAGTAAGTTCAGTTCCTGACTTTATTTCTAAATTGTATGTAGGTTTGTTTAGACTGAACAAGAGAAACACCTGTAAGTGGAAGTTAGAAAGATAAATCTGGGGGCATGGGTGGGTAGCCAGTACTCAAAAGACCTGAACATTGTGATATCTAGGCAACCCGAGAGTCTAAGCACCTTCTAGTCTTCTACAGTATGAAGGGATGAAGACACAACAGTACTTAGCCATACTCCAACTCCATTATATTGACTGGATATCTGATACTTATTTGGGATTATTTTATGAAATGAGAAGTCTTGAGATCACTTTGAAATACAGTGGGAATCTTTGGGAACATCTGAAGCAAGCTCAGTCTGGATTTTCAGCAGCCCAGAGCTCAGGGATATGTACTAACTGCCTTCTAGCTAAGAGTTGTAGTGATTGGTGCCAGTTTACAAAATAGGGGTGATGGCCGTTGCCTACTGGTCAATATTAAAGGAGTATTGTGTACATAGAAGGTACAGGAATGGAAAATAAAAATGTAAGTATCCTAATTATTTTTTTAAGGAAGGTGCTTAATCCTTCCACAGTATAGTTTATCTAATTATATAATACTTGCTTCTTGATTCCTTCAGTTTGCTATAAACAATTGACTACTGTAAACATGTAAAATGTTCAAATGAAATTTAAATAATTTAATATTGCATACATTGACCAAAAAATTATATAAAGTACTTTTGCAATGGAAGTTTCCAGTGTTCTTAGTAACAATGAAAAAGAATACTACTGTACTCAGCCTTTAATTTATTATAAATACACAAAAACTTAGTACCTGTAGCGGTTGAACTCTGAATTTTTTAAATGACTATCATCATTACTTAGAGGTCACAACATTTTAGGAGTTAAGTAAAAGTGCAGCTATTAGAAAAACTGCTGATTTTTGTCCTTGCCTTTCTGGTAATGCCTATCAATAAATATTTATGTAATTATTCATGATAGACACTTAGAAACTTGCTTCAAGCAATAAAAATGAAACAATAGTATCTTAGTGGAGTAACCTGGTAGACACCACTTTAATTGACCAAGGTTAATGTCACCTTGGTTAAAGTCATGTTGATATCACACACCCCTTGATATGATGCAGTGATATTATTGTTATTATGTGTTATTCTTACCCTGAACCTGTAATTTCAGTCTAATCATGAAATCAATCACATAAACTCAAACTGAGGGAAATTCTACAAAATCTGGATCATTCCTATTACTCATCAAAAGTGTCAAAATCATTAAACAAAAAAGATGTAAAGACTAAACGCAATGGGCTATCCTGGATTTGGATTAAACCATAGATAAATAAAGGACTTACATGAAAAAAAAATGGTGAAATTCGAGTAAAGTCTGTAGTTTAGTTAATAGTACTGTACTAATATTAAATTCTTAGTTTGGGAAGATGTACTGTGGTTATAAGAAAGTTAGCATTGACATATGGGATGTATGGGATCCTGTGTATCTTTGCAACCTTTTTATTAAGTTTTTTATTTTAATTCCAGGATAGTTAATATAGAGTGTTGTGTGAGTTTCAGGTGTATGATAGAGTGATTCAACAATTCTATGCATCATTATTATCCCTAAAAAAAGAGAGAGAGAAGTTCTATTAAGGAATGCTGCTATCTTGTACAGAAGAAATTTCTCCATGTTCATTTTTATGCAGACTACTTTGCATGGGATTATATCTCCATATTACTGTGCATGATCCTGACAGTGAAGTAAGAAATGACAGCACTGGGGCACCTGGGTGGCTCAGTGGTTAAGCGTCTGCCTTCGGCTCAGGTCATGATCCCAAGGTCCTGGGATTGAGCCCCGCATCAGGCTCCCTGCTCAGCAGGATGACTGCTTCTCCCTCTCCCACTCCCCCTACTTGTGTTCCCTCTCTTGCTGTGTCTCCCTCTGTCAAATGGATAAATAAAATCTCAAAAAAAAAAAAAAGAAAGAAAGAAAGGAAAAGAAAGAAATGACAGCATTTATGGACTGGAAGCTCTCTCAGAAGTAACTTATTTTAACTCTTTACATATGGGATACCTGGATGGCTCAGTCAGTTAAGCATCTGCCTTCAGCTCAGGTCATGATCCCAGGGTCCTAGGATCGAGCCCCACATCAGGCTCTCTGATCAGGGAGAGTCTTCCACTCCCTCTGCCCCTACTCTTTCTCTCTCTCCTTTTCTCTCTCTCTTTTTCGTAAATAAATAAAAACAAAAACAAAAACCTCTCTACATATAATGAAACCAAGACTCAGAGAAGAAGTTTCACTTATTCTGAGAGTATTGGGTGATTGGTGAGATGGTCAAAGCCAAAGCTCAGACCTCTGGGTTGAATTCTTTCTGTCATATATAACACCAGCTAGTGAATCTGTGTGCCAGACACCACTACATATCTTACCAATATTAATTCTTTTCATTCCCTGAACAGTCCTTTGAGTTACCGACTTTTCATTGTGCCTGGCATAGAGTGGTTCATGTTAATTATTTTTAACACAGGTTTAGCCAGGCAAACAACCTTATTGGATTTCCATTTTTAAAAGTTCGCTCTGGGATTTTAAAGGCTCTGTTGGTTTGAGGGAAAGTGAGATTAGAGACAGGGGTTCTTTCAAAGACTCCGGCAGAAGAGACCACTGGTATATGAGGGTATCAACCAGGGCTTTGTCACTGGAGCTGAAATTGGAGTTAATAGAGATATGGCGGACAGGAATTAGTGATTTATGGGACGCACGAGATAAGGAAGCCTGAAATGCTCTACCTCTGAGATCAGAAATTCTCAGCCTCTCTTTTTTCCTAATAACCTTTCACACACTGGTTCTACTACATCTGATTTTTGGCTCTATTTAAACATCCCATCTCTTAAGGCTTATACGGCCTCATATTATTTCTTTATCCATTCAGTCTAGATGTCACTGTGCCATTCTTCATTGTTGGCAACATTCTCAACTCCACTATCCTGTTGGTTCCTACCTGACAAACCCTTCTGGCTTAAGGCAGCTCTCTAAACCTGTGCTGCTAGGAAGTCTTGGAGAAAACCATGAAGCCATGCAAATTGGAGCAGATACAAATGTTTGCATCCCATATCTTTTTCTCTCTCCTTCCTGTGAGAATACTAACTTAGCCCCTCTTCTTCTCTGGGGCCAATTCATCCATCTCCACATGCACTGGCCTTAGGCATTAACTGTTTTTCGCCATCAACATTTTTCTATGTTCGACTTTTTTTTTTCTTTTTCTTTTTGGACATATTAAAGTTCTCTCTAAGCCTTAATGCAATCTTCCCTCAGCTCTTTATTTCCCATCAGTTATGAGCCTGTCTGTATCTTCCCCTTCCAGCCAAGCTGTTGAATCATCTCAGTTATGCTATTTTCTCTCAAGATTATGTGCTTGGTCCTCTCTCTTCTCAGTCTTTTTGGCATTTCTGGTCAACATTATCCTCCCTGTGGCCTCCCAGGGGGATTGAAAGCTTTACATGTCCATACTGGTGCCTCAGAAGTACAAATGTGGCCACAGTAGAATTCTCACATTAGCTCCAATGTCAGTGTGCAATGTCATTAGCTCCAATGTCAGTGGGGAGGGATTGTGTTTTATCCAGGTTTCTGTCTAGTGTCCGGTGCCTGGCTCAGAGTGGGAACTTGATACATGTTTCCTGAATCACTTGAGTAAAGAAAACAAATAAATTTCAGTGCTAAAGCCCAAGAGTCATATTCATTTTCAAATTGATGGACAACAGATGTGATCTGCATGCATATTTTCTAGAACATCTCCTTGGTAAAGCAAGGCAAAGTTATATTCTTAATCTTATTTAGGTATGTTTTCAACTTCTTCTTTCCTATGAGGATTGATTTCATTATGTACCTGACTTTTTAAAGCATGCTTTCTACTCAGAATACTGTGGCTCTTCTAAAATTTGGTCTCTACCTTTAATTTCAAAATAGACTTAATTCTTCTATATCTTTACTTACTACCTCTCTAGTCATAGTCATTTTATCATTTAACCTGGTGCAAACAGTCCATCAGGTTTCTAACAAGAGAAAAATGACACAAAAAAAATGGGAATCTATACCAAGAACAGGTCCTATATCAACCCTTTCTGATTAATTCTCCCTTTCTTCTCAACGTCTAACTCATCCTGACTGAATCAATCAAAAAGCTATTACTTTCATACTCGGAAGTGTTGCTTTCAAAATCAATAAAAATACAGTTCATTTTTAATATGCAATATATTATAAAAGTGAAAATTCCCATTTACTTGAGGTGGAAATTTATGAAAAAAATGTATGGTTGTTAAAAATCTTGTTGGATGTGTGTGTGTGTATGTACGTTTCTTCATCACAAGACATGTATTTCATTGCATTTAAGATTTTCATCACAATTAACTGTTTGTATTATATATGTATGTGCATGATATATGATTTAAAGGAAACAATGGGTTGGTTTACGGTGAATTGTCGCTCGCATCTTATGCATGTGAATCATAGGCACAGAATGAGTCAGCATCTTCTGTAGAGTTGGCTACAATAGCTAATTCTGTATTGAAAAATTACATGAGCCCTCCAAAGATACCTCTAGCAAAAACTGTGTGAAGGTGTTTATGGGGACATTAGAAACAGCTAGCTGCATAATGATAAATAATCATATCATTCAGGGGCACCTGGGCGGCTCAGTGGGTTAAAGCCTCTGCCTTCGGCTCAGGTCATGATCTCAGGGTCCTGGAATCGAGCCCTGTGTCGGGCTCTCTGCTCAGTGGGGAGCCTGCTTCCCCACCTCTCTCTGCTTGCCTTTCTGCCTACTTATGATCTCTCTCTCTCTCTGTCAAATAAATAAATAAAATCTTTAAAAAAATAATAATCATATCATTCACTAGTAAGTAATAAATAGAAGCTTTGGTTTCTATTTGAGAATGATTAATTGGATTATACATCTGTATTTAGGAATATCTACTTTCTGATATGCTTCAGTCACCATTCATCTGTACTTCCGTAGTAATTATGTATGTTTGTAATAAAGTAAAGACCATGATTAAAGTCAATTTATGTGTAATATTCTTTTATCCCTTGTTATTTACTTCATTTGAAAATATGCGATCTGGGCGCCTGGGTGGCTCAGTTGTTAAGCGTCTGCCTTCGGCTCGGGTCATGATCCCAGTGTTCTGGGGTCGAGTCCCACATCAGGCTCCCTGCTCTGCGGGAAGCCCGCTTCTCCCTCTCCCACTCTCCCTGCTTGTGTTCCCTCTCTCGCTGTGTCTTTCTCTGTCAAATAAATAATTAAAATCTTTAAAAAAAAAAAATATGCGATCTGGTATGAGATTATATAATCATTTATAAAACAGAGTACTTAGCTTAACAGAATACCTCAATATCAGATTATGTCAGTAAAATGAGTGTTATATAATGCAATTTATTATTCTGATATATAGTATATTTATTATTGTATTACTATAATCTTTATTATTGGCCATCTCATAAACTTTCTGTATTCTTTCTTTGAATGCGATCACATGGTCATGGAAGAAAAGTTCTTAGATCATAGGAAGTTGACAGTTTTCAATGCGCTATGTGTGCTTAGTATAAGATAGAATTGAATTTGGTATATGGGTGATGGATGAAGTTTTACTGAGTGATGGATAACTGCTCATTCTATTAATGGCATTCCATCTATCAGCTACTTTTAATATGGTTGATCACAAGATGTTGCTGACTCAATTTTTGTGGATTAACTGAGGTGAAAGTGATACCTGTTTGAAGTTTCCCTAATACAAAATTTCTCCTCTTGGGAGTAGGATGGATTATATTATCTGTCGAAATGCTTTTCCATGTGAGTTCTTTACTGTCAACTTTCTTGTTCTCTCAACCATATCTCTTTTGTATTAGATGAAGTAGAGCTTTATATTGTTAAATGATTTTTCTGTGTCATGGAAAATTTATGTCTCCAAATCTTTATTTCTTCCTACACGTTACAACTGGGAAATAACTTAAAAAAAAAAAAAAGGTAGTTTTCTGGTTCTCTGTGGCAGAGTAAGCTCCCAATAGTCTGTCCTTCACATTGATTTCAACAAAAAACTTGAAAATACAATAAACAACTAACTGAGGTCTCTGAAAAATAAACAAAAGTGGGAGGATTATGAAATGCAGTCACAATTTGGAGAGGCAGCCTATACTGTTGTTTCCTGTTTTTCTCTCTATCAAAAAGCAGAACAAAACAAAATCAACCACAGCAAAACACTCAAAGAAAATAGGTATTACGAGAGTAGCAGCAAAACAATAAAAACAAGTTAGAATTACCAGAAAAAGAATAAAAAAGATTTAAATTTAAATACCCAAATTTTAAAAAGGAATAAAAACATAAGCAAGGAATAAGATACTATAAAAATAGTTTCATAATTCATTTGTTTGCATTATTGTGTTTGTATTTACTGACTCTTTAAAAATTTTTGGATTTTTTTTGACATATTTCTTCTAAATATTAAATTGAGTATTGTTTTCTAGTATTGTTAAAATATATTTTTAAATTAAATGATCATTTATTTTTGTTGATAAGGCAGATACATTTTTCTAGTGATTGTTTTTACGATTTTATCTGTATCTTAAATTTCCCCCATTATTCTTAAGACAATATCTAATAGCTCTTCACTATAGCTCTTGACAATAAAATTAGACTAGGTGCTATTTCTTAATTTCTCTACTACTCTTACACTGTTCAATTTTTGTAACTGGACATTTATTAATACTTTATTTTGTGTTCTTTAATATGTTTATATTATTATGGGTGAATTGTGAGCTTTAAAAATACTGAGTTACTCTCAGCTGTACTATATGAGGCAGCCGGGGAGCTAATTCTGTCTACATGCTTGTGGGAGTGCATGCTCTCTTTCTCTCTGTTTCTCCATCCCCCCATCTAAGTTTTGAAGTTGGATCATTTGTACGTTGTCATAACTGACAACAAAATGTGTTTTTACATTTTCTACACCATTTTGCCCTGAAATTTACGAATGAATGCATTCCACACTCACTTCTGGGCTTCATGACCGTATTTCTCCTAAGCAGCACTAGGTTGACCGAAGTTTCTTCTCCAGCTAATTCCTCAAGAAGATTGTTGGGGATAGAAAATTTTTATTTACCCTTAAACATTCTTCTGGCTGATCTAAGAATTAAATTGACATGAGACAGATTAACAGGAGAAAATAAAATTTAATTACATGTATATGGGGAATCCACACAAACCTAAGAGATTCCCAAGAGAGGAAACTGAGGTATATATGTCATTCTGGACTAAGGGGCAGGGGATAGGGGTCTGGGTCTTCAAAGGGAAGAAAGGCAACTCATTGGAAAAATGAAAAGAATACATGTTTGGTAAATCAGTATTTTCCGGGCAGTACAGAAATGATGGGACATAGAGGACTTTAATCAAAGAGGTCTTGCTAAATTCCTTCCTGACTACCACATCTAATTCATGTTTTACTGTAATTATGTATGGTGATAGTTCCCTTTCTGGAACAGGTCCTCTATCTAAATACTTTTTGGCAACTAGCAGGGAGGAGAAAAAGAAAAACTTGAGTCTTCTATGTCTTAAAATTAATCAGCCAGAAATAATCTACATGCCAAAGAGATTCATTTTGGAGTAGCAAATTTTGTTACCCTACAGAATCTTACTATAAACAATGTTCCCTGTATTTATGGGTGATTGTAACTGTAAGCTTTATTTATTGGTGGTTATATTGGGAGGATAAAGATAAAGCCATTGACTTCCTTCTCTTCTTGATTAACCTGAGATAGTTCCTCCCATATTCTGGTATCAGTTTTTGCTGTAGAAAACTCTGATGTCCCATTGAGTCTCCTTTCTTATAAGTGACTTGACCTTTGTATTTAACTTCCCAAATAATGCTTTCTTAATCATGAAAGTCTAATTACTATACAAGGGTTTATCTTGGAGTTGAACATTCTAATAGTATACATATATGTGCCTATATGGTCTACCTCGGCCCAACATAGACAATTTTAAATTGCTTTATCTTCTATATTTCTGCTTCATTGGAAGGATGAAGAGGATTCATTTTGGTTTTTTCTCTCACCATTTTTCTTTATGATTTTTACTTTCTTTCAGGCCCAATCTTTCTGGTTTTCTTTGTTAACTTAGTGTTTTCTAAAATGATTTCATCTTTAATCCTATTTCTTCCATGAATCCTACTAGTTTCCATTTCACTCACTGGCTATCTCTTCTGCAAGGTCTTGTATTTCACTTCATGCTTTTTTATATGTCTTAAATTGTTAAACTTTATGTTACCATGTATGAATGTTCTTTGGATTTTTCACCTGTTTTATAGTAACCTGTTTCTGAGGATTAAGAGAGTTGATATGTTCTTTTAAAACCTTTATTCTTATGATATTTTTCATGGATACTAAGCAAATCCCTTTATTGTTCCTCATATAGGAATGTTGGATTTCCTTGACTAGCTAATAGCAGAAGTTTCTTACAGAAATTGGGAAACAAGTTACAGAATTTGTGCAAGCATGGTAGCCCAAGGATTCTCTCATTGTTTGCTCTCATGATAAACTATTGCCTTGTGTTTGGGATTGTTACAGAGCCACTGCTGTTCTACTTCCTGGAACCCACACTGGTCCGGAACAGTTTCAATTTATAGGCTTATCTTCTTCTTCTTCTTCTGTTTCCTGCTGCCCTGCCGCAAGTGGTACAAACTTTTTTTTTCCCTAGAATGATTCACTCAGTGTTAGTTATATTTTTATGTGTTTTCTGAGATTTCCCATTGAGCATTTTGCTCATTATTCTCTCTCCACTTCCTTGTCCTGTTAGCTCTTAACTCTGCTCCAGCATTTTTAACACTGATTGGACCTTCTCCTCTGGGTTCATAGATTTGCTTGTGGATTTCTAGCGATCTACTGCTGATTTCTAGGTCCCTCATCCTTTTAGCTGTTTCTTCTATCAAAGCCTGACTTCCCTGAGGTGCTTTTTATTCAGTTCAGAATTGTTTGTGACAGCATGTTGCATGATTTGTTGGTATGAGGGGTCTTTGTCTCATGCTCTTATTGAAAATAATGTGTATGGTTGTTTGGTTGTTATTTCTGGTTTTTTCCTTCTCATTTCTAGGAGAAGATGATTTAGAACTAAGGTGCTACTGTGGAAATATACAAACCTTTGCACATCTTTAAATGATAGAAATATTTAAATTTACTGTTACTCCATATGCATCTACATCTACCTCTTTTCAGAAAAATTACTTTGTTTTAGGTTTTATTCTTTTACATGATTATATATGAAATACCATTTCAAAAAAGAATAAGTTAAAAATAATCTACACTCTTTTGCGGGGAAGTACTGAAGCCTGATAGCTTCAGAAGATTTTTTTTGAGGCGGGGGAGGTTTCCTCATTTCTGAGTACTTTCCTGTGTTATATACTTGATTGCATTACCTACATAGGTGCAAAATGATCCCTAGCCCCTCAGATATTACATGTTACATGGCAGGCTTTGTAAGTCTAGTGAATGGACAGCAGATGTCACTGTTGAATGAAATGAGCCATTCATTCTACTAATCCCATCCTTTCTGTTCTGGAAGTGCCTTTCCAGGGTCCAGATCCTGGGGTTTACTGATAAAGAGAAAAAAAAAATTAAAATTAAACTCAGAACCCTGAGTCAGTTTCATAACTTGGCTTGGCACCTTAGGGTATGGGATGTAAGCCAGCTTTGCAATTAACTGAACTTCTTCATTTGAAATTAAAGCACACTTTTCAGAGTTTACTCTTGCATGGTGGAAAACGATTGTGATATTTGAATTCTGAATTCTTGCGTCTTACTTTGTGCAATTGTTACCTTTTTTTTTTTTTCAACACGTATCTGCAGGTTTAACTCCAGCGGCATTCCGTCTGTTCACAGGGTGCTTTTCAGACTGATGTGACATTGGGAATCATGGCACACAGAAGAGCTATTTAGTGTTAAAATGTAGAATTGAGCAAAGTCAGACTATTTTATTCTAGTATATCTGTCTCCTGAAATTCTCCTCCTAGTACCTTTTACTGTATAATGTTATATTTTGCAGGCGCCCATATTTCAATCCTTATTCATACTGAGGATTCAAATCTGGATATTTTCGTTTTTCAGATAGCATTCATTCTTTGTAAGAAAAGAGAAAATAACAGCATTTCTTGAATGTTTCTAAGGTATTTAAGTGCTTACTTATCTTTTTGCTATGGCCTCCTGCTGACTTTTTCAGTAATTTCTTATTTTTTCAACTAGAAATTCTTATGGGCTACACCTTATGTCCAACTAGGATACTGTTGCTAATTAATTAAGTTTTGTTTTCCTATTCAATGATTTTAATTTTGCTTCACCATCCCTTCATAGAAGAAACACCAATTGAAGTAGCATGACATCTTTATCTTAATTTTGTCAGTCCTTAAGTATGAAATTTATGTTAATTCTTGCTGCCTAATGTGCCAGTATAGTGGTTGAGAGAGTGATCTAGAAAAAGTGCCATGTGAGACACAGTCTGTCTTCAGGGAACAATGCAGTTGAAATTATTGCATGGATGACTGTCACTTTTTACTTTGATCCCAATTCTGCATTTATACTTTGCTCATTGGGAATGGAATAGGGAGGGGTAGAGTCTTCTTTTTCCCCCACAGCACTGAGCACAATGCTTGGCCAAGAGTAGAAAGTCAATAGTTATTGAACTAGTGAAAGAATGATTGAGGTTTTATTGAATACTTGTGTTGTTTATTCATAAGGAAATGAACAAAAGTAGAATTTGAAAAAAAAAAGTGATAGTGATTAATTGAGATTTTAGGGTACAGATTTACTCAATCATCCATTGAGTGAATTTTCACTGGGCACCTACTATTTGCTGAGCACTGTTCAGGGTGTAGCGTATATTGATGAATCCCTCCCTTATGGATCTCTCACAGTTTAATTCGGGAAAGGCTCTGGTGACTATGTTTGTGGTTTTGGTCTTTCCTTGAAAATATAAAAACAATCAACTAAAATAATTCTCCAAAATAGGTCACCTTTGTAATCTTAAAAATACCCTAGAAATTCTTAAAATGTATTTTAGGGGACAAAATCAATCTAATTTCAGTAATACAACCATTTACTCACTTTACAATTTCTCTTTGGTGGTTAGGTTTTGGCAGACATGATGTGATAGGTATTATACATGGAGGACCCATATTGCAACAAACTGGGTTATAATGGTTATCTAACGTGTAAATACCAGTGAACTGAAATGCTGCAAAGTCAAAGTGAATTATCCATGCTATGGCACAAATGCAATTTTAGTATGCCTTGTTAGTATACATGTCAGCTATGTTTTAGTTTTCCCTCTTTATACAGTTATTACCATCCAGGAGAAACATATGGTATGTCAATAGTATAGCTTATTAAGGTGTTTGAAGAGGAAATATTAAGAATGTTCTCCAGATGGTGTTTAGCTCCATAAGAGCACAAATGATTACCAGGTAGTTGTTACTGTCTCCTCTCCTTGATATTCATATATAACTTATAGTACTTGTGGAAACAACATTTTTAAAATACCAACGTCTTATCTTTGAAGAGTTCTTTGTACGTTACTGTACATTTGTTTGGTGTTAACTGACTACTCCTATTATCCCCAACTGCAAAACTACTCATTTAAAGTATAAAGAAAATGCACCTGTCTCCACGTGTTTCCAGAACTCTAATTAAACAGAAATCTGATGCCACCTCCCAGGGCTCCCATTCATGGGTGTGCATTCAAAAATGAATATTGTATATACTTGACTATTATTATAAAAGATGGTTAATTCATAACTGTGTAAAAATCAACAGGAAAGGAAGAACAAGAGGAAAGCAAAAAATCTAAAATACAAAATCTACTTCAAGAAGTTACATATAGGGGCACCTGGGCGGCTCAGTCGGTTAAGCATCCAACTCGATTTTGGCTCAGGTCATGTTCTCAGGTTCATGAGACTGAGTCCCATGTTGGGCTCTGCCCTGGGTGTGGAGCCTGAAGATTCTCTCTTTCCCTCTGCCCTTCTCCCAACTCTGTTCCCATTCTCATGCTCTCTCTCTTTCTCTCTCAATTGAGAAGTTACATACAGGAAAGCTCAGTGAATGAGTTGTAAAAGAAAAAAGAAAATAACATGTGCTATGCTGTATGGTTTAAGAGGTAGCTTCATATAAAGCAAAAGGAGACCAAGGCTAGTAGCCTGCCATATTGTGTGTTAGGAGAAATTAACATAGATAAAATCAATAATACCCTCATTATGTGATGGTAGACAGCCATAGAATAATAGAAAGCAAGAAAATGTTTCCCATAACCACTTAAGCTGTTAGATTTGTGAAAGTGGGAAAGCCAGATGTCTTCTGGCTAACTGCAGGTGGAAAAGTAAGAAATCGGAGGTCAACCTAAGGATATTGCTAGTGTAAAATTAGTGCAACTGCTTCATAGGCAGTATACGTTCTTTTTGTGGAGGAAAGAAAAAAGTTCTTGCATTATTCTGTAATGAACACACGCATTTTTTGCTGTACTAGATTCTCAAGTCACTATCAGAATTTCACTTTGTCTTCAGATAACAGGAACCCTTTGGTTCATCCTTCAGAGAATCTGATACCATG
Source organism: Potos flavus (assembly GCA_028534135.1). Classification (NCBI taxonomy): domain Eukaryota; kingdom Metazoa; phylum Chordata; class Mammalia; order Carnivora; family Procyonidae; genus Potos; species Potos flavus. The sequence goes on along the minus strand of CM052883.1, from coordinate 15,689,164 downwards.
TGATATAGACTGATCTGGGGGAAGAGCCTTTGTTTAAATCACATACTGAGGTAGAGTCACCTCAACTGAAAATATGCAAATGATTCATCTGTCAGTATCAACATGAACAGCCTGTCTAGAGAGATGCTCAAAAGTTGGTCACAACGAATTCAAGTTGGGCACCATTAATTTCATAGAAGTTGGGATTAGCCAATTCTGTAGATTTTCACTAAAACTGTTGTATGATCTGCCACTGCAACTTTCATGCTCCATTTCCCCTCACACCAGTGACCTAGAACTTCTCCCTTGTTACTGAAACTGCCACGCTTTTCCATGGATTAATGTTCTTACCATGCTATTCCATGAGCCTGGGGTGAAATTCTCTGCTTCAGTTATGCCAGCTAATGCATATTTGTGTTTCAGTTTCCAAATCAAATGACCCGCCTCCAATAAGCAGTTTGCAAATTGCAAGGAAAACATCTGTTGCTCCATCCCTGTGCTGTCAAAGCACTTGGTTCAGGATATGAGTAACTGGCAGAACAGATTGGATTCGAGTTCTCCAAATTACTCATTGTGTGACCTTGAACAAGTCACTAATATATGGGAGCCTGAGTTTCCATTTGTATCAAATTAGAGTAAGAATACTAAACCCACAGGGTTTGAGAAGGGTAAAATGAGATGATATTTGTAAAGTACCCAGTACAGTATCTGATTCCACAAAATGAGATTCAGTGCTTCATGGTACTAATGCCAATGAATAATTTTGGTGCCTGCTATATGCCAGATGTTCTTCTCAGGGAACTTTACGTGTAACAAGTCATTTAATAGTTACTGTTACCACCTCTGTCATAAAATATGTACACTGAAGCACAGAGAGACTTAGAAACTTGCCCGCTGTCCCATGTCAGAATATGGCAGAGATAGAATGTGACCCAAGAGATGTGGTCCCAAAGTCCACACTTCCTTGTTCCCTACCATGATTACTACTCACCCTATTGTTACTCCTTCTCCTACTAATATGACTACTCACACACTGCTTCAGCGCTTATCACATTGCTTTATTCTTTATTACTTTATATGGATTGACCTCCAAGTAGTTTGAGAGCTCCTTTAGGGGGATTTATTTATCTTTTCTGGCCATCTAGCATGCCTGGCCCATACTAAACCCTCATTAAATATTTACTGAAGAATGAATTAACAAAGCCCAATAAACAGAACATTTTAAGAATTATAAATGAGCTAGAAGATCTCTACTACTGATCTCTACTACTATCTCTACTACTGATCTACTACTGATCTCTACTACTCTACAGACACGTTTTATATTTTGAATATATAAATTATAAGAAATACTAAAATTGACCAATTTTGGTTATGTGTGTATGTATGTATAAAGATATATACACATATTATGTATATATATATGTATATATATATAAAGGCATATATGTATTTATGTATATGGAAAGAGAGAGAGAGAGAAAGAGAAGACCTGGTTGTTGTGTCTTTTAATTGTGAATTCTAAATAGAAAATACCAAATAGTCTTAACTGTTAAAGTATATTCATGGTATTATTCCTTGCAGCTCATTCAGTTTACTTGGTTTTGGCATGTTTGAAAGTTGAGTCAGAAGAAACAAGCCTCTCGACTACCTAAATGGGATTTTGGTGATATTTTTAAAGCATTAATAACAAACAATAGATGATTCTTTCAGGTATTAATTTTCTGCCAACTAGCCACATGTTTACAAACATTAAGGCTATTTTTCATATGGTTGACTACGGTAGAAGTAAGAGGTGAAATTAGAGGATGAACTTTAAGCTTCTTCTCTTATAGTTTTCAAACGTTATGATGAGAGTTGTACCAACCCAATAAACAAATGGGAATTTTCCCGCTCTTGTGGAATATTCTCTAGCATATGACCAAAGTAAAGGAGAATCTTAAAAATAGTGGTAATGGTGAAAAATAATTGGCTTGGTATAAAAATGTATTTTTCTCAATGAATTGCAACATGTCTCATCAATGCTACATTTCATTTTTATAACTAGAAATCTTTACAACATGTTTACTACTTCTCATGTGGAAGAATTCTAGTAAAATCTTTATGAAACTGAGTGATTGAAGATGAGTGAAGAAAAGTTTTTCTTGAGGAAGAGCACTTCTCTTCATTAAAAATTAAGGCTAAGAGAATTCTTTGATTTGAATACCTTTAGGTATAATTTGGCAATTATGTAATTGAAAATAAACACTTTTGAACGTCTACTGTATGGTATGTGCTCTAGTAGGTATTACCAAATATAGAAACTAATCTTATTATTTTGATTATTTGTTTTTAATAATATTTACTATTTTGTGATCTTCATCTCTATCAAAGTTCAATAGGCAAATAAATTATGGAATATTCATATTCATAAATATATGGCAATGAGCAAAGATAACTATTACTTCACATATCATAAATGGATCTCACTAGCATAATTTTGAGCTAAAGAGGGTCAAACAGAGGTGTTATTTGTGGTTCCTTAAAATTGAAAGAATAAAATTAAGAGAAGTCAGGATAGTGCTTGAGTCTGTAGAGGGAAGGTGTTAATGGTAGAGAAGAGAGTGCTTTCTGAAAAGGGCTTCAGATCTGCTGGTGATGTTCTGTTTTTGTTTGTGTTTTTTATCTGGTCAAAGTGTGTCCCACTGTGGAACAAAGTTCCACAGAACTCGGGTGTGTTCACTTTGTAAAAATTTATTAAGCTCTAACTTTCTGGAAATATACAAGTCAATAAATTTTTACATCAACGATAAAGTAGGAAGGGAATCAGAAAAAAGATGACCTTCGCAAAGTATGGAGAATGTAACTAACGTGGTCAGATGCAGTTGAGAATTACGTTTAGATGAGCATTAAGAAACAGTTATTAAATTTCATTAAGTAGAAGGTCATTGGTGAATACTAAACCCATAAGAGTATTTTCATAAGAGCATTTGCTATGGAATGGTGGGCGTTGAAATCAGATTGCAATATTCTAAAAGATGGATCCATCAGATGGCAGTGTTAGGGAATGCTTTCTTCTTTTGGAAACTTCAAAATCTTTCTTTAAGGCATAAACAATTGTATCGGAGAGACCCCAGAGTTTTTCTAAATACCTTGTTCTCTTGCAAAACTAGCATTGTGTTTAAATCATTAGAGATAAAGATAACTTTGTCCTGACTTAAATGTAATCAGAACAAATGACTATTTCTATCTGGTATAGGCTGTGAGAGCTCTGGAATAGACTGGGCAGGACACAATAGGATACTTTTATATGATTTTGGCATTTATACAGAGACTTCATTAAAAGTTTTGGGGAGGATTTTTGTATAGTCTTAGTAGTTTAATGTATCTATCTATTCACACCCATGACTTGAAACATACATATGAAAATTCCATTATGACTTAGCCAGGGCAAATAAAATGTGCTCCCAGTAGCTGTAGCTATAACTGATGCTTAATATGCATTTCCCATTGTGAAAAAATAGGGTGGACTCTTGCATCTCAATGGGAGCTGTCATTAACCATTGGCTAGAGCTACTGAAAGCCAGTTTAGGAATGATTCTATTGATAATGAAATCATTATATAGAGAACAGGTTATGTAATGATAGGCTGTGGGTCAATTCAGCACACTGATGAGTTTCATTTGCCACACTCCTAGTTATTGTTTGTGGTTATTATATTTAAATGTCATAATGCCACAAGGCAGCACCTATGCTTTCTAGATTGCCACAATCCTTGGTGTTTTATTATTTCTTCCTTCTAGGGTAGAAGTACAGAATAGTGACTACAAGTGTGGGCTCTGGAGGCCGTCCACCTGGGTTTGACCTTGGCAGTTACTTAATTTCTGCATCTTTGGTTTCTCATCTTCAAACCGGATATAGTATAGTTTTGTGCCTATTAGGTAGAAGTATCAAGCCAGAAATTATAGAACTAGTTAGTGCTTAGAATTGAAGCGATGTGGGGGTGCCTGGGTGGCTCAGTTGGTTAAGCCAGGACTCTTGATTTCTGTTCAGGTCGTGATCTCAGGGTTGTAGGATCAAGCCCCACGTCAGGCTCTGTGTTCAGCCAGGAGTCTTCTTTTCTTTTTGTCCTTCTCCTCCTGCCCCTCCCCCAGCTCACTGTCTGTCTCTCTCTCTCTAACGTGAGTAAATAAATCTTAAAAAAAAAAAAAAAAGAATTGAAGCGATATGAAGATACAGAAACACTGATTCCTTGCTGCTCGTATGAAGCAGGTGGAGCCAATCTAGAAAACAAGGCAGCAGATATGTACACAATTTGAACTCATTAGGCTCCTGTGTATATATAACCTAAAGAAATTTTCACACAGGTACATAAGGCAACATGTAACAGGACATTAATTGGAACATTTGCAACAAAGGGAACGAATGGAACAAAAATTGAAATATTTGTTTTTGGTGGCAGAAATAGGAGGCAACATAGATGTCTGCTGCTAGGGGAGTAGATGGGCAAAATCCAGCAGGTACACATCAAGAGATATTCTGCAACCATTAGACACAATAAATTCAGTGCATCCATAGCAACATGGGCAGAATTTAAAGGTCTAGTGTTGATTGAGAAAAGTTAGAATGAATTCTAAAGTATAACACCAGTTATGAGAATGAACAATACAGGTATAAAAATACACCTTTTGCAAATTTCCCCCCAAAAGATATAGATTAAACACATTAGGGTCTTAACTCTAAGTGGGGGAGACAGAAAGGACTGACAGGATGGGATGGCATAAGGATAAATAAGAATAAATAAATAAAACACAGAGAATAATGTTGATATGCCATAATCTGATGATTCTGAGCTCATTCCATTACCCCTGAGAAATGAAATTAAGTGAAATTAAATGGAATATGAATCACATAGTGCTTTCCTCAGAAAAGAGGTGATGAGGATTAAATAAGTTAATACTTAAAAACACACTTCCAATATTCCCTGAAATACTCAATAATGTCCACTATTCACTCATGTATGCAACTGGCTTAGCTCCAAAAGGCATTTTAGTTGTGAAGCCAGGTATAAAAGAGTGCTCACTGAGAAACATATTTTAACCTTCAATTGCTTGTTTATCTGTTTTACCATGATGTCAATAAAAAGTTAATGATTACATGTTTATAACTTTTCTATTTCTTCTTACATCTTCACTTAACCAGTTCTTCTTTCCTTACAGCTATAAGAATTTCAGATACTCACATGTAATGATATATATCTTCAGGTGCATTGAAAGAAGAAAAAGACACATTTGCTTAGAGCATAAGGGATTTTAGCCAACGTCAGTGAATCAGAGGGTTTTAATTCACAAGGATGCAAATTCATTTAGGCCTATCATATCCTACAAAGGAGAATCATCAACCAGAAAGGGGCAGTCAGGCATGATATTAAACAGCTGAATGTGTCAAAATAATCACTCTGTGGTTATGGAGTCCCATTCAGTACTTCTGAGCATGAGCTGTCACCATTGTGTGGGATTTTCACCCTTCTTGATAAATTAACCTGTTTTTTTCTAATATAATTATCATGAAGTTTTCTCTGAAATGCAAATTTAAATTGAATAAGTCCACTGAGTTATAATTCTTGAACTATTTTACCTAAATATTAAATAAATTCAATTTGTAAAGGAGATTTCCCTATGGGGGAACGTAAGGGCTTTTTTTGTTTTGTTTTCGGTTTTTTGGTTTTTTGCCATTTATTGGTACAAGGTAGAATTGGGTGTACTTACTAAAGAATACCTAATTGCCTGAACAGCTAAATAGAAATAATTAGACAACTACAAGGTACATTCTTTATAGAGCTATGTGAAAGCCACTGGTTTTTTAAGCCTAGCAGTATGCTTCTAGAAAGGTTCATTTTCAGGTCACTCAGCTGCCTGACATCAGTGAACTGAAAAATTCACTGAATTATTAATAAAGAACAACTTACTTTAACATTCCCCTTTAGAGTTAGTGAGGAAAAGCAGAGAAAAAAGTAATAAACTTCTATTATATAATCAAAAGCATATATTTGGAGTAATATTGGATCAGAAAAGAAATTTGTTGTCAGTTTTCACAGGACATAGTTTCATCAAGAGGCTTGGAAATATTTTGTTTTATTTCAGTAAATTAAGAGGGAGGCAGACTGTAATAAATTGCTTGTTAGTGAAGTCTTTTAGTCTGAATACTAAAGAAAAGATTTGCAGACAGTCATTGAGATAGGTATGTATATATTCACTTTTGAATTTATAGAGATTTAGAGTATATTTGCTCCAAAATATTTCTTTGCAACTTGGGTATGTTTATTATTTGTTGTTTATGCTGTTAACCTTCAAAACAAAATTGCCAGTTATTTTACTGGCAAAAATGGTGTATTTGGGAACAGCAAAGAATTAAAATCTGGGACAAGCAAGCTAAGGCAAAAACATAGGCAAGTCCAGAGAACAAAGGAGAGGGGGGCATTGGGAGGGCTGATAAACACAAAAAGTCCATTACAGTAAACTGAAAGTTTGAAGTATAATGCCTTTTCATTGGCTGAGTTGTGATGGTCTGTCGTTGGCTGGGCTATTGTTGCTGGGGAAGGAGGAAAGCATTCTTCTACCTGCTGGCCTAGTAAAGTAGTAGCCAAATTAGTACCTTCATGAAAGGTGCCTTTCTTCTTGCTGGGTCTGCAATTGACAAGTGGTAGGAGTGAGTGCTCCCCCTGGGAGCCTCCTGACTCCATTTTAAATGAGGTTTCTTTTTATTAATTTTCACAATGTTTGATGAATCAAAATTCATCAGCAGGCTAATATCCCACTGGCCCTGGCAGCCAAAAATTTAGTTGACATAGTATACTCATATATTAGTCATTACCCAAATTATTATGGGAGTCATAAAAACCTTAATGCATTTAAAAACTGATGCCAGTATTTAAAAAACAGAAAATGAAAAAACAAAGAAGCAATACATGCCTACAGAAATTCACTGGTTACTATGAGAGTTTAGATAAGAACAATATAGTATAGGGCGCCTGTGTGGCTCAATCGTTAAGCAGCTGCCTTTGGCTCAGATTATGATCCCGGGGTTCTGGGATCTAGCTCTGCATTGGGCTCCCTGCTCAGTGGGAAGCCTGTTTCTCCTTCTCCCACTCCCCCTGCTTGTGTTCCCTCTCTCGCTCTGTCAAATAAATAAAATTAAAAAAAAAAAAGAAAATATTGCAATCTGATTATACACAAAATGAATAACATTGTAGCATGTTATAAGAGCTTGAAATTCAATCTTTGGAAAGAAACTCTATTTCCCATATGTTAAAGTAACACAATTGCTTTTCATTTTTATCTTGGTTATTTTTACCAATATTTGTATTTAAAGTATTAAATTTTTCATATTATAAGAATGAAACATTCTCATTTAGGAAAAAAATGCAATGGTTAAATTATCAAGGAAAATACTAGAATAACCCATTAATTTAAAAAATTATAAATAAAAAATTTATAAAATAAACCCATTGAATTAAAAATGATTTTACATTTATGTTTTTTGCTCCCCTTTTTGTCTATATTTTTAAAAATAAAGTTAAAATTATACTCTATAAACTCATTTACTGTTTCCAAAGAATTATATATCATGAATGATTTCTAAAAGTATAAATGTTTTAAAATATATTATTTCTATAACATAATAACCTATTGTGTGAGTATTCCATAATTTAACCATTAACAATGCGTATTGTTATTGTTTTTGATTTTGTAAACATTGGCATGTGAAAAGTTCCAGAATGGAAACTTCTAGAATAAAGGACATACCTTTTTAAGTTTCTTAATGCTATTAGCACAGTCTTTTGCCAGCAGTTTATAAGTTTGCAAGTCCATACTGAGTGCCTATTTGAACACATGCTTGTAATGTTATTTTAATTTTTTTATTGTTTTCATTTGTATTTCTATAATTCCTATTGAAATTCAATATTTCTATCAAATGTTTACTAGTTACAATTGTTCCTTTTCTAAATTTTCTCTTATTACAGCTTTCGATTCTTTATTCTTCAAAGGCTTTATATTTTTACTCTAATTAATTTGAAAGAGTTCCCTGTATTAATGATGTTACCTTTTTGTTACATTTGTAGAATGCATGTCTTTAATCTTTTTGCCTTTTACCTTAACAATGTTTTTCACTTTTGTGAATTTGTCTTTTGTTTAATTATATAAAATGATCTTTTAGATTGTCTTGATTGCTTATATAGAGAAAATCTTCCCTCATTCCAAAATCAGAATTATTTTCACTTATTGTTTTTCCTCATTTTAAAATTTTTGTGTATATATACATTTACTATATACATATACATATATATACATATATGTATATTTAATCCCTTAGTTCTTTTAGATATGGTTGTGATATATAGTATGAGATACAACATCTAATATTTCCCCCAAATATTACTTTATTATCTATTATTTTTTTAGCCACTCATTTAAATTTTAAGGCAAATACAATATATACGAAACTTAAGATAGGTTAATATAGGTTCATCTATATACTATATTTTAAAATGATCTTTCAAATGTTCTTCTAATAGTACTTTACAGTTGTACTAATTGATGCTTTGGAGGATGTATTAATATAATGTTGAGCCAACTCCACTGACTACTCATCACTGCTTCACTACTACCTCTTCTTTTCCTGATTTTAATTTTCTTTTCCCTTTCTTTCTCCTCTTTCCCCTCTTCCTGTCTCTCTCCCTCTTTTTCCTTTCCTCACTTTCTTTGTCCTCTTCCTGTCTCCTTACACCTTTTCTTTTTTTCCTTTCTTTTCCTTATTCTTTTTCCTACTTCGTTTTTAACTTTAGTTTGTTAAACTTGTTAACTAGCCAGCAGCACTAGCATTATTTCTTTAAAAATATATATATACGTGTGTATGTGTGTATAAATAGACATACCATGATTCTAAGGAGGATAAAAGCAGTTACAAGATTTATTTAGAGCATCCCATGTATTATACTGTTTTTGTAACTCATGACTTCATGCACACATAAAGATACACAAGTGGAAATCCAGGCTTATAATGAGTACTGTACACAGTACTAACTAGTCCTTCAACTTGAAAAGAAGGATAAAAAATAGTCTGTTAAATTAAGCAGTTGAGATATGCGCTTTTTGGACAGATACTCCTTTTTCTTGCTCAATCTCTGTTTTGAGCTGCCAAATACATTAGTTTAAAAAAAAAAATCTTCAATAACAGTGCCTCAGCGTGTTCTGATAATTTTTCCAAATTACATTACCAGATAGTAACTGTGCTCTGAACTTTCATTTGGTTATTCATTTATCCACTCATACAGATATTTACTGACTGCCTCTCAGGCATCTAGGATACAGGCCCCCGTTTTCTTTGGGCAATATTTGAGTAGGGGCGGGATGAGGCAGGGATGGACGAGCCACGTGTAATAGATACATGTATAAGATCAATACTAACTGTAGTGAGCATTGGGATAGAAATAACACAGGCAGATATGTATAAGAGATAAGGTCCCTGGGGCATAGCTGCTTTAGACAAAGTAATAAGGGAATACCTTCCTGGTTGATATTTGATTTGTAACCATTTGATTTTTAGGGAGACATCATATTTCCCCAGAGTAGAAGTAGAGACTAGAAACTGTTCAACCAAGTCTTGTGGGTCATGAAAGGGACTTTGATTTTATTAAAATAGGGACCAGAATCACACTTTGATACACTACATTATAGTACTTTATTTTTTTAAACTAACATAGAATATTTTTCCAGCTTTATTGAGATATAATTGACATATAATATTGTGTAATGATTTGATACGTGAATATAATGTGAAACGATTGCCACAATGTTAATTAACACATCCATCAACTTTTGTGGTAACAACTTTTAAAATCTACTTTCTTAGCAACTTTCAAATGTGCAGTACAGCATGGTTAACTATAGTCATCATGCCGTGTGTTATATCCCCAGAACGTGTTCATCTTATAACTGGAAGTTTATACTCTCTGACCATCTTCGACTATTTCCCCCCAACCCCACCCCACCACCTGATCGCTGTCATTGGCAACCACCAATCTGCTGTTTCTATGAGTTCGGTTTATTTTCGGTTCCACATTCAACTTACATTTTAGGTTTACTTGAGAGCACTGTTTCCCACTTTTCAAATGCCCTGTTGATAATTTAACAATTTTTGCTAAAGTCTCTTTTCTGCAAGCACTAGTGATATAATGTTTGCTAGTATTGCAAAATGTGTGATAACCCCCCCCCCAAATTCTATGATGAACTCATGTATCTCAGCCATTGAGAAATTTGGACACGATCATAATCCTATAGGTCTTTTGTTTGAACTTATTAACATATATATCAGCCCAAAGACCCTGTTTCTTTGTCCCAGGTTCTTTATGTTTCTAGAAATTCCTGTAGGCACATGCATAATATGATTGCAGTAATAGTGTTTGTTGTCTCTGGAATCAACAGAGCCTAGATGCATGCTTATGCGATCAGAATGTGTTTGCATAAAGGTATTAGTGAATGTGATTACATAAGGCACTGATAATCAGAAATTGCTTATATAATGCTTCCTGCATTCAGGACACACCCCTACAGTTTCTTTTAACCTTCACGGTGAAATAGGTAGGTGAAGCAGAGATATTATAGATAAGGTAATTGAAGCTAAATGAATAGAGTGTAGGGACTGGCTTTGCTATTTATTAAAGAGCAGAACTATGACGGGGGGGGGTGGGGGGGACATCCTCCAAAGTTTAGTACAAATTCTATTTGAAATAAAACACTGTGAAACAGAAAGCAAAATGCAATTATTTAAAGCTGTAGCATACTTACTAGAAAGATTTCGAAAATAAAAATTAGTATATATGGCATCGAGGCCTGGTTCTGCCACTTATATTAGGTATATGTCACTGGGAAAGACACATTACATCCATTGGCCTCAGAATTTTTCATCTGTAAATGAAGAAGAAATGGACTTCATTCCATCGTTTATTTATTCCACTGACACTTGATTTTGTGCTAGGTACAGTCCTCATTACCATAAAACTAGTATAGAAGACAGACTGATTAAAATGAAATGTTATCAATGCATTGAAAGAGATGTGCACCAAGGTGTTATAATAATTTGTGGGTGGATGTAATCTTGACTCATTCATTCATTCAAAAATATTACGGACGGCTTTTTATGTTCTGAGAACTGTTCAGATGCTGAAAATGCAAAGGCGAATATTGAAGGATTGGAAAAGGTAAGAGTTAGTGAAGAGGAAGTGATGAGAGACTGGAACAGGGTGTATCAGGCAGAGAAAGACATAAGTACAAAAAGCAAGGTGGTGGGAGGCGAGATTGGAAAATGAGGTAGGAGTCCTTCCAGGGAGGGCCCTTTCTTGCTTTGGTAAGTAGTAGATAATGAATCTAAAATCCATGAGGAACTGAGGATGGCAGGTTAGATCTACACAAGGAACAATCAGCCTGCGGCTTTCTGAATATTGGATTAGAGAAGCCAGTCCTGGAGGCAGAGAGATAATTCAGGAGACTACCCTAAGGTACTACTCACCTGATTTCTTTGGAAGACGATGTAGTGATATCCATATAGACAGAAAATCCTCATTCTCTTAAACCAGTTGCTTCCATTTCCAGGGAATGATCCCCATAATATATTCAAGAGTGTTAAGGGGATTCAGGACTATTTGAAAGAGAAAAACATTAAAGCAAAGGGTTTTGCAATGCTCTACTTCTGGTTATTTAAATAATGAAATATCCATATTATTTGGGAATGAAAAGGATATTGCAGATACGTATACATTGAAATGTAATAAGCAAGTAGGTGTACTGTTCAGTGAAAAAAAGCAAGGAACAGCAACAAAGGTATTTATAATGAGAAGATGTACAGTTAGCTGCATTGTGCCAGCATACGAAGAATGAATGGAATAAGAAAATCTAGGCGAGGAGACTTAAAATAAGTTAATAGAAAAATAGAAAAATGGCAAAAGAAAATTTGAAATAAACATAAAGTTGTGTTTTTGAACAAAAGAATTGATAAATGATCTTAGAGTCTACTGTGATGCTAGTCAGGACAAGAAAGTGTTTCATGAGATCGAGTAATAACTCGTAGGTAGTTTTGATAATTGGTCAAATAATTTAGGCCTAGAGTTCCAGGTTTTTCTTTCTTTCAGCAACTTAAAGAAGAGGTAGGCTTCTGGTAAATATTTCCTTTAAGCACAGACATATCCATCACTAGCACCATATGATATGAATATAAAATAAGCTTTATTAAGGGAAAATTTCATGCATAGAGCACATCATCCCCTGGGCTCTCATCCCACAGAGCACTATGCTCAGGTTGGTACAGGTGAAATAGCCAAATTATTCAAAGAGCCCAAATGTTCATTGATTGATGAATGGATAAAGAAGATGTGGTATATATACATACATATATATATGTGTATATATGTATGTGTGTACACACACACACAATGGAATATTACTCAACCATCAAAAAGAAATCTTGCCATTTGCAATGATGTGGATGAAGCCAGAGTGTATTATGCTAACTGAAATAATTCAGTCAGAGAAAAGACAAATACCATATGATTTCACTCATTTGTGGGATTTTAGAAACAAAACAGACGAACATAGGAGAAAGAAGGAAAAAAAAAGAGGGAAGCAAATCATGAGAGGCTATTAACTATAGAGAACAAACTGAGGGTTGCTGGAGGGGAAGTGTGCAGGGGATGGGCTAAATGGGCGATGTGGTTTATGGAGGGCACTTGTTTTGACGAGCACTGGGTATTAAATGTAAGTGATAAATCACTAAGTTCTATTCCTAAAACCAGTATTATACTGTATGTTAGCCATCTGCAGCTCAAAAAGGGGGTGACTTATCTAACCTTGGGCAGAGGTCATAGCACTCCCTTCTGTCTCAGGGCATTATGGATATTACATGAGGCTACTATAATATTGTGATTTATAATAAGAGATATATAAGTTGGATTTTGTCCAGTTGCTGTCACAGAGCTCCTAACACTCTTGGATTTTCCCAAGTGATGAGAGTAACAAAGGCGTCTCTTATTATATTAATGAGGTGACATTTGAACTCCATCTAAGTTTAGGGGCTGGTTGCCAGGTGAACCAACCATGTGATCAGACGGATGAAACTTTCAGTATTATCCTTCCCCACCTCAGAGCTCTGGGGAGGAGAGAGGTCTGGAGGTTGAACCAATCACCTGTGGTCAATGACTTAATCAGTCATTGATAAAACCTTCATAATAAAACCTTCATAATAAAAGCCCAAAGGACTGGGTTTGGAGAGCTTCCAGGTTGGGTAGCTCCTAGCGATTAGGGAGAGTGGTGCCTGCACTTGGAGAGGCCATGGAACCTCTGAGCCCTTTCCCCATGACTCTACCTGTCCATTTCTTACATTTGACTGTTCCTGAGTTATATCCTTTTATAAAAACTGGTTATAAAGTTATATAAAGTTATAAACTCATATAAAGTTATATGCGTTCTGTGAGCCACTCTAGCAAATTAATCAAACCCAAGGAAGGGGTCTTGGGAATCCCTGGTTTATAGCCAGTCTTTCAGAAGTACACAAAACAACATGGACTTGTGATTGGCATCCTGAGTTGGGAGGGGTCACTGGAACTTCTGGTTTGTAGCTGTTAGGTGACAGCCTGGGCTTGTGACTGGTTTCTCAAGTGGGGGGAATGGCAGTGTTGTAGGACTGAAACCTTGACTTTGAAATCTGATGGGAAGCACTCCCCAGCTTCAATACATGTGTTGAAAATGATTCTAAGAACCTAACTGAGCTACCATTCCATATCTTTAATAGGAAGAGGAAATTATTCCTTGATTCCCAACCCCATCTTGGGGTTGAATATATTCATGCTCAATCAATCAAAAATTTTCATCCCTCTTTCAAAATGAGCCAGGCAGGCACTCTGCTCTGTATCTGGATTTGTGAGCTCTATAAGGCTTCAGGAGATTGTTACTTTGTCATCACATCAGTCTTTGTGAATGCGTGAGGGTAGCCAAAGCAGCACCTGAGGGAAAGTAATTATCCAAATTCATGTTGATAAAATTATCTTTCATCTAAGCAAGGTGTTTGTCAAAACAATTTCTCTTGGGTAGATTTTTAGGTCCTTTCTGGTAGTAATACCATGGTGGAAAGACTTAAGCATTGTTTTGAAGAAGCTATAGGAAAGAGATGACCATTGCACTTGCTTGATTGGCTTTTTCATTCCAGATATATTTTTAGATTTTGTTTCTCTATATGGACATATATATGGACAACTTAAAAATTGAATTTGTGACTAAAATTGTTCTATCAATTTCTATTAACTATAATTCCATCTTGGAGCAATAACAAAAGAACATGATAGTAACATCAGTAAATCTGATAGAATTCTATAGCCATCCATGAAGATGATGCTAACCTGCTGACAGCCAGTGACACGGGGTTGAACTTCAGGTGATAATTTGGCTTTAGAGCACATAATGCTAAGGCCCATGGAGGCTGCATTACTCCTGTGGGCATCCCCCAACATCTAACATAAAGATCAAGTCTGTGATTATGTCACTGTTGCTATGAAAGGGCTGCTTGTTAGTATTAGCTCTTCTTCTGACAGGTGGTCATATCAGCTGTGGTTTTAATTAGCATTTCCCTGATAACAAATGTGCATATTCATCATTTGGATATCCTCCTTTGTAAAGTTCTGGTTTAAAGTTTTCTAACCTTTGCTTTTCATTAAAAAGTTTACAGATTATTTAACAATGACCATTTTCTAATTATCTTTGACGTCAGGTTTAATTATTTTGTGTTCAGAGACCATATTCTGTGACCTTAATAATTTGAATGTTTTGAGACTTACTTTGTAGTGCAGAATGTTCAAATGTGCACTTAATGTGTACTGTGCACTCATTTGCACAGTTCAAAATGTGGCAAATTAAGCAAAGTTGGCAAATTATGCATCTCATAAATTAGCTCTCACTAGTGATTTTTGTCTGATTTTTTTTACTTAAGGTATGTTAGAATTTTCAGCTACAGTTATGTATTTGTCTATTCTTCCATTTTCTTTGTTTAGTGTTTGCTTTCTGTGTTTTTCAGTTATGTTATTTGTTATATACACATTTAAAATTGCTCTCTTTGTGTTGAATTGTCTTTTTTAATAGCATTAAAACAGCCAATTTATCTCTTGCAATATTCTTTCCTTAAAGTCTATGTTAGTGTTGATACAGCAACTTTCATTTATTTAATGTTTCATAGTATATATTTCTTCATTGTTTACTTTCATGCTCTTGATGTTCTTCTAGGTGATGTTTATCTACTAGAATATAAACAGTGTATTTTCTGTAACCAGTGTGACCATCTTTGTCTTTTCACTTAAGTATTTGGTTCCCTTACATTTAAAGAAATTATTGTTTGGGTTTATGTCTGTCATCTTGCTATTTGTTTTCTATTTGTTCCTCTCCTTTCATTCTTTATTCATCATTTCCTGACTTCTGTTGAATTGAGTAGTTTTAGAATTGATTTTGTTTTTCTCAACTGGCTTTTTAGATACTCATTTTTATTTATATTTTCATAGTTAAACTTGATAGCAGCATACATTCTTGATTTATTATAGTCTATTTTAAAACAGCCCACTTACTACTTCTGCAACAATTCAAGAAACTTTCTACTATTTAACTTTATTTCCTTATCCCTTTTAGCCCGTTGTGCTATTTTGTCATATATTGTATTTCTACATAAGTTTTAAACCCTAGAGGGGAAGCACAGCTTGCAATGACTAAAACAAGCACATCGTACTCCTCCTTAAAGATAAATTAGTAAAGTTGCATTCTGAAAATTCTTAGGAGACACAGCCAAAAAGACAGGAAAGAAAAACCCAAACAAATAGCAACAAAAATCCCCCACAATGTTATATTTCAGGGTAGTCCTAGGCATCCAGAACTCTGATTCTGGT
Source organism: Potos flavus (assembly GCA_028534135.1). Taxonomy (NCBI): domain Eukaryota; kingdom Metazoa; phylum Chordata; class Mammalia; order Carnivora; family Procyonidae; genus Potos; species Potos flavus. The sequence goes on along the minus strand of CM052883.1, from coordinate 15,673,233 downwards.
AATTGTCACAATTGTAAAGCTGAAAGTTATTACCCTAATAGTCAATGTATTCTTCTAAGTTATTCTTAGCCTAAAGATCCACCTATTCCCTACTGTTTTACCCTTAAACATTTTAGGGAAGCTTAACTGTAATTATCCTTTTATTTATTTTTTTTAAAGATTTTATTTATTTATTTGACAGAGAAAGAGAGATCAGACGTAGGCAGAGAGGTAGGCAGAGAGAGAGGGGGAAGCAGGCTCCCCTCTGAGCAGAGAGCCCTATGTGGGGCTCGATCCCAGGACCCTGAGATCATGACCCGTGCCAAAGGTAGAGGCTTTAACCCACTGAGCCACCCAGGCGCCCCTGTAATTATCCTTTTAGATGCATTGTGCTTAATCTGTTTTTCTGCTTTTGTTCTTGCTGTTTCCTCTTCCCAGCGTTACATTTTCATATATTTGAGCCATATGCTTACTTCAGGTACCAAATCCCATTCTACTCCCTCTAGCAAGCCTTACCTGATTCCTCCTCTGGGAATCTCCCTCTTGTCTGAAGTTTAAGAGTAACTCTCTTACATTTTTATTTTCAGTCATTACTTTGCATAATAGTTATTTATGCATATGATTTCTTTCTATATTTTCAATATCATCTATCACATTGCTTTACATGGAGTGAAAACACAGTAGAGAATAATCAGTTTACAGTTGATGTTGCCTGCATGGTATCCATTAGAAAGACCAATGGTATTGCTACAGCATTTCTAAACCAAAGCTAATTTTCAAGACTGCTTTGTCTATGGATTCTCACATAGATACAAGGTGATTGTAGCTGAATGCTTCAGTAAGCAATGGGGATTTTGTGCTAGGGGCAATACATCAGGGATTAACTGTCACTTGGGAAATAAATTAGATAACAATCAAGGTTACACAAAAATTACACTGTTTTAAGAATAAATGTTAGCTGGGAAGGCATAAATGAACTGATAATCAGGTGGGAAGATGTTATGGCAAAGGAATGGGTTTCCTTAAACAACTTTTAGAACTAACAGAGTTTTAATAAGATATTACCCCCAACCAATAAAAATCCACTGAAAAATAATGAAATCTACAAGGGCGATTGCTGCAGTTCCTCAGACACCCACAGAGGCTCCGCGGGCGGTCTGCACAGGCTTCTTGCCTGCCTCTCCCACTATTTACAAACATAATTAAAATGAAAATGAATATGCTGCTTGGCTGCTACTGTAATAGGGGCTGTGAGAAGAATATTGTGTTAGTTTGTCAGGGGTGACCTTTATGAATTTCACTGCTGATAGAAAACTTGGCAGGTCAGACAACATTCTCATTTCTTCAAGAAAGATTTGAAAGCGTTAACATAAGCTCCTTTTCAAATGACTTCTTGGTGAAGTGTTGCTTTTTCCATTTGCATTTAGTTTGCTTTGTTTTGTTATTTTATTAAAACCTATGATTAATTTATATTTATGAAAAATGAAGATGAATAAGAGAGATTGAGTATAATTTTCTACCCGTCTTTGACTGAAATTCAGGAGGTGTTGGTCCATTTGTTATGGTTAGTCATTGTGTTATGGAATCAGTGGGAATCACCAACTTTCTAGTTCTTCACAATACTATACATCATATCAAAAAAAGCTTTTGGCTACATATTTTTAATCCCATTGTTATGGTAACATTTGAAAGAGGGGCAGAAGCCCTCACTTTTCAACCTAAGATCATTCCTTTTTTTCCTCTAAAGTAAACATTTCAGAGGCACCATGTTTTCTTAAACATAGAGCTGAACATTTGGTTTGGAATCTTATGAATGTTCTTGTATATGAGAAACCCAGACGGTCAGAGAAACACAGAAAGAAAACTGAGAATTACTGATATTAATCTGTCAACAGTGTTTATTCTAGATTAGAATTTGGCTTTTTCTAAAGTTTGCTGTTTAGGGAAGCCCCTCAGCCTGAAATCTTTGTTTCGACTTTTCAGAAGGGCCTTCAGATGCTTTCTTGAAGCTCATTGGCTGTACAAGGTTCTAAGCCAGATTATCTGAATTCCCAAGCAACAGCTGAGTAGAAGCAGCAAATTAGGAGAAGGGAGCTGCCAGAGGCAGGCTGGAGATAGCACACCAGCCATCTGAAGTCCTGACATCTAGAAAGACAAATCAAGGGTCCTGTGTTATAGTCTAGCACAACTTCTGATGGTCATGCTTTTGATATTTGTTATAGAAAAATTAAGATATCTTTGGTATGCCAGGAAAATAAAGTACGTGGACCAGTAAACTGTAGATCATTTCAGAGACACATTTCTATTAAAGGTTTAAGCTCTGTTATCTGGAATAACCATTCATGAGGAATACTCTGATGATGGGTTTCTTTGCTTGATTAGTGGTCCAAGCCTCGATGCCTGAGTTGTTTACAAGATTTGAAGTAGTCTCACATGCATTATCTCACTTGAGTTCTGCAGTAATCCTAGGAAATAGACAAGGCAAGTATTATCATGCTCGTTGTATAAATAGGACTTTTGAAGTTCAGAATAGTCGGAGACTTATTCATGTCACAAAACAGTAAGAGCAAAACAAAAGATGAAGTCAAGTCTCCTCTTTATTGCTTTTCTCTCCAATCTTCATGGCTCTGTGACTTTTGCTGAGAACTTGTTACATTGGAGCCACAAAGGCCATGCCCCTTCCTATCCAAGCAGTTTTAGAAAATAGGTTTTTCAGTGGGTTCTTTCAGGATTATGTGTAAAGAACTTAGGATTTGTTAATGAAATACTCTAAGTTAATTTAAATATAACCTCTGTATTCTTAGACTTCTATTTCTATATCTCATATCTGATTCTCACTACTCTAGGTATGTAAAATGAACAAGATTGCCTTTGTCTTTTAATGCAATGTTGTAACCAAATGAAGAAACCTGTAGAATAACTGTAGAATCACAAGCTAAAATACTGAGAAGTATTTTTAACAAATGTATGATTATTGCTTTTGTGGAAATCCTTGCATTTAAAGATCACTTATAATTTTACAAGCCTTTGAGTGTGTGGTATATGCTAGGTAGTGGGACTAGTTTATTAAATATAAAAGGCATGCCATCTTTCTCCTAGAAGTTTAAAGGTCTTGCCCTGGTTCCATAAGCAAATGTTATTAGCAAATATTAACATATAATAGCATGCAATGATCACTCTGCAAAGGATATCAATAATCATTACCAATATACAATCATTATGATAAACACTGTATAATTATAAATTGTTTTTGTTAATATAAAGTTAGTATTAATATTGTTAAATATAGAAGTATTATCAGTATAATTTAATAGCCTAGGCATTGAATTGGGTTGACAGTAGGTGGGAGAGAAAACGCAAAGATAAGCAGGGAAAAAAAATAACTCCACTTGGCTTCTTTGTGTAACACATAAAAGTTTTAATATAGTTTAAATAAGTTTTATGTATATATAAAATTATAGCAGTGGTAATTAAAAATACCTTATATATAAATAGCATCTCTTTTCTCAAAGGGTTGTGAAGATAACATGAATTTCCATCTGTGATGTGAGTGCATAAATGATAATACTTGTGTTGTGTGGTTGGTGGTTCAGATTTAAGGAGATAAACCCATTTCTTGACAGCTCTATGTACAGTAACAATTGTACCTACTAGAGAGATACAAGTTAAGCTATTTGGTTGCAAAATTTTCGCAATTCTTAAACTTGAGTAAAGGTGAGCAAAATGCCAACGGAGGGCAGTCCTGTGTCTTTAAAATGTTAGAGACCTGGATTTGAACCGCAGCCTTAAGAATTCCAAAGACAAATACGCCATTTGATTTTATTCTCTGAACCTCAGTTTTCTCACTGGCGAAATGGGTGGCTGTGCGAAGGAAGAGTGGTAGTGTATCTGAAGAATACCGTGCAGTGCCTGGCACATAGTAGGCACTGAATGAATAGCTACGACATGAGAACATATATCCAGTAGGGGATGGACTGCTCTTGCGTCTCTTTCCAATTTACATTACCTAGTGGCATTTTCTTGTAACCAACTCTTAATACATTTAATACCTTTTTTGTTATGTTTTGCCTCTTATTTTATACTGAGCTTCAGAAAATGATCATTGTCTGGTAGCTCTTATGCACAATGCATTGTGCCCCATGCCATGCAAAGATGAAGGGGAATGTAAAAGGCTCCCAAGTTCACGGAGCTCTCACAATGAGACATTTCCCTTCACTGATCAAGCAACTCAGATGTTTCTGGGAGGGTCAAATGTTCAACAAAATAAAAAGGTAGAAATAGATAAGTCTGCTGCAAATGAATGCATGATTTAAATTTCACATTTCCCGCTTACTGAGTTGCACTCATGAATAAGAGTGCTTGTTTCCCAGTGTAGCTTATTTAATAAGGATCGTGTCCACCAGAATTACGATGTTCCCTTTCATTAAAATGATGGTCATTAAAAAATGGTGAGACCAAGTGTGGTTTTTGTGAATGAAAATTTCATGGCACCTCAGTTGTGTTTAACTTTCATAGTAAAAGCAGTGGAACTGCCCAGACGGATCAGTCAACAACAATGCAGCCTAATTGGATACACCTGTGAATGGGGGAAGGCTTAAATTGGATTCTGTGATATACATGGCTCATATAAATCGTCTCACTCGTGGTCTCATAATTTTTGAATATGTTGGTCAGGTAGCTCAGTTTTTTGGTTCTCTTTTGTTGTATATAGACTGATTATTGAGAGGGTGTCAGTTGTTTATTTTACTTGACTTTCATGAAAACAGCAATATTGGTAATAACTGAGGTCTCATTCTATCATGAAAGCATATTACTTTTTGCTGGTCTGGCTTGAGAAAAGCGAAGACTACCCGTCCAAGCATCATAGAGGTGAATATATGACTGGGCTGCCTATTCAAAAGGCCCCATCCATTGAAGAACAGTGATCATTTCAAGGATAGGCACATGACCCAAGTAGAGTCAGACTTTTTCCTGAATCTTTTCTACTAGAGCTAGCAAGAACTTCCATAAAAGACATAGCCTTAGTCCTATATGCACAGCAGATTCTAATTTTGGCAATATTTAATTCTTTCTCTTTAACCTAGACTTTTTATCTATTATCTCTGCACCAGTTTGTAGTTGTATTTGCTCTATGAGTTATTATCTTTGATCAGAGACAAATTTAATTTTGTGCACTGAAAATTCTCATTTTTTTCAAGTACATCAAAATAATATTTTATTGGTAACACTATTAAATATCCAACTGGTCAAGCTTAATTCAGGAAATTGCTGTTTAATTTCATGGTGCCTAATATCTCATGGTCTACACACACAAACATTCAGATTCACAAAGTGAGAACATAAAAATACCTCTTAAAGAGATATTTTAAAAAATTGGTTAAATTAATTAAGTAATGTGAATACAATTGCAATATCAACTTTCACCTCAAGGAGAGAGAGATAGGGGATCATTTTGCTCAGAGGTTCTTGTCTGGATTCACTGCCTTGATTTCTTTAAAAAGTTACTTCACAATTATATTTTCTTTAGTTGGCTTACTCACATCTTTCTCTTTCCCTTGGGTTCAAAACTGTTAATTTATTTGGAGATCTGTGATGTTTTCCTATTTCAAATAGATTAGATGTAGACTGAAACCTTTTCCAAGAAACCAAAAATGAATACCCAGAGAGCATAATAAATATATAATGTGCTCCCGTTTTATCCATTTGCTGTGAAAACTCATCCCAGCCTCCTTGTTCAGTTAACTGTAAGAGATGTTTCTAGATTCCCAATCTCATCGTGTTTGCCAGATTTCATTCCTAACACTTTAATTATATTTTATGTTTATGTATAAATGAATGACATGGTTATAGAACCAAAAAATGTAGATTAAAGCCCTGCTTTTTATTCAACTGAGACAACATTGGACAAATTATAGCTTTTCTAAGTCTCACTTTCTGCATCTGCAAAGAAGGAAAATTCAGAATGATTTTGTAAGGGCCATAAATCTGTATCTAATGTAAATTATTTTTAATGAACTGAAAACTGGCCAGTGATCTTTATAAAAGGGACTTAATTCTCAAGGAGCATATATTCTTGCAAATGAAATTAGATCTAACATTTTCAAGAATGTAATCCATAAATAAAAAGTTTTAGAGACAATAATAACTACCATCTGTTCCATTCTAGTGGGAACACACTTAGGTATGCTGTTACTATTCCTGGGTAGTCATTTTCATTTCTCTTACTCTCAAAAGAAAATTCTCAAAAGCATGTGCTTACATGAAAGGTGTGGTTTTTCTGAGGCACCAAGTGCAATCACTGATGTGCATATTTGAGTTTTTAAAATCTAGTACTATATCTGGAGAGAAAAGTCACGGAGAGATATAACTACTACCTTTATTTTTTGAGATTCAACTATTTTCAAAAAGAAATACATTCTTCTTTAAGCCACATTTTCTTAAGTCTTATCCAAGTCGGAATGTTATTATAATATTTTTACTGCTTGATACACTTAAAATTGCAGTCACCGTTTGAAAACATTATAAGAATTTCCAGTATTTTTTGTGGCATTGTGCTTGCTTAGATCTTAAATGACCTCAAATATGTATTATTTCCCTAATGGAATGTGTGTAATTCAGAAATGTGTTGTCTGAGTGCCTTGCTGATTGGCTGCAATCCTTGGGAAGTCCATCGATTGTAACCTCAGTAAGATGTTAAGCACACTCTCAGACATAGGTAGGTAGCAGGAATATTAAGCAGCATGATTTCCTGGTATTTAGCATGTCACTAAACCTTAGAGGAACCACATATTTTATAATTTTTGATCACTATAGAACAATATATCTAATGCTAAACAATGTTATGCTGCACCATTCTGGAATGTTCTCAGATTGGCCATCTCATCCACAGGCCTCTGAGACAGCTGTGCAGGGAAGCATGGATGAGAATCAACGTGTTAAGACAAAATCTATGAAGAATCTACCTTAGCTCTGTTAAGTGTTCACCACTCTCAGAATAGTGCCTTCCGCATACCGTGCTTTTAGCACTCATGTCCTCCTGGGATACCAAATATGATTTCTGTTTGGTCATGTTCAGCTTTGCAGTTCCAGAATTAGAGGCATATCATCATAGCTTGCTTATTTTAGTCCTAGACATTAAAAGTGAAGGTGTCAATCGTCTGATTCACATTCATCCTCCTTGAAAGCATTTCTTGACCCCACGCAGGTCAGTTACTTGAAAACGCAATAGTCTTCAGAAAATCAACTACTTATATACCCATATTACTGGGGAAAAGATTTTGTTTTACCCTGTGAAGTTTATTATGTGCTATGGCTTTGCGCTTAAATAATATCTAGTGCCAAGAGTTATTTGAAGGCCAATGGTGATAATTCAATATGGGATTGCAGTTAATATGTCAGAATTCTATTACCAGCTGAGTAGTTTCCTTCGGTATTATTATTCTTTTATTTTTTTTTTCTAAATTCCGGAGTTGCCAGTTTTTTGAAAGACATGTCAGAATCCACTAGGAAATATGAATAAAGGAAGTATTTAATGTTAATAATGAAACGCTGAGATTGATTTACACTAAATTTTTAGAGAATAAATGGCCAATGTGGTAATTGAAAGTAAAAGCTTTTAATACTTGATATAAATACAAATGAAATTAAATTTAAAAAGTATTATAAAAATCCACTTAATTTAGATGTGATTATATTTTATTTTTATGCCCATAATAAAAACATTTTGATGAAGGTCTATGGTCACTTAAAACAATCAGTTTTTACTTATTGCAGTTGAAATAATGAGCAGTTGAAAATAAAATTCATTTACGGAGACATGTAGGGATTGGATTCTAATGATACATACTCTCCTACTGAGGGCATTTTAGCAAAATTGCTCATCATTTGCATTGGATTATAATGACCTGAAAGTCACATGGTCTGCATGATCAAAATATGAAAAAAACATGAAAATATACATACTCAAATTAATATATATACACATATCCATTGTGAAAGCATTTCCAACACTTAATCTACCTGATTTGAATTATCTTTGCCTTCCTAGTTTTGACATCCATTTTACACTGTTGTGGCATTTGGAATGTAGGTCTTAAATTTTTGCATAGCTGAAGACATGGTGTAGCATTCCAAAATTAATTGTGGACAAAAAAGAATAAACTTTTCTGTGTCACTGCATCTGTTCTCTGCACTAAAATCTCAGTTCACATATTGAGGTGATATTTTTTTATTTTTTCTTTTTTTCTTCTTTTCTTTCTTTCTTTCTTTTTTTTTTTTTTTTTGCTTTTGTCTTTGCAAATACTTCCTGAAAACTCTTGAGCAACTGACAAAACACCGATGTGCTGCTCTGAAGGACTTACAGATAGGGGATATATATGTTTTCCCTAAGGTACATAGGCAGGAAGGGCTGAAAAGGAATGTTTCCCTACCACAAGACTCAAGAGGTCTGTGAACTGGTCTGCTGTTGTCATTCCCTTCATGATCCTGCTTCTGTGAAAGTAATTCATCTTCCCCTTGACTCCCAATCAGAAATTTTGTACTCATCACCAAAAGGAATTACAATACCCCCTTTTTATACCCAAACTCAGATCAGAACACAAAATTCCCAGAACTGTGGAGGACTCAGTAAGCCACATTATCCCACCAGGAGAAAAATGTACCAGGGTGGGATGATAAGCAAAGTAGACACCAGGAACATTTTGTTAAGTGTTCCGGAAGGGGAAAAATAATTGTCACAGTAACATCTGATAAAGACTGGAAATAGATTAAATGAGCACATAAAAAGAGTAAAAACATATTCAAAGAAAAAAAAACATATTCAAAGAATAATAAAAGTACCAATCCACATAAGTAATGCGGTATTTTAGGTAAACCAGAAAAGAGATGGCAGTGGAACTCATGAAACAGAATCAGAAACTTCTAGAAAGGACCCAAACAGAGATAATTCTACTGGCTGATGCTTCTTGCAATTTCTACAAAAGCAAAGATGGACCCTTTCCCTAATGGGTTAAATATGAATGGAGAGCTCCTGCTTGTACTTGCACCTGAACCTTCCAAAGTGAGGATCTAGGGCTAGGTGGAAGGGTGAGTCCCCAGGAACCATAGTTGTCTGCTATTATGTTGCTTAGTAACAAAGAATAGAGCATTTAAGAACATTGAAATGGAACAGTGGGAATCCTTGAGGTACTTAACACCTTTTAAAAGTGGCCAAAGAAAGTTACTGAGTCTGACATTGTAGGTAAACATCTAGATTTTGCTCTAATCTATAGAACACTGGACACTTGAAACCTGATTCAGATATTTTTTTTTTCAGTGTAAGGATTTTTTTTTTCTTCAATGAAACAAAGAGTCCAACTCTTTATGCAGAGGTTTGGATCCAAACATAATATTTACAAATTACAGGTTGTCAGTATCTCAAATCCAATAAGGCTAAATTGTACATTAAATAGATGCATAAAAAAAGTTTGTTTTGATTGGTTTAAGTATTTAATCTTGATTTCAGTAGTGCACATCAATTTGTATTTTGTGACTATTTTTACCTATAATTAAATTTCTTCCCTTCCTTGGCTATTAGACAAGTAGGGGGGGAAAAAAAGAAGTAACAGCTATCTTTCACATTTACTGTGAACAATAAAGCAATGTCATGATCAGTTTTGATCCATATTGATGAAATGTTACACCTCAGAATTCAGGCAATACAACTACAGAATGAAAGAAAATTAAAATCATTAAATCCGATCTGTGAGAAGATTAAAAACAAGCCTCCTATCATCGCTTACTGCTGCCAGAAGTAGATTAAAAAAAATTGACTCTCCTACCACCTCACTAGGAGTTTAATGAAGTATACACCATAAACATCATTAGAATTTTAAACAACAAACTGATAATTTAGTTGACCTATTTTTTCTTGTAGAACACATCTCAGAATTTCCTTCATGCAAAAGCAGTTTTGACTTTTTCTCACATCTTTGAATATTCTCATGTACTTGGTAATGACAATATAGCTTACCATGCAACTATGATTGCTTATCTACAAAGGTCTGCCTCTACTCATACAATCATAGAGTCATGGCTTAAAACAAAGTTCACATTAGAAAGAACAGAGTCACAAATTTAGCACAAGTTCCTTTATGTAAAAGTCCTATGAAGGGAAACAAACCTCCAGCAGTCTAAGATTCCCCCGCACTGGCTTTCATGCTTCCCTCAAGAGGAATGATGAGTTAGCCCCAGAAATTTCTTGTACTTCACAAAATAGGGACAAACTCACACCACTGTCAACCTTGAGACCATCAAGATTCATCTAACTTTGCCTTTTATTTGTGTTTATATCTGTTACAACTAGAAGCTAAGGACTCACTCTTACTCAAACCTTGCTGCCCTGCCCAATTTTGTCCCATCATAGTGTCTTTGCCTTGGTTGCTCCTTCTGTCCCATCTAGAACTCTCTTGGTTCTGGTTTTTCTAGGCTTTTACCCTCAAGTCTGCTGATCTTATACCCATGTCGGATTCTCAGTGATATCTCACATAACCACACTTTAAAAAATGTTATCCTCCCTCCCTTCATTGTTCCTTATCCTCTCCCCACCGCTTATGTTTATTTCTGGTATATATCGCCCTTTACATATAAATGTGTGTGTATAACTTTATTATTATAAATAAATTACACATATGTAACTTATTTGATTATTTATATTTCCTTGCAAGAATAGAAGTTCCAAGAAAATAGGAACATTGCCTGTTGTTTATCTCCTATACTTAGAATAGTGTGTAGACTATTAATTTGTAATCTAATATTTGTTGAATGAATGAATGAATGATATTAGAATACTTCCTAAGTTTATATCACTCTTAGGAAAGATTTTTTAAATGTCAGTAAATTAATTACCTGTAGGTAATAGAAAAACAAAATCACTCTCAAATGATGAACACATTGTGTATTTTCAAAGAAACTAGAAATAGTAATATTAACACTTCTTATAACTATGAAGCACTCACAAAAGTCTATAATGAGCCCTATATCATGCCTGAAGGAAAGGCATTTTCCTTTTTAATTTTTTCACTCGGGGAAATGCCTAGTCCATTTACACCCTTGTAAAAGGCAAATTGTAGCCCACAGGCTCTGTGTATTATAACTATGAATGTTTATGGCTTTCATGAAAAAAGGTGCAAATATAGAATAGTATTCTCTGTCTTCTTTGTATTCAAAATGATGACATAGTCTGAAACAATTATCAGTACTAAAATTGGAAAAATACACCAAGATAATTTAAGTGGACAAATGGCAACTAAATACATAGGAATGGTGGAAGGACAGGCATACCTTATTTTATTATGCTCCGTTTGATTGCACTTCACAGATGTTACAGTTTTGATAAATCTTACACATTTTACAAACTTTAGTGGAGGTGGTAACTGCAGGTGTGATGGAATTAGCAAGAGAACCAGAATTGGAAGTGAAACCTGAAGATGTGATTGAATTGTTGCGATCTCATGACAGAATGTTAATGGGCGAGGAGCTGCTTCTTATGGAATGAATAAAGGAAATGACTTCTTAACGTGGCATCTGCCCCTGGTGAAGATGCTTAGGAAGATTGTCGAAATGACAACAAAGGTTTTAGACTATTATGTAAAGCAGCAGCAGGGTTTGAAAGGGTTTGACTCCAATTTTGAAAGAAGTTGTGCTGTGGGTAAAATGCTGTCAACCAGCATTGTATGCTACAGAGAACTTCTTTGTGAAAGGAAGAATCAATAGGTGTGACAAGCGTCCTAGCTGTTTTGTTTTAAGAAATTACTATAGCCACCCCAGCCTTCACCAACCACCACCCTGATCAGTCAGCAGCCATCAACATGGAGGCAAGACCCCCCACCAGCAAAAAAGATTACAATTTGCTGAAAGCTTAAGTCACGTACATTGTTTGTCTAGACATGATACTATCGGGTACTTAAGAGACTACTATTGTATAGTGTAAACATAATTATCCATACCGGGAAACTAAATAATTCATTTGACCCTCTTGATTGCAATATTTGCTTTATTTATTTTGGTCATCTGGAACCAAAGCTGCAGTATCTCTGAGGTGTGCCTGTGTACATTTTTTAACAGTCTTTGGCTAAACCTGTTTCTGTGAAATGTGAGGTTGTTTCCTAAGCAAACTTTTGTGGGTTTATCTGGAAAAGTTGTACCTCCGTGATAAGCAATTAGCACTTTCTAAGGTTAAGAAATTGTGTGTTTTTAAAAAGTAAGTAGGTATCGATTTCCATTTGGCTTGAAGAGTTTTTGAAACTCTGTGCCTTGTCTTACACAAGGCTATGATGTCTCTCCTCTGGCAGATCCATATCCAAGTAAACTTTTGATCTTGTATCAAATGTAGTGAAAGGTATTATCCTCTAAGTTACTTCCAGAAAGAACTTCCTTGATCTAGAAGGGTCTTACTATCAAAGATGCCTGCATTTTGCAGTGGGCTTTTCACCATTTCACATTATGGAAATGAAGAGAGAGTGACACACACACAGGTAGTGGGCTGTATTCGTTGATTAATTTACGAGTGCCACAGCATATAGGCTTGGAGAATGATTAAAGTGGCTGACTGCATGATCTACTTATTTCTTAATTAACTTTGTTTCATCACACAGAGCATTTTTATATTGTAGCATGCATAGTTTTGAAAGTTATGAATTATGTTTCAATAAAATGAATTTAATCATATTGCATAACCAATGTGAATTCTTCTTTTTAAGCACTTCTGACAGATTTAATGAGATAGAGTAAATTTATATTTATGCTATGGTGCAATTTTATGCATATATGACACTTTAAGCATAAATGTTCATTCTGCAGTATGTGTACATTGCACACCAGAAAAAATATTCTTAGCAATTTCATAGTCCTTTTTTATAGCAGGCTATGATAGGTTTTCTGTTTGTTTGCATACCACATAATAGCCAGGCTAGCATATATATTTTAAGGGGAATAGGGAAATGTTCATTGACATCACACTATGTACCTGGCACACGTCATCACTTCCCTTCTAACAAATAATAATAGAAACATTGAAATTTTATGGAAAAAAGGAATTAAGTTGTTTTAATCAGTATTTTCATTGGTTTTTGCAAAATAACATACACATGTGGTTTAAAATTCAAATGATACTAACATCATGCTGATAAAAAAGTCATTTTCATTTTCGATGATCTTAGCTGTTTTTCATACATATAACTATTTTTCATATACATATATTAAAATAGCTAAAATATATGTACTAATTTTAGTGAACTTTTTACCTTCGTGCATCCATTTTAGAAACTATCAACTAGCTCTATACTGAGCAATGAAAAATTAGCTCTCACACATTCTACCTTCTTCTCTTCTAATAAAGTAATGTGATTCCATTAATTTCTTTTGAAGCATGCCTTTGGCTTCACTCTGCACATTTTTTTTTTAAGATTTTATTTTTTATTTATGTATTTGACACAGAGAGAGAGATCACAAGTAGGCAGAGAGGCAGGCAGAGAGAGGGAGAAGCAGGCTCCCCGGTGAGCAGAGAGCCCGATGCGGGGCTCGATCCCAGGACCCCGAGATCATGACCTGAGCCGAAGGCAGAGGCTTTAACCCACTGAGCCACCCAGGCGCCCCAACACTCTGCACATTTTGATGCTGCCTTTGCATATCAACTCATTTCAAAATGTTTTTTTATTCTCCTTATAACTCCTCTTTACTTTTACTACAAAAGTATTCATTTTTTAAATACTCGAGGATTTTCTAGTACTTTCTTTGGCATTAGTTTATATCAATTTGTTGGACTTGTACCACATATTCTGTATGATATCAATGCCTCAGGTGGCCATTGACCTTGTATATGATTGATCTCAGTGAATGCTCCACATGTTTCTGAAAATATTATGTATGCTGCTGTCTTTGGGGGGAGCGTTCTATAAATACCTAAGAGATTAGATCATGGAGGTTGATAGTTTTATTCAAGGTTTTTATATCATAACTTATTCACCTCTGTCTGTACCTGGATTCACAGCCACATAGTGCATCCTCATAATTGTGTGGGTTTTTTGTTTTTTTAAAAGCAGGGTCTTGTTTTTGTTTTTGTTTTTTCTTAAAGATTGTATTTATTTATTTGTCAGAGAGAGAGAGAGAGAAAGAGTGAGCAAGCACCAGCTGGGGAGCAGCAGGCAGAGGGAGAAGCAGGCTCCCTGCTGAGCAAGGAGTCTGATGCAGGACTAGATCCCAGGACTCTGGGATCATGACCTGAGCTGAAGGTAGACACTTAACCGACAGAGCTACCCAGGCATTCCTAATTGTGTGTTTAGTAAATGAAAACCACTATGAAAATATTTGGATAAATGCTTTGAAATCAATAATTAAAAAATAACATGTAAGGACTTGTGGTTTTTCTAAAAAATAAACAGTGGTAAATTTATATCTTTTCATTTCTACCATCTTTTAAATGTAACTAGAATTTTCAAAATCTGAAAGCTGCAAGTATAAAACAATAAATTTAAAAAGTCAGTGAATTCCTATGAGTATAAGATAATCATTTAATCATTACTTTGTCTTCATTTATTGAATGTTGTAGAATATGCCCTTTATATAAATAAGGGCAAATGAGGTCTTAAAAATAAATGAATGATAATAGTGAGTGCTCAAATACCACTCACTGCTTGTTATATTACAAAATAAATTAAGAAAGAAGAATGCTCTTCTATTTGTTTAAATTAATTTTTAATCTAGTGCCTATTTTTTTTCCAAAAATGGCAATAGGCTTTTATAAGATACTGTCCTGTGAATTCATAGAATGTTAATATGATGCTGAGTAAAATTTGACTTGTATTTTATTTTACTTAGACTTTCCCAGTGCCTAACATAGTATCTGGCAAACAACAGTGTCTCAGAATTGTTTCTGAATGAGCAAAGGGATTATGGAGTTAAATTTTCCAAGTTCTTGAACATTGGAGGGAAAAATTACGTGTCCATATTCCTTTTTCAATTTCCTCAATTTGCTTAGAGACCTCTGGTATGGATCTGGGGCCACTTTTTGATGTTGTCTCAAAGCAAATTATATCCTGAATGATCAGAAGAAGCCATAAAACAAATAGAAGATAAGCAAAAGGATCCTAAAAATATTTTTCCAAATATAAATATTATTCATCCTACATGTAAATTTCTTCATCTGTCTAGGAAAAATAATGTTCCCCATGCAAAATTATTGTAAGGAAAAATGATGGTTGAATGTGTTCACTAAGAGTACATGAAATACTTAAAGAAAAATGTGATGTATTATGTAGACTTGAACATTTTATCCCAGAAAGTTGCCTTGCTTTTATTCTCAGCAGATGAGGATGGCATGTATTTTAATATGATTTTTGGTTATGCAGCCAGTATTGGGGTTTCATGCTTGATGTGTCTATGATATCTTGATTGAATCATAATTTTTTTTTTTTTTTTTTTTGTCCTTTACAGTCTTCCTCTGTTAGGAGCACACACACACACATGCACATGCATACACACCCACATGCCCACACACCCACAGAAAATTACAAATGTATTTTAGTCACGGTTAGAAGGACACGCAATTCACAGAAGCACATTGGCCATCCAGAATAGGAGCAGAGCTGGCATCTCTCCCAGTTGCTCTGGTTTCTAGAGTTTCTAACCCAGAGGCGAGAAGCTAGCACAGCTGATCGGGCGCGGGCATGTTAGGGTCGTAACCAAAGTGCTGATTTTGTGGGTTACATTCTTTTTCACTTGTGCCTTACTCTTTATTCTTAGTTACTCTTAAGGAATAATTTAAGCAAAAGGTCTCTGCACTCAATGCCTCAACTTAAGAGAAGGTTTACAAATATTAGGCACTCCTCATTTTTGAACTCAATTTAACATGGGTGAGACCTCAGTTTCATCTGGGGTAAAAAGAAGATTAAATGCTTGAGTTTCCCTGCATGCTAACAATCCAGTCTTTAGTTTCCCGAAGTCCTGTAAGAGTTATTTGCCTGTTGTAGCTATGTGGAACCCATTATTTTGATGACACTGAAGTAAGAGTAGTGTGGCCTGCCCTATGACCTGGAGGCTGCCGGCTGCCCTTCCTGCTTCTCTGTGCTCTTTAGTATACTTTGTAACTTACTCTGAAATTGTCATGTATTGATCAATGGTTGCAGACCTGGCTTACCACTCACTACTTCAAAAACGGCTCTATTTATCTCATATCCTCAAACCATTTTACTCAGTCTTGGGTTCATAACTCTCATTTTACATAAAATCTTTGAAAAATTTTCCCAAGATGTATCTATATAGTATTTGCCCAGCAAGTAGGGTTGAATCACTTACCGGCACTAAGTGCCAGGAACTTTGTGACGTGTTTTTAAAATTTAATTGATTTAATTCCCACAGTCATCCTGTGAGGTGAGCTAATTATACCCATTTCATAGATTTATTTATTTTTTTTATTTTTTTCATAGATTTATTTGTTTATTTTTAAAAGATTTTATTTATTTATTTGAGAGAGAGAGAATGAGAGAGAGCATGAAAGGGGAGAAGGTCAGAGGCAGAGGCAGACTCCCCATGGAGCTGAGAGCCCAATGTGGGACTCGATCCCGGGACTCTAGGATCATGACCTGAGCCAAAGGCAGTGGCTTAACCAACTGAGCCACCCAGGCACCCCTCATTTCACAGATTTAAAAAAAAAAGTAGCTTAAGAAAGTGAAATGACTTACCCAAGATCATATAATAGTGGAGCCGGAATTTAAGTCTCTATAAATGTGACTCCAAACACCATACTTATAGGCATCAAGTTACTGTGCCTGATAAATTAATGAATCAATAACTTTAGTTTCAGAGAGAGGATCACATTTTCTATTCTTTCTTGATTTGGTTGCAAGATCCTGTGAACCCACCTATTTCTACTCATATTAACCCCGCAGCCTCCAGTAGATGATCTCATTTTCATTCCACCTGTTTTTGTTTTTGTTTTTTGTAACATGTTTTTTTTTTTTTTTTTTTAAGATTTTATTTATTTATTTGAGAGAGAAAGAGCGCGCAAGAGAGGGAGGGTCAGAGGGAGAGCCAGACACCCCGAGGAGCGGGAAGCCCGACTTGGGACTTGATCCTGGAACTCTGGGAACATGACCCCAGCCGAAGTTGCTTAACCAACTGAGATACCCAGTTGCCCCCTGCTTTTGGTTTTTAAACAACAGTATTGTCACTGCTGTTCTACCTGGATTCATAAATATACCTTAATCCTTGCAACATGTCCAGATCTCTGTCCATCTCACAACACACCTGCCCATATTAAGGTTTTATATGAAAAAATAATGGAATAGGGTGCTTCTCTCTTTTCTCTCTCACTTACGTCTTCAAAAAGCTTTTTCAAAAACCAATAGGAGCTAAATAAACTTGCTTAACATCTGAAACTGTTTCCATTCTTAAAATTGTTTAAAGCTTCAGTAACATGCAATAATAGTGTCAAGACTCTTCATCTCCTTTAAAGGCGGTATTTATTAAAATTCTTGCTTCAGGTAAAGCATTCCTTTTATTCTCTCCTCCAAATAGGTGTTTATCTATTTAAGTACTTTCTAGACATATTTCACATAGCCAAATGCATACTTAACAGTGGGTTTTTCCCTCTTACCTAGAATGATTTAATCTGCTGCAATATACATAAATTATACCTCGATTGCATTAGAAAAGAACCTAATACCTTTATATACTTTATGGCTACAGGTATAAAAATTATAATTGTGAACATTAGCATTTCATTTTCACAAAGCAGCTGCCAGTTTATGATCTCTTAGGATTTTATTAAATTTGTGAGTAGAGTTGAAAGTCATCATGCTTACTCAGATCTGTTCTCTGTCATCATACATCACAAATATTCTTTCTAAAATGATACCTTCAGCAGTAAAGGTATTTAGGAACTAATCTCTAGTCTTTTCTTTGTCCTCACTTACTCTATTTTGCCGCCTTTTTTGGGTCCTCTTATTCCATAAGTCCCCTTGTGGCTAGAATATGATGTCTGTCCTGCAGTATTAGCTGCTCTTTGTGTCGTATTTGATTTTAAAATAAATTCTAATTAAGATTCTTAACAATTTATTTTTTGAAAATTTTCCCCAAGATTACATAGGGCTCAAGGACAAAAGGCAGAGAAAAGGCTTCTAAAAGTGATTTTGGGGGTTCTCTTTTCCTCTACCCCCAACTCCCACCTCCAAAAAAAAGAAAAGACGAAAACTTGTTTACACAGAGAAAGTAACAAAGTTCAAGAGGAGGGAAAGAACTGCTTAAAAGTTTTGTCAGTTTTTCTTCCCTTCTCTTGCTCACGCCCGCTGATGGAGAAAAGTCCAGACCGTTGTCTGGAGCTCTTAAGCAGGCGAGGGCTGCACTGCCTCAGAATTCCACATTGGAAATGGTCAGTGAGGCTAATCCTGGGGGCTGGCTGACTTCCTGTCGTGTAGTTTCACTTATGAAGTGGAAATCAGGAGCTTAACGCATCGGGTAGTGTGTCCGCACAAGCCCAGTGTGTGGAGCTTAACACATCGGGTAGTGTGTCCGCACAAGCCCAGTGTGTGTGCAGAGAGAGTGGTCTTGTACCTATGACCCACTTCCCACCCTCTTAGGGGAGTGTAAGTCTGCCTATCATATTGTTTGACTTTTATTTATTATTACAGATAATCTCTTTATATACAACCGAAGTTCCATGTGGTGCTAATGCATAACTAAGCCATTCTCTTCTACTACCTCAGGCAGTTTATAAGGTGAACTAATACTATCTGTATCTATCCAGTCTGTCTGTCTAGGTCTTTATCCATCTATCTGTGTGTATATTGGCACACACACACAAACACACACAAAACTATGTGTGCTTATATACATTTGTACATGGAACATGGAAAAAGCTGCCAAAGTCAGTTTGAATTTGTTTTGGTTCTTGGGCTGGTTGGAATCAAGATTGGTGCCACAAAATAAAAAAGTAAATACTGCAGTGAAAATCCTGGTTCCCAGACAGGTTTGGATGATCCCAAATTTAATCAGTATTCCCACAGCACTTCTGAGCAGGAGGTAGAAAATTGTAACAGAAAGTGTTGCATTCAGAGAGAGGCAGGAGGCCCAAGGAACCAAGAGGGAATGGAGAATATTTTTCCAATACACCTGTCTTTCCCACTTAAAGTGTTCTAAATCCTTGTTTGTTTGTTTTTTAAAGGTAGTGCATGTTATTGTATTAACAAAATTCCCATGCAGATATTTTATTTATGATATATATATGCAAGTTATTTATTAATAAGGTAAACTGTTTCCATTTTCTTTACATACATTTTTCTCTATTTGTACATGTGACAGTATATATATGTGAGATGGTAAAATCCTGTCTAGAACCAGACCGACTTAAAAAAAGAGTAGACTCTAAGCAAAAAAAGAGTTCTCACTATTTTTACTGAGCTAAGCAGAGACATTATCTTAAAAGTATCTTGTGAAATTATTTTCTGTGTGTGTGTGTGTGTGTGTGTGTGTGTGTGTGTGTGTGTTTTACTTAGCCAAGCATCAAGCCAAGTGGATATTTAGTTGATTAAATAATCATAAATGCTGCAGGCTCTGAGTGTTATAGGGCCATACAGATAATGAGGTCCAACTATCTCATAAAAATAGTATTCTGTTTTATAATTAAATTACACTGATGTTTCATTTTCTATAAACAGGTCTGCTCTGAGGATAGCCAAAGCCTAGATACTGTCTTAAAAACTGTTCACTTTTATCAGAATTAATGAAAAAGTATTCTTTTTTTTTTTAAAGATTTTATTTATTTATTTGACAGAGAGAGAGAGACAGAGAGAGAGGGAACACAAGCAGGGGGAATGGGAGAGGCAGAAGCAGGCTTCCCGCTGAGCAGAGAGCCCTATGTGGGGTTCGATCGCAGCACCCTAGGATCATGACCTGAGCCAAAGGCAGACTCAACGACTGAGCCATGCAGGCACCCCAATGAAAAAGTATTCTTGGTGAAAACCAATGTAAATAGCAGATATCATATAGACGACTGGATTTTTAAGTTGCTATATTTTTAGAGCTAAAGTAGTAAAACTATCTCTTTGTCCATAACAAAGATTTCCTCTACTAACATGCTTCCGAACTCTATGACTGAAAGGTTCAAATGGCCTGGTGTGAAGTGATCTGTTTATTTCCATGGGTTTGTAGCACTTTTGACACACCATCCTAAGAATTTAAAGTCTTTTAAGTATTTAATTATTTATCAGCATATAGCCCGCCAGTCTTCACAGCTGGCTCCTAGCATTTCAGTAACTCGAGCAGAATTGCTCGGATTTTGCAAATCATCAAGTGAATTAAGTTATAGAATAGATCTTTGTTGAAATCATGAAGGTTTCTTGTGAAGAGAATTGAGAATCAGTATCTAGGATTTTTATCTTTAATGTTAATAAACATATAATTTCCCTTTAGGTGAAAAGTGAAAAAAAAAAAGTGTTTTAGAGTTATAAATGACAGCAAAAACTTTCTGGTAGTTTTAATTTCTATATATGCCATTTTTTTTTAACATAGAGGGCAAATTGCATATTCCTTTAGAAATTGATCATAGCGGGTGCCTACGTGGCTCAGTTGCTTGAGCGTCTGCCTTTGACTCAGGTCATGATCCCAGAGTCCTGGGATGGAGTTCTGCATCAGGCTCCCTGCTCAGTGCAGAGCCTGCTTCTCCCTCTGCCTGCTACTCCCCCTACTTGTTCTCTCTCTCTCACAAATAAATAAATAAAATCTTAAAAAAAAAAAAAGAAACCAATCATGGCATCTTAAACCCACACCTTGTACAGTGGTTTAAAGTGCAATGATTTCACCAGCATTTCTTCAGATTATTTAATTTCATTCTCAAAACGTCTCTGTAAGGTTGGTGGTTATAGATGATTGTAACTATGTAACAGTTTAAAGGACTGATCTCATTACATGTAACTCATTGTATCTTCGAACATGTCCTGTGACTGTACAGACTCTTAAGCGAATTTCCACAATTTCGCATGAAAGAGACACTAAACCCACCCATTCCATTTGACAAACTGATGAGTGAATCCTGGAGGTGATTGGGCTTGCTGACCTCACCAGTAAGGGCTGAAGAAGACCCAGCCCGCAGACGGCAAGGGTCGCTGTTCAGAGAAATGCTTAGCTTCCCTTCCTCCTTAAAATACCAATATCCCTGATCCCCTCTCACCTAAAACACCAGTATACAAAATATTTGGCATCAAAATGGACACAGCTAAGAACAAATGAAACTGTAAAGTAATTCTCTGAATTACTTTTGAAATACTGATTTTAGCAAAAAATAATCGATGTCAATAATGATAGATGCCAATATGGGAGGAAAACAACTATTCACTGTTGGCAGATTCTTAATGATAACCAGAGATGTTTAGCTGACCTGCTCTTATAAGCCATGTTTCAAAACCAAACACTATGTGATGATTAACATTTTAAAAATATCTTATACCTGTTCATCTTTTGGGGGGAAAAAACCTCACTAGGGAAGAAAATGAACTTCTTATGACTCATTAAATCAGTAGCACTACTATAAATCATAAACCTGTTCTAAGGAAATAGTTTAATATAGAAACAGCAGGTCCAGCTGTTTAAATATCATATAGCATATGGGGCTCAGTAATTGGACTCAAATGCTATCTGCTAAATCATTTACACTTGTGTTACACTTCTTACATAGTGTTGTACTTCTATGGGGGAAGGACAAACTAGTTCTTGAATTGCTGGAAGGCTAAGTACTATTCTTTTAACTTCAGGTGAGTATCTCCCACATTAATGCCTACTTGCTTGTTGCATCGAGTGGGTTTCCTTTGAAGTGGAATCTAAAATGTATCTATTCTGGGATACTTCACAGTAGCATTTATTATGTGCTTTACTTGGCTTTGGGTTTCAGCCTAATATTTGCTTCATATTGTTTGTTTCTTTGTTTTGTAATACCCAAGATTTCTACCTTAAAACATTGTTCATGTAGAATACAATCTTGTCCCTTTAGTAACCCCTGTGAATATCTGGTGAGAGTGGGGTGGGACGAAAAGAGAAAACAAAATGATTTAGTTTGCAGACTGCTAGAATAAGAACACAGTAAGTTCTCCAGTAAGAGCTGACTTGTGCCCCAGCATTTAGAATTTGAGAAAGCTATCAGCAGAGACAGAAAGAAGTCTAGAGTCACATCCAATGATGTTGGTGGTGAGCAATTGATATACGGTAGAATGTGTCCCAATATGATAATATCTGTTCCCTGCACATGGATTCACTAATACAGCTCTTCATCAAAATTATCTTTTTTGTTGTTTTGTCTTATTTAAATTCAAACTTCTGAGTTTCACTGCAAACTTACTCCTCTGATCCAGGAATCTACATATTTATCTGATTTCCCCAGGGAATTTTGACTTAGATCTGCTTCAGCATTTGAAAATCATCACACAGTGAAGGTGTTGGCCGGTGGCGGGGAGGAAGAAAGGAGGAGATACCCTGGCTTGGGCCTCTGCACTATAATAGGCATATTCTAGGTACGGAATTCTTCCCTTAGCAATTCACCTAGTTCTCAAAACTAATGTTTTGAAATTAACTGGCATATACAAGATTATAGTATGCAAACAACCCATTAGTGATATTCTGGCCTATGCTGTCAGGTTCATTTCTGACCTTCTGCCCTGCTCTGTGTCATGGAGGGAGGGGACAGTCATCTGCAGTCTTCATAATCCAGGCTCCTGCTGGAAGGAGGAAAGGGGAAGGCAGGCTCTTTCTCTCACTTCTAATGCCCTGAGTCTATCTGCCACCTTATCCCCTCCAGGGCTCCTGCTTCTTCTGGAGGCTCAGAATTTGCAGCTTTTGGTGGGTGACCGAGCCCCCAAGCCTTGGTAATCCTATCTCCTGTGTCTGTTTCTCCATTGTAGGGGAGAAGGCAGTTACTTACGCCATTCTTCTGGAGGTGGACTCCCCTGTCTGCTGTTTGGTTTCTCAGTTTTTCTTCACCTGTGTAACCAGTTCTCTGGAATAAATTCCCTTCACTTTAAACATTTAGGGTATTTTGTAGTCTGTAATTTCTGGACGGATCTTGACCGATGCAATCTCAAACATCAACTTGAAGTTTCCACCGGGATATAGTAAAACAGATGAGGTATGCCAATCTCCCTCATTTTAAGTATCAAATGTGACAGCTTCCGACACCCTTGTACAGTCTGTAGAAAATTAACCACGAATCTATTGTTTACTGAAGGAAATTGAAAGAAAAAGTCCTAGAACTTTGGTTCAAAGGTAGAGATTATAGACCATATCACAGAGCAGAAAATGTACCATACCTCCTGAGAAACTTTACTAAAACTAGAAATATATTCAATTTACACATCGTACAGCAAGTATACAATATCCTTTGCTAATTGAACGGAAGGACAACGGCAAGAATATTGAACAGAAAGAAAACAAATGTCTTAGCTGAGGGTGTTTTTCAAGATTTCACCAGAATAAAAAATATAGTTTTAGCATAAGACTAGAGATAAATGTAGCCATCTAGTGGGGACTCCATCCATTTCCTCCACCATCCTCTTCTTCCCTTCTTCTTTTTTTTTTTTTTTAGATTTTATTTATTTATTTGAGAGAGAGAGTGAGCCAGAGGGAAAGTATAAGCAGGGGGACAGGCAGAGGGAGAGGGAGAAGCAGAATCCCTGCTGAGCAAGGATCCTAATGTGGGGATTGATCCCAGGACCAGGGGATCATAAGCTCAGCTTGATTATAAGCTGAGTTTAAATTTAATTTAAACATTAATTAAAGTTAATTTAAGACACTTAACTTAAAGGCAGACACTTAACCAACTGAGCCACCCAGGCGTCCCTTCTTTTCCCTTCTGTTGCCATAGTTGAGGTGAGACCTTATCGTTTCTCAGTCCCATCTCTCTACTTGTTTTAGAGCCTACCACTTTCTTGGTAACTTTAAACTCTTTTTTAAATTATAAACAAACAAATATATCCTTCTTCTTACCTCTCTCACCCACTCGTCTAGGTTCGGCTTCCACCATCTCATTGTTCCACAAAGTTCTGAAAGTGTCATCTAAGAACCATCTCCAGCTTCTCTCATCCTTCCCCTTACTCCATAGTCCTCTGCAAGCAGCTTTCTGCCCCATCATTTCACCAAAACCATTCTTATTGAGGTCGCCAGTGATCTCTCTGCTACTAAATCTCGTAGACATTCTCCGCATTCCATTTTCATGGCCTCTCAACAGCTTTTGGCCCCTTTGTTGACTTGTGGCACATTCTCTTCTCTTAGCGTCTGTGACACTGTGGTCTACTGCTTTCCTTCTTACTTCCCTGGCCACTTCTTATTCATTCCCCCTGCAGGCCCATGCACCTTCCTCAGCCCTTCCATGTTGTGCTTCCTCAGGCTTAGCTTCCAAACCGCTTTCTCTTTTAACCAGGTGTTCTGTCCCTGAGGAATCAACCACCTGCATGTCTTTGATTCCTCAGGACCTAACTCCAACTCGGACTTTGCCTTTGTGCTCCAGAACATCGGAAGAGGAAAGATAGCCACTGAATATTATGATTTTCTTAATTAAAGGTTGAAAAAGTATGTACATGATGTATTCAATCTCATTTTTACACAGTACTTAAATCTTCTAAATGTTTGGCGCTCTAGCTTCTCTCCCCTTCCCACCAGATTTTTCAGTGGCAATATAAATAAAACAAGATTTTGAGTAGTATATTTAATAGGTGTGTATAGGAAATAGCTCCCTGATATTTAAAGTGGAGTCGAGGGATGTCTGGATGGCTCAGTTGGTTAAGTGGCTGCCTTCAGCTCAGGTCATGATCCCAGGGTCCTGGGATCAAGTCCCACATTGGGCTCCTTGCTCGGCAGGGAGCCTGCTTCTCCCTCTGCCTCTGCCTGCCACTCTGCCTGCTTGTGCTCTCTCTCTGACAAATAAATAAATAAAATCTTTAAAAAAAAAAAAATCTTAAAAAAAAAGTGGAGTCGATTCCCTACCTCACTCTGAAGGATAAGCTTGATGCGATAGGGCTGAGTCCACATTTACTTCAGCAGAAATTGCCTAGGACCCAGACCAGAGGGGTGGAAACAGCACTAACTTATAAAACATGAAGGGACGTTTACCACAGCTTGCTGCTAATTGCTGTGACCACTGGCCTTGATTTCTTCATTTGAAAAAGAAGAGGATTGTTTTGTAATAACTAAAAATTTGAAACAACCCAAATGCTCATTACCATATAAATGAACAAATAATTTATGGTATATTCATAGAATGAAATATTATATAGCAAAGAAGATGGAGAAATGATACCGTCCCCCCCAAAAAAACCCACAAACCAACCCCTGAGCATGAATAATTCTAGTATGTTTAATGCTAAGCTAACAAAATAAGAAAAAAATATACACAATATATCATTAAAAAAATTATTTTTATATGATAAAACTAAACTATATTAAAGATGAATACATATACAGCAAAATAAAAAGCAAATCAGGAAATTATAAAATTACGATAATGTTAAGAAAATTGTTTTGTACTAGTCTGAGAACAGGGGTTTCTATGGGGAATGGATTAAGTTGGGGGCTTTTGGGGTACAGACAAATATTCTATTTCTTGGGCTGAGCTATGTTCACTTGATACTATTTAAATTATACACTTTTATTGAATATCCTATTTTTCTGGGAATGGCCAGCAACCCCTGTACCAACGGATGAAAGGTTACTCCAAACTTTGCTGTGAAAGAGAGAAGGCAAGGGGGTCAACGCTCAGAGAGGACAGAGACTAAGACCCTTTGCTATTCTTTGCTTCTGTTTTAATTGGTCCTTCAGGATAATCACAAATCCTTATCACTGTTTTCGAGCAAGTGATATGCAACAAGGGGTCTTAGGAGAACTGGGAGAACTGGGAGGATCTGTTTACAAGAAGGATAAGATATGATATGCTAATCTGTGTGTTCTAGGAGTCCTACTACATATAGCCTACTATATATATATATATATATATATATATATATAGTCCTACTACATATAGTAAGGGACAATGCTTACTCTCTTCAATCTCAGGGTGGCTTACAAAAGCTTTGGGGAAGGCAACTCCCGGAGGCATTCCTAAAGCAGAGTGGTCAAGCAGGCCTCAGCATTCCAAAGGCCCACACCCTTCCCCGAAACCTTCCACCGCCCCCAGCGGCCTCTGGGTTACATTTTAGCAAACCAGGTATTATAGCTGATTTCATGCTCTACGTTAACCCCAACACTATTTGCACATTTTTAAATGATAAAACATTGATTTTATTTTATTTTATTCTTTTTAAAAAATTTTTATTTATTTGAGAGAGGGATATAGCAACAGAGAACAGGAGCGGGGTTGGTGAAACAGAAGCAGGATCCCCACTGAGCAGGAAGCCTGAGATTGTGACCTGAGCCCAAGGCAGACGCTTAATTTACTGATCCACTGAGGCACCCCAGAAACATACTTTCTTTAAAGAAAAAATTCACATAATAGTAAACCTTAAGAGCTATTAAACTTAAGATCTAGTGAAAGTATAACATTTTATGAATCTATAAGTACTTTGGTAACTATTATTTGCTTTGGTCAGTTTTATATATCAGATCATATAATACAAGCAAAAGCCTGTGTATACTATCTCATTACACATGCATATATGATAGTTTTCATATTTTGTTATGGTAAATTTTACCCCCTAAATCTGTGGGTAAAAAAAAAAAAAATAGAAACCCACTCAGCTGAATTCAGTCAAGAATTATGGTTTATTTGACCCACAAAATAGGGGCTTTTGCAGCATTTAGATACTTTTTGGCTTGATCCCAGGACCCTGGGATCATGACCTGAGCCGAAGGCAGACACTTAACCAACTGAGCCACCCAGGCATCCCACATTTAAATACTTTTTAATATGTGAACAACATTCAAAGAGTTGGGAAATCTCCTTTCAAAAATCAAGGAGGCTTTTGTATTCAAACATTTTAGAGATGAGTCCAAACTGGACCCTTCTTCCCAGATGACAAGAACCTGCTCCTCCTTTAGCTGGGGCCTGGGACTTAGAGCTTTCCTCTGGGCCAGCTCCCCTGTCACACTGCCTGTCACTGAGAGTGTCAGTTTCCATTCAACGCTGTGGTAGAGTGTTGGTATAGATAGCATTTTGGGTTTTTTTGTTTGTTTTCATTTTGTTTTGTTTTTGTACACAGGTGTTTGATCATTTACTTATTCTGTCCCAATAGACATTTCAGTTGAGATCACTATTCCAACTTCTGATTGTGCCAGTCTGCCCCTTTGCATTAATCATGATTCTTACTCCTCTGCCTATGGATAAAAACCACCTATTTGTACATTTTGGATAAATCATCTCATCCAGGAAATGAGATTAGCGATTCTTGAACTGAAAAATAATCCATTTATTTAGAAGCCTGTCTTTTCAATGTGCTGTAGAAAATAAGAGAATTAAAAAGTTTAAGCCTTCTTCAAATTTTTTTCTTAAAATATATCCTTACCATGGCAGATGTTTCTTTCTGAAAAATCATTAAAAAACAATGTTCTCCAAAGCTACCTGATTTAGTGAGGAGCTTTTGTGTTCCCTGCAGAGAGCTGAGCTCGTCTTCTATTCAGTTCTTAATCTTACAGCATTTATTCTCTTTCAAGACTTTCCAATTTGCCAATTCATTGGATTTTGTTTATCACCTTTTCTACAAAAGCCCATTTGTTCATTGACAGTTTCATTCTAAATTAAATCCAAAGTAGGGCTGATTAATGAATATTCAAACTGGCCCCAAGGGCTCTTGTTAGCGTGATAGTTCTATCGCATCAACCATATGTAAAATCTATCTTCCATTTAAATGTGACTGCTTTGCTATGTCAGAGATTATTTATTACTCTGTCCTCTATTAGTGTTGATTAACAGGAAGTTTTTGATTAAGCAAGGCCTTCTCATCTCTGCTTATACATCAAACATTCTTTTGCTGTGGATTTGACATATTAATGGTTTTACAGAATTAGCGTTTATTTGTTTCATGTTCTTTGTAAATTTGGTGCGAAACAAATGAAACTTACTTGGCTGGACGGAGATCTTATGTTAGGGGATAGCATGACACAAGAACCATCCTGCATTTACAAAAGGTTCTTTGATGTCTCGTTATTGGCCAAAATAAGTAGCACGTTCTTGTTCAAGTTTTATCAAATATTATAGAATTGACTAGGCGTTCTTGGTTTCTCTTTTATGAACACTGGAAAGGTCATCCATGATAAAAATAGAAGCTGATTTCATGCTATGTGAGTCAAGGTGGAAGAAGAAAATGAAAATAAGCCTTAGTCTTACTGTACAGATTTTACTTTCAACTTCATTTGTTCTCCACGCTTTTTACCAACCCTTCCACTGAGCTTCTGCCTACTCCTCTCTCAAATTGAACGTCCAAGTGGAAACTCAAACTTACTGTGTCTCAAAAACACTTCTTGATTTTCCACTAAACCTGCTTCTACATCAGTCTTAAGTATCTCCATTTATCACATGAGTATTTCTACAGGTGCTCAGACCAAAGCTTTGTTAGACAAAGATCTGTTAGTCTCCTTTCTTTTTCTTGGTTCATCAAAAAGTACCTTCAGTATATTTGCAACATTTAACAGTTCTAAATTTTCTGTTGTGCACTGAATGTTTGCATGCCCCTTCCTCAAATTCATATGATGAAGTCCTAACCCTTAACTTGATGCTATTGAGAGAGGACACTGTTAGGAAGTAATTAGGGTTACATTGGGTTATAAGGGCAGGGCCCTCATGATGGTCTTTAGAAGAAGAGATCTCTTTTTTTCTCTTCTATGTGAGGACACAGTGAAAAGGCATCCATCCAGATGCAAGCCAGGAAGAAAAGAGTTCATTAGAACCTGGCCATCCTGGCGCCCTGATCTCAGACTTCTTAGATAGAACTGCAAAGAAATAGATGTCTATTGTTGAAACAGATCCAATCTACGGTGCATTGTTATGGCAACCCGAGCCGACCGAGATTTCTTCTCATGATGCTCTAATCTATTTCTCTACCATCTCTTACACAGAACACTGTGGTAGCCTACCAAATTACCTTCCTGCCTCCTTTTTGACCTTTTCCCAATCAAAATGGTATTTCCCGAAATGTAGCTTAGTTCATGTTATTTCTCTGCTCAATTGTTCCAATGACTTCCCATGATGCTCAGCATGTAACCAAACTCCCTTTTCTATAAGGAGTTTTATGTTCTGGCTGTTCCCTCTCTGACCCCGTCTTCTACCTCCTTCATGGTGTGTGTGTGCGCACACATGGTTGTACACACATATGCATGAACACACATCTTGCTTACTTACTCTCACAGCATTTCTTGCTAATCCTCCAATTTACCAAGTGTATTTCTACCAGAGGGCCTTTGAACTTGCTGCTCCCTCTGCTGATAAAATTGCTTCCCTCAGACATTCATGAAGCAGGCTTTCCCACTTTATTCCAAGTTTTGTTGTTGTTGTTGTTTTTAAAGTGGCCTCTCTAGGAAGTCTTCCCTGACTTCTTTATTAAAAATGACCCCATGCAGGTCCCCCTCATATTTCCATACATTATCGCTGATTTAATTTCTTCAAAGCCTTTATTATTTCCTGACGTTATGGTATATATTTATTTGTTTACTGTAGACTCCATGAGGTATGAGACTTAGATTCTTTACTGAATTCCTAGGACCTAGAACAGTGTCTTCCCAACAGAGAAAGAGTCCTTAATAAATATGTATTCAACCAAAGATTACCCAAATCTTGGTAATCTGTAAGCCAATTATTAAAAAACTCATAGCATGAATCATGACCTTACATAAAAATTAAGTGGAAAATGCAAACCCTTCCTGTGATAGTGGTTTTAAAACCCCTCATTTGCTAATATTCAGGATATTAAAATACAGGTCTTCTTCACTAGAAACCTAGTGAAGATCCAAATCATGGAGTACCCTGTATATTTTATCCCAGGTATGTGCAATCTGACATTTTGTTTTTCAAGAGAGAAATTGATTTAAAATCCAACTTATTTTATTTCTTGTATGTTGTAGGTATATTGCTAGCTGACGTGGATTAAACACTTAGCATTTTCTTGCCCTATTATAAATCCTTTATATGTATTTAATGTTAAATTGGGCTATTGCGAATACTTACCTGTATAATCTCATTTAATTCTCCCGAAGATTCTAGGAGATTGGTATTATGCTTGTCCCCATTTTTGGTTTGAAGAAACTGAAGCATAGTTGTGTTAAATAATTTGACCTGGGACACAGTCAGTGGTAAAATAAGAGCTAAATGGATGCAGTGTGACTCAGGTGTCCACAAGGTTAAACACTAAGTCTATCTCCTCAGTATCCAAAGTAATCAAATGATTAATCAACTAGAATACTTTACCCAAAACAGTGTGAGACCCACAATCTCATTATCTGTCACTGGCCATTTGTTACTAGAAGTTTTATTAGTCTCCTATTATCCTTCTGTTATTAAACAGAATCAGATGACTATATTTCTATAAATTCACTTCTTGCAATTATTATTTTAATGAAATAACAGAATTTACATCGTCAAAAGCAATATAATTACAAATCTTTACTCTAATAATAGAATGGATTGTTGGATTGTTAGACAATGCAATTGCAAAGGAAAGGTGCATACAGAGAAAGCATTTGATGTTCATCCAGTAAACATTACTTTAAAAACCCACTACGTTTTAGTCTCTGGAAATACCATACTTTCTACTGTGGATGAATTCCCGTTTAGTAAAGATAGCCACATTGGTAGGTAATCTCAATAAATTCACTATGACTAGAGACCTAGTGAAGACCCAAATCATGGAGTACCCTGTTATATTATGCTAAAAACAAAGTTTGGATTTTATACTGGAAGGTAGTGGTATTTAAAGTGAGGGATGTGAATAGCAACAGCTGCTTAACATGATTCAGTAAAGGATGAAAAGGAAGTATTAGAAATATTGTTGACATTTACTTTGACAGCACCATTTTAAATCTGGGAAGGAAATATTAGAAATGTCATTTATTTTCATTTCTAATATTCTTTAAAAATTTCTATTTTTGGTATCTTTCGTATGAGTTACATATGAATACAGTATACTAGCGGGTACTTATGTAAACATTTTTAAGGATACCGATGCACATTAAAAAAATTTAAGTACCAAGTTTGCTATGGAGAAACATACAGTTTTAAGCATTAGAGCTCCAGAGGAATATTGAAGTTTTAGATAGATTATCCCAGAATGAATATGATGTCAAGGGCACTGGAAGAAGCTCTTGTAGTATTTCAGCAGAGGGATAAGAAGTACCTTAACTAGGAAACTGTTAGGGCAAGGATTTGCCAACTATATTATATGCAAATTGACAGGATTTTATGACTAATTAAATGGGATACAGTGATCAGGAGGGAGGATTCAAGAATGACTTCCAGATTTCAAATTTACAAAGTGGGGAGAAATTAGAAATACTAAGCAAACACAGAGTACAAAGAAGAAAAAACTTAGGAAGGAAGGTTATAGGTTCAGTTTAGGCACTGCGTGTGCTTTGGAGCATTCAGCTTTAGGATGTCTGACATTTAGGGACAAAGTCTATTTTGCAAATGCATATTTGGCAATCATTAGCACAAATGGAGATTAGATGGAATGACCTAGGTGGATCATATTTAGTATAAAGAGCAATAGTTCAAGAAAGATTTCTTAGAAACATCTCTACGAAGGACAGAGGAAGAAGGAGACACCCTTAGAGAAGGCAAAGAACAAGGAGTCGAAGTGTGAGGAGAATAATCGTCCTCCCAAGCTCTGCCCATGGAACAGAGTTCTACCTGAAGTCCTTTGAATACTAGGACCCTGATATTGGGTTATTCCTATAATGGAAATGTGGTTGTTAGGCTCTCTTTTTCTGCCACCATTAAACATTCAA
>CM052883.1:15617051-15640819 GCA_028534135.1 Potos flavus | reverse complement strand
GTACACTGGTAGTATATAGTAAATACTCAACATCAATTTTTGAATCATGGAATTTTAAAACTACAATAGAATTTACTTATTTAAGTTATTTGGGGGACAGGAAACTGAGACATAAAGAGGTTGAGTGATTTGACCAAGATCCTGAAGCCAGTTATTAAAAACGATCAGCAATATGGCCAGAAGTCAAGCCTTCTGATAATGGTTGTAAGTCACTCAGTGAGCTTTCAGTTTGAAATGCAGTGATATGATAGAAGGAAGCTTGTGATGGCATCCTGCTGGAAACCAGGCAAGGTGTGAAGGAAGTCTGATACATGGGTCCTAACTAGAGGTGAAAAAGATACAGAATTAGAGCTGTAGAGTCATGTATATTAAAGAGCTAGAGATCTATATCTATCTGTAAGCTCACAAAGGGAATTGAAAACAAATGTCTAAAATGGTACTGCTCTTTTCCTTCTGCTTTTATTTTTCATAGAAAATACGATAGAATGATATTTTCTTAGGAATCATTAATTGAGCTATAACTCAACTTATATCCCAGAAACCCAGATGAATATAGTAAAGACCTTAGCTAATGGATAGTATTGTACCACGAAAGTGGGGAGATGGAGCCAAATGATCAAGATTCAGCCTTATTTTCCTCATAAGTGAATTGAAACATCTGACAGGGTTGTTGTTGCCAAATTATATATACCATATAATATTTTATTTGCAGTATATAATAATAGTTATATACTCTGATTATAGTCATAATATGCTATTAAATATTATGCACATATTATAAATAAGATATATTTTATTATAAATGTGCTATTTGATTATATTAACTATATATTCAAAATTGAGATTTGACTAAACTGTGATAAAATCTTAGATGTTTATAGAAATCTTTTGATACATTCCATCAAAGAGGAGTTAAAATACAAAGAGGTTGGAGGTCATGGTTTCAGAAGACAATATTAATAGTCAGCCAGGAGGGCAAAAAGGCTCCTCACATGCTTGAATTGTTTACATGAGTATTTCTCCAGAAGGCCAATGCATCCATTGCTAGTACATTTGGTGTAAGTTTTGAAAACACATAGTGTTTTTTACTTAGCAGGGCTTCTGTTTTATACACTGACTTTTCTGATTCTTACAACAATAATTCATGATCTTTCCCATGTTGACTTTAAAGAAATTTGATCTGGCAATATAATATTCGCCTGGATAAATGATTTAAAAAAATTATTTTTTTAAATGGATGGGGTTTCTTTTTTTTTTTTAATTTCATTTATTTATCTGACAGAGAGAGAGATCACAAGTAAGCAGAGAGGCAGGCAGAGAGAGAGGGGGAAGCAGGCTCCCCGCCGAGCAGGAAGCCTGATGTGGGGCTCGATCCCAGGACCCCGAGACCACGACCTAAGCCGAAGGCAGAGGCCTTCGAAGGCAGAGGCCCAGGCGCCCCAAGTGATTAAAATTTTTTAAATGCAGTTAAATCAGGTATTTTTCCTCTGTGATATGAAGTGGCTCATAATGATTTTTTTCTGAGTTTCGCTATTCAGTTGACCAATGGTTTGGTGATTATATTGACAAAATAAATGACAAAAAGATTCCCACCATATATTTCTGGGGGTCTTTTAATTTTTTTTCCTTAAGAAGAAAACGCAAAATAACACTGTAGTAATTGTTAGCATAATCGAGACTTTCAATTGGAATACAGTTCAGTTGGAATAGATTTCTTTCTATATGACTAAGATAAAGTTTCTTTTTTCTTATCATGTCAAATGAAAATAGCTATGCAAATTTTTAGCAAACTTCAAGAGAAGTTTTGGTATGGCCTGAAAAATATGGGCCATACAAAAAATTCAGAGGCATGCCTCATCGATAAACATTTTGAGAACTAAAACAGAGTCATGATTTTTACCTAAATTGACAGTATAATTGGGATAATCTGATCAAAAATATATACCTAATATGCAGCTGACCAAATATATCTGTATATAACCATATATCTGTATCTATATATAGATCTGCATATTATTTATTTTCTATTATTTTTCATGGTCCAGGAAGACAACCCTCTGCTCCTGTACCCAAGTCATTTTCTGTTTGTTTAAATGACTTTAATTTTCCTTTTAGCACTTATCATTTCCTGACCTTATAATGTATATTTATTTTTAAAAATTTTGCCTAAATCCCCAAAGTCTGGAATAGAGCCTAGCATTTAATATGCATTAAATTAATATTTGTTGAATAAATAAGGATGGGGAGAGAGTAAACTAGCATTGCTTTAATATCTCAGCTCCAAATAAAAAGCCACAATGGAAGCCGGAATTATAGGTATTTATGTACCACTGAGCTTTTTTCATATTCTCAATTCTGCTTAGTTGTTTTCTTGGGGAAATTAACTGTAATGATGATTAATGGTTCCTTTACGAAATGCTGGGTGGGGAGATAGTCCAAAATGAGTGAGACTAGTGATATCACATAAAATAATGTTTTGTAGTGTTTTAACCATGAATTGCCTCTAAAGGCAATATTGACTATAATGGGATAATTACAATTTTTGGTGCCAGATAAAACTAGATTAAAATCTTAATTATCTTTATTTCATTATGACCAAAGAATGCATAAAAAGAACAGCCAGCCTCCATTTTTATGATAGAAGTGAAGAGAAAAAGGAGTCTAAAAAAGATTTATTTTTTTAGCCAGAAAATATTAAGTCTGGAAGAATTTGAAAAGAAATTCAGTGTTAGCTTGCATTTTTTTGTATGAATTGTCCCTCATAAGTTCTAAGTGGAAAGGAGAGAAAGCTGGCCGTGAAACTTCATGTCATAACACTTGTCTTCCTGGAACATGGAAAATGATAGAAAAACATTACAAAAGGCTTTTAAATAATAAATAAGTGAGAAAGAAACATGGAGTTCCTGTTGAAAGTAAGATTATAATAGGAAATGAGGAGCGTGTACTAATGTGTTTATGTTTGCAAGTTTGGTGAGTTCCTCATACCTGACTGTTCTTAATTCCAGCTGTCTGAACATCAGAGGGCATGTGTGTGATATTCACAAGGAGGGTTTTAGGTAGTGTACTTGAATTATGACAACAAATATAACTGTTTATTTTTTTATTTTTTTGGCATTGGGAAAAGGCAGTTTAAAGCCTAGGTCTTCTCTATTAAAAAAAAAAACAAAAGAAAAGGAATAGCATATTTAGATAACTTCAGGTATTAGTTATTAGAGGATGGCTTTAGCAGATTGTTTTTATGGTGGTGTCTACTTTAGGAGGAACATGATGAACACTCTTAATTTTGGTAAGGGGCAAGAGGAGGGAGAAATCTTGAGACTGAACAAAGCAAAAATTATTGAGATTCAGGTGAGATCAGTGCCACGCCCCTGAGTCCAACAGGCAGAAGGGGGGTAATGGGCCTGGCGACGGCAGAGGGGAGGCAGAAGCAAACATTGCCTGTTTTCCAATTTAATATTCAGAGAATTAGAGATGTTACACAAATAATTTTTCCAATATTTAATTTTAAATCTCAAACATTTTTCCAAATGTTTTAAGTGGAGTTTATGAAATATGATTTGACCATATCTACAAAAATTAGGACATCTTTTTTCCAAGCCATGCTCTTCAAGACGTAGTGTTTTTAGAAATATTTAAAGGATCACACAACGAAAACATGGCTTCATGGTCAAATAGCTCGGAGAAATCCTGCACATGCCATTTTTACTGCACGTGTTAGAGGATAACAGTGGCTCCAAGAAGTCGCCGAAAGGAAATTAGCTTGACTTTATTTAATTTTGTATTTTTAAAATACATTTGATTATAGAACTCATTTTTGTAGAAAACATTTTGAAAGATACTAATTTTTTAAGGAGCACAGTCGGGGAATTAAAGCCATCATTATTAATAACCCTTTATTACAGTGCTTCTCAAACTTTAATATGCATACGAATTTCCTAGGAAGCTTGGTAGAGTGCAGATTCGGTGTCAGCATTTGCTGGAGGTGGGAATGAGAGTCTCCATTTCTAACCAGGTCCCTGGCGACGCCCAGCCTGCCTGTCTGGAGGCCACACTCTGAATGGCATGATTCTGTTGCACCATGGTTCTTTAGTTCCACAGAGATCATCAAGACACAGAAAGATGGAAAGCTACTTTTGCATTAGTGACTTCAACCTCTTAGGCTAATGATGTGAAACAAATCGTTAGGATGGAATCTTTTAATTTCAGCCTTGATTAGCATCAGGATTACAAGTGAAGGTAAAAGATAGATAGATAGATAGATAGATAGAGATAGAGCCCCTCTCATATAGAAATGAACAAAAAGAGCACTTGAAGAAGAGTCTATTCCACAGCTCCAAGACCACTCTCCTCCAGACCAGACATGTAAAAAGGGAGATGTGGAAAGAGAAGATTCCTGATAGGGCTGGTTCAACAGAGCTGATGCACCTTCCTATTCCTTCTCTCTCCCTCCCTCCCTCCCTCCGGCCCTTCCTCCCTCCCTCTCTCACTTTCTCTCTTTCCTTTTCTTTCTCTGCTTTCTTGTTTGGTTCCTTTATTGTCCCCTCTTTCTTCCTTTTTGTTTTTTGAGATGTTATTCAGATTGTTGTAATCTTATTTCTAAAAACAAAAAATTTATACACACATATCTGGAAATATATACAAATTATATTACTCTACGTTAATGTGTATCAATAAAGAAATTGTGTATCACTTTGATATTTGTTCATTGCCTTAGGGAATTCTTTTACATTGTAGATTTCACTTGTGGAGGGAGGAATGAAGAGAATGTAATATGTATCTTAAAAATAATAAGTTATTTTGGGTGTTTGTTTCTGTGTGTGTGTATTCTCATTCAAGTGCTGAATAAAATCCTGATTTTGTGCATTTAGCATGAACACAAAAATAAGAGACACAGGGCCAAGACTTACTTTTGTCCTTTTGGAAAAGTAACTTTTTTTTTACTCTGAGAAATGGTAAGGCAAATTTCTGCCTATGGAACTATCATTTCTTTGTGAGCTAATATTATTATGTCTATTCTGTCTGATTGGCCCTTAGTGTTGGGGCCAATTTATTGAGCATTTACTGGGAATCAGAAATCATGCTGGTATTTTATGTATATTAATTAGCTTAGGCCTCACCCCTCCCCAAATTTTAATGTAGGGTTTTTAATCCCTATTGATATGAGTAAAATGAAGTCGCTGTGTATTATCAAGTCTAAGCCACACCTAGGTCCTCTGAGTAGTGAAACCAGACTTTGAACTCAGTGAGCTAACAAAGTTTGTACTTGTAGCAACTATGACAAAGGAGAGTAGAAACATTTGATATCTGCAAGGAGTTTGCTTCATCCTGCAAGTGAAATGTAAATTTGGGGGGGATTCGTTCTCTATTTACAATGCTACTGCAAACATTATACCATAGTTCTTCCTTTGCCCATTATTTACAATAACTGCAATTTAATATCATCTCAAGAGCTCACAT
Source organism: Potos flavus (assembly GCA_028534135.1). Taxonomy (NCBI): domain Eukaryota; kingdom Metazoa; phylum Chordata; class Mammalia; order Carnivora; family Procyonidae; genus Potos; species Potos flavus. Next base: position 15,635,362 of record CM052883.1, on the reverse strand, counting down.
TAAACTCTACGGAATCCCCAAGATTAAAGAAAAATATGCTTTGATTTTATTTCTAATTCTGTTTGGGGGATGAGAATTTGAACTATTCTGAGTTTTATGGGTATCCTATATATGTTCGTGGACATAAAATTAATTCCCTGTGTCTCAAGGGTAGCACAGACATAAAAAGGCCAATTACAATTTTATGAATAGGAAATACAAGATCCGGGGCTTCGATTTTCTCTATTGTTACATTCTAAATAACAGCACTGTTTCTAGGGAATACTTACATCCTTTCTGACACAGAACAACTAGGAACTTTCATTAGAGAAAAATCAAAGCAGATGCAATGTGAGTCCCCATATAGTGCAAGTAGTGTTAAAATAGATTCCAAACTGGTGTCTTGTTTTGATGAAAACTCAGAAGACAATTTGGAGACTGTCTGTCAGACTCCAGAGACTGAGGCACAGATGGAGTTCTGAATTAAATGACTTTGTATTTTGAGATTTGAAATGAGCCCTAGTCCCAAATGTATATTTCAATGATTGTGAACTAATTGGATGTGGTAATTGATTATTAAAGGGTTTATATTCTTAAAATTGTGAGGTTCATAAGTTAGTCATTTAGACATTTGTAACAAAAGTAAAGATGTAAATTTTATCTCTAGATTAATATATGTAGACGGAATTGAATGAACCATATCTTGGTTGGAGTGGTCACAAAATATTCTGGATTAGTGAATTTTCCATAAAGCCAAGGAAAATTCTTTGGGATACCAAAAATTTAAATATTTTCACTAGTTTAATATGGACAACAACAAAATTTACTTCTTGCTTCCCTGTTGCACTGAGCAGTTCTGAAATGAAATATTTAGGCTTTCTTCAGTTGACCAAAAAACATCCTGAATGCTAACTCATTCAACAAATCTTCATTTCACAAAGATGTAATGTATACCTACAACGTGCCGCACTCTGTTCTTGGTTTCATCAACACAAAACACGTATCTCTGCCTTTGGAGAGAGAAAAGCAACTTACCTAATACATATAAAAGTGGCTTGTATTTAAGATTAAAAAATATGGAGGTTCAAGGAAGCTAGAGGTCCCAGTTTTATATAGGGTGGTCAAGAGAGGCCTTACTGCACTAGCTATATTTGAAGGAATTAGCCATACACTGTCTAGGAGACCAGCATCTCAAGCAGAAGGAATTACAAATGCTGAGGCAGGAGCATATCCAGCTTGATCATGGCAAGCACCCCACTGTTGCTGGAGAGGGGACGGAGCAGCAGAGGCAGTAGGAAATAATTGGGATCTCTCCGGGTCATGATCCACATTTGTGACAAAGTCCTTACGCCCATGTAGGAGATGTAGGGAGGCATTGTGTTTTGCTAAAACGTGAATGTTTGTTTGCTTTGCACTTACTCCTCATGTATACTCATGAATACTATAATTGTGCGTAAGAACATTTGCTCACAATTGGGCATCCAGAGGGCTCAAGTCTGGTGGAGACTGACTGAGGATTGAGAAGGGAGGCAAGGGAGCAGAGCAAGACCACCAGGCTGTGCTTCATCAAGGGGGTGTGGACACCAAGGCAGCAAATGAAGAGCAGCCCCACCCAGGTTACACCTCCCTTTGCAGAATCAGGGGACATGTCCTTTCTTATGTGACACCACCCACAAGAGCATCATGCTCACTGCCCTTTATCACTCACTCAGTCTCTCCTTCTACCAATCACTGTAATTGTCAGACTTCCCTAATGCAGGCTGAAGTCCTACCCTGGGGCTGTGGTAGAGTAGGCATCTCTATTTTTCTTCCTACTTTTTTTTTCCCCTGTAAATGAATATGTGTCAAAGATTTTATTCAACTCATTAATTGACGAGACAATCAGTAGGTGTTACAATTGGCTCAGAGAGAACTCGGGTACCACACAGGTATAGCCAAATAGGGAATGCTGAAATGAATTTATCCTCCTCACTTCTAATTCCTGTGGTTAAGCAGATACATCGAAAACCAAAGAGAAACTCTTTATTTCCTGTGCTAAAATAACTTGGTGTAAGTAAACTATATTTTCCTAGATTTCTACCTTGACTGCTAGTATACTTCTTTTATGTTCTAGAAGAACAAAGGCCCTAGTTCCCTTTTTACAAAGCATTCTTTTTCAAATAACTATAGGACCTGCTGATATGTAAGTACCTTCATGTCTGAAGAGTGTGTCAGGTACTGTTCAAACACTGCGTTCCTGTATCTACACAGTGTCTCCATGGGGTTAATGCTGCCAACACTCTCCTGCTTTTCAGATCAGGAAAGCAAGACTCCCCAGGGTTCATATGTTGGCCTAAGTCATGGCTGGTACACATCCACAAACGGAGTCCACATTACAAAACTTCCTAAGGTTTATCCCACATCCTCAGAAATGTCCTCCTCAGTAGTTAAGGTTTATGGGATCTGGGGAACATACACATTTTATACCTGTATCCTCTGAACACCTTACCAAAGAGGCTTGGGCCAAAGTGGATGAGGTGGGCCAGGCTAGGAGGAGTAGAGGAATGCTAAGAACATGGTTCCTGGCTGTGCCTTTTTGCTCTTAACAGAAGTATTTGGAGAACTGGAAATACAAGGTAAGGCAGGAAGGAATTTGCAAAGATGAGTTAACAAGTTTGATTTGCTTCCGTAAACCGTAGAGAATCAAACAGGCTTTCAGGAGGAAAGTGACCTCGTTCATTAGCATAAATTGAAAATACGTTAATATTGGAGCTCCCGTTCTAATTAAGATGGGAAACAAAACAGTGGCAGGCTGATGACATTGGACATACGAGGCATTCTGTTTTATCATGTGTAGAAAAAGGCCCAGTGATGGCCAGTTAGTTTATGATAGAAACTGATTAGGTCTCACATTTCTTGGCTATGCATATTTGTTCTTTCTCCATTTCATTGTAATGAAATGAAATGTATTTAGATTTCCCATAAATGAAGATGATAAATTTATGACATGTTCAATTCACATTTTTCTTTCTTTTTTTTAAACTGTGGAACGTCTCACAAATTTGCATGTCAAATTTCTTGCGCTGTGGTCGTGCTAACCTCCTCTGTGTTGTTCCAATTTTAGTATATGTGCTGTGGCAGTGAGCCCTCGCATTTTTTTTTTTTTTTAATGGTAAGTTAATTCCATAGATCTACAAAGAAATGCTTGTTTTCCTCCCATTCCTTCCCTAAATTCTCTTGTGCATACCTGTTATTTAGGAGAACACAGGGAGCATGCTCACATGCACACACATACACACACACGCCACAAATTAGAAGTTGCCAACTATAGATGGGCAGAGAACCCTAAGCTCACAAATTGGAAATTTCTTCCATGTCTTAATGCATAGGTTAAAATACACATTTATTTTATTTTATTTTATTTTATTTTATTTTATTTTATTTTATTCAGGTTTGATTTATTTAAAATATATTTATTGATACATTGGTCAATTTATACATAGGTATATTTTTACATAGGTTATATTTAATTTACCATTGAGTATCTGTATGCTTCCAAAATGTGAAACTTGATTTAATAATATGCTCCAGAAGGGAATTGTGTATTTTGGACACATCTTTTCCAAAGCATATTTTACATGCCTTCAACCAACTTTATTACTTAAATATTGCAGTTCCTAAAACCTAGATGACTTCATCAGATAACACCCATGTAGTTAAGTGCTGTACCAGATAAATTAGTTTTAAAATTTTTCCAAATGACTTAATTGGATATTAGCTGTCATTTAAGGGAAACAATTATAACTTCCATTTTAAATTTTTTGATAGTTTTACAAGCTTTCTACTGCTGCTGTACCAAATTAGTGCAAATCTAGTGGCTTCATGTAGTGTGACAGTTCTGGAGGCCAGAAATCTGAAATAAGTCTTCTAGAGCTACCATTACAGGTTGTGTTCCTTCTGTTGTCTTGAGGGACAGCACCTATCTGGACAAAAGGCTGTCTGTTACATGCTTTTCCAGCTTCTAGGGGCTGCCTGCTTTCCTGGGTTCCTGACCACAGCAATCCAAACTCTGCTTCCATCATCACAACTTCTCTGACTCTTAGACTCCTACCTTCCCCCCCACCACCACTTATAAAGACCCATGGTGGCGGGGGGAGGGGGGAGATAGGTTACACTGGGCCCATGTAGATAAACCAGGTATATCTTCTCACTTCAAAATTCTTAACTTTATGACATCTGCAAAGTCCCTTTTTGCCATGTAAGGTAACATACTCATGGGGTTTTGGGATTCGAATATGGAAATCTGTGGAGATAGGGGAAACTTTATTCTCTTTACTACAGTAGTGTTCTGCTTTCTCTTATTATTTGTTGTACAAACCTTTATCTGTAAGTTTGGAAAAAATATTCCGTACCAAATATTAAAGAATTCATTGTCCTGCAATATATTTTAATGTAACTATATAATAATATTTTTAAAGATTTATTTTAGAGAGAGACAGAGCATATAGGTGGGCGGAGGGGCAGAGGGAGAGGAAGAGAATCTGAGACAGACTCCCTGCTGAGCGCAGAGTCCAGATGCAGGTCTCCATCTCACAACACTGAGATCATGACCTGCACTGAAATCAAGAGTCAGATGCTTAACCGACTGAGCCACCCAGGCGCCCCAATATATAATAATATGTTTAATTAAAAAAAAAAAAAGCTAGTGATCCCATGCCATGCAAATTAAATTTGAATGATGCATGATTTTGAATTGCTAATTTTCATTTGCTTGTTTCTTTATTCCATTACCATAATTTATGTAGTTTTTAAGACATAAAATATAGCAATTTAGTTACTTTATTGTTCTAAAATGATGACAATGTTCTTGAGTTCATACCCTCTCATACCCAGATGACGAGGTATAATGCTAGATTAAATCTAATAAAACAGTTCCTAATTTGATTAACCGCAATTACCTAATATAAATTGATGCTTTTTCCAAGTGTCCTACTGAGATCTCTTCCCATGATTGATTAAAAGTTGACCACCAGTTCTTTCCCATACTTCCCATTGAGGTGGAAGTCCATTGCCTCTTTCTCTGAATCTGGGCTGGCTCTGTGACTGGCTTTTTCAAATCGAATGGAATAGAAATGATGTCAAGGGATTTCATGTCCGAGTGTCAAAAGATTCATGGTTTCCATTAATCCCCTCTTGGACCACTCCCTCCATGTGACAAGTGAATCTTGGTTAGGGTCCTTTGGGATGGCCAGAAGACATCTACTACATTGGTTTCAGCAGTTAGCAGAGGATCTTTAGTTTTTTTATTTTGAAACTTTATTATTTTGGGCTGTTTTAGGTTCACAGAAAAAAAAATTTGAGTGGAAAGTACGGATAGCTTCCATATACCCTTTGTCCCCCAAAATGCACAACCTCCCCCACTATCAATATCTAGCACCAAATAGCACACTTGTTACAATCGATGAGCTTACATTGAAATGTCATTATCACCAAAAATCCATAGTTTACTCTAGGTCGAGTTTTTAGATTTTTATTCTTTCTTCACTGCAGGGATGGGGACAAATGTTCAGGTCTTCTGTTATCCCAATTAGCAAACGCTGGACTCTGGGCCTTTGCAATGTCTTGCGCTCTATCACGTTTTCTAATTACCTAGCCCTTCTTCATTTTTGTTCATGAACCTTAGGATTTTTTTATTCCCTTCTCATAAAACCTTATATTTTATGTAAGAACACTTGACCTTTGGTGCATGTGTTTTTTACTAAACTGCAGTCTACTCCTTCACTATTCAGAAGTAAAGAGTAATCATACAAGGATTACTTATTATTTGGCTATAACTTCTCAGAATATGTTCGCATTTATATCATCTTAAAATGCCTCAGATGATAAGACCACAAAAAATAGTCTCAATAATGAGGAACACCTGGAGGGTAAACAAAAAGATTCAAAGTCATTGCAGAAAGACCATCAATGCTTTTACTACTTTGGTTAAAAAGAAAATAAACATCAGTACAAATCAAGGTCCACAAAGGCAAACTATTGTTTATAAGTTAAAGACATATGTATAGACGTATCTCTCTGAATGCCTATGCTCTAATATTATTTTATATAAAAGGACATACACATACATGTTTTTGCTTGTAACTTTATTCACACAATAGTATATGGTTGAGATTTTTTCATGTCTGTATATAATATCTTTTATAACAACAGTGTAGTTTTCATTTAAAAAGGTATACATTTATGTAGCCATGATGGATTGTTAAGATATTTTCATATTTTCATTGTTATAAATAACATTTAGATGAATGTCTTCTTAACTATAAATTCGTTTACTACTAAAGCATATATAAAACACTTTACCCTCTTTTGCATAGGGATATAAAGATTTATTTAAATAAAGTTGGTATAATTGCCCACTTTAGGGGCGCCTGGGTGGCTCAGTGGGTTAAAGCCTCTGCCTTCGGTTCAGGTCATGATCCCAGGGTCCTGGGATCGAGCCCCGCATCGGGCTCTCTGTTCAGCAGGGAGCTTGCTTCCCCCTCTCTCTCTGCCTGCCTCTCTGCCTGCTTGTGATCTCTCTCTCTGTCAAATAAAAAAATAAAAATAATTAATTAATTAATTAATTGCCCACTTTACACATAGGAATTGTTCACATTTATCTTAGATTTCATTTTTTGGGAGAATTTCATCATTTTAATATTATAAATATATTTGCTGTGGGTAGATAGTGAATAGATTGATAGATTGATAGACTAATAGATTGATGGATCAATCCATAGAAGAAAATAATTTTTGAGTGAATTTTCAGGTCTCATTTATATTCCCCAATTCTATCATATACTGCCCATTACAAGAATCAAATATACCTGCAATAGTAAAATAGGAAAGAACTGATAGATTTTTTATGGAATTGTAGATACATGAATTATTGATCCAAACATAGTTGTTGTAGTAACAACAACTCTGTTGAACCTAAGTCATTCTATCTTTAAAATTTAAAGTAAATATTAAAATAATTTTAGCTATCCTAAACATGGAGTATAAAGAACTATGGTTTTCTTTAACCTGATTTTCCATTGCTTTACCTTTCGTCCTTTAAGAGAAAACTCAGAGAAAAACTATCTTGGTATTTTTCCAGAACCCTTTAACTGTACCTTAATTTGGGTCCTCATCAATAAGAGAACAAATAGAGAATTCTCAAAGCTCTTTTTGTTACTTCATGATACAGAAAAAGAGACATATATCTAAGGATAACTTTCTCGCACGGCTATGAAGGAGCCATCCAGGATCGCAGAGTGATACAATTTTATTGCGAAGGAACAGAACACTGAACTTTGGATTTAAAAAATCCATACATAATTACAAACAATCCTTGTCAGATTGCCATTGACAATTTTAAAAGAATGAGTTACAATTTGAGAAGGGAAATTATTAAAGAAAGAAGAAAAATTGTGCTATATCATTACCTCAGTATACCTTAAATTGTCACCAACCCTACTTAATTATTTGTCATATTTAAAAAATATTTTTTAAGTCCATTATGTGTAGCCTATTGATTGCAGCTCTTAGTAAGCAGTAGAAGCAAACTACAAACTCTAGGTTAACTGTGTTTGAATTCTAAGACATTGACCAGACCTACTGCAAAGCATAAAGGACATACCCATTTCTCTCCAGGAGTTACTCCAGGGCTTGGAATAGACTAAGTTTGTATTGGTCCTTCTTTATAACCAGGCTACTCTTTGGATAATGCATAGCACTTTAGTCAATAGGACATGGCAGAACCTATTGCTTTGGAGATGTGATTTCTCTTGGAAATGGATGATAAATCACAATCATATAAACTGGGGGAAGACATAACATACCTATCAGCTGCATAATAATTATCACGGCAAGAGGAACCTATTGCATTTCTAAGATTAGAACTAACAGGTTTTTCAGAGTGTGCAATAAATCAGTTTTGAAAATGCCAAGTCAAATCAGGTGTGCTAAGCTATTAAGTAGTGTTTGGTTTACAACAAAACCAGAAATTGAGTTATAGAATTTGCTTTAGACACTTCATTTGCAAAGTACATAAGCAATACTAAAAGGTATGGCACATTTGCATATGCAACAATTTTATGCACTCGGAAAAAAAATTCAAACTGCAATGCAAAATAGGACTATTTGTATTTAAAGGGAGTAAAATCAATTCACAAAATTAAATTTTTAAAGCTAATAATCACTCCTATAATTTTAATATAATCTAGAAATCATATTTTTCTTTTTAATTAGATAAAGGCATACAACTTAAACAAAACCATTCAATATGCTCCCCTGTAAACTAATTCGGTGACCAAAGGACAGTCATACCCTCTTGGGGAATGGGACGGTTTTGCTGTGTCAGTAAGGTCTACATTTTTTTCTGGCCTCAGTTTTCTATAGCTATCCCTCAGGATTTATTACTAAAAGTGAAAAATGACTTTTAGTTTTTCTTTTAATCTGTTTATATGACATGTTGCATAATATTTCATTAAGGAGAAAAGTTCCTCTTAAACAAACAAATGATATTCTAGACTCCAAGGTCTTTTTTATTGCTAGTATTTATTCTATGTTGCTAAGAACAGCAAGAATTTATTATTATTTCTTAACGTTTTTTCAAGTTTTGATGTTGGTGAAGCCATGCTTCTGTTTTTATGTTTTAATTTTTTTTCACTTTACATGCTTTCTTATCTCTTAAAGATCAAGTAATGAAGTCAAAAAAAGAAGGATAAAATGATTAGGAAAAGAAGAATTACGTATATTTTTTTGTTTATTGATTGGGGTTTATACTCTGGCCATTCTGTAGGGCATTTTTGTTATTAGTAACTGTTGACTGAATAACTGATAAAGTGGTAGGTTTTCACGTATAAGTAATATACTTCTAGGACCTATTGATGGTACTAGCCAATTAAATAATGTCTCTGCTCATTTGCATTGGTTTAGTCCATATCCAATTTTTAGATTTGGTTACTTATATATAACTCTAAAATTTTTCAAACATTTGTAAAAGTAAATGAAAGGGTTTCTTTTATACAAAGTTTGACTACTAGGGGATGTTGTCATGTTTTAGTGTAGTAATAACCAAATATGCCTAATCCCACAAGATGATTACTATAGAAGACTTCAATTTTATTTCAGTGAAGCTGTTAGTATTTAAGACATCTTCCTTGAATTTGATATGTGTGTTTGCACATTATTTGAATATTCATGTTGGTGGCAAATTTGTGGATGAGTTTGATTTTGTAAAATAGTCAACTTTCGGGGCGCCTGGGTGGATCAGTCATTAAGTGTCTGCTTTTGTCTCAGGTCATGATCTGAGGGTCCTGGGATTGAGCCCCACATCAGTCTCCCTGCTCGGCAGGAAGCCTGCTTCTTTCTCTCCCATTCCCCCTGCTTGTGTTCCTACTCTTGCTATCTCTCTCTCTCTGTCAAATAAATAAATAAAATCTTTAAAAAAATTAGTAAACTTTTGAGTTCAGAAAACAATGTGGATTATCAAGATGCATATTAACCTATTTGTGATGAAGGAGGAACTCTCCAATTCCATAATGGTTTGCCATCTGATTCTGAAAACATGTTCCAAGGAGAATGAAAATATTTCTTTTATTCTTTGTAGTTAAAGTACAATTTACGTGCAGTGAAATGCACAGATCTTAAACAGGCAATTTGATGCATTTTAACAAATGCTAAATCTGTGTAGTCCACATCCCTCATCATTGATTTAGGAAACATTTATTGAACACCAAGTGAGAACCCCTAGTTACTAGAGAAACAGTTATGAATCAGGTCAAGTTATCACGGAGTGATATGGGGAGGAAGTCAAGAAAATGTGTCATTAAGTGGTAGAACCTTTTTAATATAAATATTTACAGGAAGGAGAAATAGCAAAGACTGGATCATTTCGATTTGGGGAGGCAGATGCAGAAAGACTGCCTGTAAGAGGTGAGATTTTGTCTCCTTGCTACCACTTCCTGAATTGGCAGGGAAAGTGAGAGACGTCAAATTTGCATTATAATTCCCAACAACCTGGGACCAAAGGCTCTTTCTTGAAATCAATTTCTTAGGTTGATTAACGGGTAAATGTCATAGTACTTGTTCAGTGTCATGAGATTTACTGTAATCCCCAAAACAGTTGGGTTTGCATCATTAATAATAACATTCTTATAAATTGCATTCCACGGTAACTTAAATTTCTAAATGAAAGTTTTTTTTAATTTCAAATGTCAAAGTTTGCTAGGTCCCATTAAAGAAAATGACCAAATGGTTGTCAAAATCAAATAAACTTGTTGCCTAACGAAAGGGCTGTGGGAAGAATAAAGCATAGAGTGAAACCTTATAAGCAAAGGTTTCCTTATTATTGATGAATGAAAGGTGTCTTATTATTCCTACCATGTTTGGATCTAAGAGAGACATTATTGAAAAATAAACTGAGAGGTTCGAAAATTAACTCTGCAGCAAATTTATAATAAGTAAAAGAGCTTGGAGCTGAAAGGTGGGTTCAAAACAGAAACATGATTTTCTTTTGAATCATTAGCATGAACAATTAAAAGGATTTTTCCTGACTAGAAAGCTAAAAACATTAATGATATTACATGAAGGAGTTTCAGATACCATAAATGCTAGCATACAAAGTTTAATACATAAGAATTCATATAAAGAAGCTACTGATGAGAATGATGTTCTTAGGAATTCTGTGCATTAATAAAGTGATCTAAATAAATGGCATTGACAGCTTATTATTTACCTCAAATTTATTAACATTTTAATTATTTAAGAGTGGCACTTTTGTTCAAAATTGATTTTTTAGGAAATAATTAAATGACTGAATATTACTAAGAACTGCCATTTTTAAATCAAGAAAAATCATGCTCCAGCTCTGGTCTAAACTTAGCAGATTCCTTATCAGAATTTGATGGCTCAAACTCCAAATTACGAGGACATAGACACAGAGGTTTTACAAAAATACCTCAGCAGAATTGGAACAAAACCAGTGGCTCTATTTTATCCCCATACACGTTCACTGATGCCATTTTGCCACTTGTAATATGTTAGGCTATTAATAGAAAAGTTGTGGGATAGCCTGAGGTCATTTCTCACTCTAAATCGTGTTTTTCAACCATGACTGCACATTGGAACCACCCGGGAGTTTTAAAAATTACTGATGTCAGGGTTCCACCCCTAGAGTTTTTGATGTAATTGGTCTGAGATGCAGCTGGACATCAGGACTGCCAGAAAGGTTGAGAAACACTGCTCTAGAGAAACGTGAAATGTGAGAAGCTTGGAGATTTTAAAGGAAACCCCAGAGACCACTGTGCTACAGAAATTACAGCAAAATAACTTGTACATTGCTGAAAGATAAGACACATAGTGTCAGTAGAAAAGATGCCTCAAGAAGAGTTTCTTCAAATATATTACAGTGTTTATCATAGATTTAAAACAGTCTGTTCAGAGAACATCTTACAAGAACAGCAACCAAAGCAATTCTCAATAAAACCAATTGTGTTGATAATTTTGATTCATAAAATTTTGATGATGCAGAGAAAGTAGAGCCTCTCAAATCAGTGATGTTAAATATCAAAATAACCCTTTTGAGAGCAACTGAAAGGTCAGTTAAATTACAACAAGGTATTTCTGATATGTGATTGGGATCATTGGTTTACTTTTGCTCAATTTTTCTGTTAATGTAGTAGCCAAATAGTTATGAGTTGTATTATTTTATAAGTAATCTCTAATCTCCACAAAATAAATGGACCACACAAAGTTTACCCCAGTTTCTGTGGAGCCCATAAATAATTGCATTCAGGGTATGTTTAAATGAAATTATTTCCCTGACTGCAAGGGTGGAGATTGGTAAAGATTTGTCCTTAGTGAGTAATAAGAAGACTATACTTGAATATAAAAATAGTAAAGAAATAATTAGCTTTTTTTTCTTAAAAGAAAAAAAAGCTTTTTAAGGGAAAAAAAAGCTAAATTCCATGTTTAGCAAAGTTAATGAGTCCCTAAATTCCTAAAGCTGAATATTGGTGTGTAAATGAGCACTCCAAACCAATAGAGAATAACCTTAATATTCATAGATATTTAGCTCCAACCTAATTTCTTTTTATCATTCTATATCTCCTAGGTTTAAATCAAACAGATGTGTTGGCTCCTAAAGGCCCCAGATAAGTTGTGCTTTCCTGACAGTGTCCTTTCTTAATGGGTTATTTTTTGAGAGGTCGTTTATCAGGAACAAATTAAATTTACATTTTCAAAATTATACATTGGGTCAGTTGACCAGATCTTCTATGTTTCCGGCTAACAAGCTTGGTTATTGATATATAGATGTTCAAAAATACTTGTTAAAAGTATACATTTTATTAATTGCTTTTTGAAGGGACTAGTGTAAGTTAGTTATTTTTTAAGATGCTTGGCATTTTGCATATTCGTACTATCATTTATAGTGAATAATTTGCAAGATTGTAGCTATATGATCATTTTGGATATCAGTAATTGCATATGCAAGAGTTGAAAAGACAGGATTTTAAGTATGGGCTGAGGAGTTTGAACTTTAGGTAATTAGCTGATAAAATTAAAAAAATAACCCACTTTTAGTTGAAGATTAATTTTTCTTTTGGGGAGGAATTCTTATAGAACAGATATAAATTGAAAAATGGAGGCAGAAGCTTCAGGAGGGAAGAAAGCTAGGTAAACTTGGAAAGTTTTGGACCTGGGAAGGACAGAATACTCAAGGACTTGAGAATAGAAGTTACTCTCTAATATTAGAGGCTAAGGGCTGCCATATGCTAATCTAGTCATAGGCTATGCTGATTGCTCTATGTCCAGTTGGCCCTATGAAGCGATTTGTATAAGGAAAGGGTTTGGTAAATATTTACTAAATGAATGTTAGATGGTGACATTGCGGGTGTGGGTATGACTGAATGTGAGAGGATGTTGATGATTTACAGAGATTTTGTTACATTCGGTTTTGATGGAACAACCCTGGAAAGAGAAACAAAAGAAACAGAAAAGATAAATGGATCCCAGAGAAGGGCAAAGCACCCTATAAAGTGGTACTCACCCACGGTATCTATTGGCTTTCTTATACCACGTCCGAGCAGCTTATCCAGAGTAGAGGTTTCCAGCCTTAACAGATCCCCTTCCTCGTTCTCCATTTCCCTACGTCACAGTCCTGAGGCCTCAGGAAAATTAGCCGCTCTTCTGAGAGAGGGGGGGATCAACACTTTGCAGTTTTCAGTATCCTCTTTCAAATTACTCATTTTCACAAATGTTGACTAAGCAGGCTGAGGAAATAAAATGAAAACAAGCAGACTTGGTTTGAGGGACATGTGATTTGTTTCAGGATAGTGCTTCTTAAGTAACAAATGAATCCGCTGGACATGTAAAAGCTTGCTTCTAATCCAAAATAAACAAGATGTGTTTCACTGGAAAATTGCAGATGTATCAAAGGGTAACTTGACAGCAAGTGTACAGATTACTATAAAAATGTTGCCTTTTTTTTTTTTACATGTGCCCATAATTCCTGCTTCTATGCAAGAGGGTTCAATATCAGCTTATTTAATACATTTTGTATCAACTTCTGTACAATTTTTTTTTTGAGGTAAGAAGAGGAGAAGGAGGAGAACATTAATTCCAGATGGCTTTAAGCAAATGTTAGAAAGTTGAACATTGATAGGCTTCCAAATATCTGTTGGCTAGTTGACATTTACAAACACTTCACTAGGTAAGCTTTCTCCCTTGGCAATATTAGGGTTCTGGCAGCAAGTAAAGGGTGCGTGAAATAAAATATGCTATTCAAAGATAGTAAAGAAAGAAGAGACTATTTGTAATCACTATTGGGGAAAATCGCAAGAACCAAATCTTTCTGTTGTTTTAAATGTCCTATTAAAGCATTGCAAAAAATCCATAGTCTGTTGCTAAAAGTATTCGGAACTATTAGCTCCATTTCTAACACCAAACTTGCAGGTCAGTTTTTGAGGGGCAGGTTATCTATTTAAATGAGGAAGCACTATGATTTAAATTCCTGAGTGTACACTATTGAAACTGAATGAGAACAGAAGGCAGTGTTAATAAGAAAGGTAGTATTTATAAGGATTGCTTAAGGATACAAGCTGAGGATCTGCTAATCGTAATGCTTTAATGCTGGTATGTGTGCCCCATCCAGTTGTAGGAAAACAAAATGTGTATTTCCAAGCTGGATGTCCTAGGAACAGAAGAAATCCAACATAACAAATATTAAATTCCCAAATAGTATGCAAACACATGTCAATCATACTGCAACCTGACATGGCAGCTGGAGGAAAAAACTCCAAGCAACCTGTGTAGTTGACTGTGATGAATGTTTATCGGTACACAGATGTCATTTCAGAAATGTGGAAATATGGAAATAACTCTAGGGTTTCTGGTTACTAGGTCTATTAAGTTCTGTAAGTTGTCTAACTTCAAAAGCAAAAATAGTTTACAAAATATAATGCCTACTGTATTTGATATCTGTCTCTGTTTCTGTTTGCCTATGTATTTCTCCCCTGATCACATGCATCAGTACTCGCACATACAGATATATATATACACACATATGTATATATAGACATATATACATAGCCATATATATATATATATATACATAGCCACATGTGTGCATATCCACACCTGTACATATATAAGACTATATACCAAAATGTCATGAGGGGTTATTGTTAAAATGAGACTGGTAGATTATCTTCATTTTCTACTTTTTACATGTCTGCATTAATTGCGAATTTTTAAATAAGCCTGTGTTACCTTTTAAAAAGTAAGAGATAAGGGGCGCCTGGGTGGCTCAGTGGGTTAAAGCCTCTGCCTTCGGCTCAGGTCATGATCTCAGGGTCCTGGGATTGAGCCCCGCATGGGGCTCTCTGCTCGGCAGGGAGCCTGCTTCCCCCACTCTCTCTGCCTGTCTCTCTGCCTACTTGTGATCTCTCTCTCTCTGTCAAATAAATAAATAAAATCTTAAAAAAAAAAGTAAGAGATAAGAAATTTGTCAATTTTTGGTAAATAAAAAAAGAATACTTAGAGAATCAAGACATTCTTAGGAGTCTGTGATTTATATCTAAAAATGGTCTTCAATATGAAAGAGTCCTAATACCTCTATGGATATCCACTATCCCAAACAACTTGAATATTTTGTTGTTGTGGTTGTTGTTGTTGTTGTTATTGGAGAGATATATTTAACATTATTTAAAGGATTTGAAAAATTGTTCAAACTTTCCAGAACATATAAAAAAGGAAAACATTCCCGTTAATTTTATGAAGTTAACAAAACATTGATCATATATATGGCATATTTTTAGAATTTCATTTTCTAATTGGTTATTGCTAGTATAAGGAAATAATACTGAGATTTTTATATGCAGATATTGTAACCAGTGATCTTGCTAGCTACATTTACTTATTAATTCTAACATTTAATTTTTTCTGCGCATACAATGCAATTTTCAAGTAATGACTAGTATATTTCTTTTTTGCCAATACTTAGGCACTTTTTAATTTTTCTTTTATTGAACTGGCTGGGGAATCTTGTCTTGTTTTGATCTCAGAAGTAAAGCTTTCAATACCTCCTTATTAATTATGACATTTATTTTACATGTTTATGGCTATTTCTATCAGGTTAAAGAAATTCTGTTCTATTCCTCATTTGTACATTTAAAAAAATACAATTTTGTGCATCCTTCGAGATAAGATTTTCTCTTTCAAGCAGTTAATGCTGTAAATTACACTGATCGATTTTATGATGTTAAAATAATCTTGTATTATTGGAATAAACCTGTTGTTTTTCATTTATTATAGTTTTTTATTGGACTATAATTCACATACCATAAAGTTCACCATTTAAGAGTATACAATTCAGTGATCAGTATATTCATAAAGTTATGTAATGATCACCACAAATTCCAGAACAGTTTTATCATTGAAAAACACCAAATTCTGTACCTCCTATTAGTAAGATCCTATTAACTCCTCTCCACAACCCCCCAGCAGTGACTGATCTACTTTGTGTCTCTATGCATTTGCCGTTTCTGGACATCCTGTATAAGCAGAATCACACAATACGTTCTGGTCTGGTTTTATTCACTTCAAAGATTTTCAAGGTCCATTCAGGTTGCAGCGTGTTGTTCATTCCTTATTATGGTTGATAAAAAGTGGACATGCCACTGGTTTATCCAGTCAATTGATGGACATTTGGGCTGTGTCTGCTTTTTGGTTATTATGGGTAAAGGTGCTACAAACATTTGTGTACAAGTTTTAGTTAGACATATGTCTTCCATTCTCTTGGATATATACGTAGGAGTGAAATCACTGGGACATTTGGTTTAAATTTAACTTGGTGAGGAAATGCAAAACTGTTCTCTGAAGTGGCTGTACTGTTCCCACCAGAAATACAGGAAGAATTCTCTCCACATCGCCCCCTAGTGAGTGGGAAATGGTGACCCATTGTAATTTTGATTTGCGTTTCCCTCCTAACAATGTTGACCATCTTTCCATGTGCTTTTTGCACATTAATGTATCTTCTTTTGGAGAACTATCTACTCACATCCCTTTCGCATTTGTAATTGTTGAGCTCTAAGAGTTCTATGTATATTCTGAATACAAGTCCTTTATGAGATACATGATTTGTAAACATTTCCTCCCATTCTATAAGTTGTCTTTTCACTTTCTTGCTGGTTTATTTTACACATAGAACATTTCATTTTGATTAAGTACAATGTATCTCTTTTGTTGCTCGTAATTTGGTGTTACTTTAAAAAGCCCTGGTCTAATCCAAGGTGGTGAAGAGTTCTACTTACCTTTTCTTATAAGACTTTTATACTTTTAGCTCTTACACTTAGGTTTCGACCCACTTTGACTTACTTCTTGTATATGATGTAAGGTCAGACTCTAACTTCGTCCTTTTGCATGTGTGTATATAATTTTCTCAACACTATTTGTTGAAAAGACTATTATTTCCCTGTTGAATTGTCTTGCCACCCTTGTCGAGAATCAGTTGGCTATAAATATAATGGTTTCTTTCTGAATACTCAGTTTTATTCCATTGACCTATATGTCTATCTTTAAGCCAGCACCACACTGATAAAATTATATTAGCTATGTAGAAAGTTTGGAAATCTGGAAGTATGAGTCTTTCAATTTTTTTGCTCCTTTTCAAGATCATGTAGGCTATTCTGGGTCCTCAGCTATATTAGTTTCCTAGTGCTGATATAACAACTCGCCATAAATTTATTATTTTACAGTATTGGAGGTAATGGCCTGAAGTTAAGGTGTCAGCAGCTAGGCTGCATTCCTTCTGGAGTCTCTGGATAGGAATCTGTTTCCTTGCTTTTTCCAGCTTCTAGAGGCCCTCTGAATTCCTCAGCTTGTGCTCCAACTTACCATCAGTTCAGTGTCTTCCTTGCATCAGTCCAGTATCTTCCGTCATCCCATCCATTTCTCTGGTTCTACTACTCATGCCTTCCTCTTACATTTATAAGGATTGCATTGGGCCAACCCAGGTCATCCATGATAATTTACCTGAACTGAAATTCCTCAATGTAATCATATTTAAGTTTCTTTAGTCATGTAAACTAAACTCTTCCTAGGTTCTGGGACCTGGACATCTTTTGGGAGCCATTATTCTCTTATCACACTTGCATTTCCGTATGAATATTAGGAACAACTTGTCCATTTCTGCAAAAGAGTCAACTAAAATTTTTATAAAGAGTAGTGAATTGGAAGAATGCTTTGAGGTATATTGCCACTTAACAATATTGAGCCCTCAGATCCATGAACATGACATGTTTTTCCATTTAATTTCTTTAAGTGATGCTTTGTAGTTTTCATTTGTACAAGTTTTATACTTTGTTGGTTTAAATTTATTCTTTTGTCATTCTTTTAAATGCCATTTCAAATGGAATTATTTTCTTTATTTTAGTTCCTAGAATAAATCAGTCACAGTTATGATATATAATCCTTTTTATATGTTGCTGTATTTGATTTGGTAGTATTTTATTATGGATTTTTGTTTCTCTAGTCATAAGGGATATTGGTGTATAGTTTTTCTTTCTTTTAATATCTTTGTCACCGTTTTGGTATCAGACTTCATAGGATGTGCTGGAATGTGTTCTTTCCCTATCTATTTTCTTGGAGGAGTTTGTGAAGGATTGGTGATAATTTTTCTTTTAATATTTGGTAGAACTTACCAGGGAAGTAGTTTCTGTCTTTGCAGGAAGTTGTTCATTTGATGTAGATCACCTAATTTGTTGGCCTATAATTGTTCATAGCATTTTCTAGATCTTTTAAAAGATATTTTACTTATTTATTTGACA
>CM052883.1:15486334-15616551 GCA_028534135.1 Potos flavus | reverse complement strand
TTTTTTTTTTTTTTAACAAAAGCAGCGTTTCTTATCTACTTACATTTTGTATCGATGGCATACTGCTTTGAAGCATCTGATACTTTTTTTTTTCAGTCAGCAGCCCACGTCCCTGACTCTTCCCCAGAGTTATCTTCCAGGTAGCTATCTCCACCATTATTATACATATCCATTCTCTGGTAATATGATCACACTCTTTCACTAAGTATCATCAGAGTACCAACTATTTTGGAACTACCTGGGATGCCTGCTAAATGCATATCCTTGGACATATTACCCCCCCATAATGAATTTCTTATGGTGGAGTTTGAAAATAGACATTTTAAAGAAGGTCTCAGAAAACCACTGCATTAAAGATACTAAAATCCATATAGTATGCATGCCTTCTTGCCAAATATTCAGACTTGTTTACTCAGCTGCCACCTGGACTTATGCATTTGGAAGTCTGGATGCAACTTTTGCTCAATATGTCCTAAAGGAAACTCATAGACTTTCTCCCAAGTTATTTAGGGTAGGCAGAATTATACTCCCCACTCCCCAAATGTCCACATATTAATCTCTGGAGCCTGTGAATAAGTTATGTAACAAGGCCAGAGGGAATCAGAGTTGCAGGTGTAATTTGAATTCTTAATGGGTTAATCTTAGAAATGTTAACCTGGGTTATCCAGGTGGACCGAATGTAATCACAAATGTCTTTAAAAATGGAAGAAGAGGCAGAAGAAGAGAGTCAGAGGGAGATGTGACTATGGGACGATGTTTAGCAATCGTCAAAATTACTGGCTATGAAGCTATATGAAGAGGACCATGAGCCAGAGAACATGTATGCCCTCTAGAAGCTGGAAAAGGAAAAGAAACTGATCTGCCCCCGCCCCAGGTCCTCCAGAAAGGAATGCTTCTTTGCTAACATCTTGGTTTTCACCCAGCATTATTCAGGTTGGGCTCCGACCTGCAGAAATGTAAGGTAATAATTGTGTTGTTTTAAGCCCCCGAGTTGGTGGTATACTCTGACAACTATAAGACCAATATAGTTTTGATATTTGGAAGTACGGTGCGGCTGTAGAAATTACCTAAAATTTGTGAAAGATGCTTGGAATTGGGTGGTGGGCAGAGGCTGGGAAAATGGTGAGCATAACAAAATAAGCTTAGATTGTCTTGAAAAGACTTTTAGGAAAAATATGGATCACTGTGCTAGTGAGGACTAGGGCATGAAAAGCTCGATAGAGAAAAACTGCATCACCTTAGAGCACACCAACATTGTCACAGACTGTTAGTAGAAGTATGAATAGTAAGGGATCTGTTGGTGAGGAAAGAAATAAGGAGCATGGTTTTGGAAACTGGAGGGAAAGGATCCTTATTATATAGTGGCAGAAAGCTTACTGGAATTACCTGCAGTTATGTGGAAAGGACAAAACTTCAGGTCCATGTAAATTGGACATTTCGTTGAGATTTCCCAGCAAAGTTTTGAAGGGTCAACCTGGTTTCTTCTTGCTATTTCTAGCAAAATGCAAGAAAAAGAGATAAATTAAGGTATTAATTGTTAAAAAAATGAATCAGGGCTTGACGATTTGGGAAATTCCCATATTACAAAAGACATTAACATTAAGAGATTTGCTGTCAGGAAAATGTAGCCCAAGAAAACTAAGGCTGTGCTGAATAATCTTTTGCTAATGCCTTAGGAAGATCAAAAGGTCAGAGTATTTTATTACACAGAAGGTTACTTGAAGAGATGAAGTGACTCATAGAAGTTAGCAGAAGCGGAAAGTGGAGATGGGATTATCTGGGAGACATCTGTGGACATTCCTCTTGTCTACCGAAGTGAATAGTGTGAAATACAGGGTACATACACATAATTTTTGAGAATGTTACACCAACGGAGACATTGCCAGCTTGGACAGAAAGGAACAGAGTGCAAAATCAAAGAGGGCCTTCAGAATTCCAAAATTCTATGGAGAGGAAATAGGCTGTTTAAACTACTCAGCTATAAATACCTGCCATACTTCATGAAAAGGGTATGATCCGGAGGGCCTAGCCTCAAGCTCAGAGTGTGGAGCCAAAACACACAGAGGATCGTGCCTAGGCCTTGACACCTGATGGAGTGGGCCTCTCAGGACTGTGAAATTGCTTGGCACCTGGGGCTCCTTTTTTGTTTTTTTTCTCCTTATATTTTCACCTCTCTTGAACCAGAATATCCATAACTATTATCTAATACCTGCACTAATGTGTTTGGGGAATAACTTGGGACTTTTGTGCTGATGGGGTGTAGATGAAATTTTGCACTTTGAGTTCATGCTGTAATGTAAAGAGAACCTTAAGGAAATTGGAAGGGAGTTAAGGTATTTCATATGTGGGACGCGTGGGTATCAATGGAGTCCTGAGACCAGACTGTGGAAGGCAGAATAATGCCCCCTTTTTTAGCGGCACGATATTCCTTAGGACAGGATATCCTTGTTCTAACCCCTGGGACCTGTGGATGTGCCATTATACGGCAAAGGAGAATTAAGGTTGTAGATGAGAGTAAGCTTGCTAACCAGCTGGTCTTAATGTAGAAAGATTACCCTGGATTATCCAGATGGATCCAATGTCATCACAAGGGTTCTTAAAAATGGAAGAGGGAGTGATAGGTGATTCTTCCCGAGGGCCCCCAAAAAGGAATACAGTGTTGTTTATACCTTGATCTTAACCCAATGAGACAGTTGTAGGACTTCTAGCCTTCAGAAGTGTGAGATAACACATTTATATTCAGCTTAACTTTTAAGTTTGTGGTAATTTGTTATAGCAATGATAAAAAAACTACTTTGTTCTTGCCTCTTTTTTATCCCAGTTTACCGTGTTAACCATTTATCTATTCCCTTCCCTAAAATTCAGAATATCACTTGCTTTCCCTCTCTCTGCTGGACGCTGCATCCCATTACTGACTATAGTTGTCTGAGCTCCCAAATTTTTCTGAAATAAGTCCTTTTATCTCCATAGTCCCTTCCCAGATAAGTTTCATAATTTTTAACCATTGTCTCATATGCTTAAAATTGCCTCTATATCACCACCCACAATCTTTTTTTGATGCCCCTCAAGGATTTCCCATCAACTGTCCTAGAGAATAATGGCCAAATCCTTAAAAATCACATAAAAGCTTCCCTTGGGTCTCCTGCTAAGTACTCCAGCATCTCCTACCTTGCAGTTAACCCTAAAACAACACTGAGTTCCTCCTGGTGCTCTTAACATACCATGTTCTTTTTGTGTCTTTCTGGCGTAGCTCTGGCTGTTCTTTTCCTGCAATGTTCACTCTCAACACCTTTTGAAAGACTTTTACATTCCTAATGTCTCCTCTTCTCCAAGAATTTCTCCTTTGATTGCCAGATGGAGCTTTGCGTTCTTGCTTTGTGCCATTTTCTTTTCCTGACCATATCTTTATGTGGACATTTAACAAAATAAACCGTGATTATTTGTTGGTTAGTGGAAGTCTGAGTGTCTGAGCATCGTAGGTAGTCAAGAGCTGGTCACCTAATTAAACTAAGTTAAAATTGCTCCACCTCATGGTGGGCTCCACCTAAGGTGAACTCCTCTCCCCACAAGATTGTGCCTTTGTAAAATCCCTTTCCCTTGAGTTTGGACAAAACCTGTGACTCACTGCTCGTTAATACACTATGTCTAGGTAAAGGGATTTTGCAGGGATAAAAAAGTCCCCAACTGAGTTTATCAAAAGGGAGATTAACCTGGATGGGCCCAGTGAGCCAAGTGAAATCCCTGAAACGGACAGGGATCCTTCCTGCTGTAAGAGATACTTGTGCTGACCTTAAGGAAGTGAGCAGCCATATTGGGAACTGCCTATGGATAGAGCCAGAGAGCCATTGGCAGCTTCTAAGACCTGAGGGTGAACTCCAGCCAGCAGCCAGCAGAAAGCCGGGTCTTTCAGTCACACAGCTGCAAGGACATAAATTTTGTCCACAATGTCCATGAACTTGGAAGTGGATTTGTTTTCAGTCAAGCCTCCAGATGAGAAAGCAGCCAGCTCAATACCTTGACCACAGCCTTGAGAAACCAAGAGCTAAGGACCCAGATACTTAGTGCCTGAACTCTTGAACTACAGATACTGTGAAAAAAATGTTGTTGTTTTAAGCGTCTAAGTTTGTGGTGATATGTTATTCAGCAATGGAACACTAATACATTCATGATACTGTTTTACAGTTAACTGTTACCTTTGCTTCTATTACATTAGTTCATTCACTCACTCACTCTAGCGTTTGTTCATGCATTAATGCATGCCATTAATATTTTTAAATCTAAGGCATTAATAATATAGATACAAAGATCAATAATAGAAATTTTCAGCACTTAAAGGTTATTAGTAATCTGGCAGCACCCTATGAAGCATAGAGGAGAAGCAACTATCTCTACCTAGGGGGGATGGTGACATAGCCCTTGTTTACCATGACTTGAATACTTCTTCCAGCTTCTCCAAAATTACAAACTCCTTCAGGGCTCTTCCTAAGTGGTACCTCTGCCATTGATCCTTCTGTGATCACGGTTATGTACAATCAAATTTCAAACAAGACTTACATGTAACTCATGGTTTAACTTTTTTGTTGTTCTGCATCTTGTTTTCATAACTGTGTTTCAAAAGGTTGTGTTTTTTGGTAAAGAAACAGATCTTCCTTTACATTTCTCCCTGTCAATAACAACATATAAGGTTATAGACTCAGTTCTAGAGTCTCTGTCTCTTTGTCTCGCATCTTCCAAAAACTTCCATAAGGTAGCATAGCTTCACAATGGAATAGATGCTGACCTATTTCCTATCCTCCAGTGTGCCTGAGACTCCTTGCTGGGCCATTTTGGGGGATCACATGTGTCTCAAAATTATGTGAAAATTCAAATAATCATAAAGGAAGCTGTAAGAATATGTATGTGGGATTTATGGTTGAAGTCTAATAGCAAGCATTTTGAAAATCAGTACTGACCCTGGGGAACTACATGGGACTAGATCAGACTCTATTTGCTGAAAAATGAATGGGGTGGATAGAGAACTTGCTCAAATCTACCTGTAGGACTATGTAGGAGTTTTTGATAAATCTACTAAATTTCTCAGTTTTGATTACAGGCAGACTACAAAAGTTAACTAGCTGGAACTTTAGTAGGTGAAGACAGTGGCGTTGCCTAGATCTACCGTTATACTACTCTCCTTTGAGTGGCCATAATAAAATAACGTAAACTGAGTGGCTTAAACAACAGAAATTTATTTCCTCTCAGTTCTGGGGTCTGGCAAGTCCAAGGTCAAGGTGCTGGCAGATTTGGTTTCTAGTAACATATCTTTCCCTGGCTTGTAGACTCCTGTCTTCTTGTTGTGAACTCACATGGGGGGATGGAGAGGGGAAGGAGAGGGAGAGAGAGTGTGTGTGCTGTGGTGTCTCTTCCTGTTCTTATAAGTTCTATTAGAGGATCAGAACTCCACTGTTATGATCTCACTTTTATTTGAATCAGCTTAAAAGCCTTATCTTCATTTAGTCATGTAGTGGGTTAAGGCTTCAACATAGGAATTCGGGGAGGGACACAATTCAATTCATAGCACCCATCTCCTACAAGTTCCTCAAAAATAATACAGAATAGTAAGAAAAGAAAAAGAAAGCAACGCAGGCACCACACCTTCAGCATGACCTGAAGGCAGAGAATGGCTAACCTCCAAAATAACTCTAAGGAGCAAATGTCTGCCAGAGAGTTTCACTCTCTTGCCTCAGCCCTCCCTCATGTAGGTTGTGACAAGCAGAGACAAATGGATAATAGCTACAGGACAGAGACAAGAAGGAAGCTAGAAATGGGGCCCACGGTTTATATAAAACCCACACCAGAAAGACTGTAATTCATGAGTTTGAAAATACATAAATAGTGCTTGAACAAGGAGAGCTGAACTTGGAATCCCAGGAAGAGACTTCCAAATTTAAGCTATGTGAAGGGCAGTCTTCAAAATGCACAGCTCCCAGGGAGGAGAAAGGGGGCAAAAAGGTAAGATATGCCCTCTAGCAATTGCTTGATAAAAGGAAACAAAAGAAGTAGGGGGTTGTGAAATAGAAACGAGAACCAAAGAATTAGGAGATGCACGACCCAGAGTAATTTCAACTAAATCAGATTGTAAAAGTTCAATAAAATATTAGGGGATTCAGGCCATTCAAAAGATTTAAGAACAGAGGTAAACACTAAAATAATAAATAATGTTTTGAAAAACATGTGTGTGTGTATACAAGCATATGTTCAGGGGCCATGGTTATGAATTTCCAGAGAAAGAAAAATAGTGAATATATCAGAATATAGATAACCATAAAATATTATGACAGAACTGAGACCAAACGTAGCCCTCATAGATATAAACGTACACCTAACTTTCATGTGAAAGGATAAAAGATTTTCACCTTAACTCAAAATGCAAGATATATCTATATACTTTGTACAAAAGATAAACAAAACAAGTGATTCAGAATAGGGGCAAAAAGGATAAACAAAAATAGACTAGGCAGATGGAAAAAAAGTAAAAACCACAAGGAAGCAGGAGTAGCAATCTTGATAGTAGATAAAGTAAAATTCAAGAGCAAAAGCATTAAACAAGATAGAAAAGTGTGTTTTTAATGGTAAAGGTCACAATTCACAAGGAAAAAATAACCTGTATGAGTATTTATGCCTCGTGTATCACAGCAGTCACTTTATCAAGCAAAAACCATCAGCAAATTCAAGGAGGTATGAGGAGAATCACAATAGTGGGAAACATTAACATAATGCTTGCAGAACAAGACATAAAATGGACAAAATAGAAGTGGGGAGGTGGAAGACCTAAGTCAGTAATGTAGATATTATGGGGCGCCTGGGTAGCTCAGTCAGTTAAGCGGCTGCCTTCAGCTCAGGTCATGATCCCAGAATCCTGGGATCGAGGCCCAGATCAGGCTCCGCTGCGTGCCGCTCCCCCTGCTCGTGCTTGCTCTCTGTCTCTCGCTCGCTCTCTCTGTGTCAAATAAGTAAATAAAATCTTAAAAAAAGAAAGTAGGTATTATGAATAGATACTGAAATTTGTACTCTGATAACAGAGAGGGCACCTTCGTCTCAAGCACCCTGGTAACCTTCACAAAAAAGACAAATGACTATGTATTATTTCCACAGAAAATGTTGGTAAGGCCTATGGAGTATGAATATTACAAGTAAAACTTCACGAATGCACTGAAAATGCATATGCACAACAATTTGTGACAACTGTATCACATTTCTAGAGCTGTCAAAACAAATTACCACAGAATGGATGGCTTAAGAAAGCATTAGAAATCTATTCTCTCACGGTTCAGGAGTCCATAAGGTCGAAATCAAGGGGGGATGTAAAGAGGATTGGTTGCTTCTGTATGTGAAATTCTGTAGGATTTGTCGATAAGTTAATATTTTATCCAGGTTAATTTTCTTGAATAATTTTACTATGTGCATGTATCTATCTATAGAAAGTACTATTTTTGCAACATACCTATACATCTAAAATAGTTTCAAAGTAAAACTTTTTTAAAAAAAGCTAACAAGTCAGGTCACCTGGGTGGTGCAGTGGGGTAAGCATCCGACTTTTGGTTTTGGCTCAGGTCATGGTAGGATGGTGAGATCGAGTCCCACGTCCTCGGCCTCCTTATTTACCACAGAGTCTGCTTGAGATTCTCTCCCTCTGCCCCTCCCCCCCCGACTCATGCTCCCCCCCCGACTCATGTTCTTTCTTGCAAATAAATCTTTAAAAACATAATAAAAAATAAAGAGCCCACATACTAAGGTGTTTATCATCTAAACTGTGTTCCCTTTATTCATTTTGCCAGGAAAGTTCCTGTATGGCAAAATTCTTTTGATATTTCATTAATCTATGTGATATGTCATGTTTAAAATACAGTGTTGCTTGTCCACGATCATATGAGATTGTGCATTAGTTAGATGAAAAACTGCAATCATGATATCAGGCTGAATCCAATGGATGCTTCTGTTCTAGAATTCCACAGAGAGAAAACTTGTGCATACAGAATAATTACTAGGGTGGTCTACCAGTCATTTCCAGTTTCACTGTGGATCTTTAAGATGGAATTGGCATTTTCATATATATTTTTAAATCACATCATTTTCTTCTTAAGATTTACTTTTTTCGCCCTTCACTCTGTGTTATGTTCCTGCCAAGAAGAAGAGGCTAAAGAGAAAAAAATACAAGTAGCAAGTATATATATCCTTATATATTAAAAAGGGGGAAAAAGTTAAATTCAGAGGGAAATAAAGAATCAAATATTGTACAAGGTAATTCACAAGGATTATGTTAATTATAACAGTACTTGAGAGGATTGATATATTTCCCTATTTCTCACAAATAAAAATAAAGTCTGAACAGTATAGGAACTATTAAATATTGTAATTGAATTTAAATTTTTGGAGCCCCAGAAGTCAAAATATTATTATATATAATATATGTTGTAAAATATAAAATATATCATTTAACACTTATTAAGGTGAAGTAGAAAATGTTTCATATCTTTTAATATATGTTGTAGATACCGTATGTAAATGGAGGTCATTTTATAAAGTGATGGAAAAAAATACTACTACTTTAATGAGTTTGGTTTTACTTCCCGATCAGTTTTCTTTATTTTATTAAAATGGAAATAAGAAAACTTAGGAGATTCTGCTTTGGTGCTTACATTGGCCTCTTTTAAAATTCAAAGTTAAATATGTATTAACTAATTGGAAAAATTTGTAAGACTCATTTAACAAGTGTAAAGATTTTTCATATACTATCCAATTGTGCTTAATTTTCTGTGAATTGACTGCTCATATCCTCATGTCTTAGGTGATGTATATTTTTGGATTACACTGATTGCTATTTGATCTGTCAGTTTATATTTGAGATACAAAGGTAGTTACAATCCACTGTGATATCTTTTTGGGAGAATGTTGACTACGAGGATTAGCCAAGACCAAGACCTAAGTACCTGAGACTGTAATTGAAAGCCAGGTTATACTATACTGTAAAAGTGAATTCTCCAAAATAGGGTATATCTAAATAATGACTGACCTTTGGCCACGGTCACATTTTTCATACCCCGTAATCAAAAATCCAAAGCAGAAGTTAGGTAGGCTATGGCAAAATAATGCAATCTCTTGATGTACATTTATATATTTATCTCCTAGCTACAACTGGTACTAAAATATTTATTATAGTTCTTTGGGAATTAAAAACTTCTATGGACATTAATTGTGGTATGCAGTACCTAGCAGTATACCATACAAGCCTACTAAAGGAAAGGAAACTGACCATCTCATTAAAACATCAAATGAGAGAAACACATGAATTGCCAGTTAATGAATTCTGGAAAATGAAAGCATTGAGATATTATCTTACTACATTACTTTTTAAATTTTAAAAAATTTTGACTGGCGGGGGGGACTTAAGATTTTACTACTTGATGTGCAAAGTTACCAACAAAGGGCTGACCTTCAAACAGATACTTTGTTTTATTCTTCAGTGAAAGGTTACTGATACAGGGTTTAGCAACCCTACTCCTTGGGGATATAATTAGCTAGCTTGTTTACATGTACCCTGTTGAGCTTGAAAGTGTCTGTACACAGATTACGTTGGTTACCATGGACTGGCGCGTCCATAGTGGATTCTCAATGTATTTTTATGCATATGTTCACTATTTCCAGAGCTCTCCCTGGCTATTATTTAATTAGGATGCAGACAAACTAGAGGAAATTAATTTAAATTTGAATTTCTTTGCAATTAGGATGAAAGAGTTTAAACATAGGTGACTCATGGTTTATAACATCAAATTAATTTATGCATACTACCTCAAGTCATTTCTAACGGGAATATTTAAAATCTATAATTACAGCGTCAGATTATGCCTTAGCTCCTAGGGAATAAAGAGCTCTGTTTTGAAAAGTCCTGTCTGTTTAATAGTTTTCCTTTCAGGATTTAATAACAATTGTATACTGAGAGTAAATTCTGGATAGCTTTAGTTGTGCCTCTGGTGTGTGATGACGAAGGTAGGAGTATATGATTTTAGAGAGAAATATAAACCTAAATCAAAACCTTTAGAATATTCAAGGTAATATTCTAAATCTAAATTCTGAAATTCATTTGAGCTCTCTGGATACTGTCAACAGTCAGTGATTTTGTGGTACCTATGGGACATCCAGAAGGCATAATTCAGAAACTGAATATGAAGGGTCTGGAGGAAGATTCAGGTAGCATTTATTTGTTTGGCATTCATAAACTTATATTCAGTGATTGGTATCATTTAAATGGATGAGATTTCCCTAAAAAAAGTAAACAGCATGGAAGGCTGAGGAGGAAATGGACCAAGTCCAGAGACATCTCAAGTTTTAAGAACAGGCAGGGGGAGGGGCGCCTGGGTGGCTCAGTAGTTAAGCGTCTGCCTTTGGCTCAGAGCATGATTCCAGGGTCCTGGAATGGAGCCCTACATGGGGCTGCCCACTCAGCGGGAAGCCTGCTTCTCCCTCTCACACTCTCCCTGCTTGTGTTTCCTCTCTCACTGTGTCTCTCTCTGTCAAATAAGTAAGTAAAATCTTAAAAAAATAAAAAACAGACAGGGGAAATACTAGAAGTGAAATGGACAGAAAAAGAATCTAAAAGTCAGGAGGAAATATAGGCAAAAAAAAAAAAAAAAAAAGGCATAGAGTTTTAAGGAGGGCCCAAGAAACCTTGTTAAATGCTATGAGCCTGAAAGATAACCCTAGCCCTTAATAATTCGCAAGTTTTTGTGTACCTTCTTAGAGCTGGGTTAAAGAGAGGGCTAGAGCGCTTTACTTCCTGCTTTCACAGAGCTTGAAGGTCAGTCAGCAATGAGAGGTTTGCGCCTTCTCAGGTCTCTCTGGGAGTGCAGGTAGCACCATACATGTGTGTGTTCCTCTACAATCTCAGCCAGAGTTTTTCAAAGCCCCATATGTACATCTTCCTCCTCATTCCCGAGGATTTCTTTTAAGACTATTGTACAGCTAATGGTTTGCCCCAACCATTATCAACACGACAGAGAACTGAAATGTTAAACCATTGTCACTGATTGTTTCTGGCAAATACCAATGCGAAAAGGCTTCTTTTCCTGAGAGAGCTAAAGACAAGGCCTGTGGTTGGGGGATTCAAGGAAATGGTCAGGTTAAAAAATGGTAATATGCTGAGATTGGGGCTTTTGGGGAGCTCCCAACACATTGTGCCCCATCCATGGAGCCTCATCAATGACGACTTTGCTCTTGATTTGTCACTGATTTTAGGCTATTCATTTTTAAAGCTACCACAGAGCTGGCGAGAGAGGGGGATGGGAATAGTAATAGGGCAAATTCAGTGTCACAAAGTTTACTGAGATTTATCATCTTTGTTTTATTTTTTATTTTATTATTATTATTTTTATTAACATATAATGTATTATTTGCTTCGGGGGTACAGGTCTGTGAATCATCAGTCTTACACAATTCACAACACTTATCATAGCACATACCCTCCCCAACGTCCATAACCCAGCCACCCTATCCCTCCCCCGCCCACCCCCGAGCAACCCTCAGTTTGTTTCCTGAGATTAAGAGTCTCTTATGGTCTTCCTTAAACACATGTCAAATTGTTGAAATCTTTAGTTCCCAGAGTTCTTAAGAAGTTGATATTTTGGGGTGCCTGGGTGGCTCAGTCGTTAAGCGTCTGCCTTCGGCTCAGGTCATGATCCCAGGGTCCTGGGATCAAGCCCCACATCAGGCTCCCTGCTTGGCGGGAAGCCTGCTTCTCCCTCTCTGATGCCCCCTGCTTGTGTTCCCTCTCTCGCTGTGTCTCTCTCTGTCAAATAAATAAAATCTTAAAAAAAAAAAAAAGAAGTTGATATTTTGACAGTTGTTCTCAGTGTTTTCATTGGTTTTACGGGAAAGTAGATTTTTAAAGGTCTTTACCATTCTGGAAGTCAGAGCTACCTTACATAAGTTTTTAAATTATATTCTCACAGGTATTCATTTTAAGTAGATCAGATTCATTCCCCATTGATTAGAGAGGAACCCTGAGAGATCATGGATGGAATAATTATAACTTGTTTTGTGGTAGATAGCAACTTGAAGATGTAGGGTCTTAGCCTTCCTTTTGCAGAGAGTGATGGGTAGAAGGCTGACAGAGAAAGATGGAAGTTTGGAATTGTACCTGAAGAACAGGACAGGAGCTGACTAGGCACTTGTAGATGGATGTCTGTGCCTCACAGAGACCCCAGCTGAAATTTGCAATCCAAATAGTTGGGTAAATTTGAGGTGACAGATATAAAATGGATTATGTGATGTTTGGCGTAATTTGGACCCTATCACATTTTCTGCAATGACCTTGTAGGTGACAATTCCACCATTCTATAAAATGTGTAGTTGTCAGAAAATATTGAATTAGTTCAGTCATTGATCTGACCCAAGCTTTTATGTTCATATTTTCTAGAAATTATGAGCATAATTTTATAGAAATTATTTTTACAGAAATTAAAGTATAAAGGAACATCAGAGATAAGTTTTGTTTTAATTGAAAAGGGGTTAGGATATTCTTAGCTTTTCAATTTTTTCTGTGAAGGCCATGATCATTAAAATAATTCACGATGATGTGAGAAAGAGCTTCTTGTCTTGGGGCACTGGTGAGGTGAATTTTCAATTATGGATCGTTTTAATTGAATTATATCCTTAGAGCTTTAGTTTTGAGCTCTGAATCCACAATCTGTAATTTGCAAGTAATCAATGATATTTGTTTAAATGCTCTTGGGTAAAGATAATGTGAATATAGAAACTTGCTTATTTCTAGCATAAAATTGTTTATTAAGCAAAATAATGGAGCATTGTAAATTAACTGTTAAAAATGTTACCTTGGCTTAATTTTAACACCTTCATTTGATATTTACTAAGTATTTTTAGGAATAGCACATGTAATTTAGTTCAATTATCGTTAAAATATAAAAGTAACATTGAAAGCAAGCATTCTAATCTGTGAATTTTATAGTGCCACACATTTTTCATCTGTCATTGAAAAATATTCTTTATATTTTGGAATTGGTGTTTGCTTCTGCTTAGCTTCTAATCAATGAAATGCCTAAATCAAGAACTATTCCAAATAACTGCATATTATATGCAATAGTTTACTGATGTCAACAAAAGTGAATAAAATTGTGTTGAAGTATAACTTATATATAGTAATCTTAAATGTTTCACCATGATAAATTCACAAATATGCATTTGTAAGATCTAGCACACTTTCAGAGTCCCAAAAGAATCTCTTTCACTCTCCCTCAATCAGTGGTGCCCAAAGTAGCCATGATTCTAACTTCTGTTACCATAGATTAATATTGCCTATTTTGGTCTTCATATAAATGGAGGTGTATAGCATTTGCTATTTTGGTACTATCTTTCCTTCACTCAAAATTATATCTGTATAATCCATCTATATTTATATACCAGTGATTCATTCTTTTGCTTACTGTGTAACATTCTATTGAATAAGTATAGAAAATTTTATTTCATTTTATTGCTGGTGGACATACAGGTGTTTATTTTGGAGTTATTGGCCAGAAGTTATATATATATTTAACTTTAATAAATAATGTTATCATTTTTTCCAAAATGATTGGTTGTGCCAATTTAAGGTCCCAGGTCCAAATATACGAAGACATCCCAACAATCAATTAAAAAAAAAAAAAAAGACTCCCAATTTGGAAAACTAAAAAATTCAAAAAAATCTCTATAGGCATTCACAGTAGATACAAGATTTGAAAACCAAGGATTAAATTAAATTGTGAGAAAGGGAAGAAAGAATCTCGTTTGAGCCATGTATGAAAATAAATGACTCTCACATCATCAGATAAAAAATAGATTTAGGATATGATGAGTGGTTAACTGAAGCTCTTTACTTGATACACACTCCAAGTTAGAATTTTTTTACTCCGAACAAATGCCTACAGCAATTTTATGTGTGGATCGAATTGTAAAAAACTGTTCTAGGGTTATTGAATAAATTGTTTAAAGCACTTTAGAAGATGAAGGGAAAATGAAAGTGAACAGAGATAAGCTATAGAGATGAATAACTTTTCAAACATAAACGAGAAGGTAATAGCATCTGTAAGTCTTTAGGTAATCTTGTATGTTTGCTATTTTTCATGTTTTGCAGTATATTAGTTTTGACCCAGAGACTTCACTCCTGTTATAGATGCCAAAATATTCCTAATTAGGATGTCTAGTCTCAAAGCCTCTGGATAAGGAAATTTATCATTAAACATTTCTGATTCTACTATCAAATACCTGCATTAAAATTGCCCATCACCTTCCAACAAAGTGATGAGGTGATAGTCTCTCCTTTCAGACTACAATAAACCATCCTAATAATTAAGGCTATGTACAAACTTTACTTTCTAAGTGTTATTACCTACATTAATGTATTTATATTATCACGATACATTTTTCTGTCTGGGATCTGTTTAGATATGTTGTATTCGGATTGAACACATGATTTTTTCCCATTCTAATATTGAAACCAATTTTTTTTTTCATTTAATAGTTTTTACTGAGTGACAGTTTCAGAAATAAATTCAGGTTGTTAAGTGAAAAATAGGTAAGCAAGCAGAGGGGTGCCCCTTGTCCCATCAACTTGATGTATTTGGTTTGTTTATTTTCCAAGCTCAACCTCTGATCCCTCCTTCTCTTTTCAGGGAAGTTGATTCCTAGACATGTTTGGAAATAAGACATAACCCCTTATTTTATTATTTCTATCAAAAGAGAGCTAAGATCTTTTTTCTCCAAATTGGCAATATACCTGGGAAATACATGAGACAAATTATTTCTGTGTTAATTTATATTTTCTTAGAACAGTTTCTCATGATATGTATAGTTTTACCATAGTTTTAAAAAATAGCCAAATTCTCCCAATATCAGAAAGTTCTTAACTGCATAGTCTTACTTTCAAAATAATATGAGGGCAATTTTTTTTTTTTTAACTACATTACTCTGAAAAGTTAATATACCACTTATTGGGTTTCTTTAGTCTTAAAGTTGGTAGTTATAATTGCCATGAATTAAAGATAGAATATTCTTTTATCTTTCTTTGAAAAGTTCCTGTTAATCTCTTTATAGATTCTTTTATAGATTGAAAAATAAAAAAAAAAAAACAAAGGTATATTGCAGAGCCCACAGTGTACACATGTAAAACATAGAAGTTTACAGGTTAAGGCAATAGAGAGAGTAAGATGGGAGACAGACAAAATAGTCGAATCACCTCCATGACTCAGTATCTCCTTTATTACTCATCATGCTGGTTAAGCCATTTTTTCTCTTCTCAAACCAGTTATCACCAAAGGCTCATTACACTATGCATGAACAGATTTCTTCCCTGAAATGACGAAATCCATTCAACATGAGTTCTTTCAAGTGTTTTTTCCCCTTCCATATGACAGTTGCAACCTATTAACCTATTCTATACTTGGCCCTCCGATTGCAGAGTAAGATAATACTCTCCTCTTTCCAAAGCTAATCCCTGCATCTGACCTGTTTATTCCAATGCAGCAACTCTGTTCCGTTAGTTATCCCTTTCTGGGTGACAGTCGTCGCTCTTAGGTTCTATTGGCTGCTCTTTTACCTATTTCCTTGAAATTCCTCCATTCTAAGCTTCCCAATGAAGAATACTACCTATTATATCCACCATATGCTGGATAATATGGTTATAGTAACATAATAGTAATAATAATAAATCCTTATTGATTATTTATGATATTCCAGATACTTCTCCTTGCTTTTTACTTGTATCAATAGTTACTTAACCCTGACAATAACACTGTAAAGAAAGCAGTATTCTAATCCTTCTTGGGCACTGGGAGAAGTAACGCTCAGCAAAATCAGGATGCTAATTGAACATAATAATAACAAAAATAAATAAAAAACACTCAACAACAGCAACAACAACAACAACAGAATCAAAAGTTTCAGTCCATGCACAGAGGAGGCTGCAGTACTGAAAGATAACAGGCCTTTGGGCTCTGGACCCATCTCTTTCTCATGTCTGCCTTTCTGTGCAATGAAAAACTTAGCGTATTCTATACTCACATCTTTGCTCTGTGATCACATAAACCTTCCTAACAAACTACACAATATGGTATTAATTTTCAGCATTCTAATGAAATTTGTTTCTCACATGTGGTCATAGACTGTCATGTTGATACTTCTCAGTCCTACTCTAGACAAATTTCTGTAGTATCGGATAATTAACTAAATCTATCTGCAGAAACATCTTTTTCCTTTGCATTTCCTGTCCAAACCTCTGGATCTCCAGTTGCCTCTTGAACTTCCTTCTCTCATTCGTCTGCTATCATCCATCTTTCTATTGTCTTTTAATATCATTTTTACCCAATCTCTATCTCGAGATCACTTATTTTCTAGACATGCAAATAATCCTTGATCAACTTTAATTCTCAAAAGTCTGATAGCTATCTATGTGCAGATTGCCTCTGGTGTACATGTCCAGTATGAAATATATATTTAAAAGATCCTTTTTAGTTCATCATTTCCACATGGTTGCTCTAGCAGATGCTCAAAAGCCCCCAGTCCTCAATTCTCTTGATTTTGCCTTTTCAGTATTTTTCTAGAACCTTCTCTCCATCACCATGAACCCTTCTATCACCTGATCTTCATAGCCTCTCACCACTGTTGTAAGCACCTCCTGCTTATTCCTACTCTATCCAAGGTCTGGCCTTGAATTGCACCTCTGTCTAAATCTTTTTGTTAACTATTCCTTCTTTTGGACTTTGACTCTCTAAAAATACATACACATTAAATATATATATGTATATATGTGTATTATATATGTATATTATATATCGTGCATATTATATATGTATATTATATATGTATGTGTATATTATCTATTCTTTTGGTGAGAGCAAATCCTGGATCTGAAAGGCAACTGATTCAGGTAATATTGGAATTGAAAACATGCACATTTGAAGAATGTTAAATAATAGTTGTAAAAGACAAAACAAGACTATGGTACATCTGAAGCAAAAAAAAAAAAATGTTATACAAATACTTAGGTTGGCATGAAAGGAGAGTGAGAAGGAAAGAGGGGCCTAGTTTTGGAGATACTGTGAACAAGAATAACTTTCAACTTCATAGAGGGATTGGGAGTTATTTACATGCTGCAGGCTATGACTGGCGTTATGATATTTCCAACAGGTATAGCTTACGCTGGCTGCAGGGAGGAAACTGACTTGACAAAGTTACTTCTAGGCAGTGACTTGGGATTTGTGTTTGAGAATGGGTACAGGATACCAACCAGAATCCTATTAGAAGAATCTAGTTGGAAAATTAAGGTGCCTGACAGAGAGAATTCACTGGGAAAGTGAAAAGACATATAGGTAATTCATTTAAGAGGTAGAGACCATATAATAAGGTGATCAGCAAAAAAGAGGCTACTCCAGTTATATGGACTAGCAAAACCACAGGCTGACAGCTTTTAATAGTTTCAAATATGATATTTAAAGAAAAGATGAAAAAAATGCAGGATTAATGCTAGTTTACGTTGTAAGCACATAAACTATGACCACCCCCAAACATATGCAAATAACGACAGACTGAACACCACGTGATAGAAGGAAATTGTGTTCCTTTTAGTTCTCAGCATTTCTGTTTACCCATGGTGTGACTTGTTGATTTGAATGCAAGCTCTTATTAACTGCATGTCAAGAAAGGTCTACTAAAAAATCAGACTTGTCATGTATTGCTAAAATTCTAAGTGGCCCCTCTGCAGCTTCCATGAGTTCGATCTCTCCTACTCTGTTTTAAGGATACTTAGTCATTGATAGCTGGACAGGCTTTCTTTTCCATTAGTAATAGATAGGTAAAACTTGCTCTGAAGGAAAAAAAAAAGTACCCCAGATATCTTTCAAACAGTCAGAATTTAAAGAGGAAAATTGGTGCTTGCCATTTAATAGTTTGTAATCCAACTGACAGGGGTCAACAATTTAGCTGTGTTAATTGGAACTGAGCAACAGTAGTGTCATGTTATTTTTCTCAGGCTAAAGGATAATTGAAGGATGAGAAGATTGTAGACCTGACCTCAATATTCTAACTAATAATTCATTACACTCTCCTATTCATAAAAATGTATTTTACCCACCTAAGGAGAAAGACGTTTCTGAGACTATGGATGACTTTTTGCTGTATAGGCCTATTTATATTCAGATTTGGACATTTTACTTCAGTGCTCTGGTTTTAGAAGAAAGAGTCATATAGGGTTGTCTTTTTTTTTTTTTTTCATTTATTCAGTTAGTTAAAAATTTGTATGTATTATCTAAAATGTGTCAGGTACTGGGCTAGTCATTGACATATCGGACTGAATAGAACGAAGTCCCTGCCTTCAAAGGGCCCTCTTTCCAGCTGGCGAAATGTTTCATTTAGAATTGTGTTTGTCTGCAACCTGTAATAGAAACCTAACCATGGTGCTTCAGTAAGGAGGGGGTCAGGGTTGGCAACCTAAGTGTACTATAGTGGCTTCAGGATACCATCACAAATGAAGCACTTTCTTCCTTCCATTCTTCGCTCTTTCACATATGTCTGTCTGATAGTTACAGGATGGTTGTTTCATCCACTGACATTGTTTCTATGATCCAGTAAAGAAGGGAAGAAGTAAGAGCACACCAGGCATGCAAGAGCTGAGATTTCTCTTTCCCTATAATCACGCCTAGCTGACTTCTGGTCACATCTCATTGACACAGGTCTATCAGGTCACGTGAAACTCTTTGGGACCAGAAAGCTTGGGAAATCAATATTTTTTAGCACATTGTTACACCAAATGTAACAAGATTCTACAAATTAGGAAATAAAAAAAGAGTGAGTGTCTGTTGGCAACCAGCGATTTCCACCATGTAGACTTACCCCCAAGACAGCAGCAATACAATACTGTAAGATAGGTCTTATAGAGAGAAAGGACACACATTTTGGAAATTTAGAGAGAAATATTGATGGCAATTACTTCAAATGAGTCTTCCAAAAAGCTTGTGATAAATTAGATCAGCTAGCAGTTTTGCGGGTAGACAGCAGTGAGGAATATCAATCCATGAAGGAAAATCAATATGAAGAAATACATCAAGGTAAAAACCTTATCCAATCAACAGAACCCAAGAATATTGGTATAGTTTTAAGGAAAAGTTAATCAAAGGGATGATGATAGGACATAAGTGTCTATGTATACAATGCTAAATGTGTGCAATTTGCTTTAAAGACCATGGGAAATATTTGAGGGTCTTATCTCAAATATATGATCAATCCATGATCAGATTGATTAGATCAGTTGGAGAGCATAAGACTCGAGACATTAATCCAAGAAGAGAAATTAGCAGTCCAATAGTCATAGATCTGGAGAAGTTATTTGTAAGGGAGAAAAAAACTAGGTGTTACACAAACAGAGTTTGAGTGGAACATGGTCATTATGTTTAAAGAAGCAGAATTTGTTTGTCTAACAGTATCCAGGTGTATGTGTTCAATAGATTAGAGGATTTAGAAATGACAAGAGTCATTTGAGCTGGGAATATTGATTGTGGAGACATAAGCCTATTAGACATGATAGAGTTATGGTTATGGATGAAGTCACTCAGAACAAATAATGAGAAAATAAAGGGATAAGCCAGATTATTGAAAGTAATATTGAAGAGATGGGTGAAGAATGCAATACTATAGAAAATGGATTAAGATGTGATGGTCAAAGAAACAGGTGAAAATCTAAGTAAAATAGTATTCTACATATTAATAGAAAATAGAATTCTTTGAGAACAAGAAGGGTGTGTTCAAGACGCCACATGCTAAGTCCAATAAGACCCGGATAGAAACTGTTCATTTATTTTGAATATTATATAATCATTACTGGTCTTAGGGGGGAACTGATTCAGTAAATCTAGGCAGGAAGAAGACAGGCAAAGAAGAAGAGTTATAAAAAAGGAACAGATGAGAAAGTGAATACCACATATTGTAGAAACTTGGAAGGAACAATT
The DNA here is from genome assembly GCA_028534135.1 of Potos flavus. Taxonomy (NCBI): domain Eukaryota; kingdom Metazoa; phylum Chordata; class Mammalia; order Carnivora; family Procyonidae; genus Potos; species Potos flavus. The sequence goes on along the minus strand of CM052883.1, from coordinate 15,596,527 downwards.
CGGAGGAAAAAGAACAGAGTTGATCGGTAGAAGTTGATCATAGGATTGTAATAGAGTCATTTGTGTGTGTATATATATATAGTACATATGCACATGTATGTATGCATATATGTAGTATTGTGAGAAATTTGAGAATATTATATGTTGAGGAGATTACCAGTAAAGAAAATGTTGTACATTTAGGTAGGGCAGTTATAATTGGCAGAAGACTATCTCTGAAAATTAGTGAGGTGAGAGGGGTGTTTTTACATATAAGCATTCATGCCCGTTTTCATTATAGATATCACAAAGGTGATTTTTGAATCACTGATGACGAATTTGGTAACTTAAACTGCCTATTAGCAAAATATTTGGTCCATAACCACCATTTCATAAATCCATAGCTAAATGGATAAAGTACTTATTGGTAAGTGCATAATGAGTAAAACTTTATCATTGTGAAATGGCAACATGGCAACTTTTAATTTTTATCTCAATTTATTGATATTTTATTTTCTTTATGGATATCTTCACTCCCTCCAGTAAGTAATGATAAATACATGAAGGATAAGAAGATTTTATATCTCAGTTTCAAATAATGATATTCATTTAAGTGTCAGTGGGTTATTTTACCATATTCTGGCTTATTTTTCATATGAATATCATCATATACTAACAAGGTTTTGTTCGATTTTTATCACCAATGTCTGTTCAAACTTTAACTTGCATCTCTGTTTTGAATTTCTATTTAAAGAGGAAATCAATCTCTATGTATATTCTTTATAATTATTATGGCAGTATTACTTAATATATATCTGTTTGTTAACAAATATTTTTATAAGTAGCACTAAAGAAAATGTCTCTTTGTTATTAGTAAGTGTGTTTCAGACATGGCTTTATCAGTCAATTGGTATGATTTATCTTCCATATGTTAAGCCATTTGTCTTGATACAACACATACAATTTAATACAGACCAAAGGAGTTATGAATGAAGTAGAAAACTTGTTTTTATCTTATGACCTGAGCATGCTTTTGAGCCCAATTATCTCAGTGTGAAATGTTAGGGAAATGTGAAGAGATTATCTGGAAATGCCATGTAAATGTAATCATGAATGAAATCTCTGCACTGACGGTAAATGCAGTTATTTTCATTACTAGTTTTGGCCAGAGAAATAGAAGTCATCGTTAAGATCAGTGCAATAAACACGCTTTAATAAATGATCAGAATAAGGCAGTATTAAGGAAAAACAATTGTCTAAAGAAGTATGAAATGACCAAGAAAGCAAAAGGGGTTACTTTTAAGGGGACCATTAGTATAATAATTGTTTCACTTTTCTAATGAATGAATGAAAACTAATGGTAATGTAAAAAGCAGCTCTTCTCTCAAATGTTTACTATTTGGCTCTGGAATGGTTGTTTATAATTATATTGAATCCTATGGAAAAGTCATAAACCTGTAAGGTATGTTTGTTTGTTTGTTTTTGGCAACATAAATCATCAGTCTCTGCCTTTTCCCCAAGTAGTCACTGACCCAGAAAATGAGTGGTTGGAAAAAATAATAATGATAAGATGTAGTTATTGTTTCCTAATTCAGAACTGAATGACTAGCAATGGAGTTTCCTTCCCTCGTGATCCTTTTCCTATTCAGACGCATCCACAGGGAGACTGAGGAACTCTCCGTGTCAGGCCCAGATTTCCTGCCCCAACACGAGGTTCATCAGGGCTAGGGTATCAGCACTTGTGTAAGCGTGCATACATGTGAACACACACATACACAAATGTATGCACAACTCTAGGTCTTCACTGGATATTCTCTTTCTTTGTCCCGCTCGGGCTTCTTCCCCGTTTTATGCACAAAATCATGATTATGTACAAAAATATGTTATAATGTTCACCTCATTATGTCTTAAATACTATATCATTTTCTTAAAAATGCAAGTAATGCACGTTTATGTGTGTGTGTACACAGATGTATTTATAATGGTGTTAAAATTATATTTTAAATGATTTTACTAAACAGCATGTGGGAATGTGGAGATTTGAAATTTTATCTAGCTGATCTAGGAATCTTTTCCTTAGGATATCCAGCTCTGGGTTCACCTTCACAATGCCTTTACATCATCCGTGATGATATAAATGTCAACTCGTATTTTAACGTGTTTTAATTGTATTTTTAACATTCAACTTTTCAATTCATCTGGAAATTACTGTGGCAAAATTAACTATTTTCTGTGTCCTAGCAAATTGTTTTAAGACTCAACAGTCACCTTTTTTTTTGAAAAGACCAGCTAGCTCTTCTACTGAGCATGTTTTCTGATTCCTTCCTCTGCAAGAAGAAAATACAGGATGCCCCCAACCTCTGTCCTTCAACCACATAAGTCCAAGTAATACTGGCATTTCTTTTAAAATATAGGTATAATCGCCTCTTTCTCCCTATTATTGAATAAATTCCCATTATAACTACTCTAAGAACCTCTTATTCTATTTAATTGTGTGGATTTGGTGATCCCACTCACATTTTCCTAAAGGTTGCTCATGAGCTAATGAGGAGTAGTATGGCGGGGAAGCGTGTTTGGGGCTGCTGGGTGGCAGCTTTGGTTTGGATCTATATCTCTCCTCACTGGCACCAGTGCTGTGCTCCAATTCCTTTTTTCTCTTTGATAAGAAGTCATACAAACAGTCACTAAATTGGCCTCTCAAGTCTGGCTCTTACCGAGTCTCTCCCGGACAAAGTGTGTCATTATCTTAAGCTTAAGTATTTTTGTGGCTTTGTGGCTTTTCCTGTGTGTGAAGGCCATGGTTGAGGGAAAGGATGGAAGAAGCCCATGGAAAGTTGGTGCAGACAGCTGTTTCCATAGGTAACTCTTCAGTCTTCTTGATTTCTGCTCTTCTTCCCAGTTCTTATATCCACAGGGGTTTTAAGTTGAAAAACTGCCTCTACACTAGCATTGTGTGTATTCAGAGCTGTGGGTCCCTTTCCCCCAACTAAGCCACCAGGGGGATTCTACTCATCCTCAGACTTCCAGAAAGCCCTCACAGTTTCTTGGTGGCTGAACTCCATTTTTCCGATTCTTAACACATTTATAGCTGTGTTTTCAATGAGATTTTGGCCAAGTATACAGTGAGGCTTTTCTGGAAAGTTTGCTGAAATGTGAAGAAGTTGCCAACTCTATTTACTAATAAAATTAAATATAGAAAAAATTTAGAATTAGAATTGAGATCTTAAATTAGAATCAGGTCTATAATTAGAATCAAATCAAAGCCAGAGAAGGAGTGAACCCATTTTAGCCTTCATTGGAACACGTCACAAAGATTTTGTAACATTGGTCCAGTGATAGCAACACTATTCCAAATATCACATGATTTATAGGAATGCAACTATTAAAACAGTTACACAAATGCAGATCAAGCAGTAATTACTTATTCTGACACAGTAGTTTTAAAAGAAAATTGTAACAATCTTTGGAGAAACAGGAGGCTTAAGCATTTTGAAGTGTCCTTTGTCTTTTTTCCTAGTGAAAAAATTTATTTATTTATTCATTTTTGAGTACAAGTGACACACACACTGTTTCATTAGTTTCAGGTGTGCAACATGCACATCAACCATGGTGATTTGGGTATAGCTCCATTGGCACCATAGGGCATCACGGCAATTCGTTACATTTGCAATGTATTACATTATCATCACTATTCCAAATCATTGCTATTACAATATCATTTACTATATTCCCTATCCTGTACCTTTTATCCCCGTGACTTACGCATTCTCTAACTGAGGTGCCCTTTGTCTTGAGGGCAACAGTTTACCTGGGGCTCACAGTGAAGTCTACTGGGTTTAAAAAACAGCCCCATTACTTGGTCAAGGTCTGGCCCTTTTGCTTTTAGCAGCCACAGGCTTCTGGGCCTCTAAGGGGCCCAAAAGCCTAAAACATCTGAAAGATGCCGCCTTCAGTTTCTTCTTAGGACCACAGGGGTGTGAAAACCCAGTTCCCAGTCTGCGTCCTCTTGCTTCAGCCTGTAGGCTCTTAATTAGGTGCTTATCCTAACACCTTATAACATACTTTCTGTATATGGTTTCATTTCCAAACCATCATACCTGTATGTCTTATAGTTTGTCCAACTTCTCCAAACTTTTCTGTAAATGAGGCCATGTAGGAAAACAGTCTCTCCATGACCTCACCTTCCATTCAGAACAGAAACGGCATCAGTTGCTTTTGTGAGGCTTTAGTAGCTTTAATGTTACTGGTAGACTTTGCTTTCGGCCTTCTCCTAATCAATAGGTCATTCTATTTTTTTCTTCTATGTTTAGCTATCTAATTTTACTGCTTGCATATGTTCCTAAAGAGACAAAACCTTCTTTTTTCCCCTCTTCAGAATGGTCAAAATATGTTGGCAATAAGAAAAACAATTTTTAAAAAGGTGTTAAAAATTCACAAATTATTTCCTTGTTCTGCTTGACACACTAAAGATACAAACTATAAAGAAATAATATATGTTCCAATCAAGTTGACCATGTAGAAAAGAAATATTTATCTTTGATACTGGCCTTATTTGGATCACACATTGGGGTAATTTCTGAAATCAAAATGTCCTCTTACAATTATCACTTATTTACAAATAACTGATAAAATTGATAGTTGCCATCAGGAAATTGTTAAAACCCACATATAGTTCCAAAATATGTGCATGTGTTAATTCGTACATCTAAGGTAGTTCTTAAATTGAAATTTGCAGCCTAGAAAATATTTGCAAGATTGTTACCGTTTATGACAGCCATAACATTGTTTATTTCATGTCCTTTCTGTACCTACCTTACTAGAATTTTGGAGGCTAAATTTATGAAAATAAAAAAGGAAAGACAGGAAGCAGGACTTTCTTCTCATGCTTATTACAGGTTTTACCAGGAGCCTGGGTCTCATTTATGTCATCATGGATTTATTTTACAAGTTTGGGGTTGCAAAAATGTGCCAGAATTTGAATGCCTTACACATGTTTTGAAAAGCAACTATATTATATGCAATGCACTGACCTTTTAGTATTCATTTTCATTGGTTAATGGTTACACCTTTATAGCTCAGTAAGATTGTAAACAAGGAAAAAAAGGAATTTATAAAGGTCAGGGAAGTTTAGTGGCAAAATTTATGAAACCCTACACTTTTCCTATGAATAAAAATGATTAAGATTTATATATTTGCCTTCTAAGCATATATTTAAGAAAGAGAGTTTAAAAAATTAATTTGAAACATAAACTACCAAATATTATTTTCTTAATTTTGTTTTAAATAATCTTGTTTGTGTGTACCTTTTCCAAGAAAGCTTCTCTTCCTTCACTGAACATCTTTCAAATTATTATTTTTAGAAACGAATGGCATTGTGTTTGCATATAGTTAAAATAATAATACTAGAAAATCCTTACGGTTTAGGTTTTTATTTTTATTAAGCTTGTTTCTCCAGTTCCTAGAACTTAGTGTTCTAATAAATACCATTTACTTATCAAAATTGAAATCCTAAGGGAAAATATAAACAATATAAGTAAGCATCCAAAGAATGATAGAAACTATTTAATAAAGTCTTAGCGATTCTTAGAATGGTCTTCCAGAATTATCTGCCCTTCCATCTCATTTCTCTTTATGGTGTAGAATCATTCTTGAGCTCAACTAAGAAAAAGAGAAGAACTAAAAACAGCTAGATATTACAACTGATGTGAGCAGTCAGGTCACACTGTTCAGAAACATGCATTGCTAGAATATTTTTTGCTTAAAATTGCACGGGGATGGAGAAAAAGACTTTGCAAAAAGAAGAAAGAAAATGTAGGCAGGACTATTGTTGTTGCAGAATCCCAGTTGACAAGGAGAAGAAAAGATTAGGTGCTGAAAGCAATCAACACTCTTGAGAGTTGAGAATGGGGAATGTGGAAAATTGATTGGCTTTCCAGAGTGGGTAAAAATAGTCACCATCATGTCAATAATGTATAGATTCTGAAGAGTCTGGCTTAAGCAGACACATAGAGGGTCTCTGCTGTGTGGGTGAAGCAGGCTGGAGTCTGGTGGTAAGGAAGAGGAACAAACTGCTACATTTATATATAACTGTGGGTGTGGAGCAGGATACAGAGCTGTAGAGACCATTATTTTAATTTAATTTAATTCTAGACCATTCTAGAACTTTAAGTATTTTTCTGAAGAAAAATAACATAGTGGCAGAAAAGTGGTAATTATCTGGGATGGCATCATAGGTAGTTTCTGATCTAGCTCTCAGTGATCCCACCTCCGAGTATTCCTGTCTTTGAGTGATCCCCTCTTCTTGAGTGTAGTTTAGACTTTCATGTCTTACTTCTAATGAATAGAATATAGCAAAAGTAATGGGCTGTTACTTCCAGGATTTGGTTACAAAACATTCAGACTTACATCTAGCTGGTCCTGTCCGCCTCTTGCTGGCACTTTCTCCTGCCCTCACGCTTGCTATGATAAAGGGTGCTGCCCATGTTGTAAGATGCTTTATGGAGAGGCCTGTGTTGTGTGAAATTAAGAGAGTCTTCAGACCAACAAGTGTCAAGGAACGAAATCCTGCCAGCTAGCCTGTGAGTGTGATTGGAAATGAATCCTTCCCTGTTGGGCATTGAGATGATTGCATTCAAACAGCTGCCTTCACACACACACAAACACACACACACCTCCTTTCCATTTCTATTGTCGCTACCCTACTGGCTTAGAGCTATAACTGACAGTACAGTAGAGGAGTCAGTGATGGTGCCTACGGAGCTTTGAATGGGTGCTCTCCTCCCTTTATATTTCAGTGCAGTTTTGGAGGGATAAATCTTCTTTCCATCCAGCCCTTAAGCATAGTGTTTTAATCACTGGTCTTCCGCACCCCCTCCCTGAATGTTTACATTGAATCAACTGCAGAGGGAATAGCAATATTTTTGGAGAAAGTTATGATCAAAGGAAGGGAAAATTACATCTTTCAGGAAAGCTTGTGTGAAGAGTTAAAAAATGATAAGACACCGAATACATGGAAGAGAGAGGGAACACTTAGGACACGAGAGCAGTATCAAAAGCAAGCCAGTCTGTGCCAAAAATAAACAGTTCTCATGCTGCCTCTGGCATATATATCAAAAGGTACTAATACTTAATTTTTAAGTGAAAATATTAGCTTTTCTAGTATGAAATCATTACATGGGGTAAAGAAGTAATATATATGTGTGTGTGTGTGTATATATATATATATATATATATATATATTTTGTCCAGGCTTTTTTTGATGTTTAAATTATCTGCTAATAAAACTAAACGAGATTCTATGAAATGATGTTCAAGAACTAGAAGCATACATAATGGTGCTCAGGGTTCAGTAGGTCACAGATTAATATTCTTGAATCAGCAGAGCAGAACTAACCATCCAAACACCAGACCTCAAAGTAGGTTTCAGCTATTTAAGAACACTCACCCAGCGTAGGGACGTGGGCAAAACACCAGGTAGACATTGGTAAAAACACTGTATTGGATATTTAAAGTTTAAATGTATAAAGGTTTTACTGAACTGCAGAAAGTTTTCTGTAATGCCTAAAAGTTTATAATGAGAATTAATTATTTATATCACAAGCTCCTTCTGTAATTTTAAAGTGGGGAACAAAGACACCCCCCCCCCCAAGAACTCTGCAGAATGTTCTCTTTGGCAAATGCATCAGGCCAGAAAGTTATTTGGGCTAATTTGAAGGTCCAACAAAATTTTCACTCTATGATGAAATGAAACTGAATTTGGAGGTATTCAGGTTTTCATTTGTCCGCGCCCCATCTGATGGATGCTTTACTACAGCAGGTGAAGGGAAGTTTCTTGAATCAATCTTCCTCTTGTCCAATATTTACCTTCTTTAAAAATTTATGGAATATTGACTCAGTTCTACCCTTATCTTCCCTATTTCCTCCGGGTCTTTTGTTAATAAATGCTGACATTCCTGTCTGTCATTCATTCCAAAATGGTTCTCAGGGTTTATTTGTTTGTTGTTTCTTCCTCCTTTAACCTGAGCCTTCCGGGCCAAAGTAAAGTACTTACTCAGCGCCAAAGAAAGAGAATGGTTCATGGTAGTATTCCCGATAATTTCTCCAGTGTCACCTAAGTCATCACAGAGTTCTCTCCAGGGACACGGAGGGTTTATGTATCACACCTTTGAGTTACATTTGGCCAACTGACCTAAAAACAAGATACTATTGTCACATTCTAAGCTACTTCCTCCGAACATGTTGGTTGAAATATACTGCCTCTCCATGGCTCTGGGGGTATTTCTGTTTACCCATTGTTCAGCTCCTCAAGATGGAGAGTAGGTATGTCAATAATATATACCTGAATGGTCATTATCATAACAAGACATTTCTATTTTTATTTCTGTCAGAGTTCAGAGTCCCACTAGCAAGACCTCTCTCTAGAACAGCCATCTTAAATCCTTTTTTGGGCAAATTCCAGATTTGTTTTTAATTTGAGAAGCAATTTTGGGTAGGTCATTGATTCCCAAGATGAGCAGGTAAAAAACATAACATGACTTGGAAGTTTATATTTATTTTCAAAATATTCATTTTTGCAAAAATTTCATGACTTTTTTATGAATATTAAGATGCTTTGGGGAAAAAGTTAAAAGACTATGTGATAACAGATAAAGTACTAAAAGGAAAGTGAATGCAAGTATGGCATATAGGTCAGACTAGGCCAAAAGAACCGTTGCAATAATTAAAAGGCAGATAAATTATCACATTATAATTTAAAGACATCTGGGACAACAAAAAGGACTAGAAGAGCCAAAATTTTTCGACTGGAGAAATCTTCCCGCGTGGGCTGATGATTTCCATTGTTTATTTCTCTGGATGCCTTTTCTGACTGTGGGTAGAGGCTGAGGACTGCTCCTGGCCCAGATAAATCTTGGAGTAAAGTAAGCAGTGGCACCCATGATTTATTTTCCACATAGCATATCGGCTGAGGTCTTGGGCTATATGTGAGGCTGAGGGATTATGACAGGGCATTCTAAAAGTGAAATCTTCCAGGATCTCACAGTGGTCAAGAGATAAAATTATTGAAAGGGAAGGGTTTGCCACAAATGCATGGCCAACCCCCATTACCTTACCCGAGACATTTCTCAGATCTTGAGGCTGTGGTGGAGTAAGGTAGTAAAGAGCTAAGTGCAATCTCCCTGAAAGCTGGTTGTTGCTAACGTGGTAATAAAATAAATGTAAACAGAATGAAAAGTTGGAAATTTTAGCAAAGAATTTGAATATATATAAAAAATCAGGTAGACATTTTAAAACAGAAAAACCCAGTAACTGAACTTAAATCACTGAATAGTTTTTTGTTTTTTGTTTTTTTAAGACAGAGAGTGAGTGTGTGCACCCATATGCTCACAAGGGGGGGCAAGGGTAGAGGGAGAGAGAGAATCTTAAGCAGGCTCTCTGCCCAACACAGAGCCCAATATGGGGCTGAGTCCCATAACCCTGAGATCATGACCTGAGCCAAAATTAAGAGTCGGATGCTAAACCGACTGAGCCACCCAGGTGCCCCTTAAATCTCTAATGGACTTAAATCAGAGTAAATAAAATAAAACCCAAATAAGTGAACCTGAAGAGAGATCCACAGAATTAATCTAAACTGAAGCACATAAATTACATGAAGCAGAACAGAGCATAAGAGACATGGGTCACCGCCAAAATGTCTAATATACCTGTAATTGGAGACCAAGAAAGACAAGTGAGGGGGAGGAGGAAAGAAGAAATCGTTGAAAAGCAATCGGTCAAGAATTTTGTAAAATCGATAAAGGAAATACATCCACTTTTAAGAAGCTCAACAAAATCTGAGCAACATAATACAAAGAAAACCATAACTAGGAAGATCATAGTCAAACTCTTGAACCAAGACAAAATGATAGTCTTAAAAGTAAGTGAAAGAGCCAAAATAAGATTTTCAAAGAAACTAAAGACAGTGGAATGGCGTCTCTAACATGCTGAGGGAGAAAATTATGCCAATCTAAAATTCCATAACCAGTGAAAATATACATGTAAATGAGGCATAATAAAATATATTTCATCAAATAAACATTGAGTGAATGCTTAACTAGTAGACCTGAACTATAAGAAATACTTCATTTCTTCAGGCTAAGGAAAAATGATCTTGATAGAAGCACGAGACTGCAGGAAGCTATGAAGTTCATTGAAAACAAACCTTAAAATATTGGCATGAGAAGAAAATTTGAGAATTGGAATGAGCTCTGTATCTATTACAGAAAACGAATCCATAATTAACACATTTTGTGTGCACGTGTGCATGCACACACACACATTTCACGCTGGATTATCCAGTAAATTTTTCTAAAAATTTAAGGAATGAAAAAGATTAATCTTATACAAGCACTTTCAGGAAATATGCACAAAAGGGAGAATACTTCCAAAGTTGCTGTGCAAAGCATATATTGACACCAGAATCTGACAAGAATATTAAAAGGAATTTATCAGGAACATTTACCAGGAACTGGACATGAGAAGGAAGGGTAAATATGAGAATTGTTTTCTGGAATTTATAATATCTGTTGAAATGTGATAATGAATGGGAGTGACTAAATAGTTAACTTTTCTAAGGTTCATACATTGTTGCAGAAGTGGTAAAAGTATTATTGAAAGTATAGTTAGTCCAGAATAAATATAATACTATAAATAAATATTACAATCTCTGGGATACTCAAAAGGTATAACAGGAGGCTAACAAATAATAAAATAAATGTCTCATCTAAAAATGGCAAGGAATAAGAGATAAAAATAAAAATATTGTATAAATGTAAAAATAAGTGTCATATCTAGAATTTATAAAGAGCTCTTAAAAATCCATTAGAAAATGTAGATAATCTATTTTTTCTATGGGTAAATGACTTGAAAACTCACCTTATACTAGAGGATGCAAAATAACCAAAATCATATAAAAATAAATCATTAAAACTGCACTAAAATACTGTTACACCCCCACAAAATAACTAAAATTAAAATGACTAGTACTGTCAAGTGTTGCAGAAAGTATGGAATAATTGCCAGTCTTATGTATTGCTGGTGGAAATTTAAACCTGAACAACCATACTGAAAATCTGTTTCGGCAATGTCTATTAAAGATAAATATTGGGGCGCCTGGGTGGCTCAGTCGATAAGAGTGTGCCTTCAGCTCAGGCCATGATCCCAGGGTCCTGGGATCGAGCCCTGCATCAGGCTCCCTGATTGGCGAAAAGCCTGCTTCTCCCTCTCCCACTTCCCCTGCTTTTGTTCCCTCTCTCACTGTGTCTCTGTCAAATAAATAAAATCTTAAAAAAAATATAAATATTAATATGCCCTATGTCTCAGCAATTCCACTCCTGGGTATATACTCAAAGTCAATGAATGCTTAAGTCATTCAAAACACATGTAAATATTCAATTTGCATTATTTATCATAGCCCCAAATTGAAAACAGACGAATGGTTCAATGCTAATAAATAAATTGCTATATATTCATAAAATGGAATACCTATATTGTAATTGACAGGGTTCAGGAAGTGCAACTTCAAAACATGGCATCATGGCATATTGAATATTTTGAGCTGAAGAAATTGGAGAAAGGGCAGGTTTAGGAAGGATTTTCCTTCTTGCTCTGAAGCAGGTCTCATGTAAGAGCCGCTTTCCCTATACAGAAGTAAGAGATATCCTTATCTCCAAAGACTAGGGATACCGCCCAGGGAAATCTGAATAAACAAGCCTTATTTTTTACTCAGCTCATATCCTCTTTTGTCCTATCTCATTTTCCAATGGTTTTCCATTCTTCATCAAACCTAGCATTAAAATACTCAGGTTTAACTGCTTTTTCCTAATGAAGGCTCCTGTGTCATGTAAAACGTATATTAAATAAATCTGTATGCCTCTCTCTTTTTAATCTGTCTTCTGTTACAGGGTTGTAGTTGAGGACTTAAAAGGGTAGAAAGAAAGGATAGTTTGCCACCCCTACACAGAAATAAAGAACGAACTATTGACATGCAATAATATAATAAATATTTAAAACATAATGTTGACTATAAAGTCATATGGGAAAGCATATATACTGCATGATACTACTTTTATGAAATTTGTTAATAGGCAAATGAATCTATGTAAGTAGGGGTCAGAATAGGAGTTACCTTTTGATTGTTGCTACAGGCTGAGATGATAGATTTCTGGGGTGCTCGTAATGTAATATATTCTAACTTGAGTTTTATTTTTGTGTGCATACCTATGCAAAAACTCACTGACCTGTATATTTAAGATCTGTATACTACTTTAGTAAATTATATAGTAATATTGAGAAGGAGGAAATAAATAAAGAAATAAAGCTAGTTTCGTTGAACAGATACCTACCTGTATGATCTAACGATTCCACCTTTAGTCAAATACTCAACAGCTAGGACTGCTTTTTTTTTTTTTACACCGAAAGACATTTACCAGATTTACACAGTAACTGTATTTTTACATCCAGATACTCCAAATAGTATGGTTGTCCACCAACAGAATGGGAAATTAAGTTACGGCTCACTGACAATGACACAATAAAATCGAGTAATTAAAAAGTGAATTTCTGCTACATCTGGAATATCACAGACATGCTTACATTCGTATAAAGTTCCTCAAAAAATGAGTCTGTGGTGGAGGAAGTCAGAATTGTGTTACATTCGGGAGAAAAAAATACGGCGTAAGGGAGGGTCCTGAAATGCTGGTAATCGTTCTGTATCCGGAAGATGGTGGTCACGTGGCTGAGTTCCTGCCGAAGAATCCTTGAAGTTATACATTTATGATTTTTGCACCACTTAGTGTGTATCTCTGTATTGATTTGTGAGGGTTATTGTGACAAGATACCGCAAATAGTGGCTTAACACACCAGATTTACTGTGTCAGAGTTCGGGAGGCTGGAAGTCTGACGTGAAAGAGTCAGCAAAGGGGGTTGTTGCTGGAGGGCTGCAGATCTGTTCTGTGCTCTCTCCAAGCTTCTGCTGGTTTGCTGGCAATCTCTGTGGCATCTTCGGCTCCTAGGTGCATCCTCCAGTCCTACATCTTCATGCATGCTCCTGCTGTCTCTTCACACAGTCTTCACTCTGTTCATGTCTGGCCCTGGCTCCACATTTCCCCTTTTTATAAGGGCACGAATCATTGTGGATTAGGGCCCACCCTCATGATCTCATTCTAACTTTATTGCCTCTGTAAAGAAACTGTTTTCAAATAAAGTCATGTTCAGAGTTACTGGGGTTTAAGGACTTGAAAGTAGAATTTTGCAGAAACAGAATTCAACCTAGAAGAAACATATACCCTACTTTTTAAAAAAATCTAAAAATTTTGTTTTTCGTTTAAGGCACACATTTAAATTGTCAACAGGAGAATTTAGCCTAGACAACCTCCTCCCCAAGACAACCACAACCTTAAATTTTACTAATTTTCTCAAATTATTTTTAGGATATTTGTAAAATCACATTTCCTTAATCCTCACTTGGCATATCTTTGTCCGTATTTTTATAGTTTATGTAAAGAAAGCTAGACTAAGGGAATTTCACTGCGAAGGTGAAAATCAGAATGACATTTGTGAAGCTCTAACTCTTGTTACCATCTGGCATACACAAGGGTGTCATACTAAATGAGATCAGAATGAGCTCCTTGGAAGTAAACCTTTAATAGGCTGGGGAACTTCAGGGGAATCTTTCCTAGAATGTTTTAATAGAGCATTCGAGGATGAGATCTGCACAGCTGGCCAGCGAAGGCAATCTAGATTAGTTGTCAAAACCAGGTTTTAAATGAATTTGCCATCCGTCACAGTTCTTTCAAAAAGCCGATGGACATTTTGACGAATTAACAAATAAAAATCTTTTCTGATCTGGAGCCCTTACACTTGACCATGTTTCCCAATTAAAGTTTTCCTTCCTCTCTCCTTCCCTCCTTTCCTTCCTTCCTTTTATCTTTTTTCCTTTGCTGTTTCTCATGACATCAGTCTTATAAAGATCAGTCATTAAAGACAGTGACCATGACATGTATCAGTGGAATGGCATAAATTGTATAGTCCTGTTGGAAATATACTAAGAATAAAATGGAACGGCAAGGGAAAATCTAAATAAGTGGAAAACGCTAATTCCCATGTTCTATATAGAAATGACATGATCTTTCTGTCGGCAGAGATAACTGAGTTGCTGACACCACCAATCCTTTTCTTTATGACTGAGCTGAGAAGAAAACAAAATTTAGCAGATGAATTGAGGAAAGAAAACCACTCAGGAACACATGTAAAATTAATAGTATATCATTAACTAGCACATGCATGTAAAGTTAAAACTGCCTTCGTAATCTGGGTCCCGCTTCCCTTCTAAAGAGTGTGGTCGATAGAAATCTGATTCCCCAGCTGATATTCAGTTATCTAGAATTCCTCTTCCATCCATCCGTCCAGGTTTTGGAATACTTTCCCTTGTTTGCTCAGGGGGAGCAGATGTTCAGTTTTGTTTTATCTTTGATTTTGGAAATTTGGTGGTTGTGCCCTGTAGTGTCGTGGAAGCTGGTGTGGGATAACGGGCAAATGGCTAGGCACGTTCTGAGCACTAAGTGACCAGTACCTTTACTCACCGTGACACCCAAACCAGACAGAGGCAGTTTCCTGAGGCCATCTGGGCCCAAGTGACTGTGCATTTAGGGCAAATATACATGACAGTCTGTATCGCCTGGGTGGGAATTTAAATATTTCTCACCTACATGAAGACCTAGTTACAGAGATATAGGTTTTTGGCATGTTAACGAATTACTTCCCAGGGTGCGTGGGTGGCTCAGTGGGTTAAAGCCTCTGCCTTCGGCTCAGGTCATGATCTCAGGGTCCTGGGATCGAGCCCCACATCGGGCTCTCTGCTCAGCAGGGAGCCTGCTTCCCCCTCTCTCTCTGCCTGCCTCTCTGCCTACTTGTGATCTCTCTCTGTCAAAAAAATAAATAAAATCTTAAAAAAAAATTACTTCCCAATAATAAACCACATCATGAATAATGCAAATCTACTCTTCACCCAAGAAAGGTGAGAAAATGAGACCATTTAATATCTGATTCTTCTGGTTTAGGATGTCCTTTAATTCTAATCATAGACTCACCTGGAACAGCTAGAAATCTGGATGGTTTCTGTCCTATAACATGTGTGAGTGACTATATGGACTGTGATTTGTGTATCTGTGTAGGCGGCTACTCAATAATGATTTAGAAAGATTAATAAATTAGCTGGGAAGTAGGATAGTGGCATCAAGAAAATAATTCTCACCTTTTTCGGGAGTAGGGATCGGGAGGGGAAGTATAAATGTTATGCCTCATGAAATGTCTGACTTCAAGAAACTTGCATTACACATCTACTTATTTCATTGAACATCTCGAATGTTTTCAGTTTACTTATAGGTTCCACTCTCTTCCTCCCCTTCTCCCATTCTCCTGCTACAGGGGCATTACACACTGCTTGTTACAAAGTGTCCTTGTGTCTTCCCTATTGTGGCCATAATCTGTATCTGCCCAGCTAATTTAGTATGGTTGTTTTGATAGCAGGCTCCAGTGATTTGATGGAAGACTCCAGCTCTTAACTCTGAGGCTATCTTGTAAGAAAGGTTTTTTGCTTTTTCACCAATTCTTTCCAGATCCTCAGTGTTTTCACACAGATGTTTCACAAAAACCATGTAAGAATCCCTAATATTTGGTGTGCACACTTCCTTTTTGGGGAAAAAAAGTGTCACCCAATTTTTCTGAGTTCATTTTGAGGCTGTGTTTGTATCCCTACTTCCATTTTATTCCTGCACTTACTCATTAATTTTTAGTTTAAACTCTCCTGTGAGGTCAAACGTAGAGTTTGGAGTGCAACACACATTAATTATAAATATATCTGGTCACTTTTGGTACAAAAGTTCGGAAGATGGAACCAGCCTTATTCTGAGTTAAAGGTAAGCTCAGGCACAGTGGAAAGGAGACATACAGAATTTTCATATAGAAACGAGGAAAATAGATTTTTTTGCAGCATTAGAAGCCAGATAGTGAATGTAGTAGGCCTTTTCTAAGTTCAGTATTCTATTTACAAAATCACAAGACTTTTATAAATTGCCAGACTGCCTTGCATAAACTAAATGCCAACAGAACAGTGACCTTTCAAATTACTGGTGCAACAGAAGCCAAGATCAGAAAGCTCAAACTTAAAGCAAACACTGACAAGAAACCCTAAAGAAATGACTTCTGTGTCTGGTCAATGTAACATAACATGACATATTGTAAAATGTGTTTGGCTTTTTGGGTAGAATAGTCTGTTACAGTTTCGATGCTTTTGAAAATATGAATCTGGAGATCTGTGGTTATGTTATCTGAACCTAAAATATTTTTTTTCTATTTGAAAGAGAAAGAGTGGGAAAGTTTGGTATAAAAAGGTTTATAAAATACGATTGTAATAGTGTTAGTAAGGGGGGGAAGAAAGGATGGAACAGGTGGGGAACTAGATGGGAGTGGAGTTGGAAGTTTGGGGCAAGGGAAATTAAGTTGCAAAAAAGAAAGCATATTATATAATGAGTTTTTTTTTAAAGTTCTCATTTGAAATATGCAACAGAGATAACTTTAAAAATACATCATGAGGAATTTTGAATCAGATTTCCAATTTTAAAATGTTATGAGCTTCCGTTGTGTTCCTATTTCCCATACGTTTCTATGTAAGTTTCACTTAAACTGCATGAAAGTGCAGATACCAACTGCTTTATAACAAAATTAAATTCATATATATGTATATATTTGCATGTATATATTCAAAGAGATTTTTTCAGTCTATTCTTTTTTTTTCAGTCTATTCTTAAAATGTATCTTTAGAGATGTCTTATTAATGATGACGTGGAAGAATAATTATAAATTTTTTTTCGGTATCTTAATTTCTCTGGTTTGAAATTTTTCTGCCAACATTTAATTTTCACTTGCATATTCTCATCAATAAGATACAATCACAAAACAGCAGATTCTACTCTGTCTGCATTTGAATAGATGACTAGAGGCACGTATCTGATGACTAATACTTTCTAAATACATATGTACTTCTTGTATATCTGTGTAAATGGTTGTAGGGGGAGAGAGGAAATATTTTAGAGATGCATCACTGCGTATAGGATTTTGAGGCACATTCAATTGCTTTCACATTTGGAAATTTTTGATGAATACGCTTCTCTTTCACAGCAAACATGTTCTGTATGTGAGCCATCTATAGCTAGATTTTATTGTAAGTGTTTGAAAGGATATTGCAACTGTGGGATATTGCCAGACCGTTAGTAAAAAGCAAATTGAGTCTATTGAGAGATTAATTCACCAGCTGAAAGAAATACATTTGCCTTAGAGTCATCAGATATTCTACCCACCAAACTCATACTCCAAGATAGCATACATAATGAGCTTCCTAAACCAATTAAACATAAGCAGGAAGCATCAGTCATTGGCATTGACTGTTTTCAGCTAATCAGCTGACTGCACAAACCGCATGGCCTTGAGGTAAGGGGAACACCCTAAAAGTTGTGGGTTTTTTCATTGTCCTGACTTTATTTCTCAGTTTTATAGATGCAGCATCTTGCACAGGACACTGTAAATGAGTAGAGTGCTTTATGCTATATGAAGTGCTTTCCCTTGCATTAGGTAGAATAAAATAAGTTTTAATGGGCTTAAGTGATTTACACAATTAATGTATGTCTGGGACTCAAAATCGTGCCCTTTCCTCTGTTGTAATTGTTCTATAAATATGTATGCATTGATCGACTTTCTACCTTTCATGACTAGGGAATAGGTTCAAGGGTTCAAAATGCTGCATCTTTACAACTGGGCAGACTCAAAGCCAAGACAGGATGAGGATGAAGAGAAACATGTTTACCCCTGCATAGGTTCCCTTTTTCAAAGACGGAATCGGGGTCCTGGTATCAGCTCCTACTGGTTATAATGATAATAATGATCCAAATAACTAACATTACTGAGCATTCACAATATGCTAGCACTTTATTAAGCCCAAATAATAGTCTCAAAGTCTTCCAAATAGATCTTCTTCTCTTAAAGATGCAGAGAATATAGACCCAACGAAGGAATGTTAAATTTTTTAATGTTGTAAATTTTGAAAAATGCTTATAATATGTTCTATATTTTATGAGTAAATGGGACAACTAGCCACGTATGTGATGAAATGAAGAGAGATTTGATACAGTATGTGGCATGAGTATATCTACTGTAACATGACTGACTGCCATATTGATATTTATAAATATATTGCCATTTATAAAAAGTGACTTCATTATCATTCTATAGGGTCATCTTATTTGTGGATGTTGCTTTAAATGGGCACATGTGGAAATCGTTTTGTTTTACTTAAAGACATGTGGGGGAAGGCTCCTCTTTGATGGAAGCTATGTATATTTCTCAAAAGTGGCTTAAAAAAAAAAAAGTGGCTTAAGAACAGTAAGAAATAACACTTGCCAGTGGAGGCAAAGCCAACAGAGCATTGGGGGAGTGATTTGCATGCTGCCTCCCAGGCTTTGGAGGAGGAGAGGATTGTAAAGAGCTGATTCCCTGAGAAGGAACAGGGGATGATTTCATTGCCTAGTGACCCAAATCTTAGAGTTCCCTACCTACTCTGGGAAAAAAAATGAATATTTTATATACATAAGCTTTTGACACTAGATTCCTAATCTAGATATTCATTTAAAAAGGTAATCAGAATACCCTTTTTCTATCTCATTCATTGATGGCAAACACAAATATCTAGGGAAAGTATTTCTTGGCATAATCCTTCGATGTTAATTTTTTGTTTAAACAACTTTTTAGATGCTTTCAGGAGCCCAGGAATGAGATTAACTTCTTTTCAAGATTTAAAAGAAAAATAAGTTAGCAAGATCACAATACTAAACCTTTAGTCTGTTTTTCTTTTCCTGATTTTCACATTATTTCTTTTATATTAATTTTACCTTATTGCATATTCATGGAGACCGACTTCGATATGAGAACTATATACTAAGTACTTTTTAAGAACTAAGGCTATGTCTTCTCCTTTGATGTGAATTATATTCTTCAAAATATATATGTGTTGCATAAAATGTGCTCAGTTAATGTCATTGAATAAATAAGTGGATTCATCCACCAGGCAATAAGCATGAATCCAAAAACTATTCTAGAATATCATGGCCTCTGAAGATTAGAGTAAAAGTGAAAGCACTTCACTAAATTAGATATAAAGGACATGGAAGACAGAGTAAATTTAATACATTATTTCTAAATTTCAAATGAATTAAAACTTATTTCTTTTACATCTATAATGTGGAAATCCCTCTAGTCATGATTGGGAGTATAAAAATGATGAAATCGGGGTCTTGTCTTTGAGAGGTTTACCATTAATCAGGAAGGCATGACATATGCTCAGGAAACTTAATTAAGTGTCTGTGAATGGGACACATAGATGTAAAAGATCCAAGAAATAGGTATTGAGTGAGAAAAGAGTTATTTGAGCTTGAACTTGAAGGTTGGGTATAATATGATGAGTTGAAATAGAGGAAAGAGGGATTCTATGTGGGGGAAAAACAAGAGTTGGAAGTGACAAGAGTATAAAACAAGCACAAACAAAATTGAAGACCTATAAATTCACACAATTTCCCTGTGAAAAGCAACCTGACTGCTCTGGGGCAGAATTTGGGTGCCGGGAGACTGTATTTAGACATTTTCTCAGGCGCCTCCAGTTTGTGGATATCAAGAAGGGACCACCATAGGAATTTCACAAACATTTAACCATAGGATCTCTTTCTGTGATTTGTCCATCTGTAGTGATATTTCTCCTCTGGGTACATGTTAGGAATGAACAGTTTTTGACAGTTAAGGGTCACAGGGAAGATTAAGGCAGAGAAAGGATGTGGTGAAAGTACTGATTTGGGGGAAATAATATGGTAGTAGTAGATGGAGAGACTGATGTCTCCTGCATTAAGGAGTTGAGAAGAGAAGTTGTAATGATACATGAATAGTGGACATGAAAGTTTATTTCAAGATACAAAGCAGTAGAGTGCATTTTTAGATCCAGTCACTGCTTAGAGATGAAGTATTGTAGCAAGAGCTGGAGATAAAGACTTGGGTGTAATTTGTATACCGGGGAGAGCACAGTCTGTGAGGATGGATTCCCAGAAAGAGACTACAAAGGAAGAATAATGGTTTCCATTCTTCATGGAAACATTTATCTTTATTTTCTTGGAAGTGTGAGGAGAAAGATGATCAGAGTAAGAAGAGATCAGAATAGTTTAGTCCAAAAAAGTGGGATTTGAATAAGGATCTTGCTGTGAAAAGCTGGTTTTTGTTGTTTAGAAATGTATTGGGGATTTTTGCAAGATAAATTTTACGATAATTGTGAGAATGAAAATGAACATTTGTGGATGTGTGATGATTGAGAAGTAAGAAAATGAGCATCGTAAGGCAGAACTTTCATTCAGAAGACACAGAGCTACAGACCCTATTAAAGGGAGATGGGATTATTGAGAACCCGGAAGTGTGGGTTAGATGGAATTTTGAATATTTTTTGATGAGTTGATACAGGAAATGGTGATTACATCACACGTTCAGGGACTTGGAAAATAGTGAGAGGGACTATAAAGAGGCAGAGAAACTGAAAAGTAAAGGAAAGGTAAATTCTGATAGCTCGTTTCCCAGGGGTATGATCTTCTCAGTGAGGTGGTGTCTTATGGAATATTAAACTCTTGTTTAGAGGAATATGCTAGAGAATCAAGGGAGACTTCTTTTTAAATTTAACACCTAGTAACATATTTAGGAAATAATAATAAATAGATATAAGTTTTGACCAGATTTTTTAAATTATTGTCAAATTGTCTTACCATTTCATTTTTGTTGGGGAAAATTAATCTTAAAGAATTGTAATATTTTGGGGCACCTGGGTGGCTCAGTTGGTTCAGTAACTGCCTTTGGCTCAGGTTAGGATCTCCAGGTCCTGGGATCAAGCCCCACATCGGGCTCCCTGCTCAGCGAGCAGTCTGCTTCTCTTTCTCCCTCTGCCCCTGTCCCCTGCTTGTGCTATCTCTCTCTCTCAAATAAAAAAATAAAATCTGTAAAATTTTTTAAATTAAAAAAAGAATTGTAATATTTCACATTTTTTGATGTAATATTATTTTTATTTTGAAAGCTTATAAATTTTCAAAGTCCAGTTGCTTTAATGTAAGTGTTCTTTACTTGCTAAACATGTTCATCTTAGATGTACTGAGGATATTTCAACCTATGTTTTTCAATTTGAAATATTATCCTTGGGCTGTGTGTTTCATTATTGGCTGCTAATCGATACTATTATCTCTTAGAAGTAACAACCCTAATACTTTCATAAAGCACCCTAAAAATGTAAATGTCCATTAAGTATTCGGCAGGGGTACATTTCATTCATAATATAGCAGTACCCTCTAGTGCTCATGCTTGGTCATGTGTTTTCCAAAACTGCCTGACGGGGGTATATGTCACCTATTGAATCATTTTACTCAGGCTTAGCTTTAAGTAAAACATTCTATTATTCATAACATCACCTTCTTGAAAAGGAGTTCAGGCATTTCCAATATTATTCAAAAATATTACCAGCACTCTTGTGCTGTAGGGGAAAATGGCTATTCCATCTATTTTGCTCATATCATTAAATGAAATGCTTGAGAACCAAGAACCAAGAAGTTGGTTAAATTTTGTAAATGATTTGTAGAAATGGAAGTAGGATCTATGTCTTTTGCTCCGAGGTTCAATTCCGTGCCATAGGCAGTGGACGATGCATCTGATCCAAGAAAGTTTAAAGCTATAAATGTATATGTCCAAAATTTGACATTCTTTTAATGGAATCTTTTCTTGAAGAATTTTACTCTGTTTTGAGAAATTTTGGATTCTTGGTTTACAACACAGCACAATAGTATCAGTCAATATACTGCAAAGGGAGTTATGTTGTATGTAAATTTGATTTACTGTGCTTATGTGATTTACTGTGTTTTTGTGTTAATTCAAAACAAAAGGAGTCTCCAGCCAAACTGTCCAAGAGCGAGAAGGCCTGGTTTATTTGCTTTCCAAAGCCTCAACCCAAGCTTCATCCCTGATTTCATACGCAGATTGTAGATCTTCATAGCTGTAAGACCTTGCCCATCATTTACTATGATTTGGGTAGTTTTAATTTTTATTACATACTTGATTTGGTCAGGTGTTCTCACCAAAATAGTAGATCCACATCAGAAAGCGATTCTAATTTCTACATATGTTTCTGAATAGCTTCCTTCAGTGATTTGGGTTTGCTATTAATAAGTGTTTTTGGTATCCATATTTAGTTGTTACAGGGTAGGTCCCCCAAACCTGACAAGTGGGAGCATCAGACGGGCAGTGGCGGTGGCATGGTTGAACAGGTCAGCGGGGACTGTGATGATGAAGACGGTTGTGGGGGATCAGGAAGTGGAGAAGTCAAGAGGACCCTAAAAATCACAGACTGTAAGTGTATGATTCCAACACCATTTCTAAAGAATGAATTTTGAAGTCTAATTGAGGATAATTATTAGTATGAATGCAAAGGAATAAGGACGGTGAATTCAGAATCATGCAAAAGGAACTGGATGGGGGTGTTATTTATTTTTAACTAATGGCTTTAAATGGAAATAGCATTTTTTTTTCTGTGAAAGATTTGTGAATGACCCGTTCTGAGAATTAAAGTTTTTAAAGTCGGATAATCCTCAGGGCTTGAATAACTAGCTGGGTGGCTATTAAATGTATATTGGTAAATAATGTGGAATCAGAATGGGTAAACTCTACTAAATAATCAAACTCTGCAATTTCATCATAAAGTTGCAGATTCTATAAGAGATAATTCATCATCATTCTATAAGAGATAATCTTACTAGGTTTTCATCATAGTCGAATTACAAAGAAACTGGTTAAATATAGGGTTATTTACAGTGAAAAACTACTTGTATTTAACTCTTAGGATTTTGTTCTCCCCCAAAACTCTCACCAATCATTCACCTCGTTTCGACTGTCTGGGTTTGAAAACTGTGTCCAGTATGGCTGAAGTGGTCACCACCACAAAAGTGGAACTTCTAAATGAGAACAACAACAAATCACCAGATGAATTTTGTTTTCTTTTCTTCACTTTAAAAAATGAAGAATGTTGGCTCTTCCTTGTTACACACACGCAGATGTTCAGATGGGCAAGACAACCAAAGCCGCCAACTGAGAAAGCAGTGTGCAAGTTAATGTGTCCAGGGCAGCTAGCTTTCAGCTCTTCATTTATCTGAGGTCCTACCAAAGGTGATTACTTTATAAAGTAATTTTGTGGACCTGTGCAGCCCTATCTGGAGGCTGGTCAGATAGTCTCCCTCTAAATCACAAAGGGCTGCTTTGGAACTATTAGACATGTCTTTTCATGACTTTGGTGGGAGAAGAATTCATTTACTTTTCACTTCTTGTAGTAAATTTAGAACACTACCCATGCTTCAAACATCAATACCCCATTTTTCCTAGGATCTTGTTTTATAAGGCAAATATATTGGTTAAAGGAATGGAAGCCTCAGAGGTGCAAAATCCAAAGGGCGATTAATATAAAGAAATATGTTTTCCTGTTAGAGACAGAAAGTAAATAAGTGGGGTTTAGTACACTGGAGCAGCAATGGAACAAAGGGCCACAAAAATTTTTTGATGTACTAGTGCAATTTGCTAGCGAAAATTAAATATCCTCTACTTGTGTAGGACCAGGTAAGGATATGTGTTTTTGTTATTGGTATTAATATAGTTTATCAGATTGATCCTTCTGTTTTCTATATTTTGCTGTTTAGGCCAAAACAATAAAAAGGGAAGAAACAGAAAATACAAATGAAAGGGTTTTCTAGAAAAAAAAAATTATTCTTACTAAGAGTTGAAATGTCCTCCATTGTATTTCAGAATTATGATACTTATCTATTAGGTTAAT
Source organism: Potos flavus (assembly GCA_028534135.1). NCBI lineage: Eukaryota > Metazoa > Chordata > Mammalia > Carnivora > Procyonidae > Potos > Potos flavus. Next base: position 15,572,574 of record CM052883.1, on the reverse strand, counting down.
AATAGTTAATCTTTCTTTTTTTTCATTTTTTCTTGAGTATATGTATCATAATTTCATTGTCATTTGAACATTAGGGTTTTAAGGAATAAACATTGTTATAAAAAATAGTTTAGGTTGAAATTTCATCTATAAATTATGTGTGTGTGTAAATGTAGAATTAGCATTTTTATAGGGATTTTTTCACTCTTGGAGTTATTTATAAGCTCAAGAACTAATGTATTAATAGATAACTCTTGTTTTTCTTATTTCACAAGAGAAGTAGAGACAGTGGAGGATATTTAACTACTAATAATTTTCTCACAAAACCATACTTGTCAAGGTAGCAAGAGTGCATTTTTACTTCAAAATCCTATTTTCAATTATTACTGATATGGACAGGTGTGGTACAAGCAACTATCCATCATAATTGGAGAGATTTAAGAGATAGATGGTTTTCAGCAACTCCAGGAAAACATTAAAAAAAATCCACATCTGCTCTAAGTGGGTTGCTTCTTGTGTTTCTCAGAGTTATAGCTGTTGCCTTTCAATTTTTAATAAGTGGTTAGGAAACCACTGTGGATAGTAGGCTGAAATAAACAGGGACAGAAAAAGTAGCAAAGCAGAGGTCACATTTCTATTTTTATAAAACACTATCATATTTTCCTTGTGTTTGGCTCGTTTGATATATTGCTAAAGCAAGCTAAGACATAGTTTTGGGTGGTCTTAATGACTTAAAACTCAAGTGGTCTAGCAAGTTTACCTGGTATCGTTTGTGTAAAGGACTTGAAATGCACTCTTATTTCTTCTGTACGCTGATGTTATTCTTTATAAAAAACATCATAAGTAGAATACATTTCATTTGTCACCTCAAAGATGTCTCATTAAAAATAGTTACACATATATGTATATATGTGTTTATAGCTATATATATGTATATATAATTGCATGGAATAATATTAATATTGTGTTCTGCAAATTTGATTTTGCTCCATTTATGGAAATTTTCAAAGCTGATGAATATTTTAGTAATTATCCCTTGACCTGATGGTCTGTCTGCATTTGTTCATGTTTATTTCAGAAAACAGAGGGATCGATATATTTAAAGTACAAAAGTTTTATCATCAAAATATTTTTATACTTTTTGGGTATGATTTTGTTTTCATCACTGGTGGTATCAAATAATTTAACAAATGTTAAAACTGATGGCTATCAAATGATAGCTGATGAGTTTCTTAGAAAAAGCAGCCACCTACAAATATTGTGCAGTGTTTACTATTGGGAAACAAAAAACATTTTCTTATTTCAGTAAAGTGATTTTAAAATCCCAATCTTCCAGAAACTTACTCTATATTTTTTTATTGTATTGTATTTGGCTCATTTGTGTAGGTGTGATTATCTCACTAGTAACCTGGAATTACAGGATCCAAATGGCTTTGCACCTTCATTTGCCTCACCTCTGACACTCACTCTCTTTTCAAAGTTGCTAACTGATGCAGGTTCTAAACACCAGTGGAAAAAAACAAGTTCTGTTCTTTTAGCCAGGCAGAGCAAACACCTACTGACACTATCATCAATACTTTTTCTACTACTTGACTATTCTAATATCCCCAAATTCTGATCGTTTCAAATGAAAAACAACCCAGAATGCCACTAAAACACAGGCTGTTGCAAAACCATTTCATATGTAGCTTTAGATCAGTAGCATTGTTTGCAATTCTCATGTGATAAGATAATTTCAGTTTTAATTTTCAAAAACAAAGACTATGTAACCTGTGACCAAATTCATTTTGATATGGTGGTTTCACTGGTAACTCAGGCAAAATGAATTTGACCACAAGTTGATTCAGATATAATACATTCAAGAATAGTAGGGTGATTTTTCTGTCTTCCAATTGCCTGAAATAATTTCTATTGTCGTATTCATCATTGCTCCTATAATGTTATATAGTGTGTTTAGCAGTTTTAAAAGATAACTTTCTTTTAACTGAGTAACTGTTAAGTGACAACAAAGATCATTAAATGTGTGTTCAGATGACTTTTGTCCTATGGTGCTCCCAGCACGCCTCTGCAGAAGGGTCATTGCGTGGGCTCCTTCAGAAGGACCGTTAGCCATTAGTTTCTTATTTCATGAGCTGTTCTTCCTCTTCTCTTTTGTGGGTTTTCATCATCAACCCAAATTCTAAGTATTTTGAAGAATCCAGGGCTCAGTTCTCAAACCTTTTGTCATCTCTGTTCTCAATGATTCCCTGTTGCACAAACTGCTAACTGCATCCTAAGAAAAGTAGGGATATGCTACCAGCCATTGACAGCACCCCCCAGTTTGCGAAGTATCCTCTGTGTTATCTCAGGAAGTAAGCTTATGAATACTAAAAGTATTCAACATAATGGAGATTAATCTGGAAGTAGAAGGGTAATACATTGAAATATAAAGTTACTAGGTCTGGAAAGAATTTTTGGTTCACCTTCTGTAGCCAAAAGTAAATACTTTATATTGCTGTGGACTTGTCACTTAGTAATTAACCTCAGAGCAGCTTCTAACAAATGCATCTACACTATGGGACTAACAGTGACCTTGGAAGAGAATACTGTATTCCATGTACATGGTAAAATGAAAATAATACGTTCCTGACCACTGAAGAATAAAGGTTGCTGATTTATTTAGTAATGCAGGATTATAAAGCAAGTGAAAATTCTTGGCTTCCTCAAACTTATTTTCACCATAAATCACCTTTATTTCAAAATCTCAGGCATAGATGTCAGGGAGAACTCAAAAAAAAAAAGAAAATTACAAGTAGCATTTTCCTTAGAAAATGCAATCTTTATTTTTCTTTCCGGAATTACTAACGCTATATAATTACTCATTTTGTAGAGATTATTTTATATTATCTGCTGATGATTTTTCTTTCCAATATAAAATATGTCAAACAGACAATACGAGCATGTATTTGTTTACATTAATAATAGTTCCAAAGGGGGCACCTGGATGGCTCAGTCAGTTAGGTGTCCAGCTCATGATTTCCACTCAGGTCATGATCTCAGGTTCATGGGATCAAGCCCCGCATGGGGCTCCATGCTCAGCACAAAGTCAACTTAATATTCTGTTTGAGATTCTGCTTGAGATTCCCTCTGCCCCCTCCCCTTATCTCTCTCTCTCTCAAATAAATAAATAATCTTTAAAAAATAGTTCCAAAAGAATAATAGTTCCACATAGCAAATTAAAAGTCTGTGTATTCTTTCTAACGTTAAAGTGTCACCAAATTCAGTTATAATAAAATGTACTTAGTTAACTTTGCAAAGTGAGATAAATAGCCCTTTAATAAATTATCCTCCACCTAAGAAAGTTTACTGAAAATAGCTAAAGAGCTTGTGTTTACTTTATTCAGTGATGCTAAAAATTAATCATCTTTATAAGGTTACTTAGATTCAAATGTTTATGATACAGTGAAAATAATCTTGAATAATGACTACACACTCTAATGTATATTTTACAGTGCCTAATACTGAAGGATCATGATAAAGTCATAAAAAAATTCACAAAAAAACCCTTCCTGATTCATTCAATGTTCAAAATTATAAGCAGTTTGAAATTGTCACCTACTATAGTGTTTACACTACAGATGAACATTATACTAAAAATAAATGAAATAGATATCTAAGAAATATATTTTAATTAAGCTGTGATCACTATGAATATTATTCTGATTATACACATTCATTTTGGTTTCTAAATAACTGAGCCTCATCCTGGCTGCTTGCTATTTTGTTAACAAGATTGTGTAATGGAATCTGGATACCTAATGAATCATCTAAAATCATCGTTCATTCCTTGAAAAGTTATATATCGCATTCATGGATTTAAATAATAGAATTGAAATAAGAAGCTCATCCTTGAATGCCTATGGAGTGATTTCCATTGCTTCAGCTTAGACACAGAACTGATGTTAAATCACTGAGGTGAAGAGGGAAGACTTATTAATTACGGCTTGCAAAGCCTCCTAGCGTGCATCCCAGACCAACAACTATTCTGCAAATCTCATAACCAAATCTGTACCATGCCAGAGGACATAAAAAAATGACGTTATGGTCTCTTTGAACTAGCACGATGTTGAGTATGTCTGTGTGACCAATAGAAGAAGTAAAGAATGAAAACTTAAGAAAATATTACCAATGCATTTTATCATGGCTTACTTCAAGTCATATGACTGTCAATAAAACCCAGAAACAAATCACGTTTCTACCCAGGTCTATTTTTTCTAGATTTCGGTTGCAAATCAACAGAACGGTTATGAAATTGCTACATTCCGTCAGAATTCATTGATAAAATCGATAACGTAGAAACAAGTCAGGCATACTTTCAGCTCTTTCATGACTTCCAATCCATTAAGTAAGTACAAAAAGTATTTCATATAGGTTTTTGACCAATGAAGTGTTCACTTAACTATAAATAATTAATATAAACAACAGAGCCTGTGACCTGGGCCCAGAGTTTGTATATGATACAGGGGGGTCAGAAGGGAGGCATTACTTACATGCTTCTACATGATGCTGTTGCTGCTGGTCTAAGGACCATTCCTTCTGTAAGGAACAAAAATGCATGCCCTTGTTTATTACATACCTTATTTATCAGTATCTCTAAGTCTCTATTAAAGTAGCATGAACTCTTACAAAACACCATCTACATTTCTATGCTAGCATACCAAGGCGGCATCATATCCACGAAGGCATTAGGGACTGTAACAATTTAACGTAATATGGCTTACTCTGTGTGATTTTTGGTTATCAGCCTGTTTGATTGGTTTTAGCCATGGAATTACTTCCTAACACCAAAGGAGAACCACCTCCATCTTTTCTCAGGGTTTGAAGCCTTCCATTTTGGAACAGTGCCTCTGGTATGTCAGCAGAAGTGTTTCACTTTTAACTCTACCAGTTTGTGACAAGCACTGAAGAAATATCTTGCACAATCCCCTGAATCATGTTAAATTCCAACAGAGATAAATCAACATTTTATGTGAACTAAAAGAAAGGAGAGAGACTATCTAAATGGGGCAATCAGAAAATACTGCATAGAGGAGATAGGAAAAGGCCATCTGAAAAAAGAAATTGATGGCGATGTTTATGAGAAAATGGCATTTGAGAGGGTGGATACATGATTTAGTTTCAGCTCTTGACAATCGGGAGGAAGAAGGTATCCTCTGAAGAGCAGGCATGGTGAACAAAGATTGGGGGGTTGTGAGGAGAGGGGAAATAAGGAGCATGCTTAGGAGGAGCAACATGATTCAAATGGTTTAAAAAAATCATTGGAAGTCTAAAAATGTGGATTGAAAATGTTATAATGGATTCTGAATTCAAGAGTAAATACTTCGTATTTAATTTGTTAGGCACAGAGGAACAATGACAGGTTTTTCTGTGTGGTCATTTTTTTTTTTAAGATTTATTTATTTGAGAGAGAGCACAAAAGTGGGGGGAAGGCCAGAGGGAGAGGGAGACCAGCAGACTCCCCACCGAGCGTGGAGATCTATGACGTGGGGATCTATCCCAGGACCCTGAGATCATGACCTGAGCTAAAGGCAGACACAACCCACTGAACCACCCAGGTGCCCTGAGTGTACAGTTACTTTTACTAGCAAAACAGTGAACCAGTTAAAAAAAATAAAAGTGTAAATGAAATGTATATTGCACAAGTAATTTACCACTTAGCTTACACAAATAATTGTTCCATACCTAAATTTCCTTAAGATGGGGATAATGATAGTACTCTCCAAGAAACACCCCTGTGAAGATTAAATCATCTAATTCATACACAGCATTACAAGAGTGCTCAATCTATCCCCACCCACCTAAACAAAAGAGTTGGTGATTAAAATATGTACAAAGATTTTCTTAAATGTTTCCATGAACCAGCAAGAAAGAAAGGAATATTCCATACAACCCGGTGAAGTCATAACAATAATATAGAGATAAATGTAGATAGATATATAGAGATAGAGAAAAATCTGTAATTATACACATACACACATGCACAGTTTAAGGAAAATAATAAAATGAATTTGTTCCACCAGTCTAATAAATAGAATATCTCCATATCTTTGTGTGCCTCTCTCTGAACACATTCCACTCTGAGAGTTTACCATGGTCATAAATTATGTAAAAATCATTGCCTTTTCCTCTTTTTAGAGTTGTAAGCATCAAGATATGCATTCAAAAACAATATATTGCTGGGTTTTGCTCTTTATACAAATGGAATCATGTAGTTTTTGTTGTTAAGTGGTGTGCTCCTTTCTCTTAAATGTTACATTTTTGAAGTTCATCCATGTTGATGGGTTTAGCTGTACTCATTTAGTTTACCAAGGTATAGTATTCTAAGTTATGGATACCTGCACCCATTTGTTTATTCTATAGTTTATGGATATTGGAGTTGATTTCAGTGTTTGGATATTGTGAATTTTGTTGCTGTAAACCATCTTGAGCACATCTCTCGATATACATATATAAGAGCCTCTGCAGTATATACCTAGAACTATCATGACAATGTCTCAAAGCAAAGCATGCATATGTTAGGCTTTACTAGGAAATGTCAGGCTGTTTTACAGGGCAATTGCATCAAATTTATATTCTTACTGGCAATAAATAAGAGTTCATTATCCCTATTTTTCCAACATTTTTTCCCCCATTTTCACTACTTTTGTATATCAGTCCAAAGAATGGAAGTGGAATAGTATGTTATCCTATGTTAATTTCTAGTACCATGATAATTCATTGAATTGTACTTTTTTCATACGTGTATGAAATTCCTCATATACTTACTCATCTGAAATTTCTTGTATGTTGTTTTCCCTATTCTATAGTGTTCCTTATCTTCTTTCAGAGATACTCTCAGGACAAAAGTCAACTTCAGTGATCTAGTTATCTATTTTGATCATGATCTTGAGGAAACGCAGGATAGGTTCTTGAATATTTCTTTTTATTTAATTTGTACCCTCCCTGTCTTCCTCAGAAGGTGACCAATTGTTTTTAAGAACATTGCAAAATCAGTTTTAAAAACGTTTGTGATTCTTTTTTTTTATTTTTAAGATTTTATTTATTTGACAGAGAGAAACACAGCGAGAAAGGGAACACAAGCAGAGGGAATGGGAAAGGGAGAAGCAGGCCTCCCGCCGAGCAGGGAGCCCGATGTGGGGCTCGATCCCAAGACCCTGGGATCATGACCCGAGCTGAAGGCAGACGCTCAATGTCTGAGCCACCCAGGCGCCCCAAAAACATTTGTGATTCTTATCGAAGTCCAGATTATCCCACATTTTGCCAATTGGCCCTTCTCCAATTTGGCTCTTGAGTTCTTTTGATGTGATCCTTAAAGTCTTTGCTAGTTTCATTGTTGTATAGCATAAGAAAATATTCCAAATGTAGCTTCATCATTATCTGTCACAGATATGGAATCGTCATTTTTACGTGACTCTTGGTTTGTTTTCATAAGAAACAGTATTCTTATGTCCACAATCTAGGCACAAGACATAATTCTTTTTTTTTTTTTAAGGATACTTTTTTTTTTATTATGTTATGTTAGTCACCATATAGTACATCATTAGTTTTTAATGTAGTGTTCCATGATTCATTGTTTGTGTATAACACCCAGTGCTCCATGCAATCTATGCCCTCCTTAATACCCATCACCAGGCTCACCCATCCTTCCACCCCCCTCCCTTCTAAAACCCTTAGTTTGTTTCCTGTGGAAAGAGCTGAGATGCCCTTCAACGGATAAATGATAAAGAAGATGTGGTCCATATATACAATGGAATATTACTCAGCCATCAGAAAGGATGAATATCAAACTTTTGCATCAACATGGATGGAACTGGAGGAGATTATGCTAAGTGAAATAAGTCAAGCAGAGAAAGTCAATTATCATATGGTTTCACTTATTTGTGGAACATAAGGAATAGCATGGAGGACACTAGAAGAAGGAAGGGAAAAATGAAGGGGAGGGAAATTGGAGTGGGAGACGAACCATGAGAGACTATGGACTCCAGGAAACAAGACAAGATTCTTAGACACAGGTGATAAAAGAAAAAAAAAACTCACTACTCATTTGCACTCCACATTAGATATATCACATTATAAAAAAAATATTAAAACTACCCCTACTAATTATGATTACTAAAGTCAGTTACAAATTTGCATGTTTTATTCATATCTAATCCCATTTTATGGTTATAATATTGATATATATCAAATAACCCGATGCAGAGGTCATATAGATTGTTCCTTAGCAAGAATATAAAATAGATAAATAGATTAGATAGATAGATCAATGGATAGATAGAGATATCATTAGGTCACCTACATCTGCACACTTAATTTATTCTTCCAGTAATTACATGTGTAATACTCACTACCAGTTCTTCTGTCAAAGTCTCTCTAATACATTTCTTGAGCTGGACTTAAAAAGACAGTATTTCACAAATTCTTACTTGGTGATTAAGAGTTTGTGACCCTTTTACATGAAAGTCAATTTTTCTGGATAGAACAATGTCGGATTACATTTTCTTTCCTTGTATTTCTTCAATATGCACTGATTACTGTTCTGAAAAAAAGCATTGCTGGCAAATATCTGACAATCTAATTTTCTACCCTTGATAAACCACGTATTATATTTTTACCCTCTCAGTGCCCAATGTCTTGTTTTCATTAAGGCATAGTAATTTTGCTAGAATATAGCTTTGTGTCGGTAGTTCTGAGTTGACATTCTCGGTGACATAACATATCTTTTAAATAAGTAATATCAAAATTTTTAGCAGATAATTTTGAGTTATAGTTTTAAGTAATTGTTCTGTTCCTTTGTTTTGATTTTCTTTTCTTTAAGAAGACCTATTAGAAATTTGTCAAATTGTATTTTCTTATCAGTACATTTTTCAGTACTTTTGATCTGTTTTTAAATGTATCTTTCATTTTAAATATCTGCCTTTTTTCACTTCCTATTTCTGTTAAGGTATTACTAGTGGTCTTTCTTTGCTTTAACACTCCTAGATTCTATTTTTAAATGATATTTTTTTTCCCTTTTTTCTTTTTTTAAAAACTCTAACCTCATTTCTGAATTTCTCTAATTCTGGTTTATGTTCTTATTTGTTGTCTTATATTCTTTTCTTAATGTCTTTTAGCTCATTTTGAAAATGATGTGTTAAATTTTTGATCTGATTTCCAAGCATGTCATTTTGGTGTGCTTTCACTGTAGAGATAATAGCAGAATACTATTTTTGTTATAATAACTTTGTATAGGATTTGACCTTAATCCTTTTCTGATGCTTATCTTTATGTGAATTTAAATTTTCTAAATTTTTAGAAGGCGGCATGTTTCAGATTTACTGAGTTCCCAGTCCTATTGTTTTCATGTAGTGTTAAAAAAAAATATGGTGACTTCTTTTCTGAGATACTCTGATTCTGTCCCTTCCCCTGCATTTACTCATATCTTCTCTTTTCTATTGACCTTGTCCCACTAATTCCTGATTCCACTTCCAGCAGTTTCTCTTCTTTGCGGACCCCCACTTAAATAGTAAGAAAGACTTGCCAGATGATATTTGAGCCAGAGGCTCCAGCCCCATCAGCCTTATATTCTCTTTCACTATTAGAGTGGGGAAAACTTCTCCCAGTTCTCTGTGGTTTTTCAAATTGATTTCCAGTGCATAACAGTTGGCTATTTTGCATCCTTTTGTTTTCTGGCCTATAACATGTTGTGTTGCTTCCCACCGCTTTCTTCTGCAGACATGCTGATGGCAATAAGTTTAATGACTATTGTTAGTATGTCCCCACGCATTTGTATGTTGAGGTTCGTGAGGATAACTTCATGAGTCGGGTTGTAAAATGGTATCATATGAGTTTGACTTTGCTGTCTAATTGTTCTGTGTGGTTTTTGTGTGGATCTAGGAGTTTCCAAAAATGATGCTGCAAAGGTATCTTCCCTGAATCTCCCAGATCATTTCAAGTTTTAAGGAAGTGGTAATGCTCTTTTTTATCTTCTGTTGTGGACCTTGACATAATACACGTGCATGCATACAGACATACATAGGTTTTTCATGTATGTGGAAAACAACTGTATTTTTCAAATTCATGTGACACCAATAATCTATTTATAACAGCAAGTTTTTTTTAAAGTAAGTGCTCTAAGAAAAGGGAGGTCAGAGACTTTGAGTCAGGAGGAAGCCTGTCTAAAGTTTACCTAAGCTGAGGGGATCTTTCTTGGCTGCGTCTATGCATTTCACTGATTGCTGAAGTGGAACATCTCTTTTTTTATTGGTTATTCCTTTTTTGCAAATTGCCTCCCCTTCTTTTTCCTATTTTATTACTAGGTTGATTTGAGGTATCTCATGATACACCTAATATTTTGCCAGTATGAGTCATAAGAAATTGTTTTGTTCTTTCTAGTGTGTATGTTTTTTAAATATATGTATGTTGCCTATATACACTTAAGGTGCTCAAAGTCTAGAAGGGAGACAAATACGTAAGGAAATAAACTAAACTGTGAAAATATTAAAAAAATGGAATGATATGAGGCACAGAGGGCACATAATAGGGAGAATAATAAATTTTACATACATACATACTTATATACATTTATTTTTTTAGCCAGAAATAATATCCTAAAAGTTACATCTGTACTGGTGTCCATGGAGGATCAAAAATGGTCAGAGGGGATAAAATTCATTCCAGACAGAGTGTTTACAAAAGCACAAATGTTTCAGATATCAGAATATATTTATGATGTGTTTGACCTTCCTGAAAGACTTTTTGAGGGAGGATGAGAAGACAAGAAGCTAGCAAAATAATTAGCAGTCTCTATAACATAGGACAATGTAAAATGCCTTGTTTTTTTGTTTTTATTTCTCTAAGAAATAATGATTTACTCAACTGCAAAGGACTCCAAGGGAAAATCCATATATTCAAGACACAATGTCCAAACAATATCACAAATTTCAGTAATATTCACGCAACAGTTAGATCTTGATTGTGTCGTCAATGAGCCCCAAACTGAACTTGTCAAATTTTCACCCAAATCTGTGTTTTAATTTTCCACATTTGGTGGACACATTACCACTTATATCCTATCAAGTCAGAGATTCAGGAGTTGGCCAAGGTTCCTCTGCTTCCTTCACTCTCCACAGTTAGAAAGGCCCATTGTCTTTACCTGCTCAATTTCTCTTAAATATAGTCTTTTTCCTAATCCCATTGCTACTTTCTTAACTTAGGTCCTCCTCATCTCTTGCTTGTCATATATAATGCATGATGGTCTCTTTGCTTCTATTTTTCCCATCTCTGCCCTGCTGTTAAAGTAATATTTTTAAACTGACAGTCTGGTGCTTTGCTGAGATACGGTGCCTAAGCCACCATGAAGTCATATTAGGCAGAGAATTGGTCTTCTAAGAAGAAGAAGCTATTTCAGTATCGAGAGCTTATGAATAGTCGAACAATAGCTTTTTAATTATTTGCCATTTTGGACAGCCAATTTCATTTTTTCTTAGGATACCCTGTTGCTTTTGACCAAATTAGACACTTTTATTGTCTCCCATATCCCAGTGAAATGAGCTGTGGTGCACCATTGTTCTGTCTTTCCTAAGGCCCAGACTTCACAAATGTAAAAAGATTGTTATGGCTATTGTGCCAGCCTTTTACCTGTTGTGTCTCCGCTCCAGGCCACCCTTCTAAAAATTGTTCTGTGATTATGCAAACTACATTTTCTAAACTCTCAACTAAATTCCCAAATTACACAAGGTCTATAAATTATGTTTCCCAGATTATCTTGCCAGCCAGTGTCCTGTTACTTTTCTGCCAATGGGAGATACTAAAAGGGGATCTTCAGAAGGGGGAAGGGGGAAAATCCTTCCTTCCTGTTTCCAGTTCTTGTCAGCATTATATCCACAGCAGAGTAGCATTCCCGTGCCTCCAGACACTTTTAGCACTTATGGAGGCAGCTGTTTTTTAGCCTTTGAAGATACCTGTTCCAGCTACCTTTGCTGCCACTGAGAGTCTGATCCCAGCATCGTGCTGCCCCAGTAGAGGATTGAATGTGATTCGGGAAGCGTTACACTTCCATTGTCCATTCTGAGAAGTAAACTCTTCTTTCAAGTCTCTCGATTCTGGATATCTTATCTCTTTCTTTCCCTCAACTCTAAGAGTGAGAGCTACTCTTTAGAGTTACTAATATCTATGGCCTTCAACATCTTCTTTTTGTTCCACTAATCTTTGAATTTCTATATATCAATTTCTTGTGTTATATTAACTCTAAAAGAGCTAGAATAATCCCTGGGGCTTTTTTGTTTGTTTTTTTGGACTGGACCTGTCTGATACAGCTGGTATTAATTGTATAGAGTTAGAATCAGGATAACATAATTATTATCCGAGAGCCAGTTAGACTTTCCCATAGGGTTCAAGGGGATAAAAGCATCACAGTGTACTGTGCAGGCTAACACCTGTTTTATATTTCCTCCCAAATCCCAGAGGAAAACAATCATGTAGAAAATGGGAAGAAATAATCCATTCATGCTTGGACATGTTGAAAAGAGAATAAGAGGAAATAGATGTCTTCTGGGTGAGAAAAACTCTGGGGAAATCAGCCCTGGAATCATGAGCCTTTGCTTCAATGTGGCATTGTGCTTGATCAACCTGAGTTGATTTGAAGCTTTAAGTGTTGATGAAACCACCTTGTAAAACTGTCTCCGAGGACGACTTCTGGGACTATTGGGTTTGGGTCTTGCATGGAGCCAACTGTATAGGGCTGGGAAAGTTGAGGCAGGGCAATTAAAATGTACATACATAAAAATTAGCAAATGGGACTGGCAAATCCAAGGTACCAAATGTTGGTTCTTGAAAACAAATTCCAAGTCTGTTTCTTTTACTATTATTAATTTCAGGTCTTCCTAGATTTGGAGTATTTGAATTAAATCTCTAAGATATAGCCAAGCACTTCTTCAACACCCTGTATATTTAGCAGACATATATTTCTTTTTAAAGATTTAATTATTTATTTTAGAGAGAGAGAGAACAAGTGGAGGGAGGAGCAGAGGGAGAGGGACAAGCAGACACCATGCTGAGCACAGAGCCCCACTCAGGGCCAGATCCCACAACCCTGAGATCATGAGCTGAAATCAGGCACAATCAACTGACTGAGCCACCTAGATGTCTTGTGTGTGTGTGTGTGTGTGTGTGTGTGTGTGTGTATGTGTGTGTGTGTGTGTATGCACATATATATGTATATAATATATATTTTTATATATTAAATGTATATTTTTATATTATAAAAATATACATTATATATATATATTTCTGAAGTATGATTCCATTCCTGTACCTCCTAGCACCAAAACTTTTATTAGTTCCTATATCCCCTTCCCAAGAATATGGTTTTGTGTATGAGTCACATTAGCTATAATAGGTTGTAAGATCTTGAGGGCAAGGCAGGCAACACCTATAAAAAGGTGTTTTTTATAGGTATCTTTCCACACATCACAGCACTATTTTTGATCATGGAATATACAATTTCCATCAGAATTATCCCCATGCTGGTTTAAAATGCAGATTGTAGAATTCCACCCCAAAATATTGAATAAACAATTCCATGGGTAGAGCCCAGAAATTTATATTTAGCAAGCATAATAAATAATAATTATTCCCAATAAAGCTTGAGAACAACTGCCTCACAGTCCTTACAACAATGCCTCCAAACATGCGACATTTAATGAATGTGTTCTGAATTGCATGAATGGATATGAGTATAATCTATGTGTCTCTGAGACACATCTTAATTAACATTAAAACCCAGGTTTTTTCAAATGAATTGAAAATATTGACATTAATTTTAGTCAAGAATATTAACCAGAAACCAAAATGAATATAAATATGTTCACACTCAAAAGACCATAGCTGTTAAATATAGAATATATTTGGTAAGCATAGTTTTCTTTGACAACTATCAGTATTTGTGAATTATATGAATAATTTTCATTTCTTCACACAGTAGAGACCTGACTGAGGAGTTTTCACATTAGCTTAATGTGGTATTTTGAGTGAAAATTAATAAGTCAAAAGTAATTATTTGAGTGCTAATTGTTAAATTAGAGTGTAAAGCACTGAACTTGAGTGTAATTTTCTAGATTAATGTGTAATGTCTCAATTTTGAAAGAGATGCATTAACACAGTATTGCTTGGGGGTATTATTTTGGTTTATTATGGTTGACTTCTACTTTCCTTATATTCTAATGTTTCATGCTAATTTTTTTAAATATAAATAATTAAGTTTACTTATTAATATATAATTATTTCTAGTTCTTGGTATAATTTTGCAAAATAATATAGATTTTGTATCATAGCATTTCTCAGAGAAATTATTATTCGTCTTACCTTTATGATACAACTACATTTGATGGAATCTTATTTTCTTTCCTGAAATCTAAATTACATTATGGAGCTCATAGGGGAATACCATGACACTAATTTAATACAAATTTTGAACTCCAAATTAAATTTGAGTCACTAATTGTTTCTTCTTTTTACTCCCAACCCATAATACCAGTCTTTTCTTTGATGTTAACCCCTTAGCTCTCAATCCATCTATCCACTCATTTATTCATTCAATGAATACTTACTTGGTACTTATTCTGTGCTAGTCACTATGCAAATTTCTGCCCCTGGGGAATACAGATGAGTAATCAGGAAATTACTTGCAGTATGAAGAATTTTATTTGTGGTAAAACAGATCTTATGGGAGCGTAAAGGAAAATTGTCTTACACTGTCTTAGGGATTATGGAAAGTTTTCTCAAAGGAATTGAAATATAATCTGATGCTGAAGAAACAGTTATTAATAGGGTTATAAATAGCCAGGAGAATAATCACTACAGGATGAGGAAGCAGGAGCAGAAATGTGATAACTGGGGAAAGCTGAGCATCATTAGAAAGCGGCATGGAGTCCCAGAATGCTGTAATATACAATGTAGCCTGGGGATTGGCATAAACTAACTCACGAATCACTTACCTATAATATGCTATGCCAAAAATCAGTTCATTGATCAATTTGCACTCTAGCAAGAGCTCTGTAATTGCAGTGTTAAAAATGCATCTGGAGAGAGTTGTTAATGCAGTAATAGAGGCATGATATGTTGATGACATAAATGAAAGTCGAATATTTTTTTTCTCGTGATGATTTCTCCACCTCTTCAAGTGAACTTGGTCACTACTTTATCTGCTAATTTAATGCTTTATACATATTTATATTATTACACTGTAGTTTACTCATTTATGTTTTATTTCTTCTTAGACCATGAGTTTCTAAAAATGGTACCCATGTCCATCTTTATATCCTTGAAATTACATATAGTGCATAAGTAAGGATGTTCAGAAAATCTTTGTTGAGTTAATGTATGAGTACACAAGTAAGTGAAGAAAAGTATTTTGAAGTCATCATGGGGAGTATAGTAATATAAAGCCATACAAGAATAAAATGGGAGTAGAAAGAACAAAAATTATGGAAAGAAATGGGAAAGTTATACTGTATGTGATAAAAATTAACTGAATTTTCCTACTGAATATTTCTACTGGCTATTGCATTTCCTCAAGATGGAGATCATCCAGGCTACTATCCTACACTTTGTAGGGTTTATTGTATTTCAGGAGCTGTCAGTGTCTTGGAAGATGACTTGTTATCACTGCACAACATTCCTATATGTAGGTTCAGCAAAACAAGCTCAAGATCAGTGAACAATGGCAAGAATAGTAAGAAGAGTAAAAATGTTCTATTTCAAAGGTGAAGTTTACTTACACAAATAAATGTATTCTTATTATATGGTTGAAGAATTACACTCCTTCGTAGTTACTCAAAAGAATTGAAAATTTGCATCCACACAAAAACCTGTACATGTATGTTCTTAACAGCTTTATTAATAATAGCCAAAATTCGGAAGCAGCCAAGATGTCCTTCAGCAGGTGAATGGATAAACTGTGGTACATCTGGAAAATGGAATATTATTCAATGCTAAAAAGAAATGAGCTATCAAGCAGTGAAAAGACACAGAGGAACATTATATTCATATTACTGAGTGAAAGAAGCCAATCTGAAATGGCTGCATACTATGTGAGTCCAATTATGTAAGATGTGCAATAAGCAAAATTATAGAAACAGTAGAAACATCAGGGTTTAGGGGGAAGGAGAGAAAAACTGATGGAACACAGAGGATTTTTAGGGCAGTGAAAATACTGTGCATGATACCAAACTGATGGAAATGTGTCATTATAAATTTGTCTAAACCCATAGAATGTATAATACCAAGAGCGAACACTAGTATAAACTGTGGATTTGGAGGTGATAATAATGTGTCAGTCAATGTAGGTTCATCAGTCATCTCAAGTGTACCCATCTGATGGGGGATGTTCATAATGGGGGAGGTTGTGTGTGGTGGCCAGGGCATATGCACAATCTCTATACTTCCTGCCCAATTTTGCTGTGAAAATAAAACTGCTCAAAAAAATAACATCTGTTAATTATAAAAAGGTCACATTTGTTGTTTACAAAATGCAAATATAAAATATGAAAACATATATTTAGAATTCCAATAGTGACAATAATAATTTTTTTTTAAGATTTTACTTATTTATTTGACAGAAAGAGAGATCACAGAGAGGCAGGCAGAGAGAGAGGAGGAAGCAGGCTCCCTGCTGAGCAGAGAGCCCGATGTAGGGCTCGATCCCAGGACCCTGGGATCATGACCTGAGCCGAAGGCAGAGGCTTTAACCCACTGAGCCACCCAGGTGCCCCAACAATAATAATTCTTAATAGCTAACTGACATCATAAAAACAATAGCTAATATTTATTTAGTGGCACTCAATGACAGAGCCCAGCTCTATTCTGGCAATTTTCTACATATTAACTTATTTAAACTTAAAACTCCATGTGATATGTATTATTGTTTTTTTCCGGTTTGGCACCAGTACTGGAGTTCTTTGGCCAAGGTCACAGTAGTTTCAGTTAGCATGCTCCAGAGCCAGGATCAGAGTCAGGCAACAGGACTTCAAACAAGAATAAGAACAGTCTCAGCATATTGAGCATGAGTAACTCCATGCCATACTTTTAAATATTTTCAGAATCTTTTTGCTTATATGGGTGAAATTGAAAATCACCAAAAAGAAGAGAAATATCTTTGGAAAGGACATTTCTAAATGTTGGTCCAAATGCCTGAAGAAGCAAGTTAAAAACTAGTGTTCATTTATATGCTTCATATACAGCAAGGATTTATTCTGTGGTACTTTTGAAAGGACCACCAATGTATGGGACTTTACAGTTAGTGACAGGCTTTATGGAGGAAGTACACTGGACAATATATGAAGTAACATAAGTTCTAATTATGGTTCTCTCGCTAATGTCCAGCGACCTTGAATAAATCTTGGATCTCATTTGCCTACCATATAAAAACAAGGGATTTGGACAAGATGCTCCTGAATTCCTTATTATCTTTCAAATTCTATATCTCAGAGAAGGGCATGTTTTTAAATATTGGTCATTACTTAGAAAATGTCTTAGGTATAATTGATTTTGTTGAGAGCCCTTCTTACTAGGATAAAACCCACCAGAAAAAGACCACTAGAGAAGCTTTCATTGTCAAGCAAAGTTAGGTTTATTAATTTGCAGCTTCAAGCAAGACAGTGCACCAAAAGAACTATGAGATCACTCAACAAGAGAGCGTTATGATGGACTCTTTATAGCTTTGTGATTGTGATGGGCCATTTATAGCTTCACACAGGTTCCTCTGAGGAGGAACCTGAAAGAACAGGTCAGCCCTAGACTGGCTGTGGTCTTGAGGGGAGGGCTCTTTAACACTGGGTATCACAATCATTTTTGGGCAGGCGGTGAAAGAAATCAAACTTGGGAAATCATTGGTTTAAAAAGAAAAAAAGCAAGAATCACTTGTGTGATCTTGGCCATTTTCCACTAGAAACATTGTTTTAGGTTCTGTTAGGACCATCACAGTCTACTCTTTACCCAAAATGATGCAAATAAGGCAAGGTAACTGAGATACACACACACACGCACGCACACACACACACACACACACACACACACACAGGCCTGAATAATGAAATATCCTTCTATAATGATTGTCAGAATTCTTGATGGGAAAGTAATGTATGTATAGTTGTTTTTTCCGATAGTAAAGTATGTGGTTTGTGTTCCATGAAAACATCTTATATCCAGGACCCTACAATATTGACTATTCTATTAAAGAGTGAATTTAATTGAAGATATACCACTGAGAGATAGTAATAATTTATTGTAACCCAGTAGATGCTAACAGGTGATATTCCATGATCAGTATTACTTTCCTTAAATGTTTGTCATTGTCTTGGCATTGAAGTGGAGAGAAAGAAGTTTCTTTGGTAACAAAATATTCTCTATGGTTGTTAACATTGGGGAGAAAAAGGACCCAAATGGAAATGACATAAAAATTCAAATACCATAGTGTTTTCAAATGCAATGAATAAGAGCAATGCAAATGACTAAAAGCAAGAAATAGCCTTGAGAGAAAGAGATCCAGAAAAGGGAACAGTAGTAACAATGTATGAAGATATGTTATGCAAATGATATTTTCTGTTTTTCCCTTCCTTTGAATAAAGTAAATGGTTTTAAGAGAAGCAGTAGGAGTTAGGGCTAAGAACAGAGGAAAATAAATTTTGACTTTAAAGACTGACCTGCAGAAATATATTTGGAGGGCAGATGAAGCATTTCTTTCCTTGGGTTGACTGGGCGACTAAACCAGACAGCTTGTAACCCATATTTGATAGATTCAGCCCTGCCTCTGGACACAAGGGCTTCTAGATCCCATGCTGCTGTCATCTGAATCATGTGGATTACCAGAGCCCCAAGCCTTTTGGAAAAGGTCAACTGTTGTTTTAAATTGACTTCTTAGCTCAATTTAATTTTATTCATTTTAGTTCAACTTCAGCTTTTACTGTCAATTAGGACCAAGAGATAACAGCCAACAGAAAAAAAAAGAAAAAAGAAAAAGAAAAAAAAAAGACACTTTTGGTCTCAGACAGCAAGGCTTGTACTTGAAAATGCCAATGTCATTAGGTAGATCCAAGAAAGAGGTCCAAAGCTTGAGTAATTCTGTAATCTCCCAAGTGTGTGAGGAGGGCAAACAATGGGGTAGTTGTCACCTGGTTCTGATCAAGTCTGATTCAATGGATTTGCCTTTGCAGGGTGGCTATATTTTCTTCTCTCCAGGCATGGTCCTGATAAGGAGCTGCTAGTTCCAACATGGAAAACTGCATTTCTAGAGGGGGACTTTCTCCTGGACCAAGGGTCAGAAATAGCCAAGTCCCCTAGAAGAATTTCCAAATGACCTTCCCTCTTAGGTGTCTTCAGTATCTATTTTTAAAGAATCTATTTCACCTCAAAAACCATGTTTAAATAACTTCGAAGTTCAAAAATTCACATTCTTCCATGATGCATTTCCCTTATATAGAAAATCTTTCATTTAGTTATAGACTTTTATGTCACAAATAGTGTTCGAAGAAATTACTAAAAGAGAGCAAAAAGGGAAATCATTAAGATCAAACACTGGTACTTTGAAGATGAACTCTGAAAAGTATGCACCCTTAAATACAGACTAAACTTTGAATTTCTTACCTTTTATTCTGTATTAGCCTGAAGTTTTTGTCTGCATCCTTTTTTTTTTCTTGTGGGATGTCAAGAGACACATAAAATTCAGTCTGCCTTCTAGGGGTATTTTTGCCCAGGAAGCAGGTAAATATAAGACTTAGATTGAGTCATCCAGTAATAGTTACAAAGAAAAGAGCACATTCATTTCATAATTTGAAATAACATACTTGCCATTAGTGGAAAAATTAAAAGGTTCTTATTAAGAAGTACATTATGTTTATTTATTTAGTTTAGGCTATGGACATATGGCAATCTGCTACTTGAGTGTTTATTTTTCAACATTTTGGAAGGTTGGCATACAAACATGATTGGAGTCATTTTTTTCTTAATATAAGATATTCCTTTTTAAATGTAAGTTTTAGTAATATGTTCCTCTGGCATTTATTCTTGTGTCATAGTCAACATCATGAAATATTATAATGGAGATAACATCAAGAGAAATTTTTCAAATAAGTCTTCACCATAGGACTATTTCCAGGAAAATGATTGACTGCTTATATTTAAAGTTATCTATGAAAGTTCTTCTGTTTTGAATTTCTAATGCCCTACAAAAAATTCATGCATAAATGGCGGGGCTGAGTGTTTATTTTAGGATATTATCAAATATTTGTGTTTTGGTGATGGTAATTATATTTCTTTTAAGACTTTACTTCCTATATCCACAAAGCAAGATTTTTCTATTAATACAGAATATTTAACTACCAACTTTCCCATAACTTTACATGTCAGTTTCTGTCAGAAGCAGTTGTTTTCCAAAATCAGAGTTAGCAATGTCTGCTGGTGACTCGTATTTCTCTATTTCCCTTAGATGTCAAATAAGAAAAAATGGGATACGCATGTGGCAGGAGAGACAATAATAAAAACTTTCAAATTATAAAGCTTAAGAAATATTTTTAAGTCATTTAACCTTAATTTTTAAAAAAGATGTATTTATTTAAGAGACGGAGCGCACAAGCAGGGGGAGGGGCAGAGGGAGATGGAGGAAAGAAGCAGACTTCTCGCTGAGCGTGAAGTGCAAGGGAGGGCTCCATCTCAGGACCCTGAGATCATAACCTGAGCGGAAATCAAGAGTTGGATGCTTAAGCAACTAAGCCACCCAGGAATCCCTCACATAATCTTAATTTTGAAGCCATATTATAATATGCCAAATTGCTTTTATGATCCCTTTCCAAGTCAGTTGCCCCTTATGCAGTAAGTATGTAGAAGCTACTACACACGTGTGTCATTCTTCTCAAATCTTTTACCATGACACTAATTCTCTATTATCCTCTCAGATGGGAACTTCCTCGGATTTGTTCCACAAGATGTTTTTACCTGACTCCATTCCTACTCTTTCTCTTCCTCTTTCCCCTTTGCTAAACAATAGAAGTGCCCTATCTCCAATCTAGGACCACTTCCGTGTGCTGTAGACTCTCCCCAACTGTGTTCTCAGAGAACTTGCTTTATAGATTATATCCATTTTTTCCTGTATATTCAAACTCCCCTTCTAATAGATCTCACCCTTAAAAAAATGGTAGTTTTCAACTTCTTCTATTAAAAAATAGTAAATGCATTTCTTACATACATATATATCTATAGATATATAAACATATGTACCCACATTCACCTTCCTAAACCCATAATCCCCTCGACTTCCCTTTATAGGTCTCTCCTGTCACAACTAGACTTCTTGAAATAGTTGTCTGTATTCAGAGATTACTGTTCCTAACATAATTTGCCTCTCAATCCATTTTCCATTCTCAACTGAGTAGGTTTTACTTAAGTCGCCATCCTCTTATAGTCTCCACTCAATTTGGTTTAATTTATCCACTCCTTAAAATTGTCAAGGTCAGTCTTCACTTTTTTGCAATATGTTTTCCTTTGGCCCTTTAATTTAGTTACTATTTGGGATTCCTATTAGATCTTCTAACTTTTTCACTTTGTGTTTTTCCTGAGTGATATTATCCTCTTTGATGGGTGGGTAATTGACACCTATACATTTCCAACCCTATGATTTCTTCTGAAATTCAAACATATATAATTCACCACGTCCATCACTGAGCTCTTTCTCTATTACTGCCACCCTGAAACCTGCCCTCTGTCTTAATGGCTATTACCATCATTCACTCAATTTTATGAGGGAGGTGTCTTGAGCCTCCAGTTTTAGGTTTGTTGTCCCATCTGCTCCCAAAGCTTCCCATCACTGGAGGACCTATTAACAAGATTTAAGATGGCAGTTCACTTATTTGTACCTATAATAGATAATAAAATCTATGTATTTCTCTTTAACATGTGGTATTGCCAACTCTTAGAGACATGGCAATACTTAAAAATATTCCTCAGTGAATGGAAGAATGGATAGATGGGTAGATGCATGGATGAATGGATGGATGGATGGAAGGAAGGAAGGAAGGAAGGAAGGAAGGAAAGAAGGAAGGAAGGAAGGGCATGTGTGCGAATTTGGAAGAACTGAATTTCCAATTTAAAGTAGTGAGATCCAGTCAAGTTGTGTGATCACACTAATGTATGTGGAGAAAATGGCCCTAAAGGAGAATATGGAAATCACAGCCATATAGGAATCATTAGGATATGAGTTCTGAAATGAAGAACTTAAAAAGGTTTGTAAAACCAGAGGATGGTTCACAGGATTGAAAATAGCAAACAAAACATAACCTTTGAATTGACTCTTAGCTAAAACTTTAAATTCAGTTTTGGGAGATCTGAGAAGTAGAATCAATTTTGACTAGGGGGAAAATAAGGTGGTAAAAAAAAAAAGGGAGGATGTCTCTTAGTAGATGTGAAATTTTTCATATGCTTTATAGTCATAATAAATTTTATGTCTCCCTTGTTCGTCTAATGCTTCTTTCATTTAACTGATATGTCACCTTGAAAATATTTTCTGAGAAAGAAGGAGCCTTTTATAAAAAGATGGCTCTTCTCATTACTTAAAAGGGATACTATCCTATATGTTGTTTGAAAAGGTTTGCTCCATGCTATTTTAGTTCCATTGAAACCTAAAATGTGCAACATGATATCTGAAACTAATTTTTCCACTTTCAGGAGTGTAATGCTAAGTTATTAAATAACACCAAAGCAGTTAGGATCCACTTTTGCCCTTTTATCTCTATACTTTATATATACGTGTGTGTATATATATATATAGTTCTAGGGTTTCCTTTTTTTCAGTAGGGGAATTTAAGCAATTATTTACACTTAACTGTATGTATTCATGAGAATGGAAACACATCAGTGGTCGAAGCAGCATTACTTTGGTTCTGATTATGTGTAATCTGTTTCACCAGCTGGGCTTATTTTGGTTAAGATTAATTCTTGGTTATTGACAGAACAGGTATATAAAGCTGATCCAAAAGAAAAATCCTCTGTTGTCTGTATGCTGCGATCTGCGAACTGAATGTGAGTTCTGTTAAACCCCTACTTAATTCAAGAATTAGTAGATATTTTCAAAACAGGATAATTCATGTTAGAAATACAGATCTGCCTCTGTCACCAGCGTTGTTATTACATTTGTTTTGTTGGCTACTTTTGTTCTGGCTTAGATCCATTGATTGTGGGACTTTGTAGGAAGTGAAGCCCTTCAGGCTGGAGTTGGGCACAGAAGCCTCAGTCTCTGTACCACTTTGACCCCCCGTCCTTTCCAGGTCTGCTGCCATGTTGCTTTTGTTCATGTATAATATGCCAGAAGAGCACTGGAAGTGCTGGCTAATGTCCAAACAAATCCTTTACGCAAGTTCTTCCTCTTATGAAATATCCTCCCATCTTAATTTCTTACAGAATTGTACTGAAGTGTTTCAGGCATCTGTTTAGGGATGTCTTTCTTGTTGCCTTCAACTACAAGTCATTTCTTCTGCTAAAATGCAATGAGCAAAAAGTCCTGTCTTGTGTGCCACTTCTCACATTCTGTATTACTTAGTTGTACAAATAATCATTTTCCTTTACTAAGATCCTTAATGAATCAACAGTCACTTTTATTTTGAGTCAATAAATATTTGGAGAATGGAGAACACAGTATCTGTCGCGGCCGGTGCGACAATCTCGAACCAGGGCTGAGGGTAAGGGAATGAGGATAAAAGAAGTAGAGAGACAAAGTGTGGGAGCAGGAGGGACACAGTGGATGATGTCCAAACAGTGCCGAATTTTATTTCAGAGTGCACTTGATTATATAGTATAAGTGAAACAATTGCAAAGAAGTGTTTATATTTAGAAGTCACGTAATGCTCTTTTGAGCTTCTTCTTTATCTCTGTTTGCAGCACTAAGGACAGACTCTTCAGACAGCAGGAGCAGGTTATAGCCCGGGCAAGGACAGCACAGGCCCATAATGATAAGGCCAGCTTACAAGGTTTCCATTGTGTTGATATGAGTAGTCACGCACCAGCAAGCTTCAAGGCCCATTGCACAAGCCCTTTCTCTAGCGCCCGCATTCCGTCCGCTCTTTTTCTGAGAGGGCGGGGGGCACGAGTCCGGGCTGGGTTTGGTCCTACCAGCAGCTAGCTTGCGGCTGCCCACAAATATCTTTGGATGCTCTCATACTTGCTGATAGGATTCAGTTTCACTGTTATGAAAGTAATATATATTTATGTGTATATGTATAAAATAGGAACTACAAAGGGCGCCTGGGTAGCTCAGTCGGTTAGGAGGCCAACTCTTGATTTAGGCTCAGTTCATGATCTCCGAGTCCTGGGATCAAGCCCCACATCGGGCTCCATGCTAGGCGGGAAGTCTGCCTCAGGATTCTCTCTTTCTCTTTCTGTCCCTCCCCCCTCAAATAAATAAATAAATCTTTAAAAAAATAAAATATGAAATATAAAAGCAAGATTTAAGTAACTCATCTGTTACTTAATTCAGACATTTATCCATTCATGCATTTCTTTATTTAACAGTTATTAATTATTTGCGCACTATGTTTGGTGCCAAGAATAAAAAAACAGCATAGTAAAAAAAAAAGTTTCTGTTCCTCAAAGAGCGTAAACTACTAGGTAAAAAACAAAACAAAACAATAAATAGCAATGCCATAGAATGAGAAATGCTATAGCAGACGGAGTATGATAGTGATAGCATGCTGAGTAACTTTAAAAAAGGTCTCCCTCTGAGTTGTTGTTGTTTTCATTGAAGTGTTCTGGAAGGCATAGACCATTTTATTTTATTATATGTTGTAATATTAGTAAAACATGTATTTACCTTTGTTTCCACATTTAATAGCCGCCCTATATGTCTATGTCTATATCCATGGATATATCTGTCTTCTATATCTGTACCATGTTCTGCTAACAGAAGGCTTGACACGTAAATGAAACTCAATGTATGTTTCCTCCTTTTCTGATTCTAGATAGTTTTGAAATTTAGGAGTGGTTCTAAAAGCTTGAATGTTTGCATAAGAGGATAGGGCAGAACTATGATGCTTACATGCTGTAGTCCAGGTATCTGATGAGAGTTAAACTGTGTATCTTTCTCATTCCGTAATTGCCGTGCACCCTTTTGTTTTATTTATTTATTTATTTTTTTAATTTTTTTTTGAGATTTTATTTATTTATCTTAGAGAGAGAGACACAGCGAGAGAGGGATCACAAGTGGGGGAAGTGGGAGAGGGAGAAGCAGGCTTCCCACCGAGCAGGGAGCCAGATGTGGGGCTAGATTCCAGCACCCTGGGATCATGACCTGAGCTGAAGGCAGACGCTTAAGGACTGAGCCACCCACGTGCAGCGCCGTGCACCCAAACCTTCACTGAACTCTTGGCAGAAAGGCCACTAGATGGGGCTTGTGTGCTTAGTACTTTGGCAAAATACACTTTTAGTTTTTTTTTTAATTGAGAGAAATTCTTTAACCTATCCTATTCTTCATTAACCGTAACACTGTAAAGAATTCTTTTCAGAAATCTTTTTATATTAGCAAGTGTGCAACATAACTCTGCACTTGCAAACACGTAATATTCCTCAAAGCAAAGCAAACAAGGTCTCTGCAGCCAGGCACATTTATCTCTTTAGATGCTCTTTAGACCTCTTATCTCTGTAGCTCCCATTACAATCTAACAGTTCTTCTCAAAACTGTGTCTCTTCATGTTGTAGAACCTCAGCTATTGTACCTTGGAAACGCTAGTTCCTACTTTTTTCCGGCCAGACACAGGCTTACCATTAATTACAGAGTTTGCTCCTTATCTATCGCTAAGGTTAGTTTCCAGAAAGACAGTGGTTCTCAGAATTCAACATGTGCCAGCATCCCCTGGAGGTCTTGTTGCAATTCAGACTGCTGGGCTACACTCCCAGAATTTTTGAATCAGTAAGTCTGGGGTGGGACCAATGAGTCTGCGTTTTCAATCAGTGCCCAGATATGCTATTGCTGTTGTTCTGGGGAGCACACTAAGAAACTCCATTTCACGCAGAGACTCTCTGAATAAAGTACATAATGTTCATGATCCGGCCATCCTGTCTCCAAGACAGTTTTGTGTCACACTGCAATATACTTCACCCTGTAATATTCATCTCTCCAGATACTGAGACCTGGATAAAGATGAGAAATAATAGGTGTTCTTTTCATTGTATTTATCCTCTAACCACCAGGCAGCCAGTTCCCTACCTCAGGTAAGACTCAACTTCATCACCAACCGAGGGGGTACTGCTCTATGGCTCTTAGCAACCAATAACTAATACTCATTTTTTTTTTAATGAAAAGTTTTATCCAAGACACCCGGACCGTGGATTCTGATTTTCCCTTGGATCACTGACTTTTGAATTTCTGAGTCTTTCCTTTGCATTTTTCTCTGTCTTACCTCCGCCTCCCCTGGTTTCTCCATTCCAGCCCCCATCTTTCCAACCTCCCTCCCAAATGTCCAGAGCCCCTCTCTCTACAGCCTCATCTCTGCCCCTAATTTACTGATCCCCCACATACTACCTGTCACGCATGATTATATCTCCACTTTACCTTTGCTGGAGACCTAGAGAGACACTAGTTCTTTATGTCTTATATCTAGAAGCAGGTTGCTCAATTCTACACCAATTTATTTCTGATCATCCATCCCTTCATCAGTTATTCACTACCGATGATTCCAGACCTTGCCTCATCCAGCCATTTTGGCTACAGTGGTAAACTAGTAAGGTGCAACCTCCATCTTTTGAAACCGCCATCACTGTTTTTATTGCTCTCTTTTGGATTTTGAATACCTCTGTGACTAGCTTGTTTTCCATCTCAGTTAATGCCTTGGCTTACAGACTCCTGGCTTTTGTCTGGCATCTCAAGCTTTTGTCTCTACTTGTTTCTAGACTTTTAAGTCATCATTGCTTCTGCCAACCTGAGCACCCTCTTTTACCAATTTTCATCCTTCCTGCTGAGCTTTGGTGCCTATCATGATCATGCCTTAAAATATAAGGTTTGTATCTTCAGTGGTATTTTAGCATACCCCATCTCATTTGGTTTATCATTTCAAATGATTAGCTAATCTTAATGGAAAACCAAACTTCCAACACGTTACCTTTATATCATGTTTATATTCTTATAATTTCATTAATTCCTTACATCTTAGGTTATTAAAGCTATTTCATTCTACCCTTTTTATATTGTCATCCTGTAAAAACCCTCCCCTTGTGCTAATAACAAAATGAGCTGCTAGCATGTTCTGGTCTCCACCATGACATTTTATGGAAACTTACTCAAATTACTATTAATTTATTTAGATCAGATATGCACAGTCTTTGATCAAAATGATCTCTTGCAGGGCAGAAGCTTCCACATTTGCCAGCAAAATCACTTTTACTTCACACTCTCTGTCTGCTGTTTTCACGATCTCTGCATGACAGCTCTGAATACAGGCCTGAACTCAGCCTCCTGGTTTACATTCTGCTGCCTTGCAAATACTCATAACAACACCCAGGTCCACAGCACCATTTAGCTTCAATGAATTACACCAAGGCTCAGCAAACATTTGCTTCAAAACACCGTAATCCACCCACGCCATTTTTCTCTCCATATAAACATTATATTCACATAACAGTTAACATAAAGAAGGACACGCTGTTATTCTACCTACAAGAGTCATTTGCTAATGAGGGGGGAAGGGTTGGGAATGGCCCACAGAAGTTCAAGCCACTGATGAACGTTTTTGAAGGCTTGGAGCTGAGAGGGTTAAGCTATTCCGGCACCTAGAATTTTTACCAAGATCATAACCTAATTATATTTGCGATCCAAGTTCAGCTCAATTTTTTTTCAGTAGGAACGCTGCAAAGTAAAGCCTATCATGAGTACTAAGGGTAACAGAAACAATTGCTTCAGTGAGCCTAAAACTGTTGCAACAACCGCGTCAGAACAGATGGCTGTGCATTTATTCCGGTCTAGGGATTCAAATTGGCAGGAGTCAAACAAAAATCCTGAAAAGCATGTCAGCAGTTGTGGGAAGAGTTTTCTTTATTTAAAAAGTTGTTCATAACCTTCCATCGAGATTGCATATTGAACTGGAGGTATTTGGCACTTTAATTTACCTATTTGTGGTTGAACTTGTGGCCTATAATTTATTACATGTATTTGTATATTCATTATATATAGAAATTGTAGACCACAAGTTCAATACATTTATATATATATGTATATATACATATATACATATATATATACATATACACACACACACCACATACACACACACAAACATAAATATACATAACATATATATACATGTTTACTGGTAATATAGTAGTTTGTGATATATACTATTGGTAATTTATAGTTAATACATAGTAATCTGTTATATATATGTGCATTATATATATGTCAAGTACTCTGAAATGTATTAATACTGTATATCAACAGTTACTGATTCCTGAACTAATATGAGCTAATTTACATTTTGGATCTACACTGCTACCAGCATAAGAATTTTAAGTTTTCTTTTAAACAAACTAATTTATTCTGTCTTAAAGAAAGTGTTCTACCACAGACTACTTGAACTTTACATTAAGCCCAAAATGTATTCTAGTTAAATGCCTACACTTGTTGATTGACATCTTTTTATCCTTACAGAGCGAGTAATTAATAGTTTCTCTAGAAGCAACATGAGACAAATTTGGCATTTTGGGGCCAAGATTCCTAATCTAGCTCTGGAGAAAAGAAAAGCATCTACATAGTCCCTATCATTAAAAAAATAATAATAAAAAAGAAAAAAATAGAAAAAAAGGATAATACCTTGGTTTTCTAGAATATCGTAGAACCGAAACTGTTTCCAAATGAGTTTGGCTCATCTTCTCTCTTTTCTAGAGGACATAGCTAAATGCAGATGCCCAAAGAGAAGGGTTTTCTCATGATTTTGCCTTTTCAGGATATTTAGTTAGTGTGAGCTTACCCATTGAATGTGTCCTAATGTTGGGTCTAGAAGCTAATCTCTAGCCTGACTGATCCATCACGATCTGTCTATCCACATTAGGAGATCTCTTAAAAACATCTATAATTCTCTTTTATCATAGTATATGCTCATAGTTTTCGTAGACTATTTATTACTAGCTAAAGAATAGATTTTTCCTACTATAATGTAATGTTGACAAGTCTCGTAGCCAAGAGAAAAATATTCAGAGCCTAGAATATTTTTCTTTAGATTGATTATATGCTCTTAAAGATTTGACTCTGATGATTTATGTGATCATAGTACTTTTTATTCTGGCCTTTGGGAAGATTGAATTTTTATAGCAAATTAATATGTGTATAGATTAAACAAATAAATGTTAAAATTGTAAACCTTAAAGGGAAAATGAAAAAGTATAAGTGAATTGGCTTAATTTTAGATGGGGAAAGATAATACAAGACTAAATTTAAACAAAATTCTATCCATATATTTTGTTACAGTTTTTACTGTGAACAAACAGATGTTAAGTATGGCTTTAGATTTGAATCATAAGCCAAGTTTTTACTGATTCCATAGACTTTTAGTTGAGGTCAACTCAACTGTTCTAACCAATATGCCCAATTGTATATCCTGTCTTAGAGCCTTTTTTTCAGTGTCCAAGACAGGTCTTCATAATTAGCAGCTGGCTTTTCTCCATGTGGTGACTGGGCACCCTGCTTATGCCTGAAAACAAGAGGTTTAGTTGAGAGAGCCCCACAATAAACCTGATCTTTGCAACAAGGTTAAATCTCTTTTGATTAATACTAACGTCTAAATTGGCTGTTTTTTGGTCTCATCTTCAATTGTTAGGTTGTAGCACAGGAAATTATCTAACATATAAAATTATATTTTAAGACCTGGGAATAACTAGGAAAACTAAAGAAAAAAGTAAAGCTACTGCATCAATAATTTGAGTCTAATTTTCTCTTTGTGTATGTGTGTATTTATACAAACAAAGAGCAGAAGTAAATTCACTAAATATTACCAGTGGTTATCTTTTAGGTATTATGATTACAAATGATTTTAATTTTCTTATCTCTACTTTCTAATTGTTAACAATGAACAGGTATTTCTTTTATAATGAGAAAAAAAAAGTGTATGTAAAGTACTATCTTCCTTCAGCTATGAAAGCTATATATGAATTATTTGCTTAAACTCCAGACCTGTCTGCATTTGCCACAGATATAGCCTGACTGTGTGCTTCTACTCTGGGCGAATAGTTCTCAATAACTCATTAGCTTTTAAAGTTTTCCTAAGTAAATCCTGGTTAGAAGAAAAAAAAAATTAAAAGTAGTGACAAGATACGACTGAGATGAACTTTAAAAAGAAAAAGTGCTAATAATAAGACCTACAACACATAATTTCTTGTTACTGAATTAAACTGAACTTAGACCAAGTACTGAAGCTTTTAATTTATTCTTAGAAAGTACTTTGTGTTTGGGGAAGGTCTGGCTAATGAATGAATCCAATCAAGCAAACAATAAATACAATCTCCCTCTTGATGTGCTAGATAATTAATGTTTTTGAATACATGGATCATTGCTATGTACTATGCTGACCGTTACAAGAGATTTTTTCTTATGGTAGTGCAGTTTTGCTGGAGTAATTTTTTAAAGTATTAATGTGTAAAATTTATATGTGTAGATGATGTAAGTGATGAGGAAATGTGTATTATCAGGATCATAAAGGTAGATTTTTTTATTTTTTATTTTTATGAAGCCCTAAGAATTACTTATCCAGGAAAATACAACAAATAGATGACTTAGCAGAGGTAGGAGGTAGGAGGTAGGAGGTCAGATTCCCTGATTCATTTCAAAGCTTGATGCTTGAATATTTGTATCCCATTATTTCTCCAAAATGTAAAGTTGTATTATGTGAGTATAGAGGAAGGCAAAATGGTGAAAATGAACTTGAGATGTGTCATATCGAGTCACTGGATTAAATTAAAATAGAAAGATGTTATCCTACCTTAAGCATGATGTGCAATAAGAGCTTGGATAGAATACTTGGGGAACAGTGAGTATTTGGAGTAGATTTATACTGAGAATCAAGAGGTAGAATTACAGTTATCAAGAGAAGTTTGTGCTTGTGAAGAATTAGTATCGAGAACTAGGTTGAGAAATAGGCTTTTTTCTTAAAGATAGTAGATAACCATTTAACATTTCAGGCATTTCACTACAGAAAGAGTTAGGCGATGAATAATCCAAAAGGATAGAGAAACTCAAAAATAATCATTTTGAAGTATGCTATATAATTAATTTGGAAAGAGGCTTACCTCTTTAAGTAACTTATAACTTCCTTATATCTATATTGTAATGGTTATAGTCATACTTTTGAGGCCAATGGAAGACTATAACTCAGCCAGGAATGTACGTGTTGCTCAGATGCAGCCAAATTGAAAAACTTACTGCCTTAGTCTAAAATTTAGGTCAGTGATTTTCAAAAGAATGTTCAAAATAGAGTCCATTGTTTTCAAACAATAAAGAGTAACCTCATTTTTAAACTTTTGATAAAGCAATGTTTTATTGATATAAAATGAATTACTGAATTCAAAATGTTAATATTTACTTATAAAGTCATCTGATGACCATAATGAATTGATTTAAGTGAACACAAAATTTAAGATTATATGTAATGCCAATGTTCTACTTAATGTATGTTTTTAATAAAATAGTCTTAAAATTTTGGGGGGTTCCTACTATTAAGAAAATCATGATTACCATGCATAATTGCAAATGGTAAACATTTTAACATTTACTTTTGTGCACTCAGGTACTCATCATTGAAGCAAAGAGGGCAGAAAAAAATATAATTTCAAGCAAAAGCGTACATTCCTAGGAAAAGTAGTTAATGTGTTAATATTTGTTTTATGTTAGATATAAGTATATTTTGTTTTTATTACAATTTTAATGTAGGTAAAATTGGTTTATTGAACAGAGTGGCATTGGCAGCGTGTAAGCAAATATCAACTTTGTTCTTACTACTTAGTAAACTTACTTTGTGAACATGTTTTTCTCCATAACCTTTCTAGACGCATTGAGAAAATAAGCAAGTAGTGTTTTATTTTGATGTTAAATTCTAGTCCAGCCTAATAATCAGTAACTCCTGGCCAGTTTGGTAATCAAAACTTTAACTTTCATCCCGTGTAAGCTTCTCCCTCTCCCTACATGAACCTGACCCAAACTTGGAAGTCTGGGGTGGGGATGAGAGAGTGAAGTCAGCTTCTCTTTTTGCTTAGTTCCACCCACCTTCTCTTCTACTCCCTTGGCACACATTCTGGCTCTTTCCCAGAGTTGGAGCAGAAAGTAGATCAGTGGTAGGTTATCAGCTGGGAACAGTGTCTTCTGGTACAACAGAATTCCTTTGCATAGAGACCTTGCCCTCCCTGGAAATTCCCAAACATTTCCAAAAAGAGCTTTCCTTCTCCCTTGACCTAAACAGGGCTTCCTTTCTGCAGACTGCATATGGCTGTCTTGCTTCTGATCAGATATCCTACTCTCTCCAAGTGTAAGCAACATCTCTCGCATGGGATCCGATTGTAGGAAGACTCCAAACCTTCTTTCTGTAGGGTCCACATCTAATTTTGGAAAACACATGTTTTTGCCCCTCACTGTTGGAAATGCACTCAGTTTCCATTCAGTCCATTTTACCTTCACTAGGCAGATTGAAGAAGCTTCTACTTACTCTAACCCTCTGTTGTCCAATATGGCAGTCACTAGCACATCCTATTGAATATCTCAAATGTAGCTAGTCTAAATTGAGAATGTCTCTAGGTATAAAATACACATCAGATTGTATCCACTTCCAATGGAAAAATAATGTAAAATACCTCATTAATAATTATTACATGTTAAAATGGCAATGTTTTTAATATATTGGGTAAAAGAAAACACATTTTAAAACATTTCACCTGTTTTTTTAAATTTTTTTTTAATTGACTACATTTGACTACAGAAAATTTTAAATTACAAAGTGGTTTGCATTATATTTCTATTGTACAGTCTGTACCCTTTAGACTTCTCAGGAGTCAGTAAAATACTTACTTCTAGGTCCCTCAAGCTCTGTACTTTATAAACAGACCTGTTGCCATATGTTTGGCTTATCTCCTATTAGGTTGTTAAGAGCACACACATAGTAACTCTCCCTAAAATTTTCTTCCTCTTAGCCTCTTTGATTTTGCATGATGTGGACTCAGATTTATAGCCACTTATTACATCTTGCAGGAGGTTAGGCAACTCAAGGAAGAAAATAAGAGGATTTGACCCCACTGTTCTTGGCCTATACCAAAAACCCAACATAGGATCTACTTTTATATGGGTAAATAGGTAGTTTTAAATGAAATTCAGATATTTATGATATTTTTGTAGCACTATTTTTGTGTTTGTTATTCATGTCAATATATAGAGGATCATTTATTTCAGCTTCTCTATAGTACTGAAGTGTTCAAATAAACCATTTTTTCCTTTCCCTTTCCTCCCATATTTTTCTTTTTATAAATAACTCATTGACCTTCTTTGAACCCATTCCTTTTTGAAGGTGTGTCATAGTAAATTTAAGGTAGATGACAGAAAGTATAATTTTCTTTACCACCTATTTCTTAGTTACCCTCCAGAGTGTTTGTGCTGATTTATAGTTCTACCAGGAGCAGATCTTTGCATATCTTTGCCCTTATGTGATACCATCATAATTAACTGTTGCCAAAATAGATTAAAACAGATTTAGGAAATCTCATTTTTATTTTAATTTGCATCTTTCAAAGTTATATTGAAGTTGAGCATTTTCTCATTAGCTTATTCACATTTTGTCATTTGTTGTCTATGTCTTTTTCATTTTTTCTATTAATTTTCATAATTCACTGTATATTATGGATACTATTCCTTTGTGACTTAATGGTTTGACTATATTTACTCCCCATCAGAGGCATATCTCTTTAATTTTTCAGAGAAAAATGGTTTTTTTAAGCAGAGATTTTTAGTTTGAGTTTAAATTTATTAATCATTTCTTCCATGGCATATAAATATAAGTATATATATATATATATATATATATATATATATATATATAAAACTTAAGAAATATTTCTTATTCTGGTATCATAAAATGTTTTTCTATATTAATTTTTCCCAGAAAATTGCTTTTCACAACTGATCTTTCTACTAATCAGAATTAATGTATTTGGCTATTATTAGATAGGGTTCCAATTTTTTTCTTTTTCCATATAGATATTCATAGTCTCATCACCATTCATAAATTAATCTGTTATTCTCTTTCAGACTTACAGTGTTTTATTTGTTATATATTAGTCTCATATAAGTGAATGTTTCTCTTTAGTCCAACCATTTAACCTTGTACCAATGTCATACTGATTTAATTATTATAGTGCTTTAAAAATTATATATAATAGGGGGCACCTGGGTGGCTCAGTGGGTTAAAGCCTCTGCCTTCGGCTCAGGTCATGATCTCAGGGTCCTGGGATCGAGCCCCGCATTGGGCTCTCTGCTCGGCGGGGAGCCTGCTTCCCTCTCTCTCTCTGCCTACTTGTGATCTCTCTCTCTGTCAAATAAATAAATAAAATATTTTTAAAAAATTATATATAATAGGGTTTATATTCTATTCTTAATTTTTTAATATTGGAAATTTTGGATAACATGAATTTTAAGATTAAAATCTGTGAAAACACTCAGAAACATTATTTGTATTACAACAAATTTGCTGATTAATTGAAAAGTGATACACTCCTTATAATATTCGTTCAATATAATATGATATATTTCCCCACTTAGATCTAATTTTGTGGTTTTCAATGAAGTTTGTGATATTCTTTATGAATATCAAGGACATGCTTTGCTATTTGTTTGTAAATCCCTTATGATTTTAGTCACTATGATAAGTGTCATTTTTAAAAACTAGCATGATACAATCTGGGTAATTTCCTCATATTTATCACTCAGTTTACTAATTTTTTCTTTGGCCCTATCTATTACGATGTTTTCATCCAACCACTGACAATATTAATTTAAATTATATTTTGTAAAGTATTTGTGAAAGTACAATCTTAATCATTGTAAACAAAACTATTTATATTTTCTATCACTTTTCCACTCTATTATCTCAAATTTGTGTGGCTCTCATCTTTTTTATTTTGCATGCTGTTTGTATTTGTGATGTATTATTTTTATTGCAAACTTATCTTTGTTTTGTTTTGTTTTATTGGGAATGCCTTTAGTATGAGACAGTGTCTAATGATTATGGTAGCTCATTTCAGAACTCCATGGGAAACCATCATTTCAGTATATATATAGATAGATGTGGTATAAATTTGAACATCAAAATTGCATTAGTTGAATGGTTAAGCTCCTTCAAAATGTCAGGAAAAAATTACTTTTTCCAGAGCCTAGGGGAATACAACATTTTTTTAAATTTTTACTTGAGCCACTGGGTAGATTTTTTAAAGACCAGTCTTTGCAAACACAGTCCCCTGAGGGTCCCAACTTTGTGGAATGCTCTCATTTTCCACATTTTGCTTTATCCTCAGATCTGAAGCTTTAGCATCTGCCTTTGCATTAAAATTGAGCCTTTAAATAACTAAGAGCAATCCTCCACCCTTATCTTCACCACCCAAGGCAGCCCCAGTGATAGACTGAACATTTGTCATCCCAGATTTAAATTCCTTCTTCTTTTAGGAAAACTAAGTATTCTTTTTTGTTGTTGTTGTTGAAAACTCAGCTATGCATTTAAAAGAATTTTTGTTTTATTTTTATTCAACATTTTTAGGTGTATATTGTAGGAGAGCTTACATCACCTTAGTCTATTGTATCATTACAAGAGGGTGTCTGTGATTTCTAAGGTGCCTTTCAATTCTAAGTTAATGTCTTCATTTATTCTTTTCCTGATAATTAATGAGAAACTTAACATACAATGATCTTAATACAATGAAACAAAGACCATCCGAGCTAAACAAAAATTTTACAAAGCCAAGTCTCTTCATGTGCCAGGCAAGAGAATACACCAGTGAAGAAATTCACTGAGTAATTTTTTGATGGGGAAAAAATCAGGGATTTTTAAATGCCAGAAAAAAGGAGTTCATGATAATTTTTTAAATTACGTATTAGAGACTTGCAATAGGATCTATGGGTTCATAGGTCTGTACACTGTTGGTTTTATCAGGTCCCATTGTTCCTTGGTTGGAAAACAGTCCTTCGTTTGATAGCAAGCATGGAAATATTCAATGTTCAGGAACCTTTATCAGCTTCATTTGGCCAAAGGACTAAAACACAATATTCAATTTTGTCATCCCCTTAGTAAGCACGTGGAAATGTTTCCTTTTAAGTTGGTAATATGCATAAAAGTGAACACAATGATTTTGATCCCCATGTTTGTATAGGAATAGGTATCACCCACCTGATCTCTAGCTCAAAATAATTAGTATCAATTCTCTTAAACTTAATAAGATATATTTTCACAGTCTTGTGAGCTACTAGGGGCAACACCTCAGTTCTCCAGAGAAAGAAAGAAAATGGTCATTTTATTGCTAAAAAGCCTATTTAGAGAATTTTCAAAAGTAAATGCCAGTTTTCACCCCAATAATAAGAAATGTGTTATTTTTCAACTTCACAGAGCTAGCGCTCTTTAGACCTAGGTGTATTTATCAAAATGGCAAATGATCTGATTTTGGTTTAATAAAATAAATTTAACTCCAGTGAAAAAGTATAAAAAAAAAGCACAAAATAGTATAATTTCAAGCTAAACTGACATTTTAGGGTTGACAAATTGTTCTATATTTTTGCCAATTAGCTTATACTACTGTGTTGTAACCAAATTAGGATATGCTGATTGCTTACCGGTGTAAACAGTTTAATACAAATGATAAGATGCAAATATTATTAGGTTCTCAATGACCTTTGGAAAGGAATAAGTAAAGCAAGCATTGTCTAATTTTTATTTTATGAAGATATTTTTCAGCTCAAAAATATATGAATACTGAATGCTAGTGGTGATTCAATTAATGAGAAATATTCAGAGAGAAAATATAATAACAGAGCTTTGAGCAGTAATGAAATATTAACTTAAGGTTAAATGCAAGCAGTATAATCAGATACTACTTAAAAATTAATGTAAAATAGGGGGCTCAAAGGAAGCTATATTTCAAAAACCCAGATCCTAACAGAGTTGCTTTTGAAGATAATATAGCCAGAAAATTGACCTCTTAAGGAAAATCATTCTAGTAGCAATTATCTTCTGAATTTTTTATAGATATTTTATAGTTTCTAATCATTTTAAATCAAGACATTGTGAGTATGGATCCCTAGTAAGTATTTTGTTATTTTTGGCATCAAAACTGTGAAATTTGGTAAAGAACCAATTCAAAAAAGTATTGTCATTACCATTGCATATAGTATAATATCCTGGGGTTTCTGAGGAAAATCTGAGTTAAATTCATGTGAAAACTTCATCAATCTATTTAGACCTTTTAGTAACCATCATATATATACCTATATAAAATGTTATACATAATATATATGCAAAACGAATAAATTTTATGGAAATATATGTTGTACAATATACAGTTTTCTATAATCACATACAATATATTTGCTAAGAGCTAACTGGTTGAATATTTTTGGCATGAGGAAGTAAACATGAATGCTTGGGAAAACTTAAGCAAATTAAACCTTTGGGCTCTTAGTAAAAGATATTCGGATATTCGGATATTCGGTGAATTGCGGGAAGTGCTTGTAGAAAACTCATTAAAATTTGAATTGTCCTGGGTTTGAATTCTGACTCACCACCATGCACTGAATCATGTGTGACAGGAAACTTGTTCGGTTTGAATCTCAATTCCCTCATCTAGAATAAAACGCTTCATTGGTTGTTATGAAAATTAAATGAAGTAATATATATTAAGCATATTTCAATGGAAAACCATCATGTATATATTATATAAACATGAACTTCCAAAACTGTTCACTCAGTATGTATGCAAATTCTCCATGTAATCTGTATTTACATGAAGAAATCACTGTCCCCATTTAAAGCAAAACATGTAACTTTAAAATGTAATGCAGTAGGCGCTAATGTTCGTTACATCTTGAAAGTTATATTCCTTTGTCTCATACGTTTTTAAAAACAAATTATTCATTTGCTATCTTTTCACATAGGAAATTGCTGAAGCTTGTTGAGTTTGACGTAGAGATTTCTTCCTATTGAAAAAAAAACCCTCAAAAATACTGTAAGTTAACCATACATCAAACCATGTTTACAGTGGACTAAATTTCAACCCATTGTGCCATTATAATAAAGTAAAGAAGTATACATGCTTAAGAATTCCGTTTCTTTACTGTATTACATATATTTCCACAATTGGATTCCAAAGTTCCAAGAAACTCTCTAGACAGAGAAAAGCGATCCCGCTCTCTACCAGAAGGTGGCACGGCACTCCTCCTTGACGAGGTTCTGAGGTGGGTGCAGTGAAGAGATTATTCTCCATTTAGGAAGCTAGGTTTTAGAACATTTTATTTGAAATAATGAGACGCATGTGATTAATTTCCTAAAGAATAATTTTACTTTTGTCTTTTTGGGGGAAAGATGTGCACACTAAGTAAAAATGAACAGCTGTTGAGGATAAAAAGAAAATGCTTCATTTAAAATCTATTAATTTCTATCATCATTGTTCAGTACAATATTCTCAGACTTAATTACTCATATAAAGAACATTATGACTGAATGCAAAATAAAGTCTTCTTTACTCACCTCAAGATTTTTTTCTTCTTCTAACCACAAATTGTGTGGCTGACTTTTTATTTATTTACTTTTTAACATGAAACTCCCACTATGGTAACTAGCTGTGTTCTAAAACCCATTTAATCATATTGTGGTATGTAGGACAGTGCGTACTTTGGCATATTTTTCTCCTTTCTCCCATTTCAGTCTGATGCAAATAGATATATCAGTCAGTTGCTACTGCTGAAATCTCTATTTTGAGAGAACAGAGCTCTTAAAAATTACTAGTAGCATATATAATAGCAAAAAGCTCTTTTTTTTTCTGGGGACCATTTAGATGGGCTCCCATGTAGCTCTAAATGTATCACTTGCTGATGACAGGAGGAAAGAAAGGAGGCGGGGAAGACTTATTGACAGCTAAAAGAGGCTCCGATTGATTATCTTTAAAGAAATACTATAGGAGGAAGTTACTTTGCTAAAAGCACAGCTTTGAACAAGCCCTCTATTAATTAATTGTCAGAGTTGAGAGTAAAAATGGCACCTACCAGAGAAAAAATAAAGGGAAAGGAGAAGAGAAAAGAAACCTTTATTTCATGTGTGTATTTCTTTTGTACCTTTGATTTTCACTAAGCTGTTTCATTCATATTCAGTAAGTGCATGACAATAAATGAGGATATAAAACAAAAGCAAAATAAGACAAAGCAAAACAAAATAAAAAGACACACAGAACTCATTGTTTAAAGGAATCATTCACTATTTCATGAAGTGGATTTTATAAGTAAATGTAACTGTGCGTAGTAACAGGGGTCATTCCTTTTTCACATTTCTTTTTCCTAATGATCTTAATATAATGATCAGTCAGTACTATGAGGTTAGTGTATTTAGTTTTGAATGTGGAAGAAAAAAGTGTTTAATTGAAGCACTTAGTAATTATGAAATTAGATGTCTATAGATGAGAACAGGGTTCATTAATTTTAGTTGGTCTGGGAATAATAAAAAAAATATTTCATGTAAAATTAATTTTTTTTCTCTGTCCTGGCACGGGATTACACATTACTAAAATGTAGACCATATATTACAACAGGTAACTTATGTTTGCATCACAAATATACACATATTCCATTACTACTTTTCTAACTCTGAAATAAGTTTATCTGACACATAATCATGAAATTTTATTGAGAGCTTATTAAAAATAAACGTATTATACTCCTACAGAAATTTAAAGAATATTATTAATTTGATATCTATCTACTCATTTGTACATTGAAATAAGGTACAGATTTTCTATTAAAACTAAAGTTTACTGTTTCATAATTTAAGATGGAATCAAAGTAGCATATTTACATTTATATTAATAAAATACAAATTCTGAACTCAATTATCTAGAGTACCATGAAACAATAACTAGTATTCATTTTATTATGGATATATAATAAACGGTAAAGGTTGAAACCTATATTGGATACAGTTTCCTATATTGAATAATGGATAAGAGACGGTTCTTCAACTGTGGATTTGATTGTTGGATAAAATCCGCTTTGAGAATGGTTGTATTTAAACTCTGAAATGGAATTTTATACCATTTTATTATCGTTCTATATAAATGAACCCAGCTGCTCTAGACACGGCTCTCTGAGTCTTGAGAAGTTGGCTATGCCTGCAAGCGGGTCTGGAGGGCTCTACTTGGTCAGCTTCGCCCCATAGGCTCCTGATTCTTTCCGATACTTCTGGTACCTCCACTCCCTGCTGTTTTGAGAGCCTTTACTGGCCGGGGTGATTAGCCACTCCATTCTTTGTGCTCCCCTTGTAGACTGTATGGCTTTTTATTACACAGGTTACGATGTATTACTCTACTTTTACTTATCTCTTTCTTCTTACCAGACTGCATGCATTTTAAGAGTAAGAGAAACACCATTCTGTTTGAATTTTCAATGTTTAGCACCGATGTGAACTCAGTGACTGGTCTGCAGAAAAACTCATTGAAAACTTATCATAACTCTGTTGGAAGAATAAGAGGAAAGAAGAATAGAGGAATGAAAGGAGGAAGATGCCGATTTTCTTATGTTAGTACTTTTGTAACAAAGGTTTTAGTCTTTGCATTAGGAAAAATGTACATTTTTTAAAAGTATAATCTTCAGACAACCTTTGTTTAATGCTCTACTGGGTGCTGACCCCCCGCTTTTTGGGGGGGATCCTAGGAACATATAGCCCTATGGTCCTTTCCGTAACAGCCCTGCTCCTCACCAGCTTGCTGTCTCCCAACACGTCAGTGGCTGTCAGGGATAGGAAGAGTCACATCCTGTCTGGGTAGCACCATGATCCCCGTTCTTCAACGAAGACAGTACTTCAGGAAGCAGTCATGCAGGCACATTATGTCTAATCTAATTATAAATATTTGCTTAGGCTATGAAAAACATGTGAAGCATTTTAATATTTATGACTCTGTAGTTTTATTAAGATATTAATTCTTCAAATTAAAAAATTCATATTCAGCAAGATGTACTCCAGAATGGGTAAATTATAAGCTGAATATAATTTAAAAACCTGGCTATTTGCATAATGGTTTTTAGTATCAAGGTTTAATTGGGCTGAAAACATTCCAGCTAGAAGTTGCTTACCTTCAACCTGTTTGCCCAACTTTGCATTCCAGATTTTGCTGTAGGTAACTGTAGTTAATGGAGTCCATCTGAGTACCATTACTTCTTTATGGCGATCTATTTTCATAAACCCTAAAAAGTAGAGATAATTATCCTCATTTTACGGCTAAAAAGAAAAAAAATACCACCAACTCTGATGCTCAGAGAGTTGCAGTCAAATGCTCTACCACTGAGCTATACCCCCATGATGCTCAGAGAGTTGAAGCACCTCGCCTGATTGCACCCAGCTCATCAGAGGTGGTTGAGATGAAACTCACGGATCTCTCTGACTTGGGAGCCATGCTCAGCACACTGAGGTTTCAGGCGATACGTGCAATGTGCACAGTAGGTGTTGCCATATAGAAATTTACCAAATCTTGATACAGTCACTGTGGTGCTCTAGGTATGATGATTCATTATTTGCAGGTGAGGAAAAAGAAAAGTTAAAACAAGTCTCCGAAGTCCCTTGAGCAAGTTAAAAGGGGCCAGGATACCAAGAGAGACCCCATGATTCCAAGTTCAAGGCTCATTCCACAGCTTCAAACCTGCCTGACAGTGCATTTGCACATTTCCTTACAGAAAATCAGTATCCTCATTCGGAAATTGCACAGTGGTCATGGTAGAGTATGTGTCTTATGAATTCAGAAATCAGTTTCAGTTTCCTGTAGCCTGAAGCTACACATGAGGACCCGGTAATGCAATTATTCACTAGGGAGGGGAATAGAAAAAAAACCTAAGTGTAAAAGGGATTAGCAGAGGGCATATACTAGGCTCTTTCTGACCTACTATTAGCTTCCCTGTTAGATCTTCTAAAAGGCTTTCTCCAACTATGTGGTCTTTAGGGCCATTTCCTCAAAATCTGAGGTAGATTGAGAAAGAAAGTGATTTTAGGGTCACGACTAAACAGCTAACAGGGCACAGATTCAAAGGTATCTATTGTCAGGAAAAAATAAGCTAATCTTAGGATAATTATCATTGAAAATTCTAAAGCTTAAATCAGAGAAGCATTAGCAGTCTAATAAAGATCTCTGCTATAGATGTGTGGACATGGTATTGCACCAAGGATAATTGAGGAAAGCACAA
This sequence comes from Potos flavus, assembly GCA_028534135.1. NCBI lineage: Eukaryota > Metazoa > Chordata > Mammalia > Carnivora > Procyonidae > Potos > Potos flavus. The sequence continues at coordinate 15,530,105 of CM052883.1, read as the reverse complement.
ATTAAAAACAAGAATAATAATTGAAAATGCATCTGAAAATCGAGTCATAAGATTGCATGGCCCTTCAATGTAAATGAATATTACAATATAATTTGATATTAAGATCTCTCTCTGCGTTTTTTAATATAGTAAATATTTTTGAACTAATCTACATTCAGACATAAAATATGTGATTTCTAAATGCATCTAAATGCTGAGCATTCAGGTGCATGCTCAGCACCTGAAATTAAATAACAAGACAGGACCTAAACAATACCTAGAATTATAAACTTACAAAAGAAGAGTAAACAAAAAAATTAAGTCAGTCATTATGAAAAGTGTATTGTATTTATTGGGTTTATGCTCATTATTTAATTTAATCTTTAAAATAATCATTAGAGCATATTGGCTCCACATGTTAAAAAAAATTAACATTAATTTGCTCCCGTTGCCAGACAAGTGTTCCAACATAGTACTTAAATACAAATCTGTTTCAGGACAAATCCATTGTCTTTAAAATCACACTGTATTCCTACTTCTGTGTTCTCTCTACCACTATATACATGTGTCAATGATCATGGTGAAGAAAGGAAGGATGTAAGAATTACCAACTAATATGATAGGACATAAAGCAAACAGAAAATGCTATAACCCCGGCAAGTAGGTTTCAATGAACAACTTAGAGGAAAAAACTACCAATTGTACTTCATTTGAATAAAGTATGTTATATTTAGTAAAAATAATTGTTTCATTAAAAATTAATTTGTTTTATGTTCTGAAGCTTTTTTATTGAAGTATAATTGGTATGTAAAATTATATTAGTTTCAGGTATACCACATTGATTTGAAATTTGTTTGTATTGCTAAATAATCGCCACATTAAGTCTAGTTAACATCTGTCACCCTACAAAATTTACAAAATTTGCCTCTTTCCTTATGAGGAGAATTTTAAGATTTATTCTTTTAGCAACTTTCAAATGTGCAATACATTATTACTGACTATAATCACAATGCTGTACATTAGGTCTCTACGACTTATTTATTTTATAACTAGAAGTAGGTACCTCTTGATCACCTTCTCCCATTTTGCAACCCCCCTGTCAACCCCCTTTCTTCTGGCAACCACCAATTTGTTCTCTGTATCTCTAAGTTATGTTTTGTTTGTTTGTTTTGTTTTTTAGATTCCATGTAAAAATGAACCATATGCTACTGGTCTTTCTCTGTCTGACTTATTTCACTTAGCATAATACCCTATCGGTCCATCCATGTCATTGCAAATAGCAAATTTTCATTATTTTTTTGTGGCTGAATAGTATTGCATTGAATAAATATATCATTCTTTATCCATTCATCCACTGATGTACATTTAGGTTGTTTCCACATTTTGGCTATTGTAAATAATGCTGCAATGAGCATAGGGGTGCCATATATCTTTTGACTTAGTGTTTTCATTTTCTTTGGATAAGTACCTAGAAGTAGAATTGCTGGATCATATGGCATTTCTTTTCTTAATTTTTCTTTTTTAAATTTAAAAACTCCATACTGTTTTCCACAGTGGCTGTGGAATTTACATTCCCACCAATTTACATTCCCACCAACAGTGCACAAGGCTTCTCTTTTCTCCACATTCTCCCCAACACTGGCAAGTTCCTTCTTTTTGATAATAGTCATTCTGACACATGTAGGCTGAGAGCTCCTTGTGGTTTTGATTTGCTTTTTCCTGATTATTAATGATATTGAGCATCTTTTCATGTGCTTCTTGATCATCTGAATGTCTTCTCTGGATAAATGTCAGCACCTAGTTTCAGGCCGACTGGGAGCTAGACCCTCAGGCAGCCAGCAGATTTTAAGGTATACAAATACATGCAGGCCTGTGCAACAACAATTGTAAACCCTGCTGGCCTTCAGACCAGGTGATCTGGAGGTGTCCCCTTGGTGACAGTTGCAAATATTGGGGCTTCAGATGAATAGATGAGCTCTTTTGTGCAAGTACTGACAAGCTATAATGAGGCCAAAGGATAGCACAAAGATGGCATCCTTTGGCCTATGTTCCTTGACAACACTTTCATAGCCTCTAGAAGTGTGATTAGCCTATCGCCTTCCCCGAGGAAGACTGGGGTTGTGTTTCAGTCTGCTGTCTGTGTAGTGCCCTGGGGATGATAGCCTGCCTGGAAGTGTCTCTCTGATTGTTCCAGATCTGTGGGGCCCTGACACATAATCCCCCTGGCCACCAGAACCAGGTGCTCAAGGGGTGCTCCTGTGTGGGGTGCATGTATGGCTTTGGGGGGGTACAGGAGCAACGCAGTAGTAGTATGCCAGACTGTCGGCTTTGGTGGCACATTCAATTATCAGCTTTGGTGGGACTATGGGAGCAGAGGTGAGGTGCTCAACCGAGGCTAGAGCAGGATCTTGGGAGTAGCATGGGGTAGAGTATTCCCATGAAGCTAACAAGTTAAAGGGGAGTGCAAAAATGGCGTCCACTAGTGCCTCAGGCTCTGGAGTGAGTTCTAACAGGCTTCTGGCAGATGGTTTAAGATTAGCAAAAGAATCTCCTTCTCCTCTACTCTAAATGCTTTTCAAACTGCTCCTTTTATGCTGCGTCCTGGGGCAAATAATCTGTGCACCCGCCCTTTAAAATCTGACTCCTCATTCTCTACAGTACTTTGCTTCTCCTAGATGTATTCCCCTTGGTTTTCAAAGCCAAATGTTTTGTTTTGTTTTGTTTTGTTCGTTTGGAGATTTTATTATTTTTAAGTAATCTGTATGCCCAGTGCAGGGCTCAAAATCACAACGCCAAGATCGAGAGTCACATGCTCTACCCACTGAGCCAGCCAGGTATCATAAGGCCAAATATTTTGGAGGCTCATTACTCCCATGCACATCCCAAAAGTTGGGTGCCTGATGTGGGGCACAAACCCTTCCATCCTTGGAGAGAAGCTCTGTATTTGTGTGATCCTCCCAATTACGGGTCAACACAGAAGAGGTTGGGTTTTTGGTGAGACCATGTCTCTGCCATTCCTTCCGGTCTCAATGTGGTCCTTTTATCCTTTATCGTGGAGAAGCTGTTCAGTTAGTTTTTCAGAGAGAATTGTTGCATACATAGCTAGAGTTTTATTGTGTCTGTGGGAGGAGGTAAATTCAGGATCTTCCTTGCCGCCATCTAGAACCACCTCCAATAAAAACAATTTTTATTTGCCTTTGAAAAGTTTTCCTGGCCATTAAGTTTATCTCAGAATTTCATTGATTCATTGATTCATGCGGTCCACATAGAGTTATTATGTAATCACAGTTGGCCTGGATTCAGAAGGAGATTCAATGTGATTCAACAATCACGTTTAAGGAGAGTGTGAGCATTTGATGAGGAGGACAGAGTCCATGCACAGACCCCTTGGCATGGACTCTCTGAGCCTTCCAGAGACTGAGAAGAGCCAGTAGGGCGGGAGCCAAGGGAGCAAGGAAAGCATAATGAATTACTAATTAGAGAGGAATTAATTTTGCTTTTCATTAATATCTTCAAAATTTATTTCTCTTATACAATTTATTAGAAATAAAGATGTATTCCATCTCATAAAAGTAATACTACATAATATACTACCAATAAAGAATTAAATATCTATTATTAAATAGTTTGTCTAAAGTTTTTGAAATATTAATATTAATTTTATAACCACTTATGCTGATAGCTCCTGATATTTTTATAAGGCTTAATTAGAGAGGTAATGTTTTATTTTAAAGGCATGTACTGAGTTTCACATAGCAATAAGAATAGAAATGAAGATTTCTATATACAAAGCACTTAATATATAAATATATATGCTTAATATGTATTTTAAAATTTAATTTAACTGATTTTTAAGAGGGAGAAGTAGAGATTTGATTAGTTTTTTATTGTTCTATATTTAATCAGCTCTAAAATATAATTATAACCCGACAAGAGAATTAGTCTCCAACTGAAACTTCATTGAAAACTAAGTGGCCTCCCTAAAGATTTTAGTTAGTCATGAAGTCTTAGAGAAATTTCACTTTTATTTATAAAACTTTTGCTTTGGCCCTTCTGTTCATGGTCCAAAGGCAACATTTCTCTAGCTGCTAAGCTATTCTGTTTTCTACTTTCCAACATGCCAACATCAAAGCTGTAACTTTGCCCTCTCCTCTCCTTATCCACGTCAGACCCAGGGTAACTGGGAGAACTTTCAACATCAACAGCAGCTCGTCTTACCGATAAAAAAAGCACAGAGACAGAGGCACCCAGTTGCCAGACACAGAAAGCAGCGGGTGAAAGTGGAATATTCTCCTTTCTAGCCTCAGATAGGAGAAAGTATGCTATCATGCATGACTTGAACCTAAGTTAAAATAATATTTATTTGGGTGAGCCTGCTATACAGGAAATGTTAAGATACTGAAAACTGTGCAGTGGAAACAACATGAATTGTACAACTAAAGGTGAGCAAGCTCTGAGGATGAGGGAAGTGAGTGGGACTGAAGATGGCACTGATGGTGGCGATGGGGACAGCAGTGATGGTGGTGATGGGGACAACTCAGATACAGTCTCTGCTCACACACAGAGTTCATTACAAACCTCCATTCACAGATTCCTAATATGTTTATAAGCATCTTTTTCATTCAAAATTCCCTTCTCTGAAGATCCAAGGATACAAAATAGTAAAATACTCCCCCTCCCCCCAAGCTTGCCATTTTCTTATAGACTTCATACTTGTTAACTTGAAATTTGGAAGTACCAAGGATAGAATACATCGGAAATATCATAGTCTTCAGAGAAGGAAGTGCCGTGTACATAATATGACATATGCACGTGTACATCATTTCCTTAATAGCACGTTATCTGGTGTGGTCACCAGCCACGAGGCTGCCTGTCCTCATCAGCCCAGTTTTTGACATGTCCTACTCTGACATCGGGCATCGTTTTTCACGACAGGTATGTTTCATTTCAGAACTACCTACTGCTTCTTCGGTTTCACGGTAAATTGTATTGTCTGCATTAGCCATTTAAAATCCTGTGTGAAATCATAACCTGCTGTAGTACTTTGTATGCCTTGCTTTCTGTGATTGCACTTCATTCTTGTGGGGCTGCATCCCGCCCCCAGTATTCTTCAGGAAAATGCAGAATAGGTTGCTTTTGTTGCCTGTTTTTAATGCCATAGTAAAAGTTTTCATATTTTTCTCAGAAAAATATGTATATATAAAGATATATAAATAATATATAATATACATATATACATGATATATATGACATATGATACAAAGGATATATATATACATATATGTATATGTATATACATATACATATATGATACACTGTATGCTAAGCCACTACATTATAGCTACATGGCTACATGGGCCTCAACATGCCAACAAGTTCTTGCCTCAAAATCTTTGCACTTGCTAGTTTCCTTTTCCCAGAATTCTGGTCCTGGCTTTTCTGACTTAAGACTTAAGGTTCCTTCTTATCTTTTCTTATCTTATCTTTTCAGTCTATGGTGAAATATCATCTTCTCTAATAAATCATTTCTGATTTATCTAAAGAGGTCCACCATCCCTTCCATATCATAGCACTCAATTATTTTATACTAGAGAACTTATCTTCATCTAAAGATATCTCATTATGTATTTGTTTATATATTATGTATTTAGATACTGTGTGCCTCTCTTCACTAAAAGGCTTAGTGCTGTATTCCACTATCTTCCTGACACCTAGAACTGATTCTGTTCTTGCTGTGTCCGATTAAAAATGTTTCTCACTGACAGGTTTGTTTATGGGTCATCGATATGCTTCTTTTTAATTAGTAACACTTCTTTATTGGTAGATAATAATTTCCCCACAGGATTCTGAGGTCCAAATTTATAACCTGCAGTTCAAAAATCTGTATGATCTAATTAGCTCAGATATTATTCTTGCTGCCATCATGAGTGAAATACAGATGTGGATGGATGAGTAAATGAGTAAATAAATTAATAAATTAATAAAACAATGAGTAAAGTCAGAACCTTAGGAAGATAATTGCACCTTTCAACAATGTCAAGAAAGAAGTCTGCCACCTGTGTAGCCCGTGAAGCCAATGACAGAGATAACTAAGTGGCCTGATTAATTTTAATTTCCGATCTAGGATGGCTGTTTATATAATCTTTACTAGCAAATTACAGTTGAAAAAGGATCCAAGTAAGTTATTTCTGATAAGTTGCATTCATATCTCTATCTTAGAAATAGAGAAATGGTCACATACTCAAAATGAGATGGAAAAAAGTGAGTTCAAACCAAGTCTTAGTTCATTAATTCCATGTTAAAATTGAGACATCTTGGAGGTACCTGACTTATGGATGATAAGTAAGCTTGGTAGGCAATGCATGCTTTTTTTTTTTTTTTTTAAGATTTTACTTATTTATTTAACAGAGAGAGGGCACAGGTGGAGCAGGTGGAGCAGAAGGCAGAGGGGCAGGCAGAGAGAGAGGGAGAAGCAGGCTTCCCACTGAGCAGAGACGCCGACATTGGGCTCAATCCCAGGACCCCAGGATCATGACCTGAGTTGAAGGCAGATGCTTAGTCAGCTGAGCCATCCAGATGCCCCAGCAATACACACTTTTTATTTCATTTAGAAAAATGTTTAACATCTAAAGGGAAGTCAACAAATACAGTCTGACTCTCTTCCATGATAAAATAACTTGCTATCAACTGTCGTATCAATGTTACAACAAAGAAAATTAAAGAGAGCTCAATACTGCCAGATAGTTTAAAGCTAGGAAGTAAGGTTCTTCTAGAATTAGATTCTCTGTAAAAAATAAGTACATGACCATTACTTAGTCACGTAGCAGGAAATAACATTTGAGAAGTTCATTGTTCTTTTCACTGCAGAGATCTGTGTATTCCAATCTCCAAAATGAGCAACATCTAGCCTATGGTCCACATAACATAAAAGTTACATAAAGTATCTGAGAACTTAATTTACTAATTCTAATATCACCTTTCCTTCCATTTGAAAGCAAAAGTAACATACTAAATCAATTAATAGACTTTTCATTTAATTTCAGAATATAAATGTCCCCAGTGTCAGAAAGTGGTTAATTCTATTTGAAATAACATTCAATAGTGAAAAAAATATTTTCTTTCATAAAAATGTAAAGTTGGCTTCAAGTGGTTTGAAAGGAGGTATTGTCTATTTTCAATTAGACTAATTTCAGAAGAGAACATTGATGATTTTTATTTTTATAATTCAGATGTTTGGACATTTTATGAGTTAAAGTCTCACAATTTCAATGCTACTAAGGAAATATTAGTGTTGGTTCTGTCTTGGGAGTCTTCATACAGTCAAAGATTTTCCCATTTGTACTAAATGGACAGATTACATTGGTTACAGGACCACTGAAGTTTTATTTTAAAATTCAGGCAGATCACTTCTCGGCCTTTTGGCTAAGATCAAGTGTAAAATTCAGGCGGAAGTGTTGATCCTGAATGCATCAATTCAAACACAGGTTTTTATTTTTAAAAATCTATGATAGTCCCTCTAGACTAGTGCATATAGTTTTGTGCCTCAGGAATCCTTTAAGAACAACAGGCATGTGCCAAAGCCTGCAATATATAGATATTGCTAAATTTCAGAGCAAGCTGAGAATTATTTGGATCCTGTCAGTAAGTCAAACTGAAAACACCTGCTCCTGTCTAAGTCTTCGTTCAATGTATTTTCATTGAGAATATGAAGCATAGTTGTTGTAATTATAATCAGGGCCAAACTTTATTTTAATTACATAATAACATATTCAAAAAGGAATGAATGGCTGCATTTTTCAATACGCTGAGGGATGACTATGTTACTTTGTTGTTGTTTTTTTTAAGATTTTATTTATTTATTTGACAGAGAGAGAGAGAGATTGCAAGTAGGCAGAGAGGCAGGCAGAGAGAGAGGGGGAAGCAGGCTCCCTGCTGAGCAGGGAGCCCGATGCGGGGCTCGATCCCAGGACCCTGAGATCATGACCTGAGCCGAAGGCAGAGGCTTTAACCCACTGAGCCACCCAGGTGCCCCAATTATGTTACTTTGAATCCCTTTTATTTTTTTTTCCTTTTACATTGAACTTTTCCCAAGTTCCAAGTAGTATTTTGCTCACACATTCCTTCTTAAAACATGAGATCAAAAGAAAAATAAAGGAAAAAAAAAAAACCTCAGTGAAAGTTTTATTCACTTCTATACACCCAAAAATACTGTGCTTTTACTTTCTGTGTTTAAGTGACATTTGCTGTCATACAAAATAATTGTAATTATATTATCCTTCATCGTAAACAGGTGCTAAGTACATATTTCTTTAAATAATTAAAGCTAATGCAGTTTTGGGTGTAAATGTAAGAAATCCAATGCAAACGTACTTAAGCAAAATGGGGGATTATTTGACTTGTGTAAATTGTAGAAGACTCGATAAGAGGAACTAGAGAATTAAAACAGTTGGGCTTCTCTTTGTGCCTCTCATTTTTGGCTTTGTGCTAGCCAAATTACCTCAGATTGTGTTTCTTCAAGGCTAAACTCATGATTTCTGACATAATCAGTGCCTGTATCTACTGAGCTTTCCAAAGAGGAAAAAAAAATACTGTTATTTTCAGCTTCATTCTGAAAAGCCCTGGGGGAAAGTTTCTAATTGGCCTATATAGGGTCACATGCCTACAACAAGACTAATTATTATGGGCCCAGGAATGTGTTACTATGTCCAGGGGCATCTTTAAACCAATACCTGTATTTATGGAGTTGGGGATCATGGAAGAAGTTGCTGTTTCCTGTTCTGATCTCATGGTTAGAGCAAAAGAAGTGTTTCCAAAATGAAGAATACCTTTTCCAGAAAAAAAAAAAATGAGAGGAGTGCAGGGAGGGACGCGCACACGCGCGCACACACACACACACACACACACACACACACACACACGATTAAGCACTCTCGTTTCCTATTCTTTGATCTTCCCTGTCATCAAGCACACATTGAACATCATCTGTGGATTCTAGCGAAAGCTAGTGCTAACGGATTGGCATACTTTGGGTTATTCGTGATCTTTGTTCTTCAGAAATTTGAGTTGCCATTATTTATGCCTTTTATGAATAGAGGAAGACATTATAGACTAAGGTGTAAAATTTTGCAATATAAAAGGATGAAACAGATGTCTAAGAGTGGTATTTCATCAGTTTTAAGTCACATTTCTGATACCCAGTTAAATCTAAGAATTGATGAAAGTCTTCTTTTTTTTTCTTTAAAGATTTTTATTTATTTATTTGACTGAGAGAGAGAATGCAAACAGGGGAGTGGGAGAAGGAGAAGCAGGCTTCCCTGAGTGGGGAGCCCGATGTGGGGCTTGATCCCAGGACCCTGGGATCCTGACCTGAGCCGCAGGCAGACGCTTAATGACTGAGCCACCCAGGTTCCCCAAATTGATGTAAGTCTTAAGTTGCTGTTGCCCAGGTGGCATCCATGGCACATTGCCACTTTAATTGAATGATCAGCTTGGTTGATACTGCATGTGTTGATTTCAATGGTCATAGAAGATATTGTCAAAAAAAATTACACAATAACTCAGCTTTAAAACAAAAATATATTGTCTTTTGCAGAGGGTCGTGCAAACAGAGCAGTGGGCATGCATTTGGTATTTTTGAAGCGAATATTCAGAAGTAGAAGCATGAGCTCAATTCAATTTTCTATTCTTTTAGAGCAAAAACCAAGTACTTTAGGGGACCTACGAAAGGAGCATTCCCAAAAGTGGATGAAGCTATACTTTGCTTTATTACTGATTCAGGCACAATGCAACTAAAGTTAGGGGAGATTGCTAGATGCCTTGAAAGAAATGAAAGGAATTTAAGAACATGAGTCTGGAATGACAAAATTATGTAGAATTGTCATTGTGATATCATGACAGGTGTTATTTAGCAAGGGTTTTCCTTCTTTATAGTACATAAAATAATAGTACATCTTACAATTGATGGTATCGTTGATGTCAATAAAATACTATAATAAAATAATTGATATTACTTCATGAAAGTCATTTTGGCAGCATTATGGACTAGCAAGATTATTATATTAGTATCAGATTACTGAAATAATGGACAAATCCACAGTCCTGGTGGGAGATCTTCACATACTTTTTTCAATAACTGAAAGAAAAAGCAAATAGAAGGCAGTAAGGATATAGAAGACATTAACAACATAAATCACAGAACTACTCTAATTAATATAGTGAGCACTGCATCCGGTAATAGAAAATTGAGCCCAATAATGCCTGAAACCATGCTCTTTTCAAGAACACATAAGATGTTTAACACATCAATACTATGTCAGGCCATAAATAATCACTCAGAGTATAGTCCCTGACCCCTGTGGAAACCAGCCAAAAATCAACTGAAATCACATAATTCAATACAGAATAATGTTAGCACCTGCACTGAGATCCTGAAATCTAGGGTAAAATATAGAGAAACTATAGATATGTATTTTATTATGAACCCATTTCTCTTACCTCTTCCATATAAATCACATCACAAGTCCCAGTTAATTCAATACAAGAAATGAAGAGAGATGCTGATGGAACCTTTTGTCACTTATTTCTTAATGCCTTGAATTAAAACAAATGTTTGGAACAGTGTGGGGCATATCTATTCATGGTAAGACCTTAATTTTATGAATTGTTCTTCGACTAATAAGAATGTTCACAATAAAACAGAAACATTTTAGACCTGGAAAGAATTTTCAGGCCAAATTATGAGTAGGAAGATAGTATCATCTCACTGAAAGAATAGAATAGTCATTGAAACAATTGGGGTAAAGTTCAAGTTTTATCTGTGCTCCATGATATTTGGTGAAAGATTTAAATAGGATGAACTTCAGTCTTCCATATAAAATAGTTGTAATTAATTCTTGCCTATTGGCTGTGCAAGAAAGTAAGGAATTGGAACTAACATCTGGTGAGCACCTAAAAACTACTTGTAATAAGCTAGATCCTGAGTCTGTGAGTGTTTAATAACAGTTAATACTCCTAACAACCTTTTGACACAGTAGGTATATAAATAAAATGCATGTGCGAATTCTGCATTAACTGTAAAAATTAATACCTAGCTATTATCTCATGGGAACAAAAGTATGCGTGTATTTTTTTTTTTTTAAGATTTTGTTTATTTGACAGAGAGAGAGATCACAAATAGGCAGAGAGGCAGGCAGAGAGAGAGGGGGAAGCAGGCTCCCTGCTGAGCAGAGAGCCCGATGCGGGGCTCGATCCCAGGACCCTGAGATCATGACCCGAGCTGAAGGCAGAGGCTTTAACCCACTGAGCCACCCAGGCGCTCCAGTATGCGTGTATTTTTATGTACCATATGTTAGGTTTTTAACATGTTATTGGTATCACAGTGATGAGAACATATTTTTTTTCTTTATGTACCATAAAGATTCAAAGTTTCAGTATGCATCATGGTAACTATTAAGCTTTGTTTCTTTTTTTCATAGCGGATTCTGATTTCCTACTGAATAACTCAACATATTTAGGTTCCTCAGTAGGCATTTAAAAAGTATTTTAGGAAATTTTTGCCAACTCCCCATTGATGTTTGGGGCTCAGTTCCCTTCTTTTCCTTCTTAGCATTGTTAAAAAGAGTTGCTTCTTCCTCATAACTAAAATCTGATTGAACTAAGTTATCACTAGACCTCCTTTTGTCTATAGCGATCTGTTCTTTTCAGGCTAATTAAGGAACTTCTCCAGTTTCAAATAATAGTCATGATAATCACCAACAACCTTGTTCCATAATCTTTTAAAACTATTTAGACCAGGACATAAAAAGTTAATACAGTGTTTATAAAAAGTAAGATCTGTTAGAACAATATATAATGTATAAAAGTGATTGTTCTCACTGCAAGGTGGGTCCTTAGTCCCAAAAATAAGGCAAATGGATGGGAGCAGCATACGAGTCACCTTAAAACAAGGTTGAATTGTTCCTCCTGATATAGCAACTGTAGTTTTCCAAGTCAGAAATGAGAAAAAAACTAAAGGTAGATGTCACATTGGCATGGCTTGTAGAAGAGACCAATGAAGTAAAGAAATCAGACAGACCTCACATGAATCAAGCCTTTCTTGTAGATTTCAAAGCATTCTATACATTATAGACTTTCCTATTTTAAAAGTACTCCAAGACATTGGCCTTACCACCTCACCAACAGCTGACTTTTAAATGACCACTCCTTAAAAATGGAGCTATTTTATTTTCTATTAATTATCCCAGAATAGTGTGTAGTGCCTTGGAGAAGCAGGCCCTCAGACGAATAATAAATAAATAGGTGAATAAAATAAACGATAGTGGAAAAGCAGCTGACTCTTCACATGTGCAGGGTAGGAGGACTTTAGAAAGAAAAGAAATCCACTGAACACTGGTAACTGAATCTTGGTCACGAGAACTCTTTGACGGAAACAAAGAAATGATGTATATTGCGCATGCTTCCTAAGCCAGTTACATTATAGGAGTTATTTGGCTGCTAGTTTCCCATCCAGAATTCATCCATTCTTTTCCTCCTTGTTCCTGACATATTCCCTATGCAACCTGTGTAGGTCTGAGGAAGTTGATCCTGCCCTCAGCAATAAGTGTGGCCCCTGAAATCCAAGCCGACCTTGGTCCTCCCATCCCTCTTACCACTGATTGATTCAAGGACCCAGGCTTTAGCCAGGCAGTTTGTGGCTTATCCCTAAAGATGGATAGTGGTTAAGCAGAGGTTCTCTAAGTATGATCCGGCAGCAGAGGCAGCCCCTGCAGACCTGTGAGAAATGCAAAATCTTGGGCTCCCACTGAGACCTCCTGGATCAGAAACTAGAGGAGGGGACCCCAGCAATCTGTGTTTGAACGAACCCTCCAGATGAGTCTGATACATGCTCAAGTTTGGAAACAAATGGGTTAAGGATGAGCTCATGAATTAGATAGGTTCAGTCTGATCCATGCAAAGGACTTTTACCCCACAGACCTAGAGTGGTTTTCTCTACCTCCCTTTGATTTAAATAGGAAGCTAAGCTACCCTAACTGCGGCTGGCAGACTTTTTGGCAGCATGAGAAATTTCAACCTGTTGAGGGAAAAGTGAAGAGGAAACAGAATAAAGCACTTGAAAACAGAGCTTCAACTTGGCTAGTGCAGGATTTCCAGTCTAGTGAGAACTCCACATTTCTTTATTATTTAAACCAATTTAACTCAGGTTTTGTGTTACTGCAGCAGAGAACATCCTAACAACGGATACAAAAGAACCAGAACATGTTACAATATTAATTTGCTCAAGAGATAAAGGTTACAATATTAATTTATTCAGCAGATACATGTAGATCAACTACTAGGTGCCAGCCAGAGTTCTAGGCATTGAAGGCATAATGTGAATAATGATTAAAAAAAAAAAAGACAGATCATGGCACTTACATTCTAGTTGGGGGAAACCATCAAAGAGTAAGAAAGTTTGGTGTGGTTAGCAGGTGGCCAGTGCTACAAATGCTACAGAAGTGCTCTATCCAGAAGTGGTAACAGCTGTCAGAAGGTACCCTTGGCCTGACCTGTAGTTCTGTCAGCCAAAGCACACGGCGGGGTGGGGGGCGGGGGTTAGGGGGGAAGCCACTTGCCCGGGATGGCAGAGGTGACAAATGGTAGGACCATGATCTTGACGGAGGAAGACTGTTAGCCCTGAAGTGTGAGCATTTTCCTTTACGCTATGTTCCCTGCAGAGATACATTAAATGTTCAAAAAAACAATCTTCTATTACGAGTAAAAATCAGCTAATACAACACAATCCATGGGTAGTTTGGTTGAGTTTCTCTGTAACCCTTTCATTCCTTCAAACAGGTCTTTGACATGAGCAATATCTTAAAGAGAGAGAATTTTACATCTTACCACACTGTGATGGAAGTGCCTGCCACATGGATCTGCTGTTTGTGGGGGGGTCAAACCCAATGCAGTAATGAAATTTCCTTTGCTTATACTAGAGCTTATGTTCAGTTTGTTTGGACCCGCTGTTAAAAAAATTGGAATACTTCAGATCAATAAATAGCTGCTGTCTTAAGTTCCACTAATGTCCTAGGGGTGTGCCACCAACCCTAGCGCCTCCCTTAGGACATTATTCTGGTCCTGGACCTGAAGGCTGTGGAGCTCAGCAGGGACCTCAGGATTCTGTGCTATTGTCAAGACCCATCCTAATTGAGTATTACCTTCACGAGCCTAGTTGTTAAACATTTTGTATATCACCCCTGTACTATAGCACTCCTAGGCTCTACCACCAAAATCACTTGGCAATGTACCCAACGAATCAATGATGGATGGGAAGGTAGTGAAAGAGGTTTCTCTCAGCTGTAGTCAAGCCACCACCAAGGGGAATAATCTTGACAAGAATCCGATTGATACAAACCACAATCCTGCTCTCCTCTGCACCAGCCCAAAGGAGGGGGGGGGATTTCACTCTGAACTCAAAGCTCAGGTTTCTCAAATGATTGAATAGTTATGTTGATGATTGCCTTGAATAATAGATGTGTCCCTTAGTTAACAGATGTTCCCTGCAGTTGCTAAATATAAATTGTACATTTTCAATGTGTTTTCCTTTGTATCAAACATATATATGACAAACTTCCCATCCTCCTGGAGCACACAAATCAGTTTTTTAATGGAAAACTTGGGAAGACAGATTTTATTTCATATAATAATTTTCAGTGAGTAGAAAGACAGCCCAGCAATAGGGAGAGAAAAAGAATGCCTTGGAACAGAAAATTTTTATGTTCGCTATCTATGGAACACTTACCTCTGAGAATCTGTCAGAAAATGAGGCCTTATCTTGCTTGACAATGATCATTATCTAGTGAATAATTCCTTTTGAGGAATTTAAAACTTATGCTGTTGCCCCTGAAATAACTCTATAATCTGGCAGAGCCATTATGTAAACTAACATTTAAAAAGCAGAGGGTGTTAGAACTCCTTCCATCAACAAGTTAATAATCGGTGGCATCCCAAAATCACACCAGAAATGTTTTGTCAGTTTTTCCATTATTGATAATAAAGAACTTCTTTATAGTCCTCAGAATAAAAGAGGCAAACTCCCAAATAGTTCAGGGCAGGTGAATTCCGCCTGATAGTCTTTTTCTATGGGTCTGCTTACATTAGCCAGTGTATCTCAGAAGTTAAAGCTGGAAGATTCAAGTGCTTTATAAAGGAAACTGCTGCAAGACGATCATGTACACAGCTTTCTAACCCTATATTGTGGTTGGAGCTTTCTCTGACAGACATAAAAATTCCTGCTTCCATGACACGGAACATTTTATTGATATGTCTGATTGTAATCTGCTGCTTACTCTCTTTATAAAAGCCTAAAATGGGTTCTATATTGTTATGATCACAGATTAAAAAAATCATACATGATTAGAGTGTAACTTTTTATTGGTCACAGTACTTCTGAGCGATAGAGTCTTCTCAGCTGATTTCTATCATGTGAAAATCAAGGGCTGTCCAGGCATTAATTCTTTTTATACTGCCTTGCTTTCTGTTTTTAGTGCTTATTCAATATTTCTGGTTTATTCAATTTTGGTGGTTTGTTACAAATTACTTTAAAGTCAAAAATGTACATGGGACCCATCCATATTTTTTGCATAGTGCTATAGAAAATCAATAGTGCTTTTTTAAAGCATTAATTCACTCATCTTTATAAACATCACTGAAGTATCCATTTAAGAGACATATTCTGTTAAAAAGCCAATTTCACCCTTCTGAGCTCTAGACTCTCAGCCCCTACTACTACCCTTGATTTAGGTTGGTGGTGAACTATTAATTCTTAAGCCTTCATCTGGCTTTAGTCCTCTATGTTGTCTTTCATTCTGATAATAATGCCACTTAGAATTCACGCAACACAGTAGTTCTACTGGAGGGCGAGACTGGGGGCTCTTATTCCTCTGCCAGATTTCTTTCCCAACTACCCTATGGTAGGCAGAATAATGGCTCTCCACAGATGTCTCACGTCTTAATCCCTGGAACCCGTGAAAACACGAGGGTACACAGCAAAGAGGCTTTAAGGTTGCTGGTGAAAGTAATATTATAAATTAGTTGACCTGGGGGTGGGGACCACAGCCTGGATTGTTCAGGTGGGCCGAATGGAATCACGAGTGTCTTTATAAAGTGAGAGAGAAGGGAAGGAGACATGACAGGAGTAGGTGATGTGGTAAGGCCTAGATCTGCTATTGCTGGTTTTGAAGATGGAGTCGTAAACCACAAAATATTAGAAGCCTCTAGAAGCTGGAAAATGCAAAGCAATGGATTCTCCTCGAGAGCTTCCAGAAGGAACAAAGTCCTGACGATGCCTTCATCTCCCCGGACTAAAGGTAAGAATAATGTGGTTTGAGGTGGGGTTCAGGAGCCAACAGCCAAGAAAGGATTCTTGAGGTGTTTTTGGTGCAAAAAGGTGGTTTTATCCTAGCAGTAGGACAGGACCTATGGGCAGAAAGAGTTGCACTGGGCTTGTGGGGTGTTAGCTTGTGTTTTGCTCTGAGCTTGCCTTCTGCTTCAAGACCACTTCAGGCTTCTGACCTCTAGAACTACAAGGTAAGAAATTATATTGTTTTATTTTGCTGTTTAAGCCTTAGAGGGAGATTTGCTTAAATGGGTAAAAAAAAAAAAAAACATTTTAGCAGAAATTATTATGTCCATGTGAAAAAAAAAGTCGGGATTCTGCGAAGTTTATAATATATAACTTCTTGTGAAGGAGCATTGCGTTTTAAGCATGTTTTGCAGGCCTCTTCCTATCAAGGTTTCAAACTTTTTAATCCGTCTTTTTACAGCTTGAACAAGTTTATTTCCATTAAAAGCCTTACAACGCTTTTTTAATTTGAGAGAATGTAATTGCTGGAACAACTCAATGGAATAATTAAAGCAATTTTAATACGTCAACATTACTATTTGGCAAAGGAATCAGGGAGAAAGGAAAATAATTCATGTGGTTTGTCTTTCATGAATTTGGGTTGTTGTTTTTATCGGAAATTCCGGAAAGCATGATGAACTGGTGACGTTGCAAAAGTTCTGTGTCCCTTGGTGGAGCGGCTTGTGCTCACCAAATAGAATGGTCGTGGTTGTTTGGGGAAGCAAGCGCCTAGAGGCAATGGGCTTTTTGAGCTGTTTGGAAGCTTTACCTCGAGGCGGCCCTGGCCCCTCACAGTTGCATTGTGGTTCTGGGGCTCAAGGGCGTTGTCCAGGAATCGTTCTGGTGTAATAGTCTGTAAAGTTGTGTAAGGGAAGAATGGCCACGCTCCCCGTGGGATCTCCTGCGTTGTAGCTGTGCGTGTCTTCTCTTGGGGTGCACCTTGGTTTGGGGGGGTAGCAGTGGACTCAGTTTAAGGGAACTTCAGTCACCCCTCCTCAGCCCAGGCTTTGGTGTGAGGCCCTCCAGGACCCGGTCGGCTCAGAGGGCCAGGGTGTGGTGGAATGCCAGCACTTCGACTTTCCAGGGAGGGATAACAGAATACTAGGCTCCAATCACCTAAACTCGAGTCCTAAGGTGGTTGTAGTTTCAGGTAATCTCCGAGGGGAATATCCTTATGGAGAGGCAGGCCAGACCCGGGTCTGAAGGCCTAGGTTGCTACAATTATGACCCCTTGGAAACGTGTGTCTGCTTCCCGGTGTCTAGCATTAAAAAAGTACTCCAGTGCCAAACAAGTACTGGTGTGGTATGGTAATATCATACTATGTAATGATGGTGAAAAGAACAATCGTGATAGCTCTTACCGAGCAGCTCTTCCGTGCCGGGCCCTGGTACTCTTGCTGTCTGACGAGGAAGGAGGGTGCAGCTCTGGCTGTAGGACTTGGCCACAGTCGCACAGCTGGTAAGTGGGGGGCTGGGATCCAGTCACGCAGTCTGGGGTCAACACCACAACCCGTAGTACCTTTCCTAAAGAGGACGAGGGTTTGTTGCTTCAGGTAATGGAGAACACCTTCACAGTCTCCTCAGCTAGACTAAATTTCAGACTGATTTCTTCCTGACTAGACTTCTATGAGATATTTTTCTTAGAGCTAGAGCGTTCACTTGAGGAAACTTGCTATTGCAAATATTCTCCGCCCCTTTGAGATCTAAAAGTTTTCCAGCTTCTTGACAGTTTGACAACCCAGGACTGTCCTTTTTAAGGACCTAGGAGCCATACCTTTTGAAAGGTAGTTGTGAAGAAACCGAGGACCCCAGTCTCCCACTTTCTTTGGGAGAGGAGGAGCCCAATTTAAGGTAAGTGCTAATGAGCAAACACTGGAGGCCTATTCATATTGATTGCCCTTGTTCTTTGTCACTCCAGCAGCTGGTTCTTCGCCTTTCGCTCACCTCAACTTAAACTTTCTGGTCTTCTGTAATAATAAGGAACAGATACTCCACTCCATTGAAGTCTCAACCCTTATTGTGATGGTCTTGAATAAAGTCTTTGCCTGTTTAACTCTGTTAGGTGCAATTTTCCTTTGACTTTGGCTATTAATTTTTCCCTTTTTCGGGCATGAAGCATGTTCAAATTCCATATCCTGGGTTGTGCCACTTAGATTTAAAAGAAAGCCTGTTTCTAATGGTCTGATTACAACCTTTTATGAATTTCCCTTGAGGTAGGTCACAGACTAGCTTGCATATGGCATTCTGCATTCAGCATGCCAGAAAACTCCATAATCCTTCTCCTGATCACATAGGTGAAATCTAATACAACATATAAAATACATACAGTGCTTTATCCCCCAACAGTTGCATGACATTGGTGATATTTTTACCCTGTTTTTAGCAAACAAACGGAGGTGTTCCGAGGTTAAGAATCCCAAGTTGGAAAGCTATGCAGAGGTGAATCCAGTGGCCTCAGATGGAACTCTTTTTCAGACTGGCGTGCCTATCACCAACTTATTTTTCCACTTCCATCTGGGTTCAGTTCCTATCACGAATATGGTCAGTGATAATAGTATAGGTTACATTTCCAGAAGTCTCAATTCCATTACATTTGAGGATATCTTCCTTTCACTCTATGGTGGAGCTCCACAAATGTTCTCGAGAGGACTTAGACTTGATCACCCGCCTTTGCTCCCTCCCCCAGCCTCACTACTGATTTCTTTTTATCCTCTCCTTTGGCCAGTCCAGGAAGCTCCCCTTAGCTATGCTAAACCATAATTTGGTGCTATAAAACGCGAGTTTCTGTAATGAAAACTGGCAAAAATTTTCAAACCAGCTTCCCCGAAAATTGTAGATCAAGCCCTGTTGTGTGTGATGCACCGATAGCAGCTGAAACCACTTCATCTACAAGTTAATGGATAAAATTAGCATGTTAAAGAGTTGGAGGGCTTAATTAGAAAGGCAATCCTTAGGCAAAAAAGCCTCTCAGCAACACTAAAGCAGTTTGTTGATTTTGTTTGTAAAAGGTTTGGGGGCAGAAACTGGAGATAGGTTTGCAAAGTCAGAATCCATTTCTGAGTCCACAGTGAAATTATAGCCTCCTTAGGCTTTAAAGGATGTATGTTCATAATAAACGTAAGGTCTTTGAACTTACATGATCATTTGTTCATCTTAATGGTTCTGTTAGGGGCGGCTGTTGATTTCTGTGCACATCTGTCCTGTTCTCTCATGTGACGTTGAGGATGGGTTTGGGCACTGTAAAGGAACCATCCAGAAGAAAAAGGTTGCACTATTTTTGCCAGCAGCTCCTGCCCCTCTTCCAATAGACCATATACCAAAGGCAAAGATTCTCTTTTTAGAGATTTGGTTTCTTCCAGCATTCACCTCTGTATTTTTTTTTAAACCTGCCTTAAAATACCACTATTTCTGGGTATTTCAATTAAGTAGGCATTTTCTGTTGCCTTCCTACTATAAGGATTAGGTCTTTTATCTGATTAACACATGCATACTGCCCTTTTTCCCCACATCATCACCCTGTAATTAGAGAACACTTGCAGTTAAATTCATGTTTCTACTTTACGACTATATAAATATTCCATTCAATGTAAGTAGAGTTCTTTGTAAATACTGGCTTTTTGTTTGTTTTTCTCTTTAATTCAACACCTTTGTACCTAGTACCCACTCTCTTGTGTAGCCATTCCTCTGAGTACTGGGGATCTAATGGTTAAGATGGAGTGTCTCTACCCTATAATGCAGAGGAGGCAGCCCAAAGAATGAATGTACTTCGGGGTACATGAAAGCTGCTCACCTGGGCTAAAATACTGTTTGATAAGTAGCTATGCTGTGACCCTTGAGTGTTACCAGCTTCTCTGTGACTTAGTTTCCTTGTCTAAGTTGGGAATAAAATCTACTTAGAGTTGCAATGAATACTAAATCTGTACCTTTGGACAGGAAAAGGGTACATATAAATTTTTTTATAGCAAATGTCTGGGTGCTATGGTGTGGAGAATCAAACCATTATAGAGGTAAGAAAGGCAAATTTGGAGATGGAGATTTTAAATAGGCCAGAAAGTACATTTGTCTATACCACTAATATCTTCAAGCTTTCATATATCTATACATATATTCATCTGAAGGTGATTTATTCCATTCTGTATTTCGCACCTGATTTCTTTTCTCATTGATTGCTTAAAAATGCTGTACAGATTTGTCTACAATGTTAGTGATTCCCTTGCATGTCTGATCACACGCTTAGTCCCTGTTTAATAAGGGGACGCTACAAATCGGACTAGAATCGGTCTACTTGGGTAGGGCTTGGTTGTTGATATGCTGACACTTGTTGGAAAATCTTTAATGTCACTTTTGTAGGCCTTTCTAGGGGTTTGTCAGAACTTCACTGGAGAGAACTACTCCCCTTGCCTCTGGTTGGCAAGGGATGTGCCTCACCTTGGAACCTTTCTGATTCTACGATATGTGCAGGGAAGGTCCAGCCTCTGTTCAGGTGGAAAGATGGCCACCGGGCTAATAGCTTGAGGGAGGGGACTCAACCATTTACATACAAAAGAAATGCTAACTGAATATATCCATTTTCTTTTTTTTCCCTCAGGTCTAACCTGTCCCCTTCCCCAAAGAGATCCCCTAGTAAAGCCCATTTTTGAAAATCTGTGAGATTCTGCAGTGTAAATCAACTGGCTTGGTCTTTTATTTTTCAGTTTAGATGTGGCAACGGACCTTCAGAAACAAAGAATCTGAACTGTGGTTCCAGGACAAACGATTACACTAGCTCTGTTTTTCTGGGACTTATTGAACCTAAATGCTGCACCGTCACCATCCAGTACTCTGCTGGCAGTCTAGGATGCCGGCCCCACTCCAGTAATGTGGTAGGAATGATGGCTAACAACCCATAGAAGTACTTAACTGTGAGTTAGAGAGTATATTATATGCTTCATATGTTAGTTCATTCTGAAAACAAGCATATGGCATTGATCTGAGTATTAGCATCAGTTTCCCAATGTGAAAACCAAAGCAGCAAGAACACAGGTAACCTAGTATTTATTTATTTAAAAAATAAATACTGGTGAGTGGTTGTCAGGCGTATATGGCAAAGCAGGGGTTTCGACCCTGGTGCCCTGTCTTAGAGGACTTGCTGGCTTAGAAACTACCATTAGCTGAGAAAGAGCTTTATGACTGTCCAGGGTAGAATGCTAACTAACTTCTCAGGGCTGTTCTATTTTGGCTGATTACAACCTGAGCTATTTCTGAGACTATACTGTACTTCCATGCACCTTATTTTATTGTATGTGTAATGAATTCATGCTACGGTGCATTATGTGAAAGATCAATAAAGCAAGAGGACTCCTTTGTCAGAAATCCTAGTATTTAGGGACGCCTGGGTGGCTCAGTCAGTTGGGCATCTGCCTTCGGCTCAGGTCATGATTCCAGGGTCCTGGGGTCAAGTCCCACATTGAGTTCCTTGGTCATCGGGGAGACTGCTTCTCCCTCTGCGGCTCCCTCTGCTTGTACGTTCTTTCTCTCACAAATAAAATCCTTACAAAAATCCTAATATTTAAAAGAAAAAAAATCGTAATATGAGGTTCACTGGTTTGGGCTCAAATAGATGCCCTAAAGTAAACCCATGGAATTAGAGATGAAAGGCAGGAATTTATCAGATATGATCCTGTGTCTGTCCAACGTCCTCCTCTGCTCTCTGATTTCAATCTACTTGGTTACAACCTATCCCAATTTCCTGTGACCTCCAAGTCTTTACAACTGAAGTAAACATGTGGCAATGATCTTGGGGCCCGTGGACTCTGTAGTTACACCTGCATGCGATACCCTCAATCAAACCTCTTAAGATCACTATTACAGTGGAGTGCCTGTGCTTTGCTACCATTGATTCTTCTTGTCACTGTCCAGTCTCTATATTAGTCCTAACCCTTTCCATTAATAAGCATGAGGAGACTTGCCTTCCATGGTAAATGGTCTCAGCTAGAACCTGGTTCCATCTCCCTCTCCATGTCTTGATACCCCCTCAGGAACACTTGTATTCCTGCTTTTAAGATAAACCTCTTGAAGTTCACTAGAAAATACTAGACTTTTAATTATAGTTCTGAAACAATGTAGAAAACTCTTCATTGTTTGGTTAGCATCGTCCAGTTCTATCTTAAATAGTAGTCAAGCAGAGGCATTTTATGAATTGCATGATATTTGAGTGTTCCCAGTAAAAGAGTGTGATTCTTGACCTTTAGCTTGTGGGAACTTTATCTTCTTTTGTTTTCCCCAAGCTAATCTGTGCAGTGAAGCAGTCCTTTCTTTGTGCTGTGACAAAGTGGTTATCTTCCTGTGGTATCTGCAATCAATTCTGTAATCTCTAGGTAGTGAGGGCTGCTGAGTAAGAAAGAGAAAACACCTTAGAGCACAGGAGGACTGAGCTATTGTCCTCTCCGAGATCCCCTGGTTAGTAGGAAAAGATGGGAGGGAAAAGCAGCACCACACAACTGGTTATAAAGTATGCCTTCAAATACCTCTCACAATTGAGTGATGGTACTATTTATTTGATGCATTCGAAATTGTTTAAATACAGAGATGCATATGAACGGAGACTTGATAGAAATAATTGAAGTAGTTTAATTACAGTAAATAGAAGAAAACACTGAAGCAGAAACAACAGATGGTCAAAGAAGAAAATGCTAATTCAAAACTATTAGAAACATTAAGGGGAAACTAAGAAATGAAGCTGGTTTTCCCAGACACAACCATTTCTTCCACTTTTTTTTTTTTTTTTTTTTTGACATCCTTAAGATGTGTCAGGAATGTTTTCTTGGCCCCTCCTTATTTTTTATTTTTTTAAAAATCCTCCCTTATTATTTTACACGGTCTAATTTCATTCAGAGTATATTTCCTAACAAGAATATTCATAGTAGGAGTTTGCCAATTATTAAAATTTCATAAAGGTTAAAAGTATTGAGAGAAATAGTTTCAAACTATTTCTCAAATTTTATAAACTTAGCGTATTGATGGCAAAATTAACAAGTGTTCATTCAATAAAAACAAATGATCACTTTATGCCAAATATCGGCATGGACCAGGTGGACTATAGAACTATTTTCCTATTTTATGCAAAATTGTTTTAGGTTGGCTGGAAAACATTTTGAGCCAGTGTTTACAGATTTCGTATGATGACTTTAAATCCTGAATATAACTTCATCCACGTTCTCTTTGTTATAACTTACTTTTCCTGTAAAAGTGACAATTAGAGCCTGTTGCTAAAACTAAAAAAAAAACCATTTTATGTTCTGATGAAGATTAATAGCACAAAAGAGAGTTCATACCTGACCTCAAAGCCATTTGGTTCTATGTAAGTTGGACCCAATAAACTTGAAAGGCTTCTTCCTCTGGTATTTGACACATGGAAATAATCATCTGTTCTGTATACCCGAGTGATTTTAGCCAAACTTATTCCCACCCTATTCTGGAGATAAAATAAATCTTACTTAACATTAGGGGTCAACTTTTCTTTCATAGTTGTATTTTTCTTTTTTTAACAACAGCAGAACTTTAAGAGTATCAGGGGTCTTCAACAATTTATAATTAGCTACTTGGGAAATAATTCTGTTTTTGTATACTATTGAAGTTGCCTTTATTTGCCATTTATTTGTAAAAAAAAAAAAAAAAAAAAAACCATGCTTCTGTGGGTTGAAATCTTATTTCTTCAGTCACAATAATAGAAATTGTAAGTAGTAAATATATGACATAAAAATTCATATTTTTTTCTATAACCTTTTGATATTATGTAATTATGGGTCTGGATGATGATAAAAATTGGGTTCAAAGAGTTTGGAAACCTAGTTTTCTTATGTTTAACAAAGGCTAGCTTTGTGAATAGTACACTTGTAATTCATGAAAGATCAAAATTTTAAAGAGCAATAAAGCTTGCTTTTTTAATTTTTTTCTTCCACTGGTCAATGGAATGTTTTAAGGCATTTCGGCTTCAGCCTGGTGTCACTGCTGTGAAAAAATAAGCATCTTGTACAAACATCCGATTTTTTTATCAAAATGTTTTCATAACATAATAGTTTTCATACTTGAAACTGAATACCATGCATTAAGCAGGTTGTGATAACTTGCAATTATTTAAAGATTATCTAAACGTGGGTGCCTGGGTGGCTTAGTTGGCTAAGTGTCTGCTTTCAGCTCAGGTCATGATCCCGGGGTTCTGGGATGGAGCCCCACATCAGAATCTGCTCGGCGGGGAGCCTGCTTCTTCCTCTGCCTGATGCTCTGCCTGCTTGTGCTCCCTCTGTCAAATAAATAAAATCTTTAAAAAAGAACCAAAATTCTAAAAGAACTGTCCACACCATGAGAGGAAAAGCAAAAGAAAACTTGATGTAAAGTACTAGTAATGCCATCAGAATAGTACTACCAGTAATCTAATTGTTGACCAAGACCTTTCTTGTCTGTTCTCTCCTAACGATGAAGAGTAACCTTTAGGAAGTTCCACCATGGCAGAGTAGCAAGTTTTCTTATCGATTTGACAAAGTATTACCAAAATAATAAGATTAAATGCTTCATGAAACTTTTTTAGTTTTTTTTTTTTTTTTTTTCTCAAGACCTTTCATAAACTGCATTCTATAGTTCGTTCTCTTTGCATGATTATTAACTTAGCAGGTCCAAGACTTCTTTTGTTAGAAAGGCCTGCTTGCAAGTTTGGCCCTTGGTTGGCTTATGGTAACTTGATTTCAAGAGGGTTCCCACTATTCCCAGAACTGATAAAAGTGGCTCACTTGTCTAAAATTGGTAGAAACACTGTTTTATGATGAGTACTTGCTTTCCTTTTGGAGGTCTACAATTTGGGTATTAAGTGAAAGGTGCCTGGATGAGCTCCCACAAAAACCTTGGATTCCTAGGCTCGGGTGAGTTTCCTTTGTAAATTGTCATACATGTCACAGTTCTGTTGCTAGAGGATCTGCATATACTCTGTATGGCTCTATTAAGAGGACTTTTGAATAAGGCATCTGTTTTTGTGCATTTTGCCCCATGTGTCTTTTCCCTCTGCTGATAGTGCTTTTTATCGATCAGCTGAGTCCTTGTCTGAACTATATGCTGAGTCCTGTGAGTTGTTCAAGCAAATCCCCAAACCTAGGGGTGGTCTTGGGAACCCCTGACATTATAATAGTCGTAGAAACCATTTTTTGCTGACTGTGCTTTCCAACTTGTATAACTTTTCCCTAGCCCCAGACCGCCTCTTACACTATCAACTACTGAGTGATTTATTGTTGCTGGGCTTGGATGACCCTGAATATGAGCTGATTCCTGACTCTCACTGTTCCCAGGTAGAAAGGACTCTAGAACATCCTGTAACTGTCCATATTACTTTTATTCTGTCATGGCATTGATCTGTCTACTTCATGATGTATCTATGTATCTTCTACCTGATTTTAAGTTATTTCAATGTGGAGACTTTCTTTTTTGTGGTTATTATGCCACCCTTAGCGGCTTGCCCTCTGTGTGAATCCTGTCTTTGACTTCAGTGAATGGATTTGTACCATATTTAAGTTCTTCATCCTTTTTTTTTTTTTTTTTTGATAAAAGAATGTCATTGAATTAAACAGCACTGCACAACTTGTATCAGATCTCAGGATCTTTACTAAAAAGGGGATTGAGTGTTTCTGAGGGGCAGTCTTAAAGTATAATGCAGCTGTTGTTGAATTTTAAGCAATTTAGTGTTCTGTAAATAATCAGTGAGGTCTAATAACTTTGATTAATTGACCTGAAATAAAAATGTGTGAACTTTTGCCAGCTGATTTCTGGATACATATAAAAGGGAACAAAAATTACTCAAGAGAATTGAACTTATTTTTGAAATGTACATGTATATACATGTAAAATAGTATCAGCTAGTCCTAAGTTAGAGCAAGTGTGTATGTGGGGGGGGGGGACAACAAAAACCTAATGCCGATCTTAAATTCTTCCACAAAACGCCTTCATGAACCCTTTCCCGAAGGTTCTATGTATTTTTTTTTCTCTTATTAGGGTGCTTTTTTTGTTTTGTTTTGTTTTTGTCTTTTTTTTTTTCCCCCAAAATGATAAATATGAAGCAACAGCTGAAAGTTAAGAATCTACTGGAGAGAATTTTGAAAACAAATTTGTAAGCCACTATTGCATCTTAAGTACTTTTAAATTTTTGACATTTGTCAGGGGAGTTTAAGAGAACAATTAATATTCTGCATCTTTTTATTTGAACAGAATATAAACTTGTATCTTTGAGATTATTTTAACACTTCTGAATAACTATAGCTGATGAATTCAAACCATCTCTTTGCTATCACCTTTATTTGCTTTCAAAAAAAAGAAGTGTCAATCAAGAGAAATTTTCTCCTAGATAATGGGAGAAAAGAGCACGTAAAGCGCTGAGTGGGGATTAAGCCATAAAAAGAACTTCCTACTACATAGAGAGCTACACATTCAACTGGAGGACTTCCAAAAGGCCCTGAACTTTGACCACTTAAATCTAGAGCCATGTTTCCAAAGAGAACGACATAATACAAAATATAAAGTAGACTTGAAAAATATTGTATTTAAAGACTAATCAATGGAAGGATAAGGTAAAATCATAGAAAAATTGAGAAAATGTAGCCCTTATAGGGTTTATTAAAGGGGTCCTATATACATTCCATAGGTGTTCTAAAAAGAAATTACAGAGAAATGAGCTAGAAAATGGTAAAAAGCTCAAGAAATAAATTATTTGAGAATTTCTTTTGAAGAGCGTGTTTTGTATCCACTCAATAAATACCTTCAAAAGTCTGAAGAAAAATGATGAACTAGATATCTATCCCCCCTTGATTTTTACCAATAAGGAAGCGAAGAAGATACATGTTGTAAACCTGAACATCAAAGTTATCGTTTATGTACCACTTCTTTGAAACTTAGGATTTTCATGGGAAAATTCTCTACGTGAAGAGAGAGGATGGGTGGGGATCCGTCATCGGAAAACTGCCAGGCAGAGTGGCAGGTGCTGGAAGGTGTAGCATCCTTGAGGGAGGCAATGCGGATGGAGGAACAAGCTCAAACGTCACCAAGATGGTAGCCAGGGAGACCAGCAAAGGTTTACCCACACACTTAGATTATTTGGAAGAGATTGACAGGTCTGGAAAAAAGTAGTGAGGAGTGTCACAAGAATGCTATATAAAGCAAAGTAAAAATAATAAAACTCGTAAAAGAAGACAAAAGTAATAAAATACATGGCTCGGTGGTGAGTGGCATTTACATAGTCATGAAAATATAAACTCGGACCATTGATTTAACCAAAACCTGTAATAACCCTGTAGGTGGTTTTGGAGGGAGTGGAAATGTTAAAGATGAGTACCCAAGAAATTAAATTTGTTCCTGCCACAGCAGGAAGTCAGGGGTCAATATCTGACATTGGTAATTCGAATAACATCAGTGTAACTCTATTTGGGTATGGAAAGGAACTCCTGAAGAAACTATTTGACATAGTCATTTCTTTTGGAAAGCTGCTTTGGGAAGTGTGATAACAAAGAATGGGAACAGGCATTGCTTTTTACAAAATCCTACTTTATTGGTGATTCTTTATACTGTATAAATCAGGATCATAATATTAAAGTTAAGTCTATATTGATGGAAGGCAATATTTACTTATTCTAGAAAAGTATACAGATATATTTTTAATTGGGTTATGAATTGGGAAATGGAACAAAACTTATTAGTCTCTTACCTAAATTATCTTCTATGACTGAATTTAGATTTGTGCCGTCAGTATTTATATTTCCTATTCTTTATATATACTTTATTCACAGTGGAGATTTTATTAGGTTGAACATCCGAACAGGAAAATCTAAAATTCAAGTCATTGTTGAAGAAATATTGGCATGATGGTGAAATCTAGTTGGCCTATCATAAATCCTTCAAGAGACTTTTGGTTACAATCATTTATAGCTTTGTTGCGATGTCAATTTGCTTTGAATTTGGACCTATATTTGGCTTCTTATTTGTAATTCAGCATCAGCCATGCTCAATTTTACCTTCTTGAGCTTCCTCTACCTCCTTGGGCTTCAAAAGTTACTTTTAACTCTTCAGAGACTTTGAGTCAGTATGACAAAAATGTTGGCCATAAGTATTACATATTGCAAGAAATTACGTTGGTGGCATTAAACTCTTGTAGGTTCCAATGGCAGGTTGGTATAGGTGCAATTTGGCATTGTTTTATAGTGTCTCTTTCTCCTCTCGCCACCTCCTCCCAACCCCCTCCCCCAAGTGTTTGAACTATAAAATTGTATTAAGAGGGAATTTAATAATTAACCTTATTTATTAGTTTTTCATACACTACTATGTCTTATGATTGAGAATTATTAAAAGTTTTTTTCTGAAGTAAGTATTCTTAATATTTGCCTAAGGAAGAAAAGAAAGTAGAAATCCATCACTACTCTGTACATGAGATCCAGAGCAGATATGGTCTTATGTGAGAAATCTAGACCAAAAGCAGACAGCTTTGCAAATGATATTTATTGAATTAATATTTGCCTAATGCCTATCTACAAAGCGAAAAATATAGACTATGTCCTCATATAACTGAACTTTTTAAAATATAACCTAAGTAACATTTTCAGGCTGATTATGGAGCTATCATGCAATTTGGGTTTTTTTTTAAATGAAGTTGTCAAATTGTAAATAACTCATCATCAATGTGTTTAGAAAATATATCTGTGTAATATACTGTGAACAAATATGAATTTAAATCTTTAATAACTATGAAACAATTTAGTTATTTAATGTAATCCTATTTGATATCAGCACATTTATTTGTTGATTCTAGCTAAGTTTTAATTTTGAGATTTCTGCTATCTGGCTATCTCATTCCCAATATATTAAAACCAGAAGTAATTCAACCATTGTGCTTATTACTAATCCACGAAGTCCATTACCTTTCCGTTACTGTAGCAAACCCGAGAGAGAGCTTGATAATGGGTATAAATAATCATCAGAATAGACTTAAAACTATATTAAAACATGCTGCCCCTTATCCTTTAGGGCAGGGATTGTTTTCATAACCCTGTTTTTTTCTGGGTCTGGTATAATGATTGGCACATAGATTGTCAAAATTACACTGATGAATGAAAAGAAAGATGAAGAGAATTTTCTGTGAAAGTAGAAATTAGAAAACTCTAGTTAGTGACTACATAATTCATCCTGCTATTCCACTTTTAAAGTAAAAATCCTTAATAAATGAGATGTCCTTAGGGTGGGGAGGGACAGGATGAGGAGGCGGCCAAGTGTCTTCGAAAAGCAAAGGTCTCTTATAATGGGATAGCCAAAAATTACAGCTGGCTATTTCTATGATTAGGGATAAGTTAAATATCCTCTTGAAATATCAGTTTTCTTAAAAGTAAATATGGTGATAACAGTACTTGTAAGTTTTCTGAGGCTAAGACGTAAATTACGTAAAGGATTCAATATAATATATGGTAGCTGTTGTAACTAGGAATCTAGTTAGACTTACAGATAATTTAACATATATTCCCCTCCTTTAAATGAAACTAACTCATGATAATAATCATGGAGTAAAGTAACTTTCCCTTTTCCATGCTTCTCCACAGTACATTTTATCTCTTCACTGGCGAAGAAAATTCCAAGGGTGAAATAATCACTTATATGGCCATTAAGTGTTTCTTCCAGTGCTCCCTATTCAATCTAGTCGACAAAAATGCTAATTAGTCCTAATTGTTTAGAGAACACCTGTCGGTCCATTAATAGATACAGAAATCCCTAAAGCATCCCTCAGAAAATAGGATATTTTAATTCCCCTTGAGATGAATTTAACACTATCCTTAAGAGGTAAAAAGGTTTAGAATTAAACTAGCCTTGATCTACCATTTTAACTACCTATAGAAATACACGGATCCAGACATATATTCTTCCAGAGGTTGCCTAATCTGAAAAACAAATGCTAAATAGGGATTCCTTAAGTGAACTCCTGGCACATATGTTGTTCTTGATGGGATGAAAACATGGTATGAATGTTTCATGATCCAAAACTATTCTGATTGAATCTGATGTGGCAGTTTTGGTTTACCTTTAATTTTCTATATTGTGGAAGGAAAACAACGATATTTGTCATCCAGCCTGATTTGTTTCAGTGGTTATATTGGCATGTTCATACAGTCAAATTATCCAGAAATGTATCTATGAAAGTAGCAGGTGGTGGATACGTGGCCGGGGGAAGGGTGGTGGTGAATTTCTGTGCAGTAAGTCAAACTCAAATAATTTCATCTTAAAGACAGGCTACCAGTAATATTGCAGGGTTATTTTCATTGACTATTTCTTCTAAAATTACATAGCATCTCTACATCCTTAAAGTTGGAGGAAAGGAATGTCATAAGTGTCCAACTAAAGCTGCTTTAGGGTCAGCAATATTTACAGGCCTGGCAGATACAATTGATCACCATTCACTAATGGAAATTCATGGGTATAGTAGACCGATCTTACACTCTTACTTGACAAAAATTCTTGTTGTAAATGCTATAATTTACATCTCCAAAAGGAGACCTTAAAATGGCTAGGAAGATATCAAATTTATAGAAATTTATTGTGGATTTATAGCCTGAAATACAGGAGCAGGAAAATAAAAGTTCTGAGGTTTCTCATGGTGGTTTTAGTCTAAGCATCCCTCCTATCACAAATAACATAATACTGTCAGATGTTCCTTCTCTAATCTAAAGAAACCACATTAAATCTGTAATTAAAGCAGTTGTCAAAACTTCCACATTTTTTTCAACCATTCAAGCAAGAGTATTGAAGCCGTTTTCAAGAGAATCTTCAACTTGACCCAAAGAACTTCTTAGTGTATATGAATGACGCTCTTTCAGAAATTGCTTGAACTAAATTGAGCATTTCAATCATATCTAAATGTCAGCCACTCTTTGTAGCTGCCATGTAATCTTTAGGGCTGTCTATCTTTAGATCATTGCTTTATTGCCACTATGGCTACAAAATACTTTTATATTTGGTCATCATCTCATTTCAGGGTAATGGAAGAACAATGCTTATGGCACTACATCAGAAAGGGATTTTTAAATGGTGAATCTGCCTTCCAGCAACCAACCGAAGTATGACATCAGAAGGAGGGGAGAGGAAAGTCATTGCTGTCACCAAATACTATGTATAAAGCAGAGTTTGTAGCAATTAAAAAGGCATTGCTATTATATTACGGTTTTCAGCAACTCAGGCTTAGAGTAAGCAATTGAATCATTGGTTTGTTGAGACATAACAGTGTAAACACTCCCTCATCTGATGGGGCTGACTTTGGCAGAGAATCCAGTCTACGTTTTCAAATTGGGACAAATGTAGAAAAAATGTCAACAGTTTGGGGCCATAAAACTCAGTAGAAAGATAAATCCATAAGAATTAAGGTGCGGAGTCAGGGTAATACTAACAAATACTTAGGGAAGCTTTTAAATGTACTTTATGATTAGGTGTACTCTATGATTTTTCTTTTTAGGCTTCATACCCTTAATAAAGGTCACCATTTTATTCACCCCATGTCTATATTTCTGTTAGTCTCTTGACCAGGAAATCTTGCCTTTTGATAATTACAATGTAATTAATAATAGAAAAATTTAGTTATTTTGCCCAAGCACCTGTGGATTGACTATAGTCTGTTAACTTACTAGTACATATTTATGGTAAGAGACTCCTTATTTTTAGGACTATCTTCTATAAAAAAAATTTTCAGTTACTTAAATATCATTTGAGTTTGTGAAAATTGTACATGATTCGATTTTTCGTATCCATATTCCACATGTAAATGCACTTTTTCTGTAGTTTCTAGCTAAGTTGAATTTTTTTTATGTTTGAAAACATAACCAGTGCAATGTCACAGGTTTCTATTTTTCTGTTAAAAATGTGATGGGCTGGGAACGCCTCGGTAGCTCAGTCGGTTAAGCATCTGACTCTTGATTTCAGCTCATGTCATGATCTCAGGGTCTATGCTGGGCACAGAGGAGTCTGCTTGAGATTCACTTTGCGTCTCCCTCTGCCCTATGTAAACACACATGCATGCACACACATACACACATACACACACTTTCTCTCAAAGAAATATGATGCATTGATTAACTTAGCAAATAGAGAGGAACATCTTACACAATTAAGGAGGAAAATATTCTTTATTAGCAGTTTTAACTGAAATTCTGAAGTCAATCCAAATAGGATGATGTCCTTTTAATTATTATCAGTGACCTTTCCCATGTTGGGGCCATTCAAAATTTACTGTTTTTTTTTTTTCCCCTCACTTTTCTCATTGCTTTATTAAAATTTTCTTAAATTTATCTTAGATGCTCTCTCCCCTTTTTCTGTATGTATTATAACAATGTAACAGGGATACCCAACTGGCATTTTTAGTTGTACTCCAAGCTAAGCATATTGCTGACATTGCTTTAAAAAGTGAAAACCTTTGTTTTGAAAATTTGTTTACAAAATAAGTTAGGCCTTCTCTTTCCTAGTGATTCAGATGGAATAAGTTTTCTTCCCCTGTAGAAGTCTGATCCCTGTTTGACCTCTTCTGAAATAAGGCAATGTTGATTGAAGTTCTATATTATAAAAAGCACCAATATAATAGAAACTACTTAAAATTCTTACCTATATTCCATTTTTGAAACGGGAAACTTAATGAGTATTAATAATGTCCGTACAAATGCTTTAAATATAATCAACTTTATTTTTAGATAATTCAAAAAATCAGACTATGTTGAAATTGCCTCTATAGATCCAGTCTAAAATTGGATAAGGAGAGGAAGTATTAAAGAATACTTTTATACTAATACAGTATCCTTTCATAACAAATGACACATCTGTTGTCTGTATACATTCTCTATGAAAGACAATATGAAGTAGGTATTCTATGTGTCAATAGAAATGTATCAGGAATATGTTGGACAGAGATGCAACTATAGAACTGAAATTGAATTCACTGTACTGAGTTAATGTTTCAATATTGTTGGAATAATTAATGTTGCTTTAATGTGAATACTTATTTTCCTGGATTTTTAATGAATTGTTCCTACTTAACATTTTTAAATCATTGTTTTAATGTTCTTTGAGGATTAGACATTTTCTAGTAAGTTTTAACTAAGTGTATATAATTATAGTTAACTATAGATATGTATCTTGATTCAAGTTTAAGTTAGTGAAGTCAAGTGTTTATAATGATAGAACACAAAGTCCCTACTGTTAAAAAGCAAAATATGAAGGGTATTCAGCAAGTCTTATGTTCCTCACATGGAAATACATCACTACCTTTGCGTCCGTATCTCAAGTTGCCGACTTTATACACTCTATGCAGTTGTCCTCTCATGTATCTTAAATTCTTACAGTTACATAATTAGCTATCTTTGGTTTTTGCAAGATTTCAACATGTTTCCTGCTCTGATGGTTCATCGTATTCATGAAAACTTTCCAGGCCTAATATCTTGAGGGATGGAACAGATGTGTACTGAGGGCTGTCATCATGAGCTTTTAATGATCAGCACACTTAGGTTTATGCCTTGCCTTCCTATTAACAATTCTATGCAAATGAAGGGACTTGTTTTTTCAACCCGATTGGTGTCCATAAATCATGATCCTATGACTGTCTCTTCCAAATGTGTGTGCCTTTCACATACCTGCATTCTGGTGTGTATTTTAAAACACAACTAATTTTTATAACAACTTTATTGAGATATAACTCTCAACTATACAATATACTTCAAGTATAAAATTCAGTGGTTTTGAGTATAGTCACAAAATTGTATACTTGTTAATTTTAGAACATTGCCATCTCCATCCCCCACAAAAAAAAAACACACACCCACAGTCTCTTTCTAGCCCTAGACAACCATTGCTACTTTTCAGTCCATATAGATTTGCCTATACCGAATGTTTCTTTTTTTTTTTTTTTTTATACTGAATGTTTCTATAAATGGGGTCATGTATGTGGTCTTCATGATTGGCCTCTTAACTGAATGTGATATATTTTTCTGTCTTTTTGATTGTAGCTACTTTTGTGAGAGTGAAGGAATAACTCATAGTGGTTTTGATTTGCATTATCCTGAAGCTAAAGTTGTTGAACATCTTTTTCATTTACTGGCCATTTGTATCTCTTTGAAGAAAGGTCTCCTCAGGTTCTTTGCCCATTTTAAGTTCAACTATCTGCTTCTTAATGAGTTGTAAGAGTTCTTATATTTTCTAAATATAAGTCTCATCAGAGGATTAGCAAGTTTTCTCCCATTGCATAGGTTTTTCTCATTTTCTTAATGGTGTTCTTTGAAACAGAAGTTTCTAATTTTGAGGTCTCATTTATCCATCTTCGTTGCTGTTGCTTGAATTTGCGATGTCCTACTAAAGAAACAATTGAGATTTATATTCAAGTTTTCTAATTCTTGGGTAGGGTATGAGGTAGGAATCCAGTTTCATTATTTTGCATATTGATATCCAGTTGTCACAGCACCATTTGTTGAAGATTCTTCTTGAATTGTTAGCGAAACTTGAAAAACGAACTGATCATAAACATGAGATTTTAGGTATAGACTCCATTTTATTCCATTAATCTTCTATGTCCAGTATCACACTGTCTTGATTACTGTAGCTGTAGTTAATCTTGAAAATGGGAAGTATGGGTCCTCCCACTTTTGTCTTTTCTTGCAGATTATTTTGGCTTTTCTTGGTCCTTTGAATATCTGTATGTTTTTTAGGACTACCTTCTCAGTTTTTGCAAAAAAACTAGCTGACACTTGGATGGGGATTTGTTGAATCTATAGATAATAAGAGAGTATTGCCATCTTAACAATATTGTGTTTAGATTCATGAATGTGAATGTCTTTCCATTTATTTAGGTCTTTAATTTCATTCAGTCTTCATAGTGAAACAAAACTGCTTGACATAAGATAGTTCAGTGAATATCCACACCATTCTTAAAATCTAGTCCTATGTAACAAATAGTACATAGCATTGAAGGTTGTGGTGTCACAGCACACAATGCACAACTACACAACTGTTATTATGTATACCTATTTGCAAAGAAATAGGAATAGATTCTTGAGATTAATTGCAAAATATGGTATTAAAGAACTTACGTTCATTATCTAAAAAGATATAAGCAGGGGTTCCTGGGTGGCTCAGTCGGTTAAGGGTCTGCTTTAGGTTCAGGTCATGATCCCACAGTCCTGCAAGAGAGCCGAAAGTTGGGTTCTCTGCTCAGCAGGGAGACCACTTCTCTCTTTGCCCCTCCCCCTGCTTGTGCTCTCTTTCTTTCTCTCTCCTGTTCTCTTTCTTAAATAAATAAAATCTTAAATATATATATAATCAAGCAGAAGAAATAATAATGAATCAAATATCCAGAGAAATATTAGGTGTAATCTCTATCCTACCTTAATTATGGTATAGGGAATCTTATTGTAATATAACTTTCATTATATTTCAGTGACAGTCCAGTCTGGATTTCTACCCACCAAAGATTTGCTTTCATACATTTTAACATTGATTATTTCAATATGCTTTTGACTACTCTTTTTAAACATTATCTTATTGGATCTTCTAAAGTTAGTATTTCCATATTCTAATATTTTATGTAAGATAAATATCTTACTATTGGGTTTTTTTTTGTACATCCTAGTATTGATTTTTTTTAATTTGTGTTAACGGATTTTCTTTAGCTTTTTTATATTAAAAATCACTGTCACAACAATGACAGTGCACCTGCTTGACATAGCGCCTCTGACACAGCGAAAATCTGCCTATGAAAATGTCTGGTAATACTGTGATAGTGATGATGTAGATGGTAAGGAGTTGATAGCAAATTTATAAGATAAGATTTAAAAAGAATTGTTAAAAGATTGAAGAATCTGAACTCTTTATCTCAGCTTTGGAAATAAAAGGTCTTTGGACATCACCAAATACTGTCCCCCTTTTTTCCCTTTAAAAACTATTCCCCATTATCATACAAATACATTCTTTTGTGTATGTGTAATTGTCCCTGAATTCATGTACATTGACCTGGAAGCCAGTAGCCAAACTTTAAGGGGAATATTGACCCTGGGAATACAATTCATTCCTCCTCAACAGAATTAAAAGGAGCTTGAATTCCTGAAATTATCTTATCTTAATCTGATATGTCCTGATTTTTTTTCTCCCCATTTTCCAAACACCAGTATTCATCAGTTCTACTTAGCATAGCATAATAGTATTCTAGGGCCATGGTAAGAAAATACCCCATGGTGGGCGGCTTAAAAAACCAATTGATTTTCTTACAGTTGTGAAGGCTAGAAGTTCAAGATCAAGGTACCAACAAGGGTGGATACTTCTAGGGCTTCTCTGGCTTGAAGAATACAGCTTTCTCATGGTCTTCTCACATGGCCTTTTCTCGGTGCACACACTTCCCTGGTGTGTCTCTTCCTGTAAAAACACCAGTCTTAATGATCTATGATATCACTTAACCCTAGTATCTCCTTATAGGCACTGTTTCCAATTATACTCCTATTGGGTGTTTGGGCTTCATAAATTTGGGGAACGTGGTTCAGTCCATAAACAGGACATATTAGGAATCTAATGTTTTGCCACTGTCCAGAAAATTTTCTCCTTTAATCTGACAACAGTCTTCAATTTTGGTTTAGGAACTGCCTTCTCTTTCTCTCCACTCCTGCATTACAGATGTGAATCCTTTTAATCCAGGTTCATAGGATGGGAACAAGACACATTCAAACATCTTATACCTCTAGCCGAAGTGATTGTTTTAGAGGCAGGTTAATGACCCAAGTCAGACAAATATCTTGGGATTATGACTAGACTGAAGGAAAGAAGAGCTCTTTATCTGTCCATTTTGCTAGGCTTATGGCTTGTAAGCCTGGAGCTGTCGTTAACTGTGCTGCCCTTGTATCGAATGAACCTGTCTGGAATAAGGTCAACAAAGAAAATAGCCGTATTCAATATAAGAAGACTCCTGATGATAATATCTGAGCATCTGGGTTCAGCCGAACCGAAACCCCAACTACTCCTGGACTTGTCAGCTGCCTGAGTGAACGAGTTATCTTCTTACATTAGCTAGTAAATGTGACTCCTGTTGTTTGTAACCAGGGTAATCCTGGAGGAGTATTTCAGAGTCCTGAATACCATAAAATGTGAATTCTATAAATTTAAAAGGCTTCAAAGAACTAGTGTTGATGAATACTAATCAGGCATGGGAATAAGATGGAATACCTATAGCTCGAGGGAGAAACTAATTGTTTTCTGAGCTTATTTAAATTATTCTTAAATACCTAAAGTTTTTAGATCTTTGCCAAGAACCAAGTGGATTACATTACTCTTTGGTGAAATATTCACTCCCCCTATCATTCAAGCATAACCGCAAGTACAAGAAGTATTTTGTATGAGAAATCATCTTTAAGAGTTCTGCCAAATTTGACTCCACTCCAGAATGATTGGTGTAAGAGCCAATAAAAGGAGATGAACACAAGTTTTGGAGACAAGAAATTTATGCCTGATAAGAGGTGAGTTGCTGAAGCATAGGTTTTCTGTAAAAAATGATTATGGAAAGAAATTATAGGCAAGTATAAAAGAATGGATGAAAATGGAGCTCCTCAGGGAGATGGAGGTTTCAACAAAATTGAGATACAATGTTCTTGGTGTGGAAAGCTTAGGAGGATAGGATTTCTTCATCAGAAATTAGACAATTAGTCTCAGATTTCAGAGGTTAGTTGTCCATGACAGTGGTAATTCAGGGAATGGGAGAATAAATGCTTGAAGTGTATCATGGGTAAAAAATAGAATCCCTCAGCTCTTTGAAACATTGTTTGAAAATAGTGCTAGCATTAGCCTTAACAACCTTACCTTATAGACCATCTCTAACGTGTACCCCTTTTTTAATGGACATGCTCAGAATTGGATTCTCAATTTCATGGACTTACGTGTTTGTCTTGTTCTGTTCTAAATTTTAATAGTCCTTTCCTAATACCTACAAACATCATTTCTTTTTTTTTTTTTTTTTCTCTTGAGGTACTCTCTAAAAAATGATCTCAAGTTAGAAGTAAACTTCAAGGAATATTTTCACATTAGAGAAAAAGTCATCCAAAATCTATTTCTAGTCTCGCTTAAATTGTTATTGATCTCTTTAAGGGGTATATCAAACTATTTGGAAAATTCATTGTACTTATGAGACAAGCCATGCAGCATGCACAAAGATTACAGACCATGAGCTTTTGGTACGGAGAGTAACCCAAACACTGAGCGTTTATTTAAGTTGTCTTTGCATGATAACCCAACTCCATGTTTTTATATTCAAAACTGTGTAAGACCTCTAAAGTCTTTAGGATTCTATGTGTTTAACTTAATTTCTATTTTTATTCAATGTTTACCCCAAATTTAATCAAATGTTTAACTTAATCAGTATATTTAGAGTCTTGCTCTCAGTGCAGTTTTTCCTGATTTTTCTCAAAAGTTTTTTACAGTTACATCAAACTTAACACTTCCCTTATCTTTGCCTTATATTGAAGATAAAGATGAGCCACTTCACTAACCTCTAGCTGTGAATTCACTGTTTTTTTTTTTTTTAATTCACCTTTGAGAGTTAAATTTTTGCACTGAATTTTAAGTGATCTGTAGAAAATCTTTTATTTCCAATTTGTGGATTAAAGAGAAGCCAAAGTAAAAACCGATCACTTAGGAGCTTATTGAAATAGTCTAGGAAAGAATTGAGGGTCAGTTGGGCTAGATTGTTCTCAATGGAAATGGGCAAAAATGAAGGGATCTGAGATCTACCTCAGAGGTTAATACCATAGATTTAATAGTACAGATACAGCTGGGAGGGTAAGAGGAATCAGTGTTGACTCCACAGTTTTAGTGTTAGTATTATGGATGGTAATTGGATTTGCTGAGGTATGAAGAAGCCTGGTAGATGAACAGATAGGTCTGTGAATTTTTTTTTTCCCCCTTCTCACCAATTTTGACTAAGTTTAGACATCCTGATAGAATAGAAAGATTCAAGAGTCGGGGTAATGGAAGTCAGGACTACAGGTATAAACTGGATAATCTGTAGATGGTTTCAAAACCTTGAGAGGAAATCTGTGTGCTTAGATAAAGAGAATAGAGATGGCACCCAGCTCCTAGCTGTATTGGTCCCTAAAGTTTGGATAGATCAATGTGAAGAATCCAGCAAAGGGAGGTGAGAAATGTTGGGAGAGCTAAGAAGACCCATGGATCTGGCAATGTTGGGCAGTTGGGAATTCTTGGTAGGAGTTAACATTCATAAGGGATGACTGTTAAAGTTCTTTATTGGAATTTTAGGATCCAGTAAAATGTTAAACTCACTGTCACTCATTATTGACCCAAAGGTTGGTGAGGGGAACAATTTGTGAAGATATCCATCTAATGTATGCATGGTGTATTCTTTCATTTTAGTACCCCAACACGGTTTTCCTTTTTTATCAGTCCATCAGAAGGTAAGACTGAAATTCTGATTTCCAGAATAGTGAATTGTGCTAAATTACATTTTGATATGGTGACATATGGCCTGCTTTAGTAAATATTTGGAGAAACAGCTGAATGAAATGCAGTGTTACTCAATTATCAGTTGACATGGACCAGCTATATGATACTTACATAAAATAGAATAGAGTCCATATCCTACATTCTGGGAACTTGGTGCATTTTTTAAGATTCTAACAAGTTCTCAAAGAGTTAAAATTTTATGGTCCAGTCCAGTTCCAAGATCTTTTTCCTATTTGTTTGCATCTTGCCTTCCTTAGAGTTTTACTAAAATAGGGAAGGATAGAATTCA
Source organism: Potos flavus (assembly GCA_028534135.1). NCBI lineage: Eukaryota > Metazoa > Chordata > Mammalia > Carnivora > Procyonidae > Potos > Potos flavus. Next base: position 15,489,948 of record CM052883.1, on the reverse strand, counting down.
GCTTTTAGCTGCTTTTCATGTTTTGCATTCATAAAGCACTCACATCATACATCTAAAATATTTTCCTATAAAGCTGCGATGTCATTGTATAACGTTGTAAAAGCAACATATATTGCACATTGTCATTCTGGTTAAGTTTTCTCAGCTTCTCTCCTGTGTGCTTCTTGGACACTCATTTTTCTAAAACAAACAAACAAAAACAAAAAACACATCAACTTTAAAGAACTGAGCTACTAACACCTGATGGTCTTTGAAGTTACTGTCTTCTTCCCAGAATGTAATCGCTCCAGATTAAAGCATGGTTCACCTTCTTTTCACTGTGGTCTCTGTTAAAAGAAGTTGTCCATGACCACCCCATATGAATTACTTCTTTATCCAGGTTTCTTTTTATTTGTAGTGTTTATCCCCACTTGACATGTTTTCTTATTTGTCTCTCTCCCTACTCCCAAACTCTTTCGAGAATAAGCTCAGAGTAGAAACTTAATTTACTCTATTCACTAATAAATTCCAAATACCCAGGTGTGGCCTAGTCTGTAATACGTACTAAGTAATAGTGGCCATGGAATGAATGAAGGAATGAGTAAACAGGTCTGAGTCTGTTTATTCATAAGGTGGAGATATGTGCTGGCTTACGGCCCATGAATATTTTTAGTCAAATGGTGTAAATGATGTATTGTTACATGCATGCTTCAGTAGCTGTAAACTTTGATAGATCAATATCTAGTATCTTAATATTGGATACATATAACCAAAAACATATTTGACTATTATTCATTTGCTATAAAAATAATTTAATACCACATATCAAATCCACAAAGCCAGTGGATCCTAGCCTCACTAAAGTTGCTTTGGAGGTGTGTAGTCAGGATCTCTTTTTCACTTTTATTATTATTTAACATTCGTGTGTATTCCTTTTTTGCTTGGGTTCGAATATATTTTTGGTGAATATTTTAACTGGGCATTTGTGTTCAAACATTCTTAAAAAAAAATAGGCCCTCTATTATACGATATATTTGTTTAATTTAGAACAAAAGTGAGAAATGGGTCTCATTTATAGTATAGTAAATTAGTATAATTGAATCACCTATGATCACCTCACCTATTCTGTAATACTAAGATGGGAATAAAGGTAATAGTTATTAATAAAAATAACTTTTACTTTTGATATGCAGGGACTATTTTGTACTGTATGTTACTTTACATATCCTAAATACTAGGAAAAGTTAGGTTTAGAAGGTATTATTTAAACTTGAGGCCTTTGTATATGACTTATATCTCCAATGGCTTACTGGTTAGAGCTCTGAAATACTGTTATCTATAGCATCATCAATAACAAAGATAAATTTATTGAATTTGTTCATTAGGATAACGTGTCTGCTTATGTCAGTGAGAAATTGTCTCAATGTGTGGTGGTGAGAGGGAAAATCTCAGTTGCTTGTTCTTGTCTGTTCCTTGTTGGAAAGTCGGGTATAAAGATAGATTGCTGCATAATTATCTATAAGCCACATCACTAGTCTTGACCAACCATCATGCCAACATAATTGCCACATTGGAGACTTGGAGGGAGGTGGGGCCATGCATCACAGTTTTGTTTTTAATACTGTCTGGAAAAGCAACTATAACTTATGCTAGAGTTGGAGGATTAGCTCTTCTTATTTAAAAATAACTATTTAACTAAAAATCCAGAGATAAACCTAGAACCAAGATAGATTCTTGTTTCTGAACTCTGTTCTCTGGTTATGCAAACATGTTTTTCTTTTAAGTATATCAATTTTTCTGATAGTTTATTATGTTATAGACATAGTGTTCTGTTTTTCAACTTTATATAAATGGTTTTCCACGACAATTCTTAAATGAGTTCATCTTAATTATAAGAGATTCAGTATACTAATTTTTTTGTTAACCACTTGGATAAAAATCTCAATGTCCGTGGTACATACTCAGTGATGCTGATGTGATAGGAATATTTTTTTCCATTATTTTGCCGTGCTGGATCATGATTCTCCCACAGGGATGGTGCTGGCCCTGTGTGGGATTATTAAAGACCAGCAGTGTGCTTACACTCTTGCGTGATATCCTGCAAAATTAAATGATTACAATGTATCATCTATGTCCTATACTATGACTTAACTTGACTTTGTCTTAAAACCTAATACTTCTGAAAATGAAGACCACTCTTCTTTAGAGTTGTTAATTATAACATGCTGAATATTTGCAGCTTGCAAACCATTTACATGAGTGTGTGTACATAAAATGTTATTTGTTCCTTGTGAAAATCCATAAAGAAGGTTTTTGGACATGATAAGTAAATTAAGACTTAGATAGTTTAAGTCACTACTCAGTCTTAGATACTGGTATATTTAACAGTTGAACTATGATTCATACTACATTTGGTGACACTAATACATAATTTGTTCTTTAATACTATTTATATTGCTGTTGTTTCTTTTACATATCTTAAGCAAGTATTGACTGTTTCATAGGAAATAGGGATACTTTAATAGTACTTAGTATAACATAGTCTATGAAATATTTACCACTCCTTATAGGTATATTGCAATATACATAATACATAGGAGGCAATTATAAATACATAAGATGAAATAAGCCATGTATATCAAATAAGCTGGGGTGAGTGATTATTTGTGGAATATACTATTCTTATTCAGAAAGTCATTTGTTTTTACCCTTTTATATATAATTATAATAGAATAAAAGCCCTTTCACAAGTTTGAACAATTACGGTTTATAAATGCTCTGATTTCTCCCCAAATAATTGGAAAGCAGCATTTATCCATATATCATGTGTGTGCATTTTTTTCACCTGCATTGTTTGGTATATGCATTAACCTTTGATAGGTACTATGAGAATGCAGATATGTAGTAGTAACACATTTAAAATCCAAATGGAGGGGCGCCTGGGTGGCTCAGTGGGTTAAAGCCTCTGCCTTCAGCTCAGGTCATGATCTCAGAGTCCTGGGATCGAGCCCCACATCGGGCTCTCTGCTCAGCGGGGAGCCTGCTCCCCCCTCTCTCTCTGCCTGCCTCTCTGCCTACCTGTGATCTCTCTTTCTCTGTCAAATAAATGAATAAAATCTTAAAAAAAAAAAAAATCCGAATGGACAGTGGGACACATAAACATGTTAAATAACTCTTTAAGAGAAGAGGTCGTGAGGACATTTGGGACTCAGATAATAGACAAACTGCCAGGCTTAAGTCCTGTCTTCTAGAAAACCTAAGCAAGTCCCTATGGCATGATCATGAAGGAGGAGGTGGGGGTTAAGAGCAGAGAGGGAACCTATGTGTAAATGCTGTAGGATGCCTTGATAGGTTGGTGGGACATGAAATAGGGGAGTGGCAGTGGGAAAACACTGGATTTTTTAGGCCCATAGACTGGGAGATTTGGGAGGGCAGGCAGGGAGTATTTTGGGAAAACAGGATAGTGCGGCAGCAAGTTAAGTTCATTATTTTGACAGTCTGCCAACAGACAATATATGAAAGCTGAGACACATCAAAGAAATCGGATAGCAATGGATAAAGAGAAGTGGTATGCCTATGCAATGGAATATTACTCAGCCATGAAAAAGAATGAGCTCTTGCCACTTGCAGTGGCA